>CM024586.1:26082323-26682323 GCA_014182565.1 Eucalyptus marginata
GGTTGACAATAAGTTCTTTCAAAATTGACTATTTGTCCCTCTGTTAGAGGTGTTCCAAAAATGTCTGCGATCAAGTAAAGGGTCAACTATTCAATCAAATGATATTGAGCCTCTTTCCCATCTCTTCTCGAGAAAGAAGTAGCTTGTTACATGGGTCGTGAGTGGGAACTTAGTTTCCGTCCTGGGTATGAAAGCCAATCCCGTGGGAACAAAAGAAAGCTTCATAGGGTCTTTACGTCCCGGTGCGGGTAGTCTCGCATCTTCACGTACATGTCTATTTCACCGAGTTTCTCTCCGAGACAGGGCCGACATTGACATTGAGAGGAGAAAGCTAGGGGAGCGAATGGGATTAGATACCCCAGTAGTCCTAGCCGTAAACGATGGATACTAAGCGTTGTGCGTATCGACCCGTGCAGTGCTGTAGCTAACGCGTTAAGTATCCCGCTTAGGGAGTACGTTCGCAAGAATGAAACTCAAAGGAATTGACGGGCGCCCGCACAAGCGGTGGAGCTCGGGGGGATATAGCTCAGTTGGTAGAGCTCCGCTCTTGCAATTGGGTCATTGCGATTACGGGTTGGATGTCTAATTGTCCAGGCAGTAATGATAGTATCTTGTACCTGAACCGGTGGCTCACTTTTTCTACGTAATGGGCAATTTTTTTTCATAGAAAATGAAAATAAAGCGAATATCAAATTATTTAAAGAATATTAATATTCTTTAAATTAAAAAAAAGAAAAATTATTATATTACTTAATTAATTAAGTAAAGATTAAATTAATACGTATCAATCTCATCGATCTCATAAGTATCATACCAAATCCCATCCATCGAATCACTTTTTCGAAAAAGACGAGACATCTAAGTCATACAAGTAAAGAGATCTATTTTCGTACTATTCAGATATTCACGACCAAGAAGTACTGTATTCTCTTTCGGATAGGCCCTGAAAGGAGAAGGAAGGCTGGAATGCCAACAGGCGTCTAGTATTGAATTCACCCGATGCGATAGTACCCATTTTGGGAACGTCCAGTGCCAAAGTCACTGAATGGGACAATGAGACATCCAACTCGTAATCGCAACGACCCAATTGCAAGAGCAAAGCTCTACCAACTGAGCTATATCCCCCCGAGCCAAGTTGAGCATGCATGAAGGAGTCAAATGCTTCTTCTATTCTTTTCTTTTCCTTGGCGCAGTTGGGCGATGACGGAACGGGAAGACCTAGGATGTAGAAGATCATAACATGAGTGATTCGGTAGATTTGGATTCCTATATATCCACTCATGGAGTACTTCATTACACGATATATATAAGATCCATCTGTATAGATATTTGTCGAAGAAAATGCCCACACAACTTCCTATCACCAGGTGGTTCACACAGGAGGCCAAAATCTCTTCAATTTGGCCAATCCGAATTTCTGTTCGTTTTTCGAATCGTCCGAATCGATTTTCCGTAAAAGTCCTAAACTCGTCGAAAATTCCTCAAAAGATGAGTCGATATTTCTAAAATAACTCGTGACATGATAGAACTTTCAATTTCTGAAATCGGGTTCAAATTCACGGTTAATTTCAATCTGACACAATTTTAGCGTGACCTAACCTACCGGGTAGCTTTTAGGAATTTTTTATGCAATTGACCAGTGGTCAATCTTCTTCAAGCCACACGTACCTCTTCGACACATTGACGACTCTCGATTGTCGTGAAAATCTCAAGATTTCAAATATGGACACAGGACGCCAAAACGATAGAAAAATCAGTTTAGTGCCGATCAACGAGAATTTTGCAATTTAGTGGAATCACCCACGTTTAACCACACATCTCAGTTGAACCAACCTATCTTTGATCTCTAATCAATTTTTAACTGTGCCGTAATGACCCTTGCAGACTAGCATGGTTGAGTAGTCGATTCCTGGTCGAATTCTCAAGTCCATTGTGTTTATATTCCTTAACGACTTCACCTAATAGTCTAGTTATCTTGTAAGTGGCCATCTCAGAGAAAAACACTATAGTTGCGTTGATGAAAAGCTCAACTTATTCAATTGAAATCAGAACCTGAAATTCAGGATGTCACAACTCTTCTCCTCTTATAAAAATTTCGTCCTCGAAATTTAAACCTTTACCAACCTTAAACAAAAAGGTGGGGGTATCATCGTCTCATCGAGTCTCACTTTCCTCGATTGCTTCTTTAGTCCTGTGGTGTTGTCAGACCACTTTGACCAATGGGACCATCTTGGTACACGGAATTTGTTCTTTCTGATCCACAATCTAAACTAGGCTTTCTATGTATGACACTCTGTCGTCCACGTCTAATTTATCAAGATTTAGCACGTGGGTCGAGTTAGGCTCATATGTCCTCAACATCGACACGTGAGAGACGTCATGCACTTACGCTTACTTCGGCGACAATGCAAGACGATACGTTAGGATCTCGATTCTTCCCAAAATCTTAAAGGGACCTACGTACCTCAGTTTCGGTTTTCACTCATTGTCATATCGCAAGGTATTCCTCATTGGTGACACATTCAGAAAGATGTAATCACCAATTTGGAACTTTAAGGGTCTTTGATGCTCAATGATACAACATTTCTGGTGGCTCTTAGCGGTCTTGAATCTATCTTTGATTATGGCAACTACAATCACCGACTGCTGAATTGACTCTGGGCTGTGACCTTTCTTTCCCCGACTTCATCTCAACAAACTGAAGTTTTATACACTATGCTTTATTCTGCTTCAAAAGGAACTATCTGACTGTTCTGCTAAAACTGGGAATCCTCGGGTCTAGATCTAATATAAATTTGCCACTGGCACTCCATGCAAACGAATTATTTGACACACATACACTTCTGTATGCCTAATCAAATCGAGATCTTTTCGAACTGCACTAAAGTGAGTTAGCTTCATCCATCTGTTGACCACTATCCCAATTGGAATAATTACCTCTCTGGTTCCTTGATAAGCCCGTCACAAGGTCTATCGTGACACGATCCCATTTCCACTTAGGGATCTCGAGAGGTTACAAAAGTCCTACTCGGCTCACAATGTTGTGCCTTCATCTGCTGACACGTCAGATAT
Source organism: Eucalyptus marginata (assembly GCA_014182565.1). Taxonomy (NCBI): domain Eukaryota; kingdom Viridiplantae; phylum Streptophyta; class Magnoliopsida; order Myrtales; family Myrtaceae; genus Eucalyptus; species Eucalyptus marginata. The sequence goes on from CM024586.1 coordinate 26,085,396, forward strand.
TTGACGACTAACTTGGCGATGTCCACCTTCATACTAGATCATCAATAGTGTTGAGGCAGATTTTAATACATATTTGTATTGGTAGGACGAATACTGTAACTGCTACGATGAGCTTCTGATAGAATTTCCTCCCTAAGCTCTGCATCGTCAGGTACACACAATCGTTCTCGGAACCTTAGTATTCCGTCTTCAGAAATCTGAAAGTCAGCTTATCCTTTATCAGCATCCTCTTGCATCATCTTCTGAACATCAGGGTTTGTCAATTGAAGTGCCTTGATTCTAATTTGAGCATCCGGCTCAATTTGAGGGTGGCTATAAGATTTGGAAGGTAGCCCACCTCAAATTTGAAAACCGAATCTCGAACTTTCTCAAGTAAGGTTCATTCTTTAATCGGCATATGCGTAACGGAAGATTCCTAACTTAGCGCATCTGCGACTTAATTCGCCTTTCTAGGGTGATACAAAATATCACAATCACAGTCCTTCCGAAGTTCTAATTCACCACGCTGTCTCATATTCAACTCATTCTGAGAGAATAAATACTTGAGACTTTAATGGTTAGTGAAGATCTGGAATCTCTCTTCACACAATTAATGTATTCAATTCTTCAGAGTAAAAATTATTGCTGCGAGTTCTAAGTCATGTGTCGAGTAATTCAACTCAGGAGGTCTCAACTGACGAGATGCATATGCAACAATCCTACCATGTTGTATCAGTACGCAACCCAGTCCCCTAAATGACACATCACTATAGATCTCGTATCTTCAAGTACCAGATGGAATGGTCAGCACAGGTGCGGTAGTCAGCTTCTATTTAAGCTCTTGGAAACTACTCTCGCACTTGTCTGTCCACACAAACTTCTCTTCCTTCTTTAGAAATCGAGTCAACGGCAACACTGATGCTGAAAATCCTTCCACGAACCTTCTGTAGTAACTTGTCCAACCCAAACGGCTTCTGATCTGTGATACTATTGTCAATCTTGGTCAACTGCTTCGATCTTGGTCAGGTCCATGAAGATTCCTTCACCTGAAATCACGTGGCCTAAGAACGCAACACGACTCAACCAAAACTCACATTTGCTAAACTCAGTGTACAATCCATGCATTCTCAGGGTCTGAAGTACTATTCTCAGTCGACTCTCATGCTCCTCAGCAATCCTCGAATACTCCAGAATATCATCAATAAACACGATCACAAACTTATCTAGATATTCTTTGATCACTCGGTTTATCAAATCCACGACAGCAACTGAAGCGTTCGTCAAACCCAACGGTATTAAAGTGCTTTCATAAAGGCCACATCGAGTACGAAACGCTATCTTCGGTAACACTTCCTTTCTAATTCTCAACTAATAATACCATGTCCTCAAGTCGATCTTTGAAAGTATCGACACTCTTTGTAACTAGTCACACAATTCATCGATCTTCGACAATGAACACTTGTTCTCGATCGTCACTTGATCAGGTTGATGATAGCCGATGCACAGATACAATGAACCATCTTCCTTTTTCACAAATGAAACTAGTGCTCTCCAAAGTGATGCACCGGTATGAGTAAATTCCTTATCCAGTACTTTTCGCATCTACACCATCAGTTCTTTCAACTCAGACAACGACATTCGATAAGGAGCCTTAGAGATTGGTTTTGTCCCAGGTGCTAGCTCAATTACAAGTTCTATCTATTTCTCTGACGACAAGCTTGGTAATTCTCTTGGAATCATCTCAGAAAATTCCTGTACCACGGCTACGTTCTCCACATTTGGTTTCTCAACTCTCGCATCCACTACAGTTGCTAAATAAATCTTGGCAACCTACATCCAGTACCCGGTTGTCTTAAGTGACGAAATAAAAGGGGATCGAGGATCTTCCTCGACTTCTGATAATTTCGAAACCTTCACTTACTAACGGATTAGATGGTAATATAATACTATCATAATTCATTATAACAAAAGCTCCTCGAGCCATCCTTTTATACATAACATTAAGATCATACATAAGCAACTAGTCAAGTACAATTATAGTATGTGATTTTCCTTTTTACAACTTCATTACAATCACGGGAGTTCTACAACCTTCACTCAAAATCTTGCTGCACTACCCTGATAAAAACACCTCAAAACATTCTTCCTCTGATCGATGCATGGTCGGTCCATTCATGTTCCTCTCGTCCTCCTAGTGACGCCCTATCTGCGGTAGCGGTGCTTATGTTCTCCTGGATCTACGCGGGCAGTTCCTCGCTTGATGGTCATGCTGGCCACATTCAAAGCATGCTCCTGATATACTCGGACACTGGGTTGATGCATGCTTCCTTCCACAGACTTGGCACACATTTGATGAATCCTCTGACTCCTGTCAATTGACAGCCTGCACCCTTCCTTGCACTGGAGGTCTAATCCAAGTATCCCACTGAATGTCCTGCAGTGCATTCCTTATGTTCTGTTCTATCGGCGGTGGCGGCGACAGCTACTGCGGTTCCATCTGCTTGCGCGGACAGACTTTAAACTCGTGACCTTGCTGACCACATTTAAAATAGGCACAAGTCATGAAGTGACACGGGGTTGGTCCATGCCGTCTTCTGCAAATACGACATTCTGACTCTGCACTGACCTTTTGATTCTCTTCCTTCGATTGGGACGAATGGAACACCCTTCTTTCGACATTGGTCTCTTTCCCAGTCGATTGTCATATTTGCTGGAACTGAATTCTGATTCAGATGTGGTAGCTTGCTCCCCGATTACAATTCAAGGTTGGACCTCAGCAGGTGCGACAACAACAGCGGTTACGGCATTGGCGGCGGTATGAACAGCGGCAACAGTGGCGGCTTGGTCTTGAGCTTGTTGACCCAACAAATTCCCAAGGTTCAATAGCGCCTAAACGATCCCGTCAAACCTAGGATCGCTCGGTGCTTCTACACTAGTACCGGCCTGCGGCGATACTCCTTCACTCGCGCTGGCCTGAGCCGGCGCTCTACCACCACCATAACCTCCTCGGGCACCGACCCATGTCGGCGTTCCACCCCGAGCAACAGGTCCGATGGTATGCCTCTTAGGAGTTCTCTGCTCCTGATCACTCATGCTACAAGATCTTTATAAAAACTTGTTTTCTAATTCCAATACCAGATTAGAATTTGAGTAAACCCACAACAAATAACTACCAATCAGCTATCAGTCACATGCATCAGCAAATTAAAAGTGGTTTTTTCCTACTAATTATCACAAATCCCATCGCACATTATCACTCCAAACACTAACTTGCTCTGATACCACTAAACGGGGATGTCACATCCTAATCCTCCGAGTATGTGCTCATCCCTACTTGGTCGATTAAATTGCGACGACCCAAGACGCGTCACCGACCCATTCATTTTAATGCGCATGCGGAAGCGAATAATTAATCCCCAAACAACAACAAGATGGGATAGAAAAGTAGGACAACAAATCACAAACAAACAAGCCTTTTATAAACACTTCAGGTTTATATACAATGTTAGGCAATTTACAAAAGATTAGCTCAACAAAATGGGAACTGTCATATGACCCACTAGTCAGACACGTTCGCCGATTCTTTGGTCTCTTCCTCATCAAACTCCGAAACTTCAGGTCCTCCTCAACTACCATCTAAGGACCTGAAAATGCTATCCCACAACGGGATGAGACGACGTCTCAGTAAGTTCAACCTCCTAAGACTTGACTAGGAAGAAAATACGCCCAAATAGCTGCCTAAGCACAAACATGTGGCACCCCCGATCCGCTAAGGTCGCCACAGATACCTATCGCTCTACCTATTCAATACCAGTTACATGTCTTTCATACGGGTTTAAAGAAAAACCGTAGTTCATAGGCATTTTTTTTTTTTTTGAAAAGGATTTAGCACAGCTCATAGCAGAATTATAAACAAGTCTCACCATCCCTTACTCCCATGATAACGATGCAATGCACACCCACTACACATCAAAGGAAAAGATAAAGCCGAGTCACTTTTATTTACATATTTACGATGGACATCTCGGGTCGGTACAACCAAAAAGCCAAGATTTTTAGCTAAACTCAGCTACTACTCAAAAGAGAGATCTCGACCTCCTATATCGATCATGTATAACCCTCCATCTACAAGTGTCGGCTATCCCAAAAAGTGTTAGCTCCCACTCCTCACACGGGCCATCACACCCACCCTGGTGCATCGGGCGGCGACGACGGCAACATCCCCAGCATCACTCCGTCACGACGGACGTGGACAGACAAAAACTCCTGGATGACCGGGCCCCCAGCCAAGCCCACGTCATACATCACCAGCATGCGAACTCGAATGAACACCAAACCAGGAATGGTGACACAAATATGCTCTGCACACTCGACCTCCACATCAAATGGTAGGCCGTAAAAGGTGCCGCGCGTGACCGATGGTAAAGGCATCTTTCTAATCTGAAATGTTAGTCCCCAAAGGAGTGAGTACAACCACTTAGCAGTAAAGATCCATCAAACTACTCAATGCATCAATCAGAACAATCAAGACATCATGAGATAGTACATATAATTTGTACATTTGGACATACCTCACCTTTCAGCCATACACATTACATCATGCAATATGTACATATATCATCAAACAGCCATGCATACATGTCACCATACTATGTGCATATACCACCATGCACTTGTACATATATCATCAAATAGCCATGCATACATGTCACCATACTATGTGCATATACCACCATGCACTTGTACATATAACATCAAAACAGCCATGCATACATGTCACCATACTATGTGCATATACCACCATGCACTTGTACATATAACATCAAAACAGCCATGCATACATGCCCACGTTCATGCACATGGTTCAATTTCAAATTTTATCTTTCAATTGGATCACAACATTTCTCTTTCCCGGGACCATTAATTACGTCCCACATTTTATCGCTTACACCCAACCTAGCATCGCGAGGAACCTCCGGTACACACCTCCGAGCATCTCAAAACTCCCAAGAACATCCGGCACACACCTCCGGGCATCCCGACACTCCCGGGGCATCGTCGGCTCACACCTCCGACGGTATCCTCATTTATTATATTTCATGTTCACAATTGTGTCTCATTATCAACATGGCACATGATGTGATGGCAACAAAGTCAAATTCAGCTTTTGATATTATATGTAATGCCAAATGTCATCACATGTGCAACAAGATCAATCACTTAGAAACATTATAATTCATGGGGCAAACTCAGGGATTATTTTTATTATTATAAAACGGAATGCATTCTTTTAGTTAAAACTCCTTAAAATTTAGTGATTGGCCCTAATAAATTCTAAGAATTTAATACATTATAGACAAGATCTAGAGGCAATTATCTCATGAAGAACACCGCACCCCCAGAATTCCACACAAAACATAATAGTCCATGCATTACAGCTTTTAAAATTCGCACAATCCAGTTTGCACAGTTTTAGAAAACATTTTGATTAAATATTCAAATGAACTCCATAAATTATGAAATTCGAATATGTTATAAACAAGACATAAAGGAAGATATTTCATGCAGAACACTACACCAAAAGAACCTCACATAATTCAGTACAGTCCATGCATCACAGCATTAAAATTCTAACATTTCAGCTTGCACAGTTTTTGAAACATTTTCGGTTAAATGGGCAAATGAACTTCCAAACTTACGAAATTTGAATATGTTATAGGAAAGACATAAATAGAGATATTACATGAAGAACACTACACCAAAAGAATCTCATATAAAACGATATAGTCCACGCATCGCAACTTTCAAAGTCCTAACACATCAGATTGCACAGTTTTAGAAATATTTCTGATTAAATACCCAAATGACCTTCAAAAATTATGAAATTTGAATATGTGATAGCCAAGACCATAAGGTAGATATTTCATGAAGACATCAAAATCAAATTCGTCCTATATAAATAAATATGGACGGGTAATACACCTGTTCTTAGTACCGTTATTCCAGATTTAACCATCTCCAAAGGACCACAATTTCACCTACCTATTCTTGTTTTTTTTCCCTAAATTTTTGATATGTCATACCTCAGGATGTCCTTTACAACTTTTGTTAAGAAATCAAAGTGAAATTTTGACAAAAAGGTTGCCTTACAGTCCATGGATTCATCAAGGGTCGGTACCAAAATTTACAGATCTAGTCTTTCCAAAGAACAACGATTTCACCTACCTATTCTTATTTTTTTTGTCCCAAATTTGAGTATGTTATACTCCAAGAAGTCCTTTACAACTTTCATTTAGAAGTCGAAGCCAAATTTCCACTAGAACATCGCATGCAAGTCACTAGAACATCCAAGGTCGAGCTGTTTTTCTCAAGAACAGCACACTAGACTAAAGCACCACTCTTATAACTTCAAATTTTACACATCCTATACATCCAAAATTTGACCATTCAATCACACACACCAAGCATAGCATGCAAGAGTAGATCAAGGGATCCCACTTGCCTCCAAACCGAGTGAACTTAGCAACCGAACGGCGAGCACGACGGCGGGACATGGCGGCGACTGACCCCTCCTTCTTCCCTCTCGCGCACGAACGGACTGCCCTCTTCCTTTCTCCCTTTCTCTCTTCCTCTCTTTCTCTCTTTCCCTCCTTTCTCTCTACCGTGCGACACCACCTCTCTCTCTCAGTTCCCTTTTTGCTTAATTCGCCCCTTCCTTTCACTAATTTCTTTCCTCTCATGATTAGCCATCATTAGTCTTGCATGCATTGACACTTGGCTTTCTTCATGGGACAAATGGGGAGACATGCAAACCGGTTCCCCCCCCCCTTCTCCGTGCGGTCGACAGCCCCTCATGGGCTCTATGGGCCGGGCCTTTTGGCCCATCTTAGGCCCAACACTTTTGGGCCTAAGGCCTAAGCTTAAATGACCCAAGTTTAACCCTTTAAAAACCAGCTTAATCCCTATTTATACAAAGTACTAAATTACAAATTTAAATGGCTATAATACTTTGTAACATAGATTAATAAAATCCAACTTATAAAATTCATGGCCAAAAACATAATTTCCTCACCAAATAAATCCTTGGTCTCACATGGGCATGGAACATGTTTCCAACAGAATATTCACCCATTAGGTGCTCGGCCATTAATCTATTACACTTCTTTAGTCTAAAGACCACAACATAGGTCAATGATACTTCCATCGCCCTTCCATAGGTTGTAAGGCATCTAGAGGTTGCCATGGAGTTTTAGGATGCCACAAAACACGAGTCAGAGGACTTACTTTGGCCTCAATTCTTTCCTGCAAGTTAATATAATTTAAATAACCATCCAATCATTTCAATCAATTGGATCGAACCATCGATCAATCGATTACATTTCATCGAGACCATTCCCCGGTCATCTCAATCAATACTATCTATAAAGTTCGATCATAATCTAGGACTGCTTACTCTAAGCTGATAATAGATAGTATAGCTCACCAGAAGCTGTCACGTATATTGCTATAGTATACTGATAATAATAATGCTCACCAGAAGCTGCCAGCTATACTGCTGTAGTATACTGATAATAATAATGCCCACCAGAAGCTGCCACGTATACTGCCGTAGTATACTGATAATAATAATGCTCACCAAAAGCTGTCAGCTATACTGTCATAGTATACTGATAACATTAATGCTCACCAGAAGTTGCCAGCTATACTGCCGTAGTATACTGATAATAGTAATGCTCATCAAAAGCTGCCAGATATACTGATTTTGATCATTTAATCAAATCACCATTTTTATCCTTCCCAATAAAAATAATCATATGTGAGTACACGGTCGGCTTTAGCCAAAAATACAATTTTCTACCGCTTGAAAATCCCACCAATTTTAACAGTCCCCAAATCCATTTTTTTGGCATTATAAACCGATACCCAGTGATTTTCCAATTAATTACTGAGATTAAATAAATTTAGGAATAAATTCCCAAATTCACAAATCACACACAATCCACACAAATTAGAACTCAATTAAATAAGCAGAGCACACCATAGTAATCAGCATAAAATTCAAGTCACCGGCTATTCTGGGTCTAATTTCAGAATATAAATAAATAATTAAATAATTACGAAAATTAATTAATAAATGCCAAAAATGCAACTTAGGCCCGTAAAGCCTAATTAAAAGCCGAGATGAGTCCGGAAAATTTCCTAACTACTCTAGATAAATACTAGAGCTTGTCTAGGCTCTAATTACACTACTCTAACCACCTAACATGCAATAACGATTAATTAAATTGCTAATCTAATCTAACTATCCACCTAATCCATACTTAGTATAAACTAAACAGCCCTTAAACATCATTAACTTACTAAGCAATGATTAGTGAGTTAAACTCACTTGATTTGCGATCCGCTCGGACCACAACGACGGGGACGCGACGGCGACCGATAAACTCCAAAGCGGCGGCACCAACAGGAGTCAAACCGGGGCCGAAATTGGGCACGCAAGCCCGCGGTTTGGCTGGAATTCTACTCCCGCGTTGCTAGTCACGTTGCTTCGGTTCCACGAAAGTGAAATGGCGGCTGAAGTTCGGAGAGATGCGGGCTGCAGCAGGGCTACGACGCGGCTAATCGGTGATGAAATCGTCCAAGGAAGGGAGTCCGCGAAGTTGGACCTCGCCCGAAGAAGAGGGTGCTGACTTTGCTGGGTTGCTAGAGTTGTCTCGGTGAAGTTGCAAAATCCATAAGGAGCTCGTAAAATGTGCTGGCGTGAAGAGAAGTCAACTCCGGGGAAAAGGGCTGCTGTTCGGTTGACTGGAGAGTGGTGGACATCGGCAAGTGGCAACTGCAGGGGAGTCCGTGGGGTTTGGTGGAGCAGTAGAGGGATGGGATGAAGGAGAGTAGTCGGCTATGAAGGAAACAAAAGGAAGACAATTAAGAGGGGGGAGGGCAGCTGGCCTTGACGCGTGCCAGATGTCACGTCCCGATCTTCTGAGCACGTGCCCATTCTTGCTTGGTCGATATAATAGCGACGTCCAAGGACGCATCGCTGACCCATTCATTTTAATGCGCATGTGGAAATGATTAATAAATCCCCAGACAACAACAAGATGTGATGGAAAAATAGAGCCATAAATTTTCGAGCTGGAAACAATAATCACACATATCGTAATAGGTCATATACAAACCAAGACGATATATATACATGCCAGGTCTACAAAAACATAAGGGTTTACAAACAACTATTAATATTCATCCTCGTCCTCCATCTCCTTTTCATCTAGATTGGAGCCTCCTTTAGAGAACACCGGGGTTCCTGGCTCTTCAAGATCCGGGTCTATCGCATCTACGACTGCACCTTCTGGAGGATTTGCGGTGCCTTTCCTAAAAGCAACATCCATCACATATAAAGGTATCTCACATTCCGGTATGGGGCTCTCTCTTTGACCATTACTATCTTAACGGTACCATGATCTATATTGATAGGGCACTCGATGGGATAAACTAGCAGCGACCCAGACCATAGACTGTACAAGTTTGTACTCCCATCCCCTAGGGTCTCCATGAAACGGAATGTAAGACCTCTGTTCTGTGATTTCCTTTGGTTGTCCAAAATTCTCGGGAGGAGCTGCCATCTATGGGCTTGAAATTGTTATCCCACAATGAGGTGAGATGACGTTTCAGCAAGTTCAACCCCCTAAGACCCAACTAGGAAGGAAATACGCCACAAGGGCTGCCAAGCACAATCACGAGTCAGAGGACTTACCTTGACCTCAATTCCTTCCTGCAAGTCAATTCAATTCATACAATCATCGAATCACATCATCACATCAAATCGAGAATTCAGATCGAATCATCGATCAATCAACTTAATCGATTTCATGCCACAGGGCCATCACACAATCATCTCAATTACTCATTCCCAACTCTTGATCACGGCCCAACGGGCACAATCTATATTAGGTGGTAATCACAGCCCAATGGGCACAACCGATTCCAAGTTCAGTGGTAAATCACGGCCTGATGGGCGCAGCCATACTTCAGCAGTTTTCTTGATCTAACTCACAACCTCACATAATTATTCACCCACGACCAACAACATTACACTTCTCAAATAGATTCCTCAATTAACATACTATCTTGGCCTATTTTCCTCAGGTTAAAGGTACCCAATAAAAATAATCGTGTGTGGGTACACAGTCGGCCTCAGCAAAAAATATGACATATTTACTTTTAAAATTCCCACCATTTATATAATCGATAAAAACATTTTTGGTGCTGTCAACCGACGCCCGATAATTTTCTAATTAAATATTGAGAATAAATAAATTTAGGAATAAATTTCCAAATTCACAAATCACGCCCAATCGCACAAATTAGGACTTAATTAGATAAACAGATCACGTCATTACAATCAACATAAATTCCAGTCACCGGCTATACCGGTCAAATTTCCGGAAAATAAATAAATAATTAATTATTAAATGCAATAAATAGCAACTTAGGCCCGTAAATCCTAATTAAATGCTGAGACGGGTTCAAAAAAATCCCGAACTTGTCGAAATAAATACTAGAGCGTGTCTAGGCCCTAATTGCACTAAACTAACCATCTAACATGTAATATCGGCTAATTAAATCACTAATTTAATCTAACTATCCACCTAATCCATACTTAACCTAAACTAATCTACCCTTAAGTGTCATTAACTTACTAAGCAAAGATTAGTGAGTTAAACTCACTTGTTCGACGATCCGCTCGGATTAAAACGACGGGGACACAACGGGGCTCGGTAAACTCCAAAGTGGAACCGCCTTTTAGGGTCGGGAACACCTTGAAAACGGGCCAAATAGTGCTGGAAACCCACTAATCTTCGCTTCTGTTCGGGGCCGAAGAAGGAGCTGATCCGAGGCCGGTTGAACTGGAGATGGGCGGCGAGACTAGTCGTAGGTCCAGGCGAGCTGCTCCGGTGGCTGGCGACGGCTCAAGCGTCCACAACGGTGACGCATGGTGGCTTGGCGACTCTAGGCAACCATGAGCAAGTGCGGGATGAGCAGTTGGAGGCGCGGGCAGGTGGCGCGATCATGCGAGCTTGTGATGGCAGCAACTGTGACTGAATGACTCCAGCAATTGGCTACGACGGCAAGGACGCTGAGATGCGGTCTTCGGCTTGCTGGGGCATCGAATAGCAAAAGAAAGGAGGAGGAAGGGGTGTCGACGGGCTGGAGGGGGAGAGGAAAGAGGGAGGGGGCAAAGGGGGCCTACTTGGTCTTCACTTATCCTTGTCTCCTTTGGTGTGTCCCACCTTGCATGGCTGACTTACATAGCCAATTTCCAGACCTAAATACCCATTCTAAAAGGCTTGAAGTGGTCCAATAGGTTGGGTCCATGGGGGCACACGAATTTCACATTATTTTCCCTCAAATTGGACTTTAATCCCTCTTGAATCAACTCAAATCGGCTCCCATAAATTCCATTATCAAGTCAATGATCAAATTGGTATTTTTCCTCACCAATTGATCCTACTTGCTTCCCAATTGCGCGATCAAAAATGGTCCTCTGAATTTTCTGGACAAAAAAGACCCCACCTCGACTTTTTCCCAAAAAGTCTCGGTTTGCAGAAAAATCTTTGAAGGCTGAGTTGATGTTCCTAAAATGACCCGTGACATGACAAGACTTCCAATTTCTGAAATCGGATTCAAATTCACGGTTAATTTCAATCCGGCATGATTTTAGCGTGACCTAGGCTACTGGGTAGCTTTCAGAAATTTTTAATGCAAATGACCTGTGGTTGATTTTCTTCGAGCCATAATGAACCTCTTCGACACATTGGTGACTCTCGGTGGTCGTGAAAATCTCGAGGTTTCAAATACGAACACAATGTACCAAAACGACAGAAAAATCAGTCTAGTGTCGATCGACAAGAATTTTGCAATTTAGTGGAATCACCCACATTTAACCACGCATCTCAATCGAACTGACATATCCCTGATCTCTAATCGATTTTTAACTATGTCATAATGATCTCTATAGATGAGCACGATTGAGTAGCCGATTCCTGGTCAAATCCTCAAGTCTATTGCATTAAAATCTCTTAATGACTTCCCCAAATAGTCTAGTTATCTCACAAGTAATCAACTCTGAGAATAGCACTATAGGCTCGTCAATGAAAGGCCTGATTTATTAAATTGAAAACAATACCGAAAATCCAGGATGTCACACCAGAAGAGAAAGAGAAGAGAAGAGTGATGTTGGTAGGTGGTGGGGGCACTTCACGCGTGAGCTTCAAGTGGGAGAGAGAAAAGGTGAAAGGGACATGTGAGCGAGAGATAAGAATGAATAAAAAAAAAAGTCAATGAAAGAAGGCAAATGGAGACCAATTTCGTAGGGGACGTCGGCTAGGGCGAGGGAGAGAGTGAGGCGTGCGAGTGTGACTGAAGAGAGGGGGAGGGGAAAATTAAATAAAAACACTATTTTAGCTCAACTTCTTACAACAATAACAATTGGTCGCCCTATGGCCAATTTCTTCACCAATTTGCACAACTTGAAGTCCAATTGAAGACCAAAATAAGACAGTCCCTCAAACCTACGAATTTCCCTCAATTCCGAATTCTATTTCCTTTTTCCCGGACTCCGATTTCCGAACAAATCTCTTTAATTGATGACTAATTTTGTCGAAGAAAAAGTTCACACAACTTCCTTTCACCAAGTGGTTCACACAGGAGGCCAAAATCTCTTCAATTTGGCCAATTCGAATTTCCGTTCGTTTTTCGAATCGTCCAAATCGATTTTCCGTAAAAGTCCCGAATTTGAAGAAAATTCCTCGAAAGATGAGTCGATGTTCCTAAAATAACTCGTGACATGACAGAACTTTCAATTTTTGAAATCGGGTTCAAATTCGCGATTAATTTCAATTTGACACGTTTTAGCGTGATCTAACCTATCAAGTAGCTTTTAGGAATTTTTGGTGCAATTGACCCGTGGTCGATTTTCTTCAAGCCACACGTACATCTTCAACACATTGGCGACTCTCGATTGTCGTGAAAATCTCAAGGTTTCAAATACAGACACAATCCGCCAAAATGACAGAAAAATTAGTCTAGTGCCGATCGACGAGAATTTTGCAATTTAGTGGAATCACCCACGTTTAACTACACATCTCAGTCAAACCGACCTATCTCTAATCTTTGATTGATTTTTAACTGTGCCATAATGACCCTTGTAGACTAGCACGGTCGAGCAGTCGATTCCTGGTCGAATTCTCAAGTCTATTGCGTTTATATTCCTTAACGGCTTCACCTGATAGTCTAGTTATCTCATGAGTGGCCATCTCAGAGAAAAGCACTATAGTCGCGTCAATGAAAAGCCCAATTTATCCAATCAAAATTAGAATCTGAAATTCAGAATGTCATAGGTCGGCGGCGGCGACCGGCGGCCGACGGACGGCGATCGACAGAGGTGGCCAACGATCGACGGTCGGCGGACGGTGGTCGACGGCAACGAATGGAGGACTGGTTTAACAAACGATGAGAAGAATTTTTATTTCTCATTTTTGTTCCAGAAATAAAGAAGTAGAAAATTTTTACTTCGATTTCTATTCCAAACCTATTTCTGGAATAAAAATCTATTTCAGAAATAAAAAAAAAAATGAAATAATTTTATCAAACAAATTTTTATTTCAGAAACAAGTCTGAAATAGAAAAATTGTTTCTGGAACAGAAACAAGTGGTTGTCATGCACCCCCTAATACACCACATGAGAAGAGGTTACCTTTATCAAGAATCCTTCGAAGAGTATTAACAACATGGAGCAAATGATAAATGCCAATAGCAAATAACTTTGGAATGCCTTTCCATACTAACATAGCTCATTCTTGCTCGTATCTCCAACCCGTGGTGTTTGGGGAGTTTCTCTGAGTTTCATCAAATGCAGCTTTAATCTGAATCTGCACAAGGAAGATAGCACTGACTAATTATCAATAAATGAAGATATCCAAGATCGTAGCATCAGAATTTACCCCATGATAGATAAGGTAAAAATGTGTAAACATTGACACCAATCGGAGTTGGGCCACAATGAATAGAGACTTCATTAGCTGGCCGATGAAAAAGAAACCACCAGGCTTAAAAGAAGTAAGCAATTAGCAACACTTTCCTTGTGTGCATCTAGGAACAAAATTGAAATTAAAAAAATTATGCTGAATAGGTGAAGTGCCTAAACTATAGGACATAAAGATGTACTTGCTACTAGTTATTTTGCAAGATCCAATTAGCAAAATCAGCAATATAGGATAATTTGCGAGGAGGTCAATTTCAACTTCACAAATCCAATGCCTCATATATGAGAACCGAACTTATCAAATCATGGCCCTGAATTTCAACTAGGCTATCGCAATGCTCAAGGCATAATCATTTCAGACAAATCGATCGCGAAAGGTCCAATCTTTCAATGGAATTGCACTTTTTTTATTGAAAGCTCTTCCAAGTATGTGAATCCGTCGAGCCTAAGCAATATCAGCTTATCACATTCCTCAACACAGAGTTTCAAGGGTCTTGGGGAAAGCTCGGGATGCGTTCAAGTAGATGGCATACCTGAAGATGGAGTTCTTGCAATCGGGGGCCTTACCAGACATCTTAAGCTTGGAGGAAGCTCTGGCAGCGATCGGAGCTCCTCCGCCCCATAGGTTAAGGCTTTGGAGAGAAGAAAGATTCCGAACGCTTTCTGGCAAGTCAAATATCGGTGTGCCAGAGAGATCGAGAATCTCGAGGGAAGGCAAGTCACCGATTTCACTTGGAATTGCCCCTTTCAAACTACAGCACCATCTGAGACGTAGAGTCCGCAGATTTTTCAACCTTCCAATAGCACTAGGAAGCTTTTCGATCTTAGAATAACTCAAGTCAAGATGTTGCAAATTCTGTAAATCCCCAATTGAGCTAGGGATTTCTCTCAGTGACTTACAATAAGAGGCACTCAATTTCTTCAGCTTCCTCAGAGAACCAATAAACGTAGGAATTTCTGTAATACCAAAAGACATAATGAAAGTTCTTCTAAATCTTTTAATTCGCCCACCTCCTTTGGTAGCTTCTTGAGACGAGAACACGCACCCAAACTCAAGGAAATGAGGCTCGTGAGTTTGCCAATAGAAGGATGGATATGCTCCAGCTCCCTACACTCACACAATCTGAGTATCTTCAACTGTGTGAAAGCCGAGAAATCAGGAGTACGGCTTAAATTATAGAACTTTAAGGATGAGAACTTTAAGCCGCTTTGACGCCTAATAGAAAAGGAGAATAAGTTGTCAAAGAATGGGTTGATTGACTAAACAAAAACAAAACCCTAAACTCGTAGGAACATGTCTTCTTTTCTCAATCTTACCATGAATGACCTCCATCCTCGCCAATCCTCTCCAATCATGCTCCCATATAAATCAGTATCATTAAATTCGATAGATTCATTGACAGAGACAAATCGTTTTGCCCGCCCATCCACTCAAGCCATCCACTCACACCATCCGCCCGACCACTCGAGCCATCTCACTTCAGGAAGGAGTTCGTTGTTGGAGGTTTCGCTTGAAGCTGCCCGCAAACGGAAACAAGAGAGGTGTCTCCACAAAATTTTGCGGAACCGGGAGGGGACCCGAAGGGAGCCGGGCGGGCGTCTCTGCAAGTTTTTTGACTTTTTTAGTTTTTTTTTTTTTTCTTAAATCTTGGATTTTGCACGATCTATAACCTTTCTATGCTTCCCATGTACAAATATGGCTCATGTTTATTTATTTTGTTGACGGCCTTTTCGAAAATTAAACAAATGATGTGAAAAATAAAGAAAAAATGGTTATTGCTCTAAAACAACTAAGGTAAAGGCAACTCAATGTTTTATCTTTTCCTTTTTTTCTTTCAAATTTTGTAGCGCATGCATTTTGACTTTTATTTAAAACAAATATATGAAACCATTTTACAACATACAAATGTTTACTTATAAATTTTCATGACTTTTGTATAATTTTTCAAAAGAATCTGTTGAAGAGTGTCGGTGGGCCACCCGTAAGTAGCTATGGAGACACCTGGTTTTCATTTCATTATTTAAATGTAATAATGCTGAAGAGAAAAATCATTTTCAATGTATTTTCATATATAGAAAATTATACATGAAGAGCCTATCTATAAACTTATTACGACTTGTCTAAGAAAATCAAAGAAAATCAAATTAGATATGCATAATCAAAATAAATCCTAAATATCTCTATATCTACATATCTTCAACATCCATTACTATTGTTGTGAAGTGTTTAATCATTTCTTTGAAAACTTAAACGTTTTTTTTTTTTTTTTGTTAAGTACGTTAAAAAAGTGACGTGGTGATGTTGGACAATCGTGTATATATCATATCATGAGGCAGCCCAAATGGATAATATATAATAATAACATGACATGAACATTGATAATTTAACAAAAAGATTGGCTTCATGCCGAGCATCATTATACTCAAAGGTATGGATATAATAATAAGTATGGCATTTCCTCTAATTAGTCAAGATTTCATGGATTTTTTTATGACAAATAGTTGTATGTGTTATAAGTAACCTATAGCCGATACAAATTTTTGTTATAAGAAAATTCACTCTTTATCATTCATCTAACCTAATTCATGAAATGAGCAAGGTCAACATGATAAAACCTTAAAAAACAGTAAGATTTTCCTAAAAATACTTTTAAGAGGATTTTTGCTATCTTATCTATTAAAAGGAAATAATAATTAAAAGAGATAGATATAACTAGTAGAGTAGAGGGACGGGTATCTTCAAAATCAAATTGGAGAAAAAAAATATCAAACATTGGATTCCTAAATCATAGGACTCCCACCTATACATCCGGCCAATACATCTGTAAACAAGAACATGTGATAAGTGTGAAATTTTTTCCAATCTTATTGTTTTGAATTAATTATCAGTTATTATAATTGGCACATGCTATCTTTTTTTTTTAATCAAGAAATATTCATTTATCTGATCTATGATGTTTATACTTCATCTTCATTCATAAATGTAGTCCTTCAGATTATTAAAATTTTTAACTAAATATGACAATTACATGCTTTTAGTAAATGAGATTTTTAGTACAAAATTGTAGCTAAAGGATCTTAAATTGATTGTCAATCAAATCTTTACAGAGGTGTAATTTATATCAACGAAATCGAATCAAATGATATAACTTTTTCATCCTTTACATACTTATAATCCATTTAGTTGTCACAATTAATCTAGGATGGACATAAATGGATGTTTACATTGATCTAGAAAGTAAGAGCATATGTTCATCCTAGATGAAATTTTAGAATATATCAGATTAAATATATTAAAATAAGAGGGAGAGAAAAAGAAAGGAGAGCCATATTTTACCATTCCATCGCTTCTTAGTACTGTTGGGAATCCCATGTCGTCATGGTCCCAAGGTCTGCTACGTTTCTCAAGCGGTTGTCCTTGGCAAAAAATGCTCCTTCCAAGATCTCTCAATTGATCATGCACCTCAAACTTACCATGATATCCAATTTTAATTAAGCACCTCAACTTTAACTCTTCAATACCTTGACTTGGATAAAGCTCACAGTCCTCCCATTGGTACATGGCGAATCTACTCGTTTTGCCAATGAAGAAACAAACAATATCAAGAAATATCTGCTTATGTCCATCTTCTAATGCATCATAACTTATTCGCAATATCTTTTGGACATCTTGATGCGGTCCATTTTTTAATTGCTCCCGCACATCTTTCCATACATTTTGATTCGTTTTTTTATACAAGTATGAACCTACAACTTGAAGTGCCAAGGGAAGCCCACCCATGTTGGATATGATATCACGAGATATACCCTCAAACTCCATCGGAGAATGGTCCATACCAAATGCATGTCTATTAAACAAAAGCAAAGCTTGCACGCTACCCAATTCATTCAATTCATACTTGCAGTCTACCTCAAATTTAGATTGATCAAGAATGGCTTCATTTCTAGTTGTAACAATGATCACACTTCCTGCCATAAACCAATGACACTCCCTAGCCAACGCATCTAGTTGACTATTGTGATCTATATCATCCAGAAGAATGAGAATCTTTTTCCCTTTAAATCTAGATTTGATTATATTGATTCCCTCATCAATTGTAGACACTTGAATTTTGCTCAGTAGTATATCTGATATTAGTTGACTCTGTAGATGTGTAATACCATGGCACCTGGTAGTTTCTCGAACATCTAGAAGGAAGCTGACATGCACAAATTTATTTGAGAGCTGATTGCCAATGCACTTGGCAAGAGTTGTCTTGCCTATCCCACCCATGCCATAAATTCCAATCATTCGAGCATTGGTGGAAGGATTGTCGATCCAATTCATAATTTCCTTCATATGATCATCAAGTCCAACTAGTTGCTCAGGCACATCCAATTGAAAATCTTCCCGTAACTTGCTTATAACAATTTCAACCACACGTTCTATTAATTTTCCCTCATGCCTGTCAAACAACAAAAACAATGAGAAGTTATGAACCTAGACATAATCTATGCGAACTATTCTATCCTTATCAATTGAGATAACCCTTGTTGGCTATAGGAGTTCGATTTTATCTGGTGGTGATCAAGCTTTGTAGACCGAGCATTGGAGTCACTTGGAGGCCTATTGTTTAATGATTGATACTATTGGTTGGAGGTGTTGTCGTTTCTTTGTTTTTTGTTTTTTTTGTTTTTTGTTTTTTCTATACCCTAGGAAAATGTAAATTCTTGGGCATTGTGGGATGCTTTGGTTTTAGTTGCCGTTGGTTTAGTTTTCAAGGACATCTTGGGGAGTACTAATTTTTTGTGCTTTTGTTCCAAGGAAAAAAACTCCCTAGTGTTTGTTTTCCCAAAGGGCTTTCGGTTGATAGCAACAAGGGAAGTAAAACCCAATGCTAGTCCCTACTGTTCATTGGGCACTTTTGAAACATTTTCTTTTCTCAGTTTTTTTCCAAAACTACCTTTTTTTCTTCAAATTTTTTTTTTATTATTATTTTTTATTAAAAAAGACCTAAACCCTTTGCCAATCTGATGAAGGGCTACGGCCGCCGGGGAGCTAAATTCGGCGTCGTTGGCCATCAATTGAGGTCACCCAACCTCAGGCGACCTCCGATGAGGGTTGCACAACCTGGGCAGCGCGTGGTGCATTTCATCACTTAGAAATTGTTTTAGCATTTATGTTACACTCAAAATCCATTTGGAAACTGCTTATTTTGGGTATCTTTTTTGAGCCTGCGGTAAAAGTAATTCATCTGCATTTCCTCAACTCTGCGAGAAGAAGAAAACTTACATATCAATAAACAAAAGTTCAGTAAAGTACCCGTCCGCAATTTTCTGAGATTCCCATCCATTTAAGTAACTGACTTCATTAAGTGCTCGTTGTCCTTCTTGGATATCCTTCTCATCAAAATGCTTCCGACTCGAATGGAAGGCATTTCCAAAATTTCCTTCTAGATGCCGCACATCCGATGGGGCAACTTTGTAAAATATAGGCAACACTATGTGTGATGCGCTCTTCTTACGGTCCATGATATGAACGAGCTCGCGGAGGCACCATTTGCTTGAAGCATAATTTTCGGAGATGACAGGAATTGAAATCTTAGACCGTGCGATGGCATCGAGAATTTCTGAACCAAATTCCTCACCAATTGGGATGTTGTTCTCATCCCTGAACACGCAAAACGGTATAGTCCCTGCTTTGATCAGACTATGATAGAGGTGATCGGTGAATGTACAGGTATCCAAGCCTCTAAAGCTCAAGAACACGTCATATTGACCGCTACCTACACCTGTGGCTTCTGGAGAGATGAATGAAGAAGTGGATGCTCCTTCAGTGCTCTCTTCCTCTGCCCTCTTTCTCTTTCCCTGACTCTGCCCTCTGTCCATGGCAATCTGAGGGGGAAAGTTGAAAAGAAAGATGCTTTTTTTGCTGCTTAAAAGGATTGTTGAACAACGAAAGACGCTTTTAGGATGCTTTTCTGCAAATGCTTGTTGGCTCCGAATAACGCGTTCGTTAATTCCCTAGGTAATAAAGACACGACCTTCAGTTAAGTAAGCTAACGTCATTTCACTGCAGAAGATTAGGTGGCCCTGAAGAGGCCCCCAAAAAGCCCACATCATTTACTTGTTTAGAAACACAAATTTGAAATTACACAAATTGCATTGTAATTAATTGACTTCCTTAAAACACATTTGAACAATTACATAACTTCACGCATGTGTATGATATTTAAAGGCGGATTCTTTCAGTTCAAGGTAAGATATTGAAATTATGTAGGGAACTCCATGGAAGCATCTTCCTCTGAATATAAGCTCACACGATGCCTAATCCTTGTCATAATCTTCGACCTTACTCATATTATTTTTATCCTAATATATAAACAACCCTAACTATCTCCACCACCTCATTTTCACAACCCCTTCTGTCTAATCCCATGTCCATTGGCCAAACTAATGAAGTGTCATGTAATTGTTGCCCAACAAACCACATCCTCTAGATGTGTGCACTTTCCTAAGTGGAGGGAATTTCCGTCAATCACGTTTTTAATTTGGCAGGTTTCAAGTTTTAGGCATTGCTCATATGTAAAATTAACTAAATCTAAAACATTAATCGAGGAAAGATTTTCAATTGATCAGTTGTTTTGATTATGAAGGAAGTCGATGAAAATGATTCTAAATGAAAGGGAAATACTTCCTTTTGGGCCCACATTTTATTTCTTTCTAAAAGTGCATAGAAATGAGAGGAAATGCAAAAATTGCACTTTTCTTCCAATTGGCCTTACTTCTTTTTTAAGGATGAATAGAATGAACGTTAATTAAGTCTATCAATGAAATTAAGTTCCATTTACATCATTTCCACCCAACATGTATCCAGACATATTTCGAGGACTTTTAACTTATTTCTCCAAGAAAACTCGAGCTTCTCTCTTCTCTCTTCTCTCTTCCAATGGCTTGGAACAAGGTACTCTCCCCCTTGCTTAACTTCAATCAATCTTAGACCGTCTTTGTTCTTGCTTCCTCTTTGTCTCTCTCTCTCTCTCTCCCTCCCTCCCCCTCCCTCCTTGTTCTTTTCTTTTTTTGTGTGAATGTTGCTTCTCTATTTGTTATGGGTCGTTTGCTTCACTTCTTTGATGCTTTTTGTCCAAATTTAGTGATTTCATATTTTAATTTTATTTAAAACTGTCATATTCTTAATGAGGTTGGAAATGCAAGGTAGAGATGAACAAATGGTCTTTGTCATTTCTCTCTTATTTATTTCGTGTTGGCCCCACATGCCAATAATTTTATATAAGATGAATCTATGATATGATGTTACCAAGCTATTCACTTCAAAATTTAAAATTTGAATTATTGATTGATAAATTGTTTGCAAAATAGATTTATAATTTTTTAAAGGACACCAAATGAGCATAATGCGATAGTATTAAGTTACTAATGATATATGAAATACTTGTACACTGTCCTTGAGTTCTTTTCCAGGTCATTTTTTATTACAATTTTGTCGGCATATCATTCAACTCTTGAAAAGTCAGTAAAACAATGATAAAAGAAGTATGCGAAATATTCAAAAAATAAAAGATAATTTAGGAAAAAACATAGAAAAGAAGGGAATGAAGTGTCTAGGCTTACTTTTAGAAGGAAGCAGCGATATTTAGAAGTAATGTCCAAAAGGCTTTTGAATTATGAATTCACGACACATAGAAACTTTCATGAACATGAATTGAAAGTAAAAAAGGGAATGAAAGATGTATGGCAATTTGAGGGCGAAAGTTGGAACAAAAGATTTTTTTTGCTGCATAGAAAGGATCAATGAACTAATCTCCACGAACAATAACGAAAATAAATCCGTTACCGCACAAGGAAAAACGAACATGAAATCTTTAATTAATTGGTAATTGATTGACTAGGAGCAGTTGCAGATGCTTTTAGCCCCCGCCTTATCTTCTTTTGGACCTCAAACTATTCAAGTCAAACTTGTTGGCTTGATCCACCCACGAGTACCGTGTACGTTAATTTTTCAATTGGGCTATAAAGAACTAGAATCTGTGTACAACTATATGGCATTCAATTAAGAATATAAGCATACGTTTGGTTTTTATTTGGTTTTTATTTGGTTATTCAAACTCAGAATTTGATAAATCATTGAAAGATAATAATTGAGTTGAAACGGAATTAGAAATGTGTGAGACTTCAAGAAAGGACGAGCTAGTAATTGTGGATGTGATTTATATTTTAATTTTGTTTAAAATTGTCATATTCTTAATGAGGTTGGAAATAAGAGGTAGAGATAAACAAATGCTCATGGTTATTTATCTTTTATCTATTTCACGCTGGCACCACATGCTACAATTCCATGTAAAATGAATTTATTTTGAATTAGTATGCTATCACCAAGCCTTTCAATTCAAATTTTCAAATCTAAAAAGTTGATTGATATCTTATCTATAAAATAGAGCTATAATTTGTTAGATGGCATCGAATGGAGGGGTGTATGGTCCCTTAGTGCTTTCTTTTTATGCACTTTTTTTCTTATTATTGAGATTATTGAACATGGTTATTTATCTTTTATCTATTTCACGCTGGCACCACATGCTACAATTCCATGTAAAATGAATTTATTTTGAATTAGTATGCTATCACCGAGCCTTTCATTTCAAATTTTCAAATCTATAAAGTTGATTGATATCTTGTCTATAAAATAGAGCTATAATTTGTTAGATGGCACCAAACGGAGGAGCGGATGCTTCCTTAGTGCTCTCTTTTTATGCACTCTTTTTTCTTCTTATTGAGATTATTGAATACAAGCATAAAGACACAAGAAGCACCGCAAAGGAACGACCTGAAATGGAAGTAGAATAGGATAATTGGCTAAATTTGTGATAATTCAGGTTAAATTGATTAATCACATTTTGAAGAACGAATTTATTGTTTGTAAAGAAAGAGGTGTAAGAAATGAGTGATATAAAGCTAGGTGACTCTCCTAATATGCGTGTATGGCTCAATTTATTCGATTGTTTTCATGTGTGTCATAAGATCGATTTATATTTTTTTCTTACTATTGGATATCATGTAAAAGATCTTAGGAAGTATCATACTATGGACTTTGGTATGTTTTATATTGCGATGATTGAAATTATGATGAGTTGTGAGCAAGTAAAAAGTAGCAATATAGTTAAAATGCTCAAGCTCTCACCGTACTTTTTAATTCCTCATTTACTTTTCTTTTTCAAGTAACGACTTAATCAATTTTTGAAGCTTTGAAGTGAGAAAATGATTTTTTTTTTTTTTTTTTTCTTGCTAAAGAAGGGAGAAAATGAATCAGAGGTGAAAGGGAATATACTTTCTAGGATTAATGGTCCAACAATTCGAGTAAAATAGGATATTACTCATTTGGAATGTTCTAGAGGGAGGTAAAATTATTGAATGAAGTCTCCTTAAGAGAAGACTTGCTCTTAGGATGATTGGTTTCAGGATAAGTGGGTTCTAAACAAAGAATTAGGAACTTATTATGTAATGATTGGTTCTCCTCTTTTATAACCAAGAACCAAACTAGTTGACCCAGGAACCAGCCTACTTTTATTTTTCTGATTTATTTTTCCATAAATTGATCTAGGACCTTCAAACATAGAGAAACCTCACAATGCATAAGAAAAATAGAATGGTCTCTGAATTCAACCGAAATGTGGCAAATTTGCGTGCAACAGAGTCTAGTGCACTTGCAGACCTACTCGCTCTAGTTCAACAAAAGATCAGTACTGAATTACAATGCAACTAAGAATCAGATAGGAAGGCCATCATAGGATTAGCCACATCTAAAGTCGAAAACAAAAGGCTTTCCTTTTTTCACTGAAGTCAAATCTAAGCTGGGGACATACCTCGTCAATAGGCAACAGCGACTCCAAAAGAGAGAATAGAAGACCCTCCTCTGCTATTCAGCAACCACCCCCACATCCCCAATAGACAAAAAGGGCCCAGAGCACACTTAGTTCAGCCAATTATTCCAATAATAAAGTGACAAAATCAAAATAAATGGGATGCTAATAAGAATGAAAAAGTGATTACCACAAGTGAGCTGAGATGCGAAGAGAGGCACGAGATCGGAGAGAGAGGAGACCGTAAACAAGCCTGGGCGAGAACTTTCAAGAGGGATAAAGAATAGAGAAAGCGAGTGAGGACTAATCAGTAGACGATAGTCTCGAATTGTTCTGCAAGAGAGGCCAAATGCGAATGATAAAGTGAGAAACGAGAGAGAGAGAGAGAAGAGAGGACCAATTAGTAGTAGGCGATAGTCTCGAATTATAATTGATGGACCGATATCCTCATATGGCTGATTGACTAGTAGCAATAAAATTGTTTTCAGGTGGCAAGCCAAGTCAAGCCACACAATTTGGACCAGAGTACGGAATGACCACTTCTGTTCATATCTACTTAGAAACCATTTTGTTAAACTGATAAATGTGGCTCTAACCAACGTGTGAATCTTCCATTATATTATTTTCAAAGATGTTCTTACTCCTGTAAATGCTAAATTCTCCTCCCACCCTAAACATGCATAAATCATATTGTCAAATCCATTGTAAGTCAGTAATTTTCTATGCTATATATATGTAAAAGTCATGTCTTTGCTCTAAGCAGTAAAATCGCATGAAAACCACACTTTATGATGAGTTTCTCTAATTCAATCCGCAAAGATAAAGTCCACCTAAAAATTGTCCACATATTAAATATGCGTAAGTACGTTGAAAGCAGCAGCTTTGCTCACTTTCAAGTTTTCCATTGTAACCAGCACAAAAAATAGTACGATTGTGAATTTTTCATAATTTCCATAAGACATTTGAATTTTCTGTCATTTTTCCAGAAATTACAGAAATTGCTGATAAAATGAAAAATGGTATTATGGACATCCAAAAATTTTCTGGTTGATCTAACCTGTTCGAAAAAAATTTTGTTGTTGATAATTCTCATCCGTAGCCTGTGAAAGGTTTTGTGCAATTATAGAAGGAAATGGACTAGCACCATCGATATTTGGAAAAATATAGTTTTTTAACTATTTTCAAGAAAAAAAGAAATATTTTCACAAAAATGGAGTATTTTGGATCTTTCATGCTTTAAGTAATTTTGGAAAATATTTGTATGTATAAGGCCAATGGACCAAAATTGAGTCTAGAAGGGTATTTTCGCAATTTTCATCGAAGCAGGCTTTTTTGTCCCAAGAGTTCAGTCAACCATTAATGTTTTGAAAACAACGTCAAAGATAAGGGCTAGCATGTGATTCCACCATATTCAACCGGTCTAACCATTCATAATGGTTTTTTTTTTTTTTTTTTTTGGTTCAAAATAACCAATTAATTTAAATGAGAAGATTTTAATGAGAAAAATTAGCAATATATGATGATGATTTTGAAAAATCGAGGGAATTTCACAAGAAATATTTTGTATGCCTTAAAGGATGTTAGGCATCAG
The DNA here is from genome assembly GCA_014182565.1 of Eucalyptus marginata. NCBI lineage: Eukaryota > Viridiplantae > Streptophyta > Magnoliopsida > Myrtales > Myrtaceae > Eucalyptus > Eucalyptus marginata. The sequence goes on from CM024586.1 coordinate 26,110,867, forward strand.
GCCATGAGTAATAATCGAATATATTTTTGTCCTATCAATTGTAATAGATAGGAGAATGAAGGTCCGGCTTACCTTGAGAAGCGATGCAGAGATGAAAATACTGTGATGGGTTTTAGTATTTGAGAAGAAGTCGCCTTAAAGTAGATCAAGTTGTGTTTGAGTCTCGAAAGACAGTACAATCCGAGGATCACCTTCACACCTCAGCCTAGAGCTATCAAACCAAATATATCTTAGAACAAAAATGAGAGTCCCAATGATTTATGGTGATTGGTGTTTCTCCTCTTCAAGCACAAGCACTTGGGACTTTATATTTTAATTTTGTTTAAAAATGTTAATGAGGTTGGAAATGTGAGGTAGAAATAAACAAATGCTTGTGGTTATTTATCTTTTATCTATTTCACGCTGGCACCACATGCTACAATTCCATGTAAAATGAATTTATTTTGAATTATTATGCTATCACCGAGCCTTTCAATTCAAATTTTCAAATCTAAAAATTTAATTGATATCTTGTCTATAAAATAGAGCTATTGGATGGCACCAAACGGAGGAGCGGATGCTCCCTTAGTGCTCTCTTTTTATGCACTCTTTTTTTCTTCTTATTGAGATTATTGAATACAAGCATAAAGACACAAGAAGCACCGCAAAGGAACGACCTGAAATGGAAGTAGAATAGGATAATTGGCTAAATTTGTGATAATTCAGGTTAAATTGATTAATCACATTTTGAAGAACAAATTTATTGTTTGTAAAGAAAGAGGTGTAAGAAATTAGTGATATAAAGCTAGGTGACTCTCCTAATATGCGTGTATGGCCCAATTTGTTCGATTGTTTTCATGTGTGTCATAAGATCAATTTATATTTTTTTTCTTACTATTGGATATCATGTAAAAGATCTTAAGAAGTATCATACTATGGACTTTGGTATGTTTTATATTTCGATGATTGAAATTATCATGAGTTGTGAGCAGGTAAAAAGTAGTGATATAGTTAAAATGCTCAAACTCTCACCGTACTTTTTAATTCTTCATATACTTTTATTTTTTTAAAGTAAAGAATAGGTCAATTTTTGAAGCTTTGAAGTGAGAAAATGAATTTTTTTTTTCTTTTTTCTTGCTAAAGAAGGGAGAAAACGAATTAGAGGTGAAAGGGAATACACTTTCTAGGATTAATGGTCCAACAATTCGAGTAATATTACTCATTTGGAATGTTCTAGAGGGAGGTAAAATTGTCGAATGAAGTCTCCTTAAGAGAAGATTTACTCTCAGTATGATCAGTTTCAAGATGAGTAGGTTCTAAACTAAGAATTAGGAACTTATCATGGAATGATTGGTTCTCCTTTTTTATAACTGAGAACCAAACTAGTTGACCCAGGAACCAGCCTACTTTTATTTTTCTATAATTTGATCTAGGACCTTCAAACACAAAGAAAGCTCACAATGCATAAAAAATAATAATAAATAAATAAATAAGAATGGTCTATGGATTCAATCAAAATGTGGCAAATTTGCGCACAATAGAATCTAACGCCCTTGCAAACCTACTCGGTCTAGCTCAACAAAAGATCACTACTGAATTACAGTGCACCTAAGCATCAGACAACAAGGCCATCATTGGATTAGCCACATCTAAAGTCGAAAACAAAAGGCTTTCCTTTTTTCTCTTAAGTCAAATCTGAGCTGCGCACGTACCTCGTCAACAGGCAACAGCGACTCCAAAAGAGAATAGAAGACCCTCCTCTGCTATTCAGCAGCCACCCCCACATCCCCAATAGACAAAAAGGCCCAGACCACACTTAGTTTAGCCGTTTATTCCAATAGTAAAGCAACAGAATCAACAGAAATGACACGCTAATAAGAGATGAAAAAGTGATTACCACCCGCGAGCTAAGATGCAAAGAGAGGCACGAGATCGGAGAGAGAGATCCTAAACAAGCCTCGGCGAGAACTTTCAAGAGGGATAAAGAACAGAGGAAGCGAGTGAGGCCTAATCAGTAGATGATAGTCTAGAATTGTTCCGCAAGAGAGAGGCCAAACGTGAAAGATAAAGTGGGAAACAAGCGCACGTGCGCGAGAGAGAGAGAGAGAGGACCAATTAATAGTAGGCAATAGTCTCGAATTATTATTGATGGACCGGTACCCTTATATGGCTGAATGACTGGTAGCAATTAAATTGTTTTCAGGTGGCAAGCCAAGTCAAGCCACACAATTTGGACCAGAGTACGAAATGATTGCTTCTGTTCATATCTACTTAAGAACCATTTTGTTAAACTAATAAATGTGGCTCTAACGGACTTGTGAATCTTCCATTATATTATTATCAAAGACACTCCTGTAAATGCTACATTCTCCTCCCACCCTAAACATGCATAAATCATATCGTCAAATCCATCGGATGTCAGTAATTTCTACGCTATATATACGTAGAAGTCATGTCTTTGTTGTAAGCAGTAAAATCGCATGAAAACCACACTTTATGACAAGTTTCTCTAATTCAATCTGCTAAGATAAAGTCCACCTAAAAATTGTCCACATATTAAATATGTCTAAGTTCATTGAAACCAGCAGCTTCGCTCACTTTCAAATTTCCATTGTAACCAGAACAAAACAATAGTACAATTGTGAATTTTTCATAATTTCTGGAAAAAAATGTGAATTTCCTGTCATTTTCCAGAAATTACGAAAATTGCCAATATAATGGAAAATGGTTTTATGGACATCCAAAAACTCTCTAGTTGATCTGATCCGTTCAGATAAATTTTTTGTTGCTGACAATTCTGATCTGTAGCCTTTGGAAGGTTTTGTGCGATTATTGAAGAGAATAGACTAGCACAATCAATATTTGGAAAAATCTAGTTTTTTAAATGTTTTCAAGAAAAAAAGAATTATTTCTGCAAAAACTGAGTATTTTGGATGTTTCAGGCTTTAAGTGATTTTGGCTCCGACCAAAAAAAAAAAAAAAAAAAAAAAGTAATCTTGGACAATTGGGGTGCACATAGGGCCAATGGACCCAAAATCGGGTGTAGAAGGGTATTTTCATAATTTTAATCGAACGGGCTTTTTGTCCCAAGGGAATTTCACATGTGTTATTCCGTATGCCTTTGAGGATGTTAGGCACTAAAGCGATGATTCATAATCAAGTGTATTTTGGTCCCATCAATTGTAATAGACCGGAGGGCAAAGGTCGGACTTACCTCGAGGAGGAGGCATTCAGAGATGAAATAACTGTGACAGGTGTCAGTGTTCGAGAAGAAGTCGCCTTTGAAGCAGATCGAGTTGTGTCCGAGTTCCGAAAGGCAGTGCAATCCCGAGGATCACCCTCACGCCTCGACCTGGACCGACTTGGTTTGGAAAGACGCTGAGATAAATTTGCAGATCATCTCAGGTCAGAACATTACGAGAAAGGACGAGTAGTGGCACCACCAACGGACGGGGAACTTACTATCTTCCGATGAAATCGCAGATATCCAGACACGATCCTCGTGTTCCGAGCGAAGACCCCCCAACCCAGGATCCCTAATCGCCTCAGCGGAGTCCATGATCAGAAATTACAGCAAGCAGAACACTGAAAAGTTCGAAACTTGACACGATTCGAGTTGCTTTTACCTGCTGATTGGTGCCCGCCGAAGAACCCGTCCCTCAAGATAGATATCGATGGGTCGGTCCTTTGAAGCCGGCGGTTCGGAAGGAGCGACTGCAGGTGTTCTTGCGACGGCCTCGGGTGTACTGCTCGATGGATTCGCGAGATAGAAGATCCCTGCTTCCTCCGCCGATTCTAGCCGCAGCTCTCGTTCTGGCCGTAGAGGCTTCGATGTGCTTCAGATCTAGAAGTGGAGAGAACTTGAAATTGGAAGTCGAACAACGCGGTTCTGTGTTGACTTTCTGCTGCGGGAACATGATGACGTTCCACGGTTAGGTGGAGGCACGTGTCTTGAGCCAAGTTGGCTAAATTTCAAAAGAATATCGGTGGCCGATCAAAATTATCTAAATTAGACTATATTATGAACCCTTATTCTACTTTTCCTAAACTCACGAAATTATTAATAAGTTCAAGATTAAACAAATTGAATTAAAAAATTTATAAGATTAAACAAGTTGAATTAAAAAAATTTATACAATACAATAAATTTAGAATTTTTTTGATAATTTTTCCTCATTAAATCATATGGAAACCACACTAAATGATAAGTTTCTCTAATCCAATCCACAGATGTCTTCCTAGAAATTTCCTGCACATTATATTTTTTAAGAATGAAATGTCACCTTCCTCCCATGAAGTTCACGATGGGTTCTATAAATTTCCTCCCATGTCTTCTTTTGATTTTAACCTTTTTGGCCAAGACCCCAAAATGATTCCTTCCTCGAAATTGCCAGGACTTCTTTTGATTCTAACCTTTTTGACCAAGAGCCCAAAACAATTCCTTCCTCGAAATTGCCAAGACGACCCCTCCGTAGACTTTCCTTGTTAGTTCTTTTTGTTATTGGATCCGTTGGCCAAGCAAATCATAGTGAAAATTAACTTTTTGAAGATGGGCGATACTTTTTGCTTTATCCTCACCTTTTTTGACAATGGCTCCGCTTTGCCACTCAAATTATTGATTGATTGGCACCCCTATTGCTGATTGATGTAGCAATTAGATTGTAATTGGACCGCATGGCCACTCAAATCAAATTGAAGATGGGCGATACTTTTTGCTTTTTCCTCGCCTTTTGCTTTTCCTCTTGCCCCATTAATTGAAAGAGTACATACTTTTATGGTGAAGTCAAGGTGTTCACAATAGAAATTAGTTTTCACACGATGCTATTTCAAAAGAGCCCCACAATCGTCTACTTTAATTGGCAACTTCTGCAAGGTGTTCACATCAGAAATTACTTCTCCTTTTACCTCAAAAGATGAGCCAGATGTGCTTGGGATACACACAATCCCACCGTGGATTTACACGTCCTTGTTGAAAAAATTTAGTACTTTAACCGATTAACTCTCAACATTTGTTAGTTCTCTATGTAATGGGATCGCATGACCACAAAAATCAAAGTGAAGATGGACAACATTTTGCTTTCCCTTCCCATTGAAATGAAAGCCTCTCACTGCTAGAGGCATTGAAATAGTAAAAAATTTACATTTTAATTCATATTTAGTGACTTGGATCATATATGGATTAGCTAAAATTTAAAAAATACACTTTTATGAATTCAAAGTATTTAATTTAATATATATTTTAATGAGTCTAAATCATGTCTATATGCAATTCATGTTAATCAACGAAGAAAAAATAAAATTGATTTTTCCATTTGTTTTCACGAGACTCCTTCTTAGTTGGCCTTATGCTCGAGTGTGGTACCCCAGCATGTGGAGCCCATTGTATGTGGTGTGACGACTACATGAGCTTTTTCTTCACTTGCCTATTGCTTTGACCAACAATTGAGTGGTACGTCGTTCGTTCCCTACTCTTTACAAACTTCTAGATCTAGTGGAACTCAAGAGGAACTTATATGGATCCTATCTTTTTTAGTTTTCCAAACCTGATCTTTCTCAAGATATCAATGAGCTTCACGTCCAGATGACAACATCAATTTGGGGCAATTAAGCCAAACCTCCTCCATACAACTCTCACATGAAACACCGTTTATTCTACCGCATCGTTTCTCTCTCTCTCTCTCTGCCAACCCCCCCTTCCCTACCACTACCAATTAATGTCACCATCCCATAATCACTCCCCTAACCAACACCAATGATGCATTCCACAACTTATCCCCTATCTCTATCCCCTCCCCCACAATCTCTCTCTCTCTCTCTCTCTCTCTCTCTCTCTCCCCACACCCTTTGTCATGTCTCGACTCAAAAATAGAGGTATCTTGTTGTAATGACACTTGACTAGATCTAGCATCGCATTTGAGTCATTCTGGCATGTATCGAGCTGTACGCGACATTGGATCTTGATTAGATCTAATGTTGAGCCCAACACCGCAGTGGGCCATCATCGAGGATTCATATCTCAAGAACGAATATGTTGTTGTAGCAATCAAGCACGACACCAATAGGATATTTCTCCATACATAGCATGCTCATGTCAGTATTTGCATTTTGCAAAAGAAATCTTTATCAAGAAAAAGACTTTTGCGGAGATTCTATATCAATTTTTCTATGAACCGAGTTAATTACCTTTTAAAAAATTCTTTGGTAAGGGAAAGCAAGTCTAAGTCTTCCGCCATCTTTCTTGCTTAGTTGCAAAGAAAGTGATAAGGCAAAAGTCAACAAGACCTACTCAAAAGAAAAGGGGGAAAAAGGAAGGGGGAGAAAAAGTAAGTTAAAGTCTTCCACCGTCTTACTTGCTTAGCTGCAAAGAAAGAGACAAGATAAAAGTCGGCAAAACCTAGGGGGAAGATTCTAGCAATTATAAGCAAGTCAAAGTCTTCTACCATCTCGCTTGCTTGGTTGCATCAGGAGAGGAGAGGCCATTATTTATCTTGAAAATATTGTATAAACTTAATAAATAAATGATGCGGTGGAAAATTATAAGATAATAATTGTACCAAAATTTGCATTTTACGATTGGGTTTCTTATGGGGTTTGCACAGTTTCTCTTAAGTATTTTAATAAAATCTAGATGTCCAACAATGCTTTGTAAATATATTATACATCAAACTCTTCAATTTGCCTTTTTTTTTTTTTTTTTGGTAAAGGTAAGAGATATATTGACTTTAACCAAAACTCAGCACCAAAAGCTTACACTCAAGAAGACAACACGTCAAATCGAGTGGAAGGGTGCCAAGAAGAGAGAAACAAAAACAACGAGAAAGGCAGCACTAAGCAGCCAAACCAACGGCAATACAACATCCAAACAGCATCCGCCAACAAAAAGGAAAAGGAGATCTCCTAAACTTGGCGCGACCGCAACAGCTAGGCAACAAGAAACCATCCAGCAGCTTCAAACCAGCAGTTCGCTCGCTGAACAGGACCACAAGAAACGGAGGCCGTGGCAGCACCAAAATCCGAACTTACAAGGCAAAATCCGCAGAGGCAAAGATGGACGGGTCCAACCCCCAGCAGCGTTGAATCCTTTTTCCTAAGTAACTCATATTGTTCTGATAGTATACATGGTAATGTTATTCTTCTATAATTATACTCTTTTCCCTTTAAATTGACAAGACAGTCCATAGATGTGAATGAACGAATATGCGATAGGTGTCATCCTAATGTTAGTTTATCATCAAGTGTTTGAGGACAGCTGAAATTTACATTTGAAAGCTATATGTTACTTGAAAATATAAATCAGCACAGCCAAAAGTAGTTACTTCATTAAGTTGGTCAAATTATCATCTTTATTTAAATTCATTAAATTAATTTTCTTCTCTCCTGCTTGCTTTGCTTATGTTGATCGTGAATTTCTTTTTTTTTTTTATGAGATTTACATTAGATCCAACATTTTTTTTTGGTCCGGATACAATTCAGCACATATATCAGATTTACAGAGTAATTGCTCCATATCATCGGAATGCTATTAAAAGGAGTAACATGTAAAACTAGTGAGATTTATGCCTTTTGCTAGGAAATACTTGTCGTTTTTTGGCTTAATAGATAATGGACAGTTATGATGATATGAAAAATCCGATTTTTGCTGGCTCTTATTAGTCATAAACCTCGGGAATCAAAGGTATCTAGGCACTCTCCATGGCTTCATTTGTTTCGCATAAAATATTGTGGTTCTAGAAAATATTTTCCAAAAAGCCATTTTTTTAAGAAAATAACAATATTTTCCAATGTTCGCTTGAAACATGAGAATGAATTAGAAAATATTTTTCGCCATTCAATGTGGAAAATTCGATTTGATTTCTTTTTGTGCACTCATTTTAATAATTTTTTTTTTTTTTAAAAATCGAAATTTTGATTATTTTATTTTTAAATTTTCTTTATGCTTTTTTCTTTTACTTTTTCTTTTCTATTTTTACCTTTTATTTTTTTTTTCTTTTCCTCCTTCTTCTTTGGTCATTCGCCAACCACGGGATGGGCCCGAAAAGGAAGGAAAAAAAAAAAAAAATGAAAAATGATTAAAAATTTTCAAATTTTTTAAAAAAGAAAAAAAGAAAGAAGAAGAGGCTAGCAAGGGTGTGAGATAAGATAGAGTAAGTGAGGAAAATGTTTTTCTCAACTAGTTCATTTTCTATTAAACGAACCTTGTAATATCCGAAAAACTTTTCTTGGAAATTGTTTTCCCCGAAACGAATGAAGCCCAAGTATCTTCCAAAGCAATAGTATGATAAATGGAACACCATTGGATCTTTGACTCTTCCCTCTTTCATCCGATACTAATTCATATCCTCACCATGATTTGGACTATACAATGTCATTGTTGTTCTTGTGTCCATGTTGGGTACATTCCTCTGGAGTTGATTCTTGTAAAAACTAATTTCACCCTACAGTAATTATTTCTAAATTTCACGCAAACAAGTTGGATCTATTTGACTTCCAAAAGTTGGCTAGTAATGAACATAGACTTCAAAGGTGCCGTATATGTCAGTGGAATGAGTAAGTCACAAGTTCCACCATTTCATGTTCTCGAGGTTATTTTCACCAACTCTATTAATGTGCTTGGTGTAGTCTATTCCCAATTACATCTCCAATTCACCGGTAGACAATGAAGATGAATACCTAGCAGGCCGTGGGGTGTTCTTCGAAGCAAAGACCATAGAGGTTTGTGGGCACTACTTAATGAGGCTGCATTCTTTCTCTGTGGATGGATTGTATTATATCGACCGACATATGCCACATGCATATTTGAGAGCCAACTCATCATTATCGCCAATATGTGCTCCAGTTGGAGCTCCTGACTCAGTCCCAAAGATTTGTAATATGGAACAAGAAGCATTGTGAGCCCCTCCAACTTGAACCTTGAAGCCGAGGCAATGGCTACCAAAAAAAATAAGAGTGAGACGTTCTTGTAATGTTTGAGGAATTTTGCCTTTATGGCCGCTGCTATTTCATTGAAAAAGGTATCACCCTTCTTGTTCATGAATTCAATTGACATTAGGTGTTAAAATGGAATGACTCAATTGCTTGACCGTTAATCCAAATCTTCGGGTCTCAGTCTCAATAAATTATTCGTTTTTCATGTGATTTGCAAGTTCATTCTCTCATTCCAAGGTACAAGACGTGTATCAATGGAACAAATCCACCATGGTGTAAAACAAGAGCTTGAATTATCATATCAGAAAAGCGGAATGTGATTGTTCGAAGCATGTTTATGCTATTAGTCAAATTTGATGCATAATAAATTAGTCAAGATTTCTTTAAGGCAAGGAACCCCCACTAAAAAAAAAAAAAACTAAATCTGGGCAGAATAAGAAAGCTTCTGGGCGGAGTAAGCATTATACTTGTAAATTAGCACAAGAACGAAAGCAGCTAAATGGAAGATGAAAATGCCAAAACTACAGGAATGGAATCTGCAAATCTAGACAAAGCTACTACACACCATTTTGATTTGTACAAATTCCTCCATATTCTTCGTAACTCAAAGCCACCTAAAGATTGGCGAGGATTAGTCTAATGATCAATGACGACCAGATGAGAAGAGAAAAAGGACCGGATCCTCTAATTGATCGTGATTTTTCTTTGATATCAGTCATTTTCCTCACTAATAGTAATCTCCCCATGAAATATCATCTCATAACTTTTTGAACAGGACGTAATTTCCTTTTTGCAGTTGTAAGCTCTGTAGGTCCTATAGTTTGTAATATTCCATTAAAAATTGTAATCTACCTAAATTTATAGTAAATTTCTTTTCTTATTATTAGTAAATTGTCTAATGGATCTTAACTTTCGTTCGGCATACATAATCATGCTCACTAATAGTAATTTATCTGTAAAATATCCTTTTGTAATTTTTCTTATGGAGGATGTAATTTTTGTTTGGACGTCATAAATCTTTGGAGTTTGTGCTTTGTAATATTTCATAAAAACAGTAATTTATTTGGTTAATGGTAATTTTCTTTTTTTTTATGTTTAATGAAATATCTAAATTGATAGTAACTTTCTTTACACTTTGTAAAGTTTTGAGACTTATAGGTTGGTAATTTTTTTTCTTAATTTTTTTTTTTATCAAATGAAAGTTTATTCACCTTTGCATTCGTAACTTTTCTTTAATGTCTACGAATTCAAATTATGACCCAAAGTCAATTTTGCAAAATAGATTTGATTAACTAGTTTTTTCCCTTTCTTATCCAGTGGTCCACGTTGAATGTGGGACCAGCCTATAAAAGGGGAGCTTCGACTTATGGAATTTCAGTCGCAATCAGGACATTTTGAGCACAACAAAATAGTGTTTTCTTTTTTGCCAAACACTAAAGTAGTGTTAGAAACCTATCTTTCCAAATTATTGAAGTTCGTTCTACTGAAATATATATATAAAGGTAAAAGGTACAAATGTAAATTAAGATAAGTATTACTTTATTAATTTTTCCTTTTGCTGATACACAGCAACAGATAAAAAGAAAATTTGAGATGACTTATCATGGTCTTATGGATGCAAATAGGCCTTTTACCCACGTTACCTTCTACCGAATTCAAGAATGACTTAAGCCCAAGAAAGAGGCTCTTTCGGGGAGAAGGAGAAGGCGCGGGGGTTGGTTGGGGGCGCGCGGGGCGGGGGCGAAGATAGAATTTCAACAAACTTTGGGCGCGAAAACGGAATTGGCTCCAATCTCTCCCATTCGCCAGCAGTCCCGCCATAGCTGGCAAGGTTTTTCGAACATGAGCAACTCGGGGGCGCGCACGCACTCTTGAGAAGGTTGAAATCCTATTCCTGACTCGTGCATCATCGATCGATCGATCGCTCGAATCGCTCCGAACAGGTTGAGATTCCATGGAGGATCGGGGCTTGGAGGAGGTGGAGAAAGCTCGGTTGCTGTGCTTGTTTCTCGAGTTCGGTTTCGACGAGCAGTCCGCCAGCAAGTGCTTGGACCGTCTCCTTTCCCTCTACGGTACCTCGAATCATCATTACCTCGTCGCCCATTTTTTTATGCTGATTAGCATTTGCAGAGGTTGTGTTGGTCCTTCTCGTAGTCTGCTTTAGGTTTGAATAGATCGGAGCTGGTTCAGCGAAGTAGTCTTGCTGACTCTGGTGCCGTTCCAGCTTGATGTGTTTAGGTTGCTTTGGATGGTGGCTTTTCTTGGTTATTAGCCGAATTGCGTGGTATCTCGTCATTAGGTAATGACGTAATTCATGTGTTGCGGGAATGATTTGTGAATTGATCAATTGTGCATTCCTAAATGAAGAGATTTATTGCGGTTAGGTCGTCATTTTGACGATGGCCATGGAATATTCTACCTTTTGGATTTGAATGGACCGGAGCTGGTTATTCCTGTCCTTAGTTCTCTGTGGGTTTTGCAGAGTAGTCTTCTTGACTAGCGAAATGTCTAATTTGTTTCTGAACTAACTGCAAATTACAATTGTGTAGATTGTATTTATTTGATCACTTTTTTGGGTCAAGGAACTTGCAAAGTCATCTCTCTCTTTTTTAGGTTTTCTTAGGGCGACGAAGGTCGAGAGTGTATCACTGTGGACCACTGTGGCGATGATTTTCTAGCAGAACTTGCTGAAACTATGCAAGACATTGAGGATTGGGATGATTTGCAAGTTGCGGAATCAGAAGCTTGTGGAGTTTTGACTGATATGTTTGGCCAAGATACCCCTAATGACAGCGAATGCAATGTTGTGACGATGTTAATATTATATAGGATTCCCCACAACCTAAAAAAAAATCAAACATTTCTTGAGGTGGATTCCTCTGCTGAAAGTGAAGTCGAAGATGATATATTATATTTGGCAGTACCCTGAGCAATTCGTCCACTCAACTTCTGACCAGACGATCTTTAGAATCCATTGTATGCTTCTGAAAACTGTGAAGTTGTCTCACTCCTTTCTGCCTCCACCAGTTTGAAGGGATTAAGAAAAAGAAAGAAAAGCATGGAGGCTTGGCATGTTTTTTCCCATGCCCAAAACTAATTTGGTTGATAGTTGTTAAGTTTGTGGCTTAAGTTTTTGATTTATGGACCTGGATTTGATTAGTTCTTCTCAGAGAACTCTTGGGAAACGCTTTCCACTTGTCTCATTCGTTTTTGACTGACTCTTGCAATTGGGATTTTGGCTAGTGAGAAATTGATTTTTTTCTTATTGTAATTCTCTCTGGGTCACTTTTAAACTACTCCTCCAATTGATGTAGATGAAACTGCCCATCCCCTTAAATTAGTGTGTCACTGTTCTTTGCTCTTAAAATTATGTCTTTCCTTGATCATTTCCAGTTTGCTTGCAATTCTGCTCAGCAAAAAACCTTACGCAGTGTACCTGTATAAAAGCATTTAGTAAATTGCTTATGAGGGCTCTCATCCAATCAAATGCATACTAGACACTCCTAACTTGCCAGTTACTTCCACAGTCTGTAAGATCTAAAATGACTTATATAAGTACTGTTTGGTCAGTAAAAACGGTTCATTCTTGTTTTGGATATAAAACAATAGCTATATTTCTCAAATAATTTGAGAGTGTGGTACATCGGTGTTGAACTTAGCATCCAAAGGTCTTTGATAGGTGTGTTTTGCAAAATGGATGCTTGGGATTTCTTGGTGCACAATTTTCATTTTCCATCACCACGTGTCGAAACTATTTATGGTGCTTTGAAGAGGCTTATTTGTGTTGAAGCACTGTAAGAGCACTGTCACTCATGGTTTGATATCATCAGTTTCAAATAAAAGACATCGCTCTCGGATTTCGACATGCAAACAAGGAACTCTGAGTTATGAGGAATTGCAAGCCTTGGATGACATAGAATTGGCAAATGTTGTAATATTCGGAAACAAGGCATTTCGACCAATGTAGCATCGGCTTGCAAAGCTTCGTAGCCAAGCAAGATTGCTTCATTCTCATGCCCACCGGAGGTGGTAAAAGTTTATGTTACCAGTCGGTGAAAGTTAACATTATTTCATTTGCGTATTGATTGAATGTAGAAGTATGCATGGAGACAATGTTTAGAGCACAAGCCCTGTGCACTTTGGTGAATGGTTCCACCAATTATATACTAGACGGGTAGACCTATTTATCGAAATTTAAGCTATAAAATGATCTTGCAATTTGCTTTGTTAGGAATGTTGAGAAGTTTATGCTGAAATACGGGATATTCTTGTTCTGCCTTCACCCATCTCTCTCCGCTCTGTAATTTCTAGAATTTGAGGTTTGTGCTCTGCTTCTAGGACCTTCTAATTACTTACTGGAAAATTTATCTTGTTTTTGCATATAAGTGTTGTCATCAGTCATATTTCAGGTCCAATTCAAAAGGGTTATTAAGTCAAAGAGGAATAAGTATTCAAAATACTTGCACCAAATACGGACTGTATATGTCTATATCCTATGTAGGTATGTGCTTTGTCATCATCTCAACTAAAGGTGATCATTTCCATAATTGGTTTGAAATGGATGTCCTTTCATATAAGATGGATCTTGGAAGCATGCACAATATCAGGTCCACTGAATCACGAAGGAAGATATTAACCTGAATTTATTAAGTTGAATTATCCTGAAATGTTTTCTGTTCGGTCTTGAAGTAGTTCATATATGTTTCTAGCTGAAGTAATTATAAGACAAATAGTGATGACTAGTGCTTTCTGATCAGCTGAAGGTGAACAAAAGAGTTATTCCCCCATCCCTTCATTTGCTCTTCTGGTGTTTTTACCCTTCATTTCAGCTGCCAGCAACTCTTAAACCATGTGTCACAGTTGTTATATCTCCCTTGCTATCTCTCATCCAGGATCAAATAATTACTCGAACCCTCAAGTACGGAATATCATCTCTCTCTCTCTCTCTCTCTCTCTCTCTCTCAACTTTCTTGAACTCTCGGCAAACCATCAACTTTCTTGAACTAAGGCTCGGCAAAACCACCGCCCGGGCGGCGAATGTCCTCCAAGAACTCTCTCTCTCTCTCTCTCTCTCTCTCTCTCTCTCTCTCTCTCTCTCTCAACTTTCTTGAACTCTCAGCAAACCACTGCCCAGGCAGCAGCTGTCCTCCAAGAACTAAGGCTCAGCAAACCACTGCCCAGGCAGCAGCTGTCCTCCAAGAACTAAGGCAAGGTTTAGCTCTCTCTCTCTCAACTTTCTTGAACTCTCAAAGCAAACCACGCCCGGCAGCAAGCTGTCCCTCCAAGAACTAAGGCAAGGTTTAGCTCTCTCTCTCTCTCTCTCAGCAGAAATGTCCTCCAAGAACTAAGGCAAGGTTTAGCTCTCTCTCTCAACTTTCTTGAACTCTCGTTTCCAAGAACTAAGGCAAGGTTTAGCTCTCTCTCTCTCTCTCTCTCTCTCTCTCTCTCTCTCTCTCTCTCTCTCTCTCTCTCTCTCCCTCCCTCCCTCCCTCCCTCCCTCCCTCTCTCTCTCTCTCTCTCTCTCTCTCTCTCTCTCTCTCTCTCTCTCTCTGTTCCTACTGAAGTATATCCTACCATACAATCTTTATCCCGCCATAAAATTTTTTGCTCCATATGTTGCAAAGGATGTACATTTTTATGTAGTTATTGAAAAGATGCATGCCTAAGATGTTTCCCTTAAAAAAATTTTAGCATCTTAGCCTTCCGAGAGAAGTATATCATACTATACAATCTTTGTCCTGCCATAAAATGTTGGGCTATGCTCCATATGTTGCAACGGGATTTCCATCGGACTTCTAAAACTTTTTTTTTCTTTTTGGCTGAGTGTTGGGATTGTCAAGTCATTAATCTTCACTGCTTTACCTGCCTTTTCAGGAAAGATAAACCATCGCGCAAGCTGTTGTATGTAACTCCTGAAATGATTGTGGGAAACTCATCATTTCTCAAGATATTGAAAGGCTTGCATAGAAAGGGACTATTTCTGATACATTGTAACTTTTTCTGAAAGTTTCGTTTGGACTTTTTGATATGCAGCCATCACGCATTGCAGGCACAACTAATTGGTTTTGTTGTTGATGAGGCACATGGTGTGAGGTATGCTCTTTGGCATCCTTGTATCTGAAGCAAAGATCATGCTAGAGTTACATTACAAGGAATAAGTATTTATGATGTTCCCACTGCAAAAGTACTGTCCTTGTTCGAGATAGAGAAAAGCAAGTTAACTTTTATATATGCTGACTCAAACTCTTTTTTTTGAACATTTTTACATCTTCTGTGTTTCTGGCTTAATTACATTGTCAATGTCACGCTGAACCTTCTGAAACCCCTAAAACCCAGACCTTCTGTGGAGTTCTAGTATAACAGAATGCAATATTGAAATAACTAATTATAGAAACGGTCTAGTTGCTACTTTTGTGAAAAATCAGTGGCACATCATTTATCATAGTAAGCACAATGCAGACAACTAAATTTAGCTCCACGGAAATTACTTTCGGAAGTAATTGAA
The DNA here is from genome assembly GCA_014182565.1 of Eucalyptus marginata. Lineage (NCBI taxonomy): Eukaryota > Viridiplantae > Streptophyta > Magnoliopsida > Myrtales > Myrtaceae > Eucalyptus > Eucalyptus marginata. The sequence continues at coordinate 26,126,276 of CM024586.1, forward strand.
AGTGTCCATGTTTGGCACAATAGTCAGGTCTTTTACGCTGGTTCTTGTCTCCCTACTTATTCTTTTAACTTTTATACCATGTATTAACAACTTGAGATATAAGGCAAAAGTTCACGCATGTGATCATTGATTGTGTTTCTTATAAGGTCTTTATTGGACTTGCTCTGCCAGTGCGATTTTGTGAAAGGAACGTATTGCTGTTTTGAGCTTTTCTCGAATATGTGAATGATTGTAAACGAGTAAAGTTTATTGATCATTACTTTCTTGATTGTCATTATTGCAGTCAATGGGGACATGATTTTTGTCCAGATTATAGGGGACTAGGATGTCTGGAGCAAAACTTTCCATAAGTCCCAGTGATTGCCTTAACTGCAACTGCCACTCAGCCAGTTCGTGAGGTATGAAACTTGCACATTTCCAAATTATGTTGAAGAAATCATTCGGGTCTGATTGAAATGTACATCCATTGCAGGATATCCTAAAAGCCCTCAGGATCCCCCATGATCTTGTTCTCTAGACAAGCTTTGACAGACCAAACCTAAAATATGAGGTGATATTTAAGACCATGGAACCACTGAAGCAGCTTGAAGAGCTGCTAAAGAAACATTTTGCTAATTTGTGTGGCATAGTGGATCGCCTCTCAAAGGGTGAATGTGTTGATATTGCAAAATACTTGAATGATAAGTGCGGTATAAAGACGGTGTACCATCATGCTGGATTAGCGGCCCATCAAAGAGTAGCTGTTCGAAAGAAATGGCATACTGGAGAGGTCCAGGTTGTATGTGCAACCATTGCTTTTGGAATGGGAATAGACAAACCTGATGTTGTAAGTTGAAATGGACTCTAAGCCTTTGCCTATTTTTAGTTTTAGAGTCAAGCTAACATGCTGGCAAATACTCAACTAATTTACATTTTTTATTTTTTTTTAAGTTTTAGTTTCACTGATTGGTTTATTAGTGTGCTTGGAAGTAAACTTTGCTGGTTCCATGGTCCAGTGGCCTGGTAAATTGTCATTCTTGGTTATTGATTGCAACTAGCGAATTATGTGTTGTTTATCAAGTCAGATTCTTTCTTCCATGCATGGCACTTCGTTGTGCTGAAATTAAGTTAAACTAGGATAAAGTTCTTTTCTTTACTGTAAAAGTGGCAAATGATTCTGATCTAATTTGTCCTCCTGTTATAATTTTTTTATCATATTTCAACTTTGATGGGTCAGTAAGTATGTGTGTGTGTGTGTGTGTATTATTTTATTTTTTTATGGCATGTGGTCAGCGTTTTGTCATCCGCAACGCAATGTCCAAGTCAATCGAAAGCTATTACCAAGAATCAGGGAGGGCAGCAAGAGATAATCTACCAGCAGTGTCCATTGCTCTGTATGCCAAAAAGGATTTCAGCCAGGTTGTGTGCATGTTAAGGTGTGGTCAAGGATGTAAAACCGAAATCTTAAAAAGTGCAATGGCTCAAGCTAGGAAAATGCAGCAATATTGTGAATTCAAGGTAATCCAATTTGTGTTCTCAACTTCAATCTGATGATCTCACCTAAGTGATGCTTCTTTTATGCGTTTACACTCTCCACTTTGTTCTATTGATTGCTGTTAGTGTTCGTCTGGCATTACCCCGTCTGGATGCTGGATCATTAGATGGGTCTGTTGGCAACATATTCACATAATAATGGACCCTTTGGGCTAAACTCATATTCCGCACACCTAAATGGAGCAAAGTCTATTGATAAACGGGCGTTTCCTCTATAATTTGTGAATTTTTAGGATGAGTGTCAGCGGCAAACCTTATTTGTGTGCTTGGCGAGTCTTTGAATCAGAAAGACTGTAAATATGGTTCTAATCCTTGTGACAATTGTCTCAAAGCCTCTTCATAAAGGTAAACCTTTCAGGTGTCAACTCTCTTGAGGGCGAAAGAAGGTACCGACATATGCATGATCTTGAGCCGCACAGTTCTTCTGGTTCCATCATCCGCAATTATTGAAAGACCACATGGTAATGGAGGGGCAAAGGTCCTTAACTATGGACACAGAATTCTTCAGTTGTGATGGTCTTGTCATCTCATGTTTGTCTTTTCCTTTCATCTGTTGACATGTTCCTTGTCTAGAACTAATTATTTTCGCTAGGGAAACAAAATGTGGGTCGACATATAAACCAGAGAGGCATATGGGAACACGCCCTCCGGTCTTGACTGCAGAAGAAAAAGTTTCTTGTTTCAGTTCAGCAAAAATTAACAATGAAATCAAATTATACAAGCGCATGTTGCAATTCTTCTTTCCCATTTTGAATTAGTGATGAATGCATATCATGACTGCGTCCAAAGTTAGTTTACTTGCAGATTCAATTTTTCAAGTAGTATATCTTAAGATACAATCGATTGGTTGAAAACCTTTATTAGGATACGATCATCAGTTAATCCAACTATTGAACACTGCCGACTTTCTGGCCAGCAAGCATTGCATCGGTGGATTGGATTATTCAAGTCATTAGTGGACTGGGATCTTAGATCCCCATTATGCAATAGTTTTTCAGAGAGCACATGGCAATGCATCTATAATTCGATACCAAGGGATTTAACATGGTTTTATTATTCCTGGGTCAGAGACAACGTTAGATTCATTTTGACTTGGACGTGTCAACTGCCCAATAATGCTCTCACGGGGCACTTATCAGTTGTTTCTTTGTTGTGTTTGCGTAACAACTCACGGTGATGATTGCATATATATATTTATATATGTGTGTGTGTGAATTGCAGCCAACGCTTTGCACTCAGAAGAGTAGTTGGAATCCGCACGGTTTTGATGACGGCACAGCATCGCACGAGGCAAGGGAAATTGACAGTATTGGCCCAGAAGAAGATAATTCATTTATTGCCTCTGGAAGTGAGGACAAAATTGTTCCTCTGAATGTTAGTGCGTGCATGAGTCATTTGAAAAGGATTGTTTTGGAAATATATTGGACTGGTTCGGCCTAGGAAAAGAAGAAGACCACAGAGGAGAGCCCGTACTGTAGTAAATCTTCACATGAGGGCAAATAAATTCTGGAAGCTTGTAAGAGGGTAGTAACTGCAGCTCAGATTGCATGGGATTTTAGAGGAAGAACAGCTGTTACATGGATCGAAATAGATATATGAGAAATAAACAAATAATCCTATAGATTCCTCATATCAATTGACAGAATTCTCCTATTTTATAGAAGTGATTATTATCGAGCTTGGTTGGTTCTATGATCACGTTAGTATCAAAATTACAAGTTTGAGTTGTGTCGTAACCGAAAGTGATTGATTTGTGCCCTTTAGTCCTACTAAATAATGAATTACTGAAATACCATTTAGTTGCAGTGATGGATTTGCCATTGTCAAAACTTACATTATAGGCGATACTTGATGATAATGACTTAAATCAAACATTCTATAATGAATGGGAAAATTGTATGGTTACAATCAAGGATAAATTATGTGAATTGACTATCTCTACCCTTCAATATTTAAGGATTGGAAGGTGTTGTTTAGAAATTTGAGATGGTCCCCTTATCGTTTTAAAGAGGACCCTAGTGGCTATAACACCAGCTAGTTTTTTGGTTTTGACTCTGAGCCGTGCACAATGCCACATGCTTCTATGTGATACATGCGCATTATTGTACATCATAAGAGAGATCGAATTGGATAAAGTGATTTAAGTCCCCCAAAAGAAAAGGAAAAAGACAAGTTAATGGTGACTTTGATGCTACAAGAAACACTAGTTCGAATCAAATTGCCTGTCGTGGGGTATGAGAGGACTAGTAACAACACCTAGAGGGGGGTGAATAGGTGTTTAAAATAAACCTTGGCAAATATATGCGGAATAAAATAAATGAGTTGAGGGAAGAGAATAAGAACACAATGTTTATAGTGGTTCGAACTTAATCCAAGCCTACGTCCACTCTCCCACGCTAACAACCCTTCTTGGCTGGATTCCACTATGCAATCAACAAGAGATTACAACTTTGAGTGCAAACACTTAGTAGTAGATCACACTATCTCACTAAGTCACTCTTTTGGTATTTCTCTCAAGATCACAAACGTTTAAGCTCACGAGAGACAAGTGTATGATAGAAGATCGCTCAGACTTTGGAATTATAAATTCTACGCTCTGTCTCTTTACTTGCTCATCGGTCCTTCATCTCCTTAAATACTCCTCCACTTCCAAACTAGCCGTTGGACAGCATCTTGAGGATCGTCTTCCAATATACCCATTGGACAGCCCTGTATCTAGAAGATTTGGTAGCCGTTGAGTGACAAAAGTAGAATCCCAAATTGATTCCGATCGCCCATACAAACGGAATCTTGGTTCCATAAGTAAAGCTTCTTCGTATAGAAAGTTCTTGTCTTCAAGATTTAATTGTCAATCAATTAGATTGAGTCAATCAAATCAATCTTGATGTGGAATCCAAACCAGATCACTAGCCATTATATCTTCGGGCTTGAGTTACGTTATGTCGAGTTACGGATGTAAAGTCGAGAGCAATAGACTTTACAATCTCGAGTCCAGTGCGATAGGCTTTGTAATCTGGCCTCGAAACGATTTAGGCTTTAAGGTCCGAACACGCCCGGTATGTTCGCCCCGCATGGAGTCTCGTCTTCGGTTCTTCATTCACGTTTAATCCGGAATTTGTCGAGTAGGCAGACTTCGATGTAGAACGTACTTTGACACTAAAGTTTGCGTCTTCGACTTTGACACAAAAGTCCTGGAAATCTTCGAATATACTTTGGACATGTGTTCCGTTCGGTCTTCCGGACGTCTTCGAGGCTTTGACAATATCCTTTTACATGTTCTATCATCCGCATGGTCTATTACTTAACCATTAAACATGTTAGTAGCCTTTGATTTATTTTGTCATCTTCAAAACATCATAAGGGATTTCCTTAACAGGGTATTCCTCATTTGTACGTTTTCCTTGGATACCATATCTATTTAAGTATTCTTTATCCCAAATCTTATAGAGATTGTACTCAAATAGTCACATTGTCGACTATATATTGTCATTGCATGTATGAAATTTCAAAGAACCTTCAAAATTGGAACCTCTAAAAGGTTGGATTATTGACTGTCGAGGAAGGTTTGTACGGTGACTCCATTTCAAAATTGGGATTGCAACGTAGTCATTTGGAATGTGCATGCAAATTTCAGAAAAAAAAAAAAAGGGACATGGTCTTAGCAGATAAGCTACCTGACGATCCTAAGTCGATTTCGATTAAATGTTTATCACGTTGTCTTGTTCTCACATTTGACTACCAAGACCGAAATTGGCTTTGTTTTTGGTCAACGGAGGGGGTCTACGTTTCATGCATGTCAAGTGGCAGTGTTTGTATGACCAAAAAAAAAAAATGGCAGTATTTGACCCCTCAACCCAAGACTATTCTGTAGGCTGTAGCATCGTGTAGGAGGTAAAATAGGTAAAGAAAATTTTAAAAAAAGGAAACACGTGAATTATGCTTGATGTCTTTGAGTACTGTAATTCATTTTTTTGGAGACGCGCACTATAGCCAAACGATTTGTCTTTTCCGTTTCTTTCCCAGCAAGAGAAAAGATCGTTTAAGAGAAATTGACGTTAATAATCAATAAACTTTGATTCAACATGTGATAATAATTTATTCAATGTGATCCTTAAATTATTCTTTAGACTTGTCAAAAGAATTATAGACTTATTTCTTAATCCATTTTGATGTGATGAGCTATTATCTAAATTGGTTATATTCCAAAAAGTTGATCATAAATGGTTTTAGGGTGGTAAAAACCAAAATAATATGTGTGTTAAATAGATTCACAGCTTACTTAAACTCAATCACCTCTATGACTCTCTTCTTCCTCTCTCGCTCTCATTCAATCTTGTGCTCACTCACTTTGCGCTCTTGTCTTAATTTAAGCATGAATTTTCCTAAATTAGATCAAATATGAAAGTGCTCTAGTAATGTGGTTAGATTTGGTATTAATTGGCTTGATTACGAGTCACTAAATTTGTATTGCATTGAAATGTGTCAAAATGGGTTAAATTGATCAATTTGGATCGAACTATTTTTGACTTAACCCACCCATTTGATGAGTTTACTTTCTTTGATTAAATAAGGAAGAAAGTCACCACATTTCCCTAATTTATTACCAAATGTGCAATCTAGTCACTTATTTATTTTTGTCACTCTATTAAATTGAAATGTATCTTCTTGAATTTTTTTTCAAGACAAGGTAGGTAAGTTATATGACTAAATTTTTTTTAAAGTTGGAATACCATTTTGTGTAACTCATTCTATAAAACATTATTAGTTACAACATGATATGCCAACATATTTTTTAGCCCAAAAGAACATACTCTCTCCTAAATTGCAACCTACCAAGTATGCAAAGTAACAATAATAACCGAAAAATTAATCCCATTAGATTTGGGAAGCAGGAACCTTTCCCCTGACCCTTTCTGACAGGACAACAAAAAGACACCAACCAGCAAAAAGGAAATAGCAACTTTTTCTCCAATTTAAACTGGCTTAACTCACAAGACTGACACGTGGCGGTCGGACACGGCACCCTGACTCTCTGAAAAAAACAAATAGAGAAAAAAATAAAATAAAAATAAAAATCCTTTTTTAATAGTCATTTTAATGCTCAAAAACCAGTCTCTCTCTCTCTCTCTCTCTCTCTTCTTCCTTCTTCCTTTGGACACAAATTCCATTTTACTTTTCATTTTTTTTCCACCATTTTTAAACTCTCGAACTCCTCGCATTCTCTCTCCTTTCCTCCTCTTCTTCTTCTTCTCTCTTCTTCCTCCTCCTCATCTTCTTCATCTCGCCAGATCTCTCTCTGTAATTGGGGTCAAGTCCGCCGGGCAATCCCGGCGTTTGCCCGTTCCCCGGGCATCTCGCCGGCAATGCCGGCTCAGATCTATGGGCGTTAGCTTGATGCGTGACTCCGTGTGCTCTTTCTAATCCGCACACCAACATTCGGCGGACGGTAAGGGGTCAATCTTGGGTTCGCGCGAAAAATTTGTGATCTTTTGGTGTGCGCTACTGTTCTGCTTATGTGTGAATCTCCAGTTTAGTTTAGAGTCTGGACTTAGCAGGGCGAGGTAGTGAGGTCGTGTTCTACAAGCAAAGGGGGCTTCAGGAGTTTGGGAAATGCTGTGTGAATGAATCGTGTTTCATTTGAGTTATGTGGGAATGCTTGGTGTTGGTTCGGATAATGCACCGAAAGTGGTTGTTGGGTCGATTCTTGGCAAGCGTGGAATTAGAATTATCCGAGCAGTGAGTCCTGAAATGCTTGCGGATAGGGATGGAGGGTTATTGAAATTTGGATAATATAAACTGGGTCTCCATTGTTCATGCGTTCTCGCGTAGTTTTGTCTGAGAAATAGTTGAATGCACTGCCGAAGTTGCAAATTTAGGTGGATGTGGTTGTTCTGGGTCTTCCTATCTGCTCTTTATGTATGTAATTTTGTTTCTGTTCTTTTTAGATACCTGTAATTGAGAGATGGAGGTGGAGAAAAGACGGACAAAGGGAGGCTTCCTACAGTTTTTCGACTGGAATGGCAAGTCCAGGAAGAAGCTGTTCTCAAACAGTCCTGATATACCTGGTGCTGGTACGGCCCACATTATCTTTTTATCAATTTTGTTAGTCACGGCCGCGCATTGCTAGCATATGAAAGTTTTCTGGTGGAGATGGCCATATAGTGCTATTAACATGCTTTGTTTCTTGTTATAGAAGTAGTTAAGCAAGGAACAGATGATGCAGAGATCTTGGCGAAGTCAAGGTTTCAGACGGTGGGAGTTCTTTTGACCCTACTGTTGTCCAAATCTTTTTTAGTTGTGTATGAGTCCTGCCTATTTGACTTGCACCATTTCTTGCCTTATTGCAGAATGTTATTGATGACAATGGACTTAGTTCAAGTAAAAACGGAAGTAGTGAGTGGAGTTGTGCTGCTTCAGAGACCAGCAATGAAGGATGTGAAAACAGAGCCCCCGGAGTAGTGGCTCGACTGATGGGTTTGGATTCTTTGCCAAAGTCAAATGGTCCTGAGTCCTCCACATTGTTCTCTGAATTTCATCAAGTCAAAGCTCCTCCTTACGGTGATGGCACCCGTGATTTGCGAAGTAGATGTGATCCGATTGATTACCTCAGCAGTTCTAGTGGACCGGGTAGGTTCTCCACACACCCTGCAGAAGCAAAGCTCTTAAAGGTGCAGAACCGACCAATAGAGAGATTTCAGACCGAAATACTACCTCCAAAATCAGCTAAACCTATTTCCATTACCCATCATAGGCTTTTATCTCCAATTAAAGGTCCTGGATTCATTCCGGCCAAGAATGCTGCCTATGTTATGGAGGCAGCCGCGAAGATTATTGAAGCTAGTCCCCAAGTTGTCAGAGGCAAAGCATCATCAACTGTTTCAGCATCAGTTCCTTTAAGAATACAGGATCTGAAAATGAAATTAGAATCTTCCTATGAGGCATCAAGGCAGCAGAAAGCCAGTAGTTCTGGCAGTGTCAAGAATGTGAAAGGAAAGTCCAATGAGAAGAGCTACAGAGTACCACAAGATACACAGCCATCCAGGACTGCCGTGGTATCGGGAAAGGTAAATTCTGGAAATTGGAGATCGAAGGGTAAATCATCTTCCCCTGCTGAGCCAGGGAAAGTCAATGTTCAAACAAGAGAGGCAAAAAATCAGCCCAATAAGAAAAATTTTGCGGTTGAGAAAGAGCAGAGTGGGGACTCGAGCCAAATTTCCAATGGGCTGTCTCGGTTGCAGAAGAGTTCACAAAGAAAAACTTCTACAAACCGGATAAACACTGTGCTCAAACAAAATAGCCAGAAGCAGAATTCCCTGAATGACAGACAGGGTCCAGTGTCGAGGGCTTCCCGCTCCAAACAACCAGCAGGAAGAACTCTCCCTGTCAATGGTTCAATCAGACCATCTAAAACTATGAGCAAGATTGCGCCAAAGGCCAAAACTGGTTCCCTGACAACATCGGCTACAAATATTTCCAAGGAGCTCAAATCATCTAGATTCAAGACTCCCACCCGCAAAAGAAATGCTGCAAATTCAGATATTAATTCAGATCGAAGTGTCACCACCAATGTTCTCATCAACAGTGATGGAATGTCTGTCAAGCGAAATACTGTCATTGATGGACGTGTTAATCAGGGTGTGGATAGCAACAAAAACAGCATGGATGTCATTTCATTTACATTCTCTTCTCCCATAAAGAGATGCACTCAAGAAACTCGTGCCTACACCGAAATGCACGAGAATGGTAACTTTGATCATTATTTTAATGGAAATAATGGACCATTAAATTGTACAGATTCCAGTTCATCATCTCCAATTGGAAGTATATCTGAGGGAAATATTTTGAGTGTTCTCTTGGAACAGAAGCTCAGAGAACTAACTGACAGAATAGACTTGTCCAATTGCGACATTTCCAGGGAAAAGAGTTTGTCTATGCCTAAAATGAGCAACCAAGAATCAGTTGGCACACTCAACAGTGTAAGCCCCATGGTAACAGAAAGTGAGGAAAGCTTTCAACGAGGGTTAGATGAGGTTGTGAGCAGTCCAGTTGCTTCTGGCTGTACTTCATCTGATGGTCCCTCAATTAACTCAAAGCAAGAGTGCCAGGTATTTGCTTTTGCTGAAGTACTTACTAGATTCAGGTGTGTTCTGTTGTTCTTTAGCCTTTCATTTCTTTAAGTAACTTCCACTTGAGTAAAGGACGAAGGACGAAATGTTCTGGCCTTCAACAAATAGTCTTGATGACTTTGGTGCAATGATTGAATTTAATGACCTTGAGTATGTAGTCAGGGGAGTTTTCTTTCACTCCATTTCTGGAATCTTTCTACATTTTCATATTGAAATTTTGATGTGTTGCTCATGATCAATGTGGTGTGAAGCAAAAGCAAATAAACATATCATTCGGGATTGTATGTGTTTAAATATGATTAATTCTTCCAAAGTTGGAAATGGACCCTCTTCCCTCTGCCATTTCTTGAGAACTTTTAGATGCGATTTCAGATTTATCTTCTGTGTTTGTTAGTCAGCCATGTCAAACCAAATAGAACTTTGAAACCTCGACTGTCTCATATTGAATCCTCAGTTTATGTTTTACTCTTGACTAAATCTTAAAGCTTTTGGAGTTATTCATCGGCAAATCTAGCTCGTGCAGAGTCATCTCAATCTTTTTTTCTGTTAAATCCAATGTATTAGTCTTCAATCCACAGGGAAGTATAGATTTCAGTCATTGCCTATTGGTCTAAAACTACCTTATGTTATTCTGGATATGCCCTTATCACAGTTCAAAAGAAGCAACGTCATGGATGAGTCTAAATAAGAAATGCAGTAGTATCATTTTACTCTTGTACTTCCGATAGATAGTTATTGTTGGGAACATTTACTCGTGTGCTTAAATTATCTTGACATCATAAAGGTTGTGGATTCCGAAGAAATAGAAGAGTGCAGCAGTAGTGCCACCAGCTATGGTGTGCTGGAAAAGAAACTGACTATGAAGATCCAAGCCCAGTTTCAACTCTTGAATCCTCATATTTGAGTGAAAGCTGCACAGATAGCATGATCACTTACAGTGGTAAGAGTACTTCCTTCTTTTGCATGAACATGAACGTTACTAGATTTAGAAAGCTATTCAGACGCATGCTTCAGAAATTAATTGGGAGTTGCCCAGTGCAGAAAAAGAACTGGAACAGGCTGCAAAATAACAGGGTATATTGAAGTCCTGATACAGTAGAATTTTGGTTGTTCTATTCACAAAACAGATGAGAGGGTAAAATTTAGTAACTTGACTGTTAATATGAGACTATAGCATATGTAATTGTCAGCAATTTGCCATGCCTTCCTTTCATGAATGAATATTTGCAGTAAGAGTTACAGCTAAAACATATTTTTCTAAATATCAGGCAACAAAAATTACTCATCCAGTCAAGCCCCTGAGGTGTTGGACTGGCTTTCCCGAAGAGAATTTCCTACCGTCAAATGTGAGGATGAACTTTCCTGCTCAACCTCTTCTTCTATTATGGCAGATGCCAGGACAAAGTGGGCAACAAGAAAAGAATCCCACTCATTGTATGCCGGTGGTTCGAGAAGTTGGGAACTTAAATATGTGGAAGAAATAATTGGGAATGTAAAGCTGAGGTTAGAAGATTTTGGGGAGACCGAGCCCAAGTTCACATGCAATGGTCTCTTTGATAAATTGGAGAACCGAGCAGATAGAATGGACAGATATGAGGAGCACTTGAGGCTGAGGCGCAAACTTTTGTTTGATTGCACAAGGGAATGTCTTGAGTCACGATGTCGCGATATGGTCAATGGAACCTGCGAAGCATGGTCTAAGTGGCATGCATTGTTCCTAAGAAAGCGCTGGTTAGCAGAGGATATCTACAGGGAAATCTCGGGGCGGAAAACCATTGGAGATGTGATGGTGGATGAGCTTGTGAACCTTGACATGAGCACTCGGCAGGGGAAGTGGGTCGAGTTCAATGTTGAAGCGTTTGAAGAAAGTGTCGAGATTGGAGATAGGATACTAACTACATTGATTGATGAATTGGTCACCGATTTTGATGCAACCATCCAGAGATATTAAGTTATACCGAGCATCAGTTGACCTCATTTATCTAGTTATATACCCAAAACCTGTGTAGGGGGGAAGGGGAAAATTAGGAGGGAAGATTCTACAGAAATAATTTCATTGTGAGGAGAGAAGCTTCTTGAGGTTGATGATATACCCTTTGTCATGTCATGTGAAGATGTCTTGTCTCATTTCAAAATTCACAAACGGCTTCTTGTACGCACAGTTCATTCTGATGCTGAGTAAAATACTGTGTAGTCTACTTGTTCCCTTCGCGTCTCGTCTCAGTTTTCCTTTTGGACTTACAAATTCAGTATTCCCCTTCAGTGCTTTCACATCACACGTCAAGTTGACCAAAATCTTAGAATTTTTGTTAGAAATGCATCTCCATCATTAGTCAGGTTCACCTTACTGGTTAGCAGCAAGTCCTTTTGGCCATTTTGGCTCCGATCCGAATGACTCGTTCGGCCCTATTTGAGTTACCGAAGCACAGCCTTCCGCTTGAATTATACAGAAAAGGACCTAGGGAAATCGACACAATGCACGAAAGCACATAGGGGAGTTTATACAAATCAATTGCAAGTCATAGAAGGATACATGATACGAACTTCGGAGATTGAAAGTATAACTTTCGCAGCGAAGTATCGCTGGCCATCATTCTCCCAAAAATTCAGTTAAGTTCGTTTCTTGCTTCATGTCGTGCACATACAAGAAGCCATTGACTAATCTTCGGTCGAAGTAGCTCATCCAACTCGATTTGGTTATCAACATAATCTTCATATGCTCAGTGCAATCGGTCACCGAAAGCTCTATTCCCATGGAAGAAACTGCGTTGCAACAGTGGCTTTGTGATGGTGCAGAAACAGGCATTCGAACAAGGTAGGAGAAAAAAAGCAAGAATCCGTGCAGAGATCAAACTGAGAGTGGATTGCCTCTGTGCTCATAAGCACCAGAGCAAGTCACTGCTATTGGAACCTTTGACGACCCCTGATATAGCATTTGTTAAGGGCGCGTTTGGTAACGTTTCTGTTCAAAAATTATTCTCCGGAACAGAAATAGTTTTTCCCTGGAATAATTTTTGAACAGAAGAGCACGTTTAGTAACTGCACAAAATTTATGTTCCTAGAATAGTATAAGAACATAAACACATTTGTTAAATTTATATAATTTTTTTTGTTTCTTTTAATTTTTTAATATTTTTATTTTCTTTTTTTTTTTTTTTTTTTTTCTTTTTCTTCTTTTGGCCGGTTGTCGGCCTCGATCATGGTCGACGATCGGCCGACAAGGGCCGACGGCCTCACCAGCCACCGCTAGGTCGGCGTGCCAAGGCGAGGCCGAGCCTCGCCGGAAGCGTCGACAGGTGGCCGAGGTTGGCAACCGGCCAAAGAAAAAAGAAGAAGAAAAGAAAGAAAAGAAAAAAATAGGAGAGAGAAAAATTTGTTTCATAAAAGTGTTCCTAATGAAACAAGTTTTTTTTTTTTATTTCTCGTTTTCAAATTTATTCTCTAAACAAAAGTGTAAATAAATGCTTTTTTTTTTTTTTTATTCCTCAAAACAAAAAAATAGAAATTTGTGTTTCGGGAAACAGAAACAAAAAATAAACAAACAGGTCCTAATTAATCAGATTTTTGTATTCAGCTACGTCTACTTTGCGCCATGACATCAGCTAACATGTTTCTTTTTTTATCATATCCATTTGGAAAAAGTTGATTAATATTAAATTACCATACTGACAAGAATTATTACCTCATCGATATGTTCATAATCATTCAATAGTATCCGTATTTTAAATTTTGGGCCCCCCTCTAGATGTTAGGGTGGACCAAAGTGGGTTTCCATAGCTACTAAAAAGACTGAACATTTGTATAGATTCTAATCTATAAGTGCCAGGCCTAGAAAAGAGCCTACGCATAGGTTGGATAAAATCATAAAAAGCCTACCCTCATTCTTGTAGCTGCTTATTGGTCAACTGTAATTTCATCGAAAGGGTCCCATTAGGTCCATTTAATTTGAAATGATTCAATTTTCAAAATATCGAATGATACATAATTTTGAAGACAATGAATATATTAAAAATTATAAAATTTTCTTAAGACACTCGTTAATAAAAAATATTATTTAAAGTTATGACAAAAAGAATTAGGTTGCGCCAGATGAGAGAGGAGATTAATTGATGAGCGCAATAGTAGAGGGGTGAGACTTATAAAAAAAAAAATATAAAATAAGACGCATTCTTTGAGGAATAATGAAATTATTAAATATAATTGAGAAATTTCTATAAAGCAATATTTTTTATTAAAAAAATAGAATTAGTCAAGCAAGTAATCCTCTCCTCATAGCACTGGTAAAACAATGACCCTGCCCTGGTCTACTTTGGGTTATAGGAAGAAGGTACAATGCAAGATATCACTCGTGTCGCATTACCCAAAAAAAGGAAAAAAATCACTCTTGCTTCCTCCTCAAACTACTCAACACTATGTCACAATATTTCTTCAAAGTGCATCACGAAAAGTCATAGCCAAGCCCACTAAATTAATTAGGTCTCAAAAGATTCTTGTAGAACCACCACCCTTACAATAAAACCAAAAAGATGGATATCAAATATATAGTGCAAGATATCCAAGGATCAACACTCCGATCTTACTATCGAGCAAGTGGCAAACCCATCGAGCGGCCTATCAAAACCTCACGATCGGAGACCCAAACCTAGTAACCCATTCATCTTATCAGGCGGCCTCTCTTTCATTCGCACATGAGTTGGATATAAATGAGTCATTATAAAAACCAACCCATAGGAGAAATTCACTACTTTTGAACTAGGTTGTTTGATCTATTATGCACCGATGCCCTTTTACCGGCCTGTTAAGTGTTTCTAGTCTAATCAAATGAACTTTATTTCAACCGAAAAAAAAGGAAAAAAAGAAAAACCTTCTTTTCCTGGTTAAAATTCAAGTTGCATGTCTAGCAGAACTCTTCAGATTCCATTTTGATTAGACATTAGGAACAAACTAATGCAGTACATGTACCTAGAAAAACAAACCGGTCACATGCAACGATAATGATATGTTAGACACAGCCCTTTGATTTAATTGCTACGCAAGCATACAAATGGACATGTGAATGTTTAGGTGGTGAGCAGGAAGATGGAGGGGGGCCGAGACGCTCCTGTTGACCCCAATAGTCAAAACCCAGCCACCCTCACATGCCCCCCCTCTTCATTCAATTTCATTCTCAATGGCGCATGCCAACATCACCCACATCGATAGCAAAACATCGCACGCGAGTGGCCACTCCTCTCGCTCTCTCACTTCCCTTTCACTCCTCTCAGGGTCGGTTTCTCTCTCTCTCTCCCCCGCCGGGCCCCACATACGGGTCGGGTCCATGGCCCCCATCCAGATGTATTGCGTGGACCCGACCCCGAGTCCGAACAATCGAATGGAGCACACACGATCGATAGCGACCACGGACCCAATCCCGAGTTGAGACGAAGAATTCGCACAGCCTTGCATCACAAAATCCACACACCAACACATGGGTGGACCGATTCGAAGCCCATATCAAATAGATCCGATCCATGGATGATATGATAAATGATGTTGAACTGACTCACGATATATATTTTCAAGCAAGAATTCCAGTAAATCCAATCATCTCTTGACTGAGGGTAAAGTAACTTATCAATCAAACGTGCTACTGATGCCGCAATAAAATTACACATTCAATATCATAAAGTCCACAATAATTCCATCCTTTCTAGCACAAAATTTATCTTTTGGGTTAATATCATGAAAATTTCAAACCAATACACATATAACAAAATTTTATATTTATAATAAATTTACTTTCCATTAGTTTTCGTTAAATTAAATTAATATCATAATAAATCATAAAACGATAAATTTATGATGAAAGAAAATAAAATCCAACTAATACATTCATAAATTGTCATATGTCATTCAACTTAGGAACTTGATAATAAAATTTAACGATAATTAATGAGAGGTCAATTCTTTCAATTTATGAATTAATTAATTTAGAATAAATCTATTATGAATATATCAATTTGGTATTTTTCGTAATATTAACTCTTTTATCTTATATAAGTAGACTACGTTCACTTTCGGCTTCAATATATAAAAATTACCAAAAAGAAAAAAAGCCAAAAGAGAGGACAAGAGCTCGTGGCGAGCCGCGTGAGAATCCGCCACGTGTCAGGACTCAATTGGCGGAAGGGCGGGAGTTTCTCCCTGTGGCAAGCAAGGTAGGGTTTGCCCTCTAGACATTCAGCTTTCTCGGAATCAGGAGATCTGCAAAAAGAAAAAACGGAGTCTGCACCCCCAATACGGATTAATTCATTTTTTAATCCCCCATTCGTCAGAGAATTTATCGTAGTTTAATGATGCCGAAAAAATATTAAATTTAATTGATGAAATTATACGAACAGTGCTCGAAAATAAAAAAAAAAATATTAATTTCAGAAGCATCGCTGGCGAACTAACTTTACAGGAAAAATAATATATATTTTTTATATCTTTTTCTTCTCGAAGGAGATTTTAATTTCGTTATTTAATTTTGATTTTAGAAATGACCGTTTCGGCACACTGGCTGATAAAATGGGATTGGATTAGTTTAATTTAATTGATCAAGTTGGAGATTTGCAGAGCCCCACGTCACCTGTAGCAGCTGCCCAAAAGCTAGGATCCTATGAAGGGGGTGGGGGTTGGCTGTGATTGGATGCATCCGATGCTAGGTGATCCCCATGCCCTAAAAATCAGTGACCCTTAATTGATTGGGATAATTAATAAATGATCCATGTAATGTAATCTTTCAACTTTTATTTTCAATTTTAAACTTTATCTCATGTATAATGTAATATTAAAATTTTTAAGTTATTCAATATGTTCCGCAAATTTTTAGTAAATATTTAATTTGGCCCATTAGATTATATAGAAATATCTGATTTTTTTTTTTCATTAATTCAAGTTCGGAAACAATAATAGTTTATGAACTAAATTGAACATATATCATGTTTAAATTTCATGGATTATATTGTATATTGTGCAATCAATCATATTGCACATTTGATCAGATTTAAAAATAATTTGTGTCATTTTTTTGGAATTAATTAATTACGGTACTTAGTTCCAAAGATAAACTCCTCCCCCTTTGAATAATAGGGAGTTACACACGTATCGATGGACGATATAATGTATAGGTACATGCATATGCACGTGGGACCACAAATGAATTTTAGTGATGTAGCTTGCGGTTCACGATCTAGACCACCTAATTATTAATGTGAATATCCATTGATTAGAGTATAGGGACTTATATATATGCATACATATTTGAACTCTGATAAATTGAACCTTAAAATTATGGAAATTAAATTATAGGAGGGCACCATGATGTTTAGAGAGATTCACATTCACTATTTAGCGATTCCATTTGTAGTAGCAATTTTTCCCCCTTCTTTTCAACATATACACCTAAGTTTCTCTTTTAATTAATTAGGTGCACACAAACAGGTCAAAATTATCGAGAGAGAGAGGATAATTTGACTATACTTAGAAAATAATTTTAAGTGTCACATTAGGTTTTCCAGCTTTATACAAAATGCGAAAGGAAAATCAAAACCGTATGAAAACTAGAGAGAGTTGTCAAATTACGTCATTCTCTTTAAGATGCAATTTGAATGATCATCCTAAACCATCGAGTCATGCAGCCTTTGTTTCGTTCTTTTGAACAAGGGTTTGGTGTTCATGCATAGTTAACATTACCAAATCACAAAATTTATTCCATGAACTCATTGTAACATGATAGTTTCCCAACACAATCTTAAGAAAGTCACTTTTTCTAATCAAATTTACTATTATAATTTCAACAATATACTCTCTCTCTCTCTCACTTGTTACAACTACCTGATAAATTTTAGTCCACATGAAAATTAAGCTTGAACTCAAATGATAAACACGTTATTATAATAGAACATGATAGTAAGGAGTAATTTCACACGACATATTGCTGCGGCTTGCCATGTACAACGTGTTGTCCACATACAAAGCATGGAAGTTCAAGGTATGTTCTATTCCTAAACAGAAATCAGAAATCACTGCCAAAAACCAAGAAGAATATCCTCTTTGGATACTCTCTTTTCCCTTTTCTCGGAGGATCAGGACACGTGTCGGCGAGCGAGCGGGGCGGTGCAGGGGAAGTACCGTGGGGCGACGCTACGCGGGAGCAGAACCCGGGAACGTGCGGTCCTCCTCCTCACTGTCTGTGCCGGTTTGTATGTCTCTGCGTCCATCGCCCCTTTCCCGTTTCCCCACCTCCCCTCTCTCTCTCTCTCCTCGCTCTTCTCTCCATGCTTCTTTTCTTTTTTCTTTTTTTGTCTTTTTCTCCAAAAGAAGAAGAAAAACAATTTTTTAATAATTTTTCAGAATTATTTTTCATGCCATATAACCCCTTTATTTATTATAATGAATTCCTAAATCACGTCCAAATTCCTCTAGAATCATCCGCGACAAATTTATCCAAAATTATTTTTTAACCAAAAAACCTCAAACTAAAATACCGTTTGATAAATTTAAAAATTTCTACTATTTTGATAACTTCGACACAAAATTTAACATTCATTTCAAATTTTAAATTTTATCAGTTAAATGATTGCAACCCAGGATGATGGACGGCGGCAACCAATGGCGGCCAGCGATTTTACACTCCGTTTGTCATAATTTATAATTTTTGTGGGAATGATTGGGCGTAAAGCGTCTGTAGGTGGTATTAATTCAATTTAGTGGAGGATATATTTGTCATTTACTAATTTATTTTTTTATAGAAATCGAATAAATTAATTTTTGACTAAATTTCTATTCCAAACCTATTTTAACAAAAAATTATTTTAAAAATGAGTAAATGTCGAGATAAATTTTATCAAACGAATTTTGGGTTTTTTAAGATATTAATCCTCTATTATAATGAATTTCTAAATTATGTCAACAGTTCCTCTAGAATTTTATTGAGCAGCCAATAAAAGAAATTTGTAATTTCCAATACATCAAATGCCTTTGTATTATGTATAATCAGTATTTTGAAGATTGAATTATCAAAATAAAAAGTATACTTAATCAGTGCTTCGAAAGCATAAATTAACAAGACATTTTCGAACTCTTTTGGATTTACCTTGAAACGCCCTCGACAATCGAGTTTCGGGGCGGTGGCTTTGTACTTCGTTGCCTTGCATTGCATTTGGACTTTAGCTCGATTTGCTATTTGTCGACCAACTAGCTTAGCAAAAATAAATGCCATCGAGATGATTTTGGGTAAGGTCGAGGGCCTTTTCGTAAATGCGAGTGGGCACCGCTGGTGATAAATTAAATTACCCGCAACTTGAGGGACCATTCCATGCAAACCAATAGAATAGTGTTTTTCTCCGACCCCTCGAAGAAGATGTGTCAGAGCATCTGATGAAATTGATACACACGTCACTTTCTTGGAGGAAGGTTAATGCGGATGCGATTTGGAATTTTTAGAAGTCAAATAATTATAAAATTCTTTTGATTAAAGAAGACGGGGGCGTAATTGTTTATGCCCCACCGAAAGATGGGCCGAGGGTGGAATTTTGTAATTTATTGGGGGGGCGATTCCGAAACTTGCTCAACACACATCTTCTTGTGTAAAAAGGTTAATTTCACATGCTTGTGGCTTTTTTTTTTTTTTTTTGGTCATTTGTATCTTAACCACATATGGAATTTAAATATGCTCATTCGTCCACCGAAAAAAAGAAAAGAAAAAGAAAGCTCATCAATTTGGATGCTTCATAAATTTTTAATATAAATAGCGTAGATGATATTGAGATAGTATTGATAAAGGAATAATGTAACTAATATTAGACGGTGTTTAATCACTAAAAGCAACAACGATAATGATTAACATAGAAAATGATTGTTAAGTTACTTTGAATCAAAGAAAAAGAAAGTGTGGAATACGTTAATTTTCATTGTTCTTCTACCGTGCAACATTTGTAAATTGATAATCATCAATGATACGAAACAAATTGATCAGCCTTATCTATACAAAATGCACACTAATAATTAATCTCTATAGAGAACATATTTTGTCGGTTGGCAATATCATGAATCCATGCATTGCACTTATCACAAAAAATAAAACTTTGGGAACCTTCCCAACCAACACAATGTATGAACGCATTGCAAAAGAACATGGATCGAAAATATTTTCTCATAATTTATTTTCATTTTTCCGTTCATCAGATGATGAAAGTCAAACCCCCCGAATATTTATTTTCTGGTCGCAATAAATATTATAATTTGCCACACTATCGACTGCCCCAAAGAAAAAAATCGAAGGGAAAAAAAAGAAGAAAAAGACAGAACCCCAACCAACTAGCACGAGGGGCATTCCGGTAATTCCGCCAATAAACAAACGGGGGCGCGTCGTACGGACACTGACCCGAGAGAGAGTGGCAAATGCCGTAATTACGGCCCAATCCGAGGGGCATTGTGTGGAGCCCACCGGCTTCCCTCTATTTTTTCGGGGCT
Source organism: Eucalyptus marginata (assembly GCA_014182565.1). Taxonomy (NCBI): domain Eukaryota; kingdom Viridiplantae; phylum Streptophyta; class Magnoliopsida; order Myrtales; family Myrtaceae; genus Eucalyptus; species Eucalyptus marginata. The sequence continues at coordinate 26,146,432 of CM024586.1, forward strand.
TTCCCCCACGCAAACGCCCCTCTGCAACCATTTTCAGAAACTCTCTCCCCCCATCGTCGTCGTCATCATCATCACAACCGCCATCAACCATCCCTAGAGAGAGAGAGAGTGAGAGAGAGGGTTTTAGAGAGAGAATGAATCCGGAAGCCGAAGCCCACGAGGACCCGAGCCGCGACCCGGATCCGAACCCCGCGCCGGAGCTCCACAATGTCGGCGGCGGCGGCGGAGGGGGAGGGGGAGGGGGAGGGGACGACGCCCGGGAGCTCCTCTTCTTCGACGACGGCGACGACAGCAACTGCTCGACCCCTTACGTCAGCGCGCCGTCGAGCCCGGGCCGGGGCTCCGGGCACGTCGCCGGCTACTTCTACAGCGCGCCCGCGAGCCCCATGCACTACATGCTGTCGTCGTCGTCATTGTCGTCCTCGCCGTCGTCGGCGGCGGCGGCGGCGATGATGCTCGCGCAGCCCCGCGCCTCCGAGAGCTCCGTGTCGTTCGAGTTCGAGTTCTCGTCGCGGTTCGGGTCGCCCGGGTCGGGCCACCCCGGGCCGATGAGCTCGGCGGACGAGCTGTTCCTGAACGGCCAGATCCGGCCCATGAAGCTGTCGACCCACCTGGAGCGGCCCCAGGTGCTGGCCCCGCTGCTGGATCTGGACGAGGAGGAGGGCGAGAATGGCGGGGACTTCCGGGGCAGGGATCTGAGGCTGAGGAGCAAGTCGGTCCGCCGGAGGACGAGGTCCATGTCGCCTCTCAGGAACATGCCGTTCGACTGGAACGACGAAGAAGAAGAGGAGGAGGAAGAAGACGGCAGCGGCAGGCGAAGCAAGTTCGGCGGCAAGTCAGGGGAGAAAGCGGAGAATCTCGACGAGGAGCGAGGCGACGCTTCGAAGGTGGAGTCCCTGTCCTCCGAAACGACGCCGTCGGTCTCGGCCTCGTCGTCGAGGTCGTCGTCGGCGGGTCGGAGCTCGAGGAGGTGGGTGTTCCTGAAAGATTTCCTGAGGAGCAAGAGCGAAGGGAGGAGCAACAACAAGTTCTGGAACACGCTCTCGTTCTCGCCGGTCAAAGAGAAGAGAGACAAAGAGAGACCCGCCAGCTCGGCCCCGTCTTCGACCTCGAAGGAGGGTAAAGTCCCGAGCTTCTCTTCGGCATTCAGGGTTGCCGGCAGTTTTCTCGATGCCGAGAAAATCAGGAAAGGTGGTAGCGGCGGCGGCGGCGGTTCCGGGAAGAAGTCAGGTGGGAAGAGGCCGGTGAACGGGTCGTCGGCTGGGAAGAGGAGGGTCCCGCCGTCGCCGCACGAGCTGCATTACACAGCGAACAGGGCCCAGAGCGAAGAGATGAGGAAGAAGACGTTCCTGCCTTACAGGCAAGGCCTGCTCGGCTGCCTGGGGTTTAGCTCAAAGGGCTACGGTGCCATGAATGGATTTGCCAGAGCTCTGAACCCTGTATCTTCCAGGTAAAAAAAAAAAAAAAAAAAAAAAAAAGGAAAGAAGAGAAGGAAAAAACAAAAAGAGATTGTGCTCTTAGGGTTTCTTCATAATAAACTGTATAGATCTGGGCTTTTTTCTTCCTTATCTTTTTTTTTACTTTGGCTCTTTTTTGTTTAGTTTTTTGGATCAAGATTTGATGGGTCATTGGTGTACACTTATGGTGACCCTCTCTGTTGACGATGAGCCTTCTCTTCCTGTTTACTAGAGAAGAAGATATGCCCTCAGATTATTATTTGGGGTTTATATTCTATTTAATATGATGATTTGTGTCCCCCCCAGTTTACCTTGCATCAGCTGGGTGAATCAGGGGTAGGTTGCCACAACTTTTTAGCTCTTTCTTTTTCATGGGTTTCAGTTCACATTTACACTTGCTGATCCATCTGTCTGAGAAGAAACAGTATGTGTTTATGTGCAAATCATTAAAGATCCATATAGACATGATCACATGGCTGGTCAGTGCTCGAGGAAGAGCCACATGAATGTCTGGTGTTAGCTGTAGGAAAGAGGCCCCATGGAGGACCCCAGGATTTGCACTAGGATGCTGCTCACCAACCTGCAATTCAAGGAGAGGGGGACTTTATGGAGATATGGTTTTATTCACATGGCCCATGTTCATGATGCTTTGTGCTGGTGATTAAATAAATGGTGGTTAGAATCTAAGCAATTGGGAAGGACAAAAAGGAGGAGGAGAAGATGAAATGACTGACTGGCCCACACACATCACCAGCTGTTTTGGGGGCTTATTTTAGGGCAAATATGCTTGGGATTTCTCTTTTTTATTTAGAGGAATGAGAATCCATCCAAGGTCTAGGTGGAGTTAAGCTTGGCCATACATCTCAAATCTTAATCTAAAGCTTTGGGTCATGATGTCCCCTGGGCATTGACAGAGAGAAGTTGACAGTACATTAGATTGGGAACTTGAAAACGATACCTTTGTAGGTACATCATTTGTTGGTGTTCTTTTTGGCTGTTTCTCCTCTTTGGGCTTCACTCGATTTCTCTCTTTGGCAGAAAGCAAAAACGAAAAAACAAGGGTAGAGAGAGAGAGAGAGAGAGAGAGAGAGAGTCCTTGCTCCTTGGCTTTTGATGGCCTTCTTTTTGCTCTCCTTTTGGACTTTTCTTGGGGTTTGTTTTGATTGCTATCATAACTCCCACCCCATTTTGGGAACATCGTCCATTGTAAGTTGAACATAGAAATCGTCAAATTTTCTTCCCAGTTGAGACAATGAGCCCGCCATAAAAAAATCCGACACAAACTTTTCACCGAGACTGTAGGAAGGACTTTATTAACTAACTAGACACTAGTTAACGCTGAATCACGCAATTGATTTTTCTCGTGTTATGCATTTTACATCATATTTTGTCAAAAGGTGTCCTCTGAATTTTTGTTAGGAAGCAATTTAAAGCAAGTGTGCAATTTCGCATTTGTTATCGTCGTTGTCGTGTTACATGGAATCGATGTGAAGGCATAATCGAGCTGAGTTGAGTTGAATTGATATGCAATCAAGGTTGAGATTGACTTGACTCACATACTTAACACGCAAAATTCAATGCCAGCTCGATCAAGTATTAATTTTCATGCTTGAGCTTGTCTCGATTAGGAAATCAAGTTTTTAAAGTTCTACTCGGTTACAATTAACTTATATGTAGAGCTCGAGCTCGAGCTCAAGCTTTATGCGCTCAAATTTTACGCTTCTAAGTGCTGTGCTATTTTTAAAATTACTAAGTCAGATTGTTGATAAACTCAAGCTTGACTCAATTAAATACTAGGGTAGTTCGAACTTGAGCTTGACTGGGAATTAAGCAAGCTGATCTTAAGTAGTCAGCAAGCCAAGCATAAGTTACTATCGAGTAGCTTGACTCGATTTTATTGCTTTGTCAACATTTTGAAAATTGGAATGTTCTATATTGAGTATGCTTAACGAGTATTTTTAGAAACTGCTTAACAAGATCATTTGAGGAAAAGTATATTTCAACAAATGTCTCGAAAACATTCGATGAGATGACCACTTGTCTAGGGAGAAGTCTAGCACTATTTCATTTTTAAGAGCAAAATTTTGATGCCATTAAAAGGAGACCAAAATCGATATGAATAAGAGATGTTGTTGAGTATAGATCATGAAGATTTAAATCGATTCTTGAAATGTTGATATTGTTTGATCATAAAAATAAATAACAATAGTTCATTAGAATATTTTTTGATTTTTGATGTCAAAATACTTTGTATTATAACTTCGGCGAATAAATTACATTATGAAATGGTTGCTCGAGGGATCATAAAAGGACTTAGAACTAAAATTAGGCCTTCTATCCACGATTGGTGGACTTAATCACAAATTTTTCAAAACTTAGACCGACCGCTGAGTTTTTAATCATCACATAAGATCTCTATTGTTAACTCTTTATAATCAGTGTTGTTTAGTGAGTAAACCCACTAAACCAAAGTTCTATAAAATACCCTAATTTCAACGCAGCATTTCATGATTAATAACCAAAAAAAAAGAAAAAGAAAAAGAAAAAAGGACCATGAATTATATAGGTTACAAATCTCCTTACGTTTTACCCCCTCATAAAGGAAAGTCTTTTGTGAGCCATCGGTTTCCCTACCAGGTACAAGTACTAGAAAAAATATAGGAAATTATTATTAATTTATTATCAGCTGCAGGCCATATGCAACCTGTCAGAAACCCACCAGTTGGATAAAACTCTGATGAAAGGTTTTTTGAATTCTAGCCTGGGAGACTGAGCAAGAAAATTGCAGCCAAATCACATCAAACAAAGGGTCCCCCTCCCCCATCCTCCTCAAGCTATATGAATTATTGTTCATGGGGCTTGTGTCCAAAACCTCCTCATCCATCTGGATGGGATGATGATGATGGGTCTAACTCTTCTCTGCTCAGAGAGACCGATCTGGGGATTCCACAAACAGATGATACTGTTTTTACATGTTCAGTCAATATCTACCTAGGATCGATACTGTTCTCAGAGCAAGTAAAATGAAGAGAGAGAGAGAGAGAGAGAGAGAGAAATGACTGTTCAATTCTGTGCTTGCTGCTCACAAGATTGTCTTTGAGGGTTTGGAGAGAATCAGGGTCTTCTGGGAGTGTGCTTTTGACAGCAAGAGGAAGCATGGGATATGCAGTTGCAGAGAGCAGAGAATGAGTTGAGTTTACTGTTGGAGGGATGGGGAGAGGAGATAAGGTCCCTGCTTTTCTTCTCTGTTTTGGCACATGGAGCAGTGGGTTTCTTGCATCTATGCTATTTTAAAAACCCAGAAAAATTAAGCAACTTGGTACTTTTTGTAAATTTCATTTTGACTTGCGTCTTACGTGATTTATAAGATTCGCAAAACATTTTTCGAGTTAAAAATTTGTGCGAGACCATTCATCTATCCTAACATAGTATAAAGTAGATTGTTTCTATCACGGCAAAGCATGCGGAATAATAATCGTTATAGAGGACTTTCTGTCACATGACATGATAATCATTGATTGAGATAAAGTATAAATCAAAGTAGCGAGTTTCGTGCATTTATTCTATTTAGGAAATCTAGAGAAACTAAGCGACTTAGTACTTTTACGAAATTCATGACCAAGCCATTTTGGCTGTGACTTGCGTCTTACTTGAATTAGGAAATTTATAAAACGTTTTTCGAGTGTAAATTTATATGGACCATTAATCTATTTTAGTGTAACATAAAGTGGATCGATTCTACAATGGTCGAGAAAATATTTCTGCCACATGACATGATAATCAATGATTGAGTCTAATTTTCATTGGTTAATCACGTGGACTCCCGTGATCAATATAAATATTAATTGATATGATAATGATTTTGGACGATTTACAGATTATATAAACTTTGGGAGAAATCGAAAGCATGTTGTTGCACTTCGGCCGATGCAAGAGGAGAGACCTGCCCTTTTTGTCTCATCCAACAACGTTTTCACGTGCCTCGGGAGGGAAAAAAAAGAGGTTTTCTGCTGACGCTGGGGGCTACAGATCGGCTTTGCCTTTTGCCCTTTTTTTCCTCCTCGGATTGTGGGGATTCTTCTCGGGTTTTGGCGATTCGCGACCATCTTTTCTTTTCATATCGTCTTTCCAATCTAATTTCAAAAGTCGTTTGCTGATTAATCTTCAAATTCGCGACCATCTTTTCATATCGTCTTTCCGATCTAATTTCAAAAGTCGTTTGCTGATCAATCTTCAAATTAGAATCTTGCGGGTCAACATTTGCGCGATCCCAACCAACACGGGCTTGGTTAATCTTAGCCATTGGATCGAATGGACTCCGCGTGGAGCTTAAATGATTAGGCGAGTCGGATTGATTGGGTTCATATGCGCTCGGAGCATCTTATGATTTTGCCCTTCCGTGGAGGCATGGGATGGCTTGTCCCGTCCAACATGCTAAGGTGTCGTTGCTTTGCAAAGTCAATTTTTTTGGTATTGATGCAACGTGCTGGTGTGGAAAATGGGTACTTAGCGTGACGAGAACAGAGGAAAGTAGCGAGGTTTTCAAAAAAAGAGATGAAGATTACCAAGGTCGTTTTAAAAAATTAGAGAGGGAAAGGACAAATGTAGAAGGGAGTAAGCAATAGTAGAATTGACATGTCAATAATATGGAAAAGAAGCATGCATTATAGTCTTTGGAAATGGGTCGAGCACTAAGGGTTCGTATGTTTTGTGGAAAATGGAATAGTGTCGAAAATTTTACGAAAAAAATTATTTTAAGAACATCACTTAACTTTTTTTGGTTTGGTTGCCTTTCAAATGAATTAAAAATCACTTCTCGATCAAAAGGCTGGCACTTATTTCCCAATAATCGTGTTGCAGAATTAACTTGAAAATCGAATTTATGTATATCTAGCCATTTGATTATAATAAGAAAAAATGGCTCTCATTATTTGTATTTTCTAGATGGAACTTGTTAGATTGGATAGTCTCGAAATCAATCATCCAACCTTCCTTGAATATTATCGGTAGGACCATGGCTAATTTTATCTCGTCAAATTTTCTTAAGTATTCAAAATTATATGGATGAATAATTTCAAATTCTCATCAATCAAGGGCTCTCTTTTCTTTTAGTCCAATGGGGGCCTACTTCTATTGAGCCAACCAACGGCGAAAACGACGCGGACCACCTTATTTGTTTCTCTTTTTTATTTTATTTTTATCAACTTAATACGAGTTGCTTTAAAGATAAATTATAACTACTAATTTCGAGAGTTATTGCAAGTCTAGAAGGATGTATAATTTTTAGTTCATCGAATATACTTTGCTAAACTTATGAATTGAATGTAAATAATTTTCTCGCGAAATTAGATATTCCAACACTCTTAAATTATGCGCGCCATGCTTTTGAAGAACTCTCCCTTCGTATATAAGTATAGAACATATGCTTTTTCGGGCAATGGCCTCTTGGCAAATCCAACAAGTATTACACGCACGAGAAAATGAGAAGCATGTGTTTTTGTCTTTGTCGCCAGACATGGTGCTTGGTGGCATTTCTCATGCCTCAAACGCCACGAGTTTCATCCGAGTGGAGGAAAACCGGCGAAAGGCCTGAAGGTGATACAAACATAAAGAGCAAAATGCGAGTAGAAAGCGACAATGACGAGAAGGCTTGGATTTTCAGAAGGATGGGAACGTAGATCTTGAGAGTTTTCAATTTGCTCTTGGAAACTCTCTATCGATCCTTTCGCTCGCCCATGAGGAGCGCAACTCATCGCCCTAGAAGGCGAGGATCCCGGCCTTAACCATGTCCTGGTAAAGACAATCGGTGAAGCAATGGCGGTTGTCTAGTCTGACGATATCAGGAAAAATTACGATTTTTTAAAAAAAATCTATTGCAATTCTATCTATTTAATCATAAACATTTTTTTATTTGCCAATTGACTTATAATCTTTTATGTTTGTGTCAATTTAGTTTATCCAGCTAATTTTAATTGGAAATCGTTAACATAGATGTCGGCCATCCTATTAATGCCACCGGTGTTGAAGCAAACAATCTTTAATAATATTTTTATTTTCTGAATTATTTATTTATTTCAATTTTTCTTTTCTTCCCTTTGTTCTTCCTTCAGCTGGGCATCGAGCCAAAGGTAGGGCCGGTGAGTCTTGCTATGGTTGGGTGAGGCAGCCTCTGGCAAGGGCTCAAGCTTTACTAAGGGCAGCCAAGGCTTGTGTGAGGCTGGCGAGATTGACCTAATTCAGATTAGAGCAAATCAAGTTCATCCCCTCAAGGGATCATAAATCAATCAAATCTAGTAGGGACCTTGTCTCTGGAGGAAGAATGAAGTGAAAGGGGAAAAAAACAAAGAAAGGTAAAAAAAAAGATATAAAAAATTATTAAAAATTATTCACGTCAACACCTGTGGTATTACATAAGATAACCATTAGCTGAAAAAGTTTAACTAGCACATATGTATAAGGTTTATAACTCAGTTAATGAAAAAAAAAAGGTTTAATGTAATAGATTTGTGACTCTTTTGATAACTTTTCCCAATATTGGTGCTCTTTCTCTCAAGGTATGTCCTATTTTGGTTTGGGTGTGTGCTTGGATTTCGGTATAATTCCCTCTGTCTGGACTTGGACAAAGCAAGTATTGCACGAGTCATTAGTCAATTACTTTCCATTTCTCGATGCCCTCTTTTTCTGCCCGTCAATTATGGCTTTATTCATTCGCGTATCTTGTCTATTCTGCATGATGGGTCGGTGGCCATTGGCCCCGCCCACAATCTAAATATGGATTTTGACTAAGAGCACCGCCAAATGTTGAAGTGCCACCCCACGTGCATTGATCTAGGATTTAACGAGCCTTACGTGCATAGAGTCTCTTCGTACGAAAGTTTAAAATTTTTACTGATTTTTGAGTCGAGTTTAGCAATGCTTCATGCCATTGGTTCGTTTGTGCCTGAGAGGGGATGTTAAAATTTTATTTTAAAAGTACAAAAAAGTCATAAATATATTATATTGATATTAATTCAGTTCTAAATCTTTCAGGATCAATTTAATTTTAAATATTTTCACATTGTTACAAATTTAGTTTAACTGCCCAATTTAGATTAGAAATTGCTTGACGTAGATGCTGGTCGTCGTCACAGTCAGCGGCGCTGACATTGATATATATACTTTGAATACTTTTTTGATTTTTTCTTCTTTTTCCTAGTTCGGTGAGGGTTCCTTGCCCAAAAGTTGGCCGGGCTCTCACTTGTGGGCCAGTGAGCATCGCCAAACTGGTAGAAAAAACGAAAAAGGAAAAGAAAGAAAGAAAGAAAGAAAGAAAAAGAGAAAAGAAAAAGAAGAAGATTTTTTATACAAATTAAAAAAATTATAAAAAATGTCCACGTCAGTGCTGATTGTCCTACATGCCACTATATGCGTGATGTCTACGTCGGTGATTTCCAATTTAAATTAACTAGATGGATTGAATCCGTAGCAATGTGAAAATGTTTATAATCGAATTGATTTAATTAAAATGTTTAACACTAAATTGGTATAAATATAATAAATTTATAATTTTTTTTTCTAATTTTCTCAAATTTTATCTCAAACTTCAAGTATGTGCCAAAATCATAACGTTGACCGTCGGGTGAAATAAGCCGGTCCGCAAAGTGGCATGAATGTTTAAATCACGTTCAAGTGCTGCAGATACAAAACACAGCACCCAATGATGCTCTCACATCACAGCGAAATCGACACGGTGACAAAATGCTGACCTATTTAGGTCATCTTCACTCACATTTTCCATGCTCCAAAAATAGAAGACTCAACATCATGAAACCTTCTAAACAATCATAAAAAGGTTTCATCTTTCAGAGCTGATTTGCCCATATCCTAGTTTAGGTCCATCTTATGCTATTTATACTTAGAATTCGATCGAGCATTCTTGGCAAGGCGATCCTGACCCGCATTCCCTATGCGCATTCCGCATTTTTGGGGAGTGTACCGTGCCGCCGACGCTTCAGACTTTCCTCGAACCGAGCTTCAGCTCCTTCCCGGTTTATCATAATCCTCGAGCTCTTAGCTTTCGTTCTTTTTCATGGTTCCCACTTTAGGGGTGCATGACAAATCAAAATTTCTGTTCCAGAATCAATTTTTCTATTCTAGACTTGTTTTTGGAAGAGAAATTCGTTTGATAAAATTATTTCATTTTTTTAATTTTAGAATATATTTTTGTTCTAGAAATAAGTTTGGAATATAAATCAGAAGTAAAATTTTTTTACTTTTCTATTTCTAGAAATAAAAATTATTCTCATTGTTTGTCCTTACTACGAACCGGTTGTTCATCTATCGCGGCCAGCCGCTGGTTGCCCCTGCCATCACTAGTCGCTGATCGTCGATTGTCGGCTGTTGGTCGCCGCTAGTCGCCGGCCATTAGTCATCACTGTTGGTTGCTAGCTGTCGGTGACGGTCACCGTCGGTTGGCCGGCCGCCGCCGCCGCCACCAACCACCACCGGTGGCTGCCATTTGAAAGGAAAAAAATTTATGTCATTATCAAACAAATTTCTATTTTGGGAGTAGAATTTTTGTGTCGTTATCAAACGAGTATTTTTGTTTAAAAACTCATCTAAGAATAGAAACATAAAAATATATTTTTCTTCTAGAAATCAATTTCTTGCTAGAATAGTTATCATTCGCACCTTTAGTTTCCTACATCCTTCCATACTATTTATTGCTCCACCCTATAGGACTTGTCACTTGCAAACCCAAGCATTGCAGCCAGCTTTGGCCTCGACTTCTTCTCCTCCCTTGCCGGCGACCTCGTCTTCGACCTTAGCAGGTTCCGCCACCTTCGTGGTGGCGTTCGCGTCGGTCTCGACGGCCCCTTCCTTCAAGCTCGGTTCGGGCTTCGGGCCATTCCGCATGTGTGGCCTGAGCAGCAGCTTCTCCTCTCCATCTTTTTCCCTTTCGTTTCTTGATTTCGCTGAGAGTTCATGTCGAGGCGTGGTTTTGGAGGATGTAAACGAATACGAGCATCCAAACATAACATCAAGAACAGATGCAAAACCGACAATGCTCAAAGCAATACGCGAGCTGTTCCACCAAACACAAAAGGAAAGAAGTATCATGCATGCACCCATGTCAATGCTCGTAATTTTTAGAAAATATAATGAATGCTTCCGCTTGTTTTACGAAAAATTGAATATTCTAAAATTATATTTTTATAAAATTAAAATGATTGTTTGTATTGTTTGAAAATATTATTATTAATTCATGAATGATGAAAATATTTTTCATCCATTCACTTTTTAAAATGATATAAACATTTTAATCGTAATAAAATATTTTTCAAACTATTTTTTTTTTCACGAAACAAATTCATGATAAAGTTAGTCAATGGTAATTTAATGTGAAAATCATGATTTAACGTTCACGACTTCACGTTATCAGTTCTACCTAGAACAAAAGGAAAAAAAGTGTCGTGCATTCATGTCAATCTTTTGTTAGTTTTGGAAATTACAATGAATTGCCCTGATAGAAATAGGTAATTTGAAATAATAAACCATACCTTTATTTAACAGTTTAAGCTTTTAAAATAGTTAACAATGATTCAACAAAATTCCACACATTTTACTTGATTCATACAATTCGTAAAATATTTTTGGAATTTAAAATTTACACGGGACCATTCATTAATTCTGTCATAATATAAAGTAGACTATTTCTATTGTGGCCAAGCATGTGGAAATTATCTTAATGAAGGATTTTTAGTCACATGACATGAGAATGAATGATTGATATGATAATTACATGGGTCAAGACTTTTTCAATGATTGAGATAAATTCATTGGTTTTTCTTTTTGGCACATCAAGTAGTGAGTTTTGTGCATCTATTCTATTTAGACTAAGCAACTTAGTACTTTTTATGAAATTCATGATCAGGCTGTTTAGGCTTTTGACTTGCGTTTTACTTGACTTATGAGATTTATAAAATGTTTCTTGAGTTTAAATTCACACAGGACCATTCATCTATTCTAGTATAATATAAAGTAGATCGTTTCTACAATCACCCAATATGTGAACTTGTCGTAATTCAAAACTTTCCGTCATCATGATATGATAATCAATGATTGAAATCATAATTATGCGGGTCCAAGTTTATTTAATTGGTTAATCACGTGAACTTCCGTAATTAATTTACATATTTAATTAATAAATGATGATGATTTGCATGATTTACGGATTATATAAACTTTGGCAGAAATCGAAAGCATGTTGCACTTCGGCCGATGTGAGAGGACCTGCCTTTTTGTCTCGTCCTACAACGTTTTCACGTTCCTCGGGAGGGAAAAAAAGAGGTCTTCTGCTGACGCCGGGCGCTACAAGTTGGCTTCGCCTTTTGCCCCCTTTTTTTTTTCCTCCTTGGAATGTGGGGATTCTTTTCGGATTTTGGCCACTCGTGGCCATCTTTTCATATCGTCTTCTCAATCTAATCCCGAAAGACCTTGGCTAATTGATCTCCCGAACAATACTTGTGTGATCCCGACGTACACGGGCTCGGTTGATCTTAGCCATTGGATTAAATGGATTCTATGCGACACCTAAATGATTAGGTGGGTCGGATTAATCGGGTTTATATGTGATAGGGGCAGCTTATGATTTTACCCTTTTGATGGATGTATGAGATGGGTTGTCCCGTCCAACATGCTAAGGTGTCATCGCTTTGCAAAGTCAATTTTTTTGGTATTGATGCAACGCTCGAGTGTGGAAAATTGGTACTTAGCGTGAAGAGAACAGAGGAAAGTAGAGAGGTTTTAAAAAGTAAAGATAAGACTACCAAGGTCTTTTTAGAAAAACTAGAGAGGGAAAGGACAAATGTAGAAGGGAGAAAACAATAGTAAAATCTTCATGTCAATACTATGGAAAGGAAGCATGCATTATTAGACCCTTCGAAAATATGACGAGAAGGAAGGATTCGTATGTTTCGTGAAAAATGGAATCGGGTCAAAAATTTTACAAAAATTATTGTTTTAAGACCCCACCTCAATTATTATTATTATTATTATTATTATTATTATTATTATTATTATTATTATTTGTGATTTGATTGCCTTTCAAATGAATTAGAATCACTTTTCAGTGTTGGTTATAAAAAGACCAACACTCATTTCCCAATAACCGTGTTGCATTATTAACTCGAAATTGAATTTATGTAAATCTAGCCATATGATTGTCATAAGAAAAAGTGTCTCTCCATATTCGGAATCCTCTAAATGGAATATGCGTCAAATTTAAAGTCAAAGAACTTGTTAAATTGGAATCAATCATCCAAGCTTTCCTTGAATATTATCGAGAGGATGACGGATGATGTCATCTCGTCAATTTTCTTATGTATTCATAATTATATGGATGAATAATTTCAAATCCTCATTAATCAGGGGCTCTCTTCTTTTAGTCCAATGTTGGCCTACCTTTATTTCAAGGCCGACCGATGGCAAAAAATATGCAGACCGCCTTTCTTTTTTTTTTTTTTTTAACAAACTTAATGTAAGTTGCTTTACTGATAAATTATAACTACTAATTTTGAGAGCGATTGCAAGTCTCGAACAATGTATAATTTTTAGTTCGTTGAATAAACTATGCTGAACTTATAAATTGTTTTCTCGTGAAATTTAAACATTTCAACACCTTCTTTTTTAAGAACCCTCCATTCATATATAAGTATAGAACATATGGTTTGCATGCCAATTAGGAACTCTCCATTCGTATATAATGCCTGGATCTTGGGTGTTTTCAATTTGCCCTTCGAAACTCTCGATCGGTTCTTTCGCTCGCCCGACGAGGGGCGCAACTCATTGCCCTAGAAGGTGAGGATCCCGGCCTTTAACCATGTCTCGGTAAGGACAAATCGGCGAAGCGATGACGGTTGTCTGGTCCGGTCCGGTCCGGTCCGATGAGGTCGGCGTGTCTCTCTTTCTCTCAAGTCATGTCCTATTTTTTATTGCTCGAGTCATTAGTCAATTACTTTTTATTTCTCGATGCCCCCTCTTTTCCACCCGTCTATTGTGGCTTTTCCGTTCGCGTATCTTGTCTATTCTGCACGGTGGGTCGGCGACCATTGGCCCCGCTAAAATCAGAATAAGGATTTTGACTAAGATCATCGCCAAATGTTGAAGTCTTATCCCCACGAGCGTTGATCTAGGATTTAACGGGCCTCGCGTACATATAGTCTCTTCATATGAAAGTTTAAACTTTTTAATGATTTTAGAGCCGAGTTTTGCGATCCTTCATGCCATTGGTTTGTTTGTGCCTGACAGGAAATGTTAAAATTTTATCGGGAAAAATATCAAAAAGTTTTAAATTTATTATATCGATATCAATTCAATTTTTAATCTATCAATTGGATTAAATTAGTTTTAAATCTTTTCACATTATAATTAATTTAGTTTATCTGGCAAATTGAGGTTAGAAATTGTTAACATAGATACTGGCTATCCTACGCTACACAATAAGTATTGACATTGACATTTTTTTTTTTATAGTTTTTTCTTTTTTTTCCCCTACTTGACAAGGGTTCGAGGTTGGCCAGGGTTGACTCATACAGGAAAAAAAAAAAAAAAAAAAAAGAAAAAAACTTTGATTTTTCAAAAAATCAAAAAATTATAAAAATTGTTCACATTTACGCCAATTATCTTACATAATATTAATAGCGATATTAGTGATTTCTAGTCTAAATTGACCAAATGAACTTATTTGGTACTAATATGGAAATTTTTAAGATTGAATTGTCCATTTGAAATGTTTATAACTAAATTGATACTAATGCAATAAGTTCAGCACTTTCTTGTTACTTTGTCCAAATTTTATCTTAGAATTCAAGTATGTTAAAATCATAATATTGCTTGTCAAGTGAAATAAGTTGGTTTGCATAGTGGGACACCAATATTCTATCATGTTAAAAGTGTTGCAAATACAAAACATAGCACCCAATGATGTTCACATCACAACGAAATCGATACCGCGACAAGAAAACTCAACATCAAGAAACTTTTTAAACAATTTTAAAAAGGTTTAATCTTTCAGAGCTGATTTGCATATACCCTATAGTTTAGGTGCATCTCGTGCTATTTATGCTTAGAATTCCAGTGAGTGTATGTTATGGCGAGCGTTCCACTTATTTATGCAATTTCGTTGAGAGCAAGTATTTCGCTTATTTCACGAAAAATAAATAATTTTATCTAAAAATAACAATTTATATTACTTAAAATAATTAGTTAATAAAATATATTTTTATTATCGATAATAATTTTATATCTAAATATTTACGCGTATGATGAAAATATTTTGCCTTACGGGCCACCCTTCCAACTTGGAAGGGGAGGTGGGGGTTCAAGATCTGGGTTTCGATTCCCACGCCCGCATGGAGGACGGGGCAAAAGTTTAAGGTGAGAGTTAGAGTAGGAATAGAATAAAACCGACAAAAAAAAAAAAATATATAAGTGATTTTTTTAAAATAAATTTTAAATTATTTATTTTTTGTGAAATGGCCGGACGCCTAGACTTAGTCAAAGAGAATTTAATGTGAATCATGATTCGAAGTCCTAGTCATCAATTCCCAAGAGGCTGTTCTACCACCACGTACGAAAGGAAATAAATGTCATGCATTCATGTCAATGATTTGTCAGTTTTGGAAATTACAGTGAACTCTAGTGGCAGTAAAAGTTAATTTAAAGCAATAAAAACACGCCTTTCATTTTCAGTTTTCAATGCGGTTAGTAACGATAAAGAATTTCTGTATCTTAAATGACAGTAATAAATCACGCCGCCGGTGGTGGTTTCCCGCTAGGCCAATGACAAAAAAAAAAAAAAAAAAAAAAAAAAAAAAGAATTTATGTATCTTAAATGACAGTACTAAATTGGGTAATGACAAATTGGTGAAGCGATGACGGTGGTCCGTGATGGAATTCGGATACACGTCGGAATCATAATTATCAGTTTACAAAAGTGCCGTTCTACCTTGTACGAAAGGAAACAGATGTCATGCTCTGGTGTCCATCTTTGCCAGTTTTGGAAACTATAGTGAATTCCAACGGTTGTAAATGGTAATTTAATAGCAAATATAGCGTCCCTGTTCATATTATTAGTTTGGATAAATACTACAAATGATCTTTAAACTTTAACTTAACATATAATGTGATCTCTGATTTTTTTTTTTTTATTCAATGTGATTCGTAAAATTTAATTTAATGTGCAATATCCTTCATGAGTTTTTAATTCGTTTGATTTGGACTTTAAACTTTTAATAATTCGATTCAATTCTTGACAATGTGATAATGTTCAATGCTGTTCATGGATTTGAATTAATGGAATGTTGTACAAATGACTAATTTAAATATGTACTAAAAACCAATGTTTACATGAAACTTTGAATTACATTCTCGGGGTTGGGGTGGAATGTTTCGTGGGTTTCGACTAAACGCCCTACAAGGAGGCTAATTTGAACAGTGAGAGTGAGAGTTAGAATAGGAGTAGACATGTACTAAAATTCCTACGATTATATTGTAAAACTAAAAGTTTATAAACGACATCGACGTCAAATTTAAATTCAAGGATCACATTGAATAAATTTAAGATTTTGAAAGCATGTTGCAAATCCAAACTTTGATTCTCTCCATTCCCATCACGTCTCTCCCGTTCGATCACGCCCGTTAATTTCTCGTTTGCGTAATCCCATTTCCCATGGTCCCAAGGAAGGTCGAGAAAATCATTGGGTCAGGCCTTGGGCCTAATGGGCCGGTCCATGCCCAATTGTCACTAGTAAGATAAAACATTCCTCACCTCCACAAATTGATGCTATTCCTCTCATTTTTCACCATTTTTTCAATCTTCACTAGCGTAACACTTCCAAACGCACTTGCTCTCTAAAATTGATCCCCATTTTCATTTATTTCTTTTCCTCTTTTAAATATTTAATCGTGTTCTATCAATAACAATGGAGAGCAACAAACGTTCCTATCAATTCCATCTTGGAACAATGGAAATCCTCACATTCTCGGGGTGGGGAGATTTCATTTCGGGAGTGGGTTTCGACTCCCACACCCCGCTGCTAGTGTTAGAGTAGGATTAGCAACTGCTGCTACAATTGTGTTTGATTAGGCGGACACAATCCGGACTTCACCTAACAATTGCCGTGGGACCATTCAGTGAGTACTGAAGAAAAAAAGCCTACGCAACTATTTTCATTGGTCTATTTAACAATCAAACTAACAGAGAATTTTTTTTTTTTCGCAAAGGTGTTTAGCATTGGCAGATAGCCAGATAGATCTCGCCAAAAAAACATGTAGAGTTTACTGTTGCAGATTAGTTTGTGCACCAACCCAACTGGGAAAAGTATTTTGCGTGATGATTATAACAGGTGACAATGCTGATACGACTTAGAAGACTAATCGCATTATCCAAGTGATAAGCACCTCATCCTGCTTGATGCCACATGTGATCTACATATCATTTTTTATTAGCTTGCACATCATATGTCACCGTCAAATAAAATACATTGTTAGCCGGTCATGAGATGGTCGCTACTATCCCTCCATGATACAAGTGGGAAACCTGTAACCTTCGACTTGCAAATCAAGTGCTGGTTTACGTGACCAACCGCATAGTGGTGAATGACTGCTAGGGAACATTCCTTTTTTAGCAAGATTTCTGTGATGCAACGTGCTGGTGTGGAAAATTGGTACTTAGCGTGACGAGAACAGAGGAAAGTAGCGAGGTTTTCAAAAAGAGAGATGAAGATTACCAAGGTCGTTTTAGAAAATTAGAGAGGGAAAGGACAAATGTAGAAGGGAGTAACCAATAGTAGAATTGACGTGTCAATAATATGGAAAAGAAGCATGCATTATAGTCTTTGGAAATGGGTCGAGCACTAAGGGTTTGTATGTTTTGTGGAAAATGGAATAGTGTCGAAAATTTTACGAAAAATATTATTTTAAGAAGACGACTTAACTTTTTTTTTTTGGTTTGGTTGCCTTTCAAATGAATTAAAAATCACTTCTCGATCAAAAGACCGGCACTTATTTCCCAATAATCGTGTTGCGGAATTAACTTGAAAATCGAATTTATGTATATCTAGCCACTTGATTATAGGGTTAATACCCCGAAAACCCTAAACCTGGTACATCTGTGATAAATTTATCTCAAACTATTTTTTTGATCACCAAAAACCCCAACTTGGTTACCTTTGACAAATTTATCCTAAATTTGTACACTTGTGACAAATTTACCCTCTGTCAGTTTTTATTAAATTTCATTGTCAAATTATTAAGTTAAATGACACGTAACAGTTGATTGATATACAAATTTGGGATTTTACGCTCCGTTTGTCACAATTTACAATTTTTGTGATTTTTTTTTTTGTATTAATCCAATTTAGCGGAGGGTGTATTTGTCACAAATTTACCGGGTTTAGAGTTTTTTGCGATCGAATAAATTAGTTTTGGGTAAATTTGTCATAAATGTACCAGTTTAGGGTTTTTTTATGATTAGTCGGGGTAAATTTGTTACGGGTGTACCAGTTTAGGGTTTTTTATGGCCAAAAAAATAGTTTTGGGTAAATTTATCACAAATGTATCAGTTTGGGGTTTTTTAGGGTATTAACCCTTGATTATAATAAGAAAAAATGGCTCTTGTTATTCGTATTTTCTTGATGGATATGCATCAAATTTAAAGTCAAGGAACTTGTTAGTCTCGAAATCAATCATCCAACCTTCCTTGAATAATATCGGTAGGACCATGGCTAATTTTATCTCGTCAAATTTTCTTAAGTATTCAAAATCATATGGATGAATAATTTCAAATTCTCATCAATCAAGGGCTCTCTTTTCTTTTAGTCCAATGGGGGCCTACTTCTATTGAGCCAACCAATGGCGAAAACGACGCGGACCACCTTATTTGTTTCTCTTTTTTTTTTTTTTTTTTCATCAACTCGTTGCTTTAAAGATAAATTATAACTACTAATTTCGAGAGTTATTGCAAGTCCAGAAGGATGTATAATTTTTAGTTCGTCGAATATACTTTGCTAAACTTATGAATTGAATGTAAATAATTTTCTCGCGAAATTAGATATTCCAACACTCTTAAATTATGCGCGCCATGCTTTTGAAGAACTCTCCCTTCGTATATAAGTATAGAACATATGCTTTTCGGGCAATGGCCTCTTGGCAAATCCAACAAGTATTACACGCACGAGAAAATGAGAAGCATGTGTTATTTGTCTTTGTCGCCGGACACGGTGCTTGGTGGCATTTCTCATGCCCCAAACGCCACGAGTTTCATCCGAGTGGAGGAAAACCGGCGAAAGGCCTGAAGGTCGTACAAACATAAAGAGCAAAATGAGAGTAGAAAGCCACAATGACGAGAAGCCTTGGATTTTCAGAAGGATGGGAATGTAGATCTTGGGAGTTTTCAATTTGATCTTGGAAACTCTCTATCGATCCTTTCGCTCGCCGATGAGGAGTGCAACTCATCACCCTAGGAGGCGAGGATCCCGGCCTTAACCATGTCCCGGTAAAGACAATCGGTGAAGCGATGGCTGTTGTCTAGTCCGATGATATCGGGGTAAATTACGAAAAAGTCTTAAATCTATTGCAATTATACCTATTCAATCATAAATATTTTTTTATTTGTCAATTGACTCATAATCTTTTACGTTTGTGTCAATTTAGTCTATCCAACTAATTTTGACTTGGAAATCGTTAATATAAATGTCGGCCATTCTCGCTTGATGCCACTAGCGCCGCGAACAATCTTTAATAATATTTTTATTTTTCGAATTATTTATTTATCTATTTATTTTTTTCTTCCCTTCGTTCTTCCTTCAACCAAGCACCAAGCCACAGGTAGGGCCAGTGAGCCTTGCTATGGTTGGGTGAGGTGGCCTTTTAGCAAGAGCTCAAGCCTTACTAGGGGTAGCCAAGGCTTGCGTGAGGCTGGCAAGATTCACCTCACTTATATTAGAGCAAATCAGGTTCATCCCCTCAAGGCATCATAAATCAATCAAGTCTAGCAGAGACCTCGTCTTTGGAGGAAGAATATAGTGAAAGGAAAAAAAAAAGGAAAAAGAAATAAAAAATTTAAAAATCATTAAAAATTGTTCATATTAACACTGGAAGTAGTACGTAAGATAACTGACATCCACATCAACAATAGCAATAGTAGCCAGATAGATTGAACTAGCATATATGCATAAGGTTTATGACTCAATTAATGAAAAAAAAGGTTTAATGTAATAGATTTGTGACTCTTTTGATAACTTTCCTCGATATTGGTAATATTAGCCCCTCTTCATAGCAGGTGCTCTTTCTCTCAAGGCATGTCCTATTTTGGTTTGGGTGTGTGCTTGGATTTCGGTATAATTCCCTCTGTCTGGACCTAGACAAAGCAAGTATTGCACGAGTCATTAGTCAATTACTTTCCATTTCTCGATGCCCTCTTTTTCTGCCCGTCTATTATGGCTTTATTCATTCGCGTATCTTGTCTATTCTGCATGATGGGTCGGTGGCCATTGCCCCCGCCCACAATCTAAATATGGATTTTGACTAAGAGCACCGCCAAATGTTGAAGTGCCACCCCACGTGCGTTGATCTAGGATTTAACTAGCCTTACGTGCATAGAGTCTCTTCGTATGAAAGTTTAAAATTTTTGCTGATTTTAGAGTCGAGTTTAGCAATCCTTCGTGCCATCGGTTTGTTTGTGCTTGAGAGGGGATGTTAAAATTTTATTGGGAAAAGTATAAAAAAAATCATAAACTTATTGTATTGATACAAATTTAGTTAAATCTTTCAATTGGATCAATTTAATTTTAAATATATTCAAATTGTTACCAATTTAATTTAACTGCCCAATTTAGATTAGAAATTGCTTGATATAGACGCTGGTCATCGTACGTCACAGTCAGCGGCGCTGACATTGATATATATACTTTGAATACTTTTTTGATTTTTTCTTCTTTTTCCTAGTTCGGTGAGGGTTCCTTGCCCAAAAGTTGGCCGGGCTCTCACTTGTGGGCCAGTGAGCATCGCCAAACTGGTAGAAAAAAACGAAAAAGGAAAAGAAAGAAAGAAAGAAAAAGAGAAAAGAAAAAAAGATTTTTTATACAAATTAAAAAATTATAAAAAATGTCCACGTCGGTCTTGATTGTCTACATCGCCACTATATGCGTGATGTCGGAAGTATCGGTGATTTTCAATTTAAATTAACTAGATGGATTGAATCCGTACCAATGTGAAGATGTTTATAACCGAATTGATTTAATTAAAATATTTAACACTAAATTGATATAAATATAATAAATTTCTATTTTTTTTTTCTAATTTTCTCAAATTTTATCTCAAAATTCAAGTATGTGCCAAAATCAATGTTGACCGTCGGGTGAAATAAGTTGGTTCCCAAAGTGGCACGACAATGTTTAAATCACGTTCAAGTGCTGCAGATACAAAACACAGCACCCAGTGATGCTCACATCACAGCGAAATCGACACGGTGACAAAATGCTGACCTATTTAGGTCATCTTCACTCACATTTTCCATGCTCCAAAAATAGAAGACTCAACATCATGAAACCTTCTAAACAATCATAAAAAGGTTTCATCTTTCAGAGCTGATTTGCCCATACCCTAGTTTAGGTGCATCTTATGCTATTTATACTTAGAATTCGATCGAGCATTCTTGGCAAGGCGATCCCGACCCGCATTCCCTATGTGCATTCCACATTTCTGGGGAGTGTACCGTGCTGCCGACGCTTCGGACTTTCCTCGAACTGAGCTTCGGCTCTTTCTTGGGTTTATCATAATCCTCGAGCTCTCAGCTTTCGTTCTTTTTCATGGTTCGCACTTTAGGGGTGTATGACAAACCAAAATTTTTGTTCCAGAAGCAATTTTTCTATTCTAAACTTGTTTCTGGAATAGAAATCCGTTTGATAAAATTATTTCATTTTTTCTAATTCTATAATAGATTTTTGTTCCAAAATAGGTTTGGAATATAAATCGAAGTAATTTTTTTTTTTTACTTTTTTATTTTTAGAACAGATTTAAGAAATAAAAATTATTCTCATCGTTCGTCCTTACTACGAACCAATCTCCATTCATCCACGCGCCGCCCGTCGTTCTTTGCCACACCCGATCGCCGATTGCCGATTGTCGGCTATTGGTCGCCGCTGGTTGCCGACCATTGGTCGTCGCTATTGGTTGCTGGCCGTTGGCGATGGTTACCGTCGGTCGTTGGTCGCCGCCAACCACCACCGGTGGCCGCTGTTTGAAAGGAAAAAATTTTGTATCATTATCAAACAAATTTCTATTTTGAGGGTAGAAATTTTGTATTGTTATCAAACGGGTATTTTTGCTTAGAACCTCATCTAGGAATAGAAACAGAAAAATCTATTTTTCTTCTAGAAATTAATTTCTGACTAAAATAGTTATCATTCACACCTTTAGTTTCCTACATCCTTCCATACTACTTACTGCTCCACCCTATAGGACTCGTCACTTGCAAACCCAAGCATCGCATCCAGCTTTGGCCTCGACTTCTTCTCCTCCCTCACCGGCGACCTCATCTTCGACCTTAGCAGGTTCCGCCACCTTCGCGGCGGCATTCGCGTCGGTCTCGACGGCCCCTTTCTTCAAGCTCGGTTCGGGCTTCGGGCCATTCCGCACGTGTGCCCTGAGCAGCAGCTTCTCCTCTCCATTTTTTTCCCTTTCGTTTCTTGATTTCGCTGAGAGTTCATGTCGGGGCGTGGTTTTGGAGGACGTAAACGAATACGAGCATCCGAACATAATATCAAGAACAGATGCAAATCCGACAATGCTCTAAGCAACACGCGAGCTGTTCCACCAAACACAAATAGGAAACACAAAAGGAAAGAAGTATCATGCACCCATGTCGATATTCGTAATTTTTAGAAAATATAATGAATGCTCGGTTTGTTTCGTGAAAAATTGAATAATCTAAAAAATATTTTTTGAAAAATGATCACTTGTATTATTTAAAATTATTATTAATTCGTGAATGATGAATACTTTTTATTCATTCACTTTTTAAAATGATATAAACATTTGAATCATAATAAAATAATTTTCAAATTATTTATTTTTCACGAAACAAATTCATGATAAAGTTAGTCAATGCTAATTTAATGTGAAAATCATGATTTAACATTCACGACTTCACGTTATCAGTTCCTAAGAAGCTGTTCTACCTAGAACGAAAGGAAAAAAGTGTCGTGCATTCATGTCAATCTTTTGTCAATTTTGGAAATTACAATGAATTGCGGTGATAGTAAAAGGTAATTTGAAATAATAAATCATATCTTTATTTAACAGTTTCAGCTTTTAAAATAGTTAATAGTGATTCAACAAAATTCTACACATTTGACTTGATTCATAAATTTCGTAAAATATTTTTCGAGTTTAAAATTTACACAGGTTCATTCATTTATTCTATCATAGTGTAAAGTAGACTATTTCTATTGTGGCCAAGCATGTGGAAATTATCTTAGTCAAGGACTTTTTGTCACATGACATGATAATAAAAAATTGATATGATAATTACATGGGTCAAGACTATTTCAATGATTGCACATCAAGTAGTGAGTTTTGTGCATATTCTATTTAGACTAAGCAACTTAGTACTTTTTATGAAATTTATGATCAGGCCGTTTAGGCTTTTGACTTGCGTTTTACTTGACTTATGAGATTTATAAAATGTTTCTCGAGTTTAAATTCACACGGGCCCATTCATCTATTCTAGTATAATATAAAGTAGATTGTTTCTACAATCACCAAATATATGAACTTGTCGTAATTCAAAACTTTCCGTCATCATGATATGATAATCAATGATTGAAATCATAATTATGCGGGTCCAAGTTTATTTAATTGGTTAATCACGTGAACTTCCGTAATTAATTTACATATTTAATTAATAAATGGTAATGATTTGCATGATTTACGGATTATATAAACTTTGGCAGAAATCGAAAGCATGTTGCACTTCGGCCGATGGGAGAGGACCGGCCTTTTTGTCTCGTCCTACAACGTTTTCACGTGCCTCGGGAGGGAAAAAAAAGAGGTCTTCTGCTGACGCCGGGCGCTACAGGTCGGCTTCGCCTTTTGCCCCTAATTTTTCTTCCTTGGAACGTGGGGATTCTTCTCGGATTTTGGCCACTTGCGGCCATCTTTTCATACTGTCTTCCCAATCTAATTTCGAAAGATCTTCACTAATTGATCTCCCGAACAAAACTTGCGCGATCCCAAAGTACATGGGCTCGGTTGATCTTAGCCATTGGATTAAATGGATTCTACACAACACCTAAATGATTAGATGGTCGGATTAATCGGGTTTATATGTGATTGGGGCAGCTTATGATTTTACCCTTTTGATGGATGTATGAGATGGGTTGTCCCGTCCAACATGCTAAGGTGTCATCGCTTTGCAAAGTCAATTTTTTTTTGGTATTGATGCAACGCTCGGGTGTGGAAAATTGGTACTTAGGGTGAAGAGAACAGAGGAAAGTAGAGAGGTTTTAAAAAAGTAAAGATAAGACTACCAAGGTCTTTTTAGAAAAACTAGAGAGGGAAAGGACAAATGTGGAAGGGAGAAAACAATAGTAAAATCTTCATGTCAATACTATGGAAAGGAAGCATGCATTATTAGACCCTTTGGAAATATGACGAGAAGGAAGGATTCGTATGTTTCGTGAAAAATGGAATCGGGTCGAAAATTTTACAAAAATTATTGTTTTAAGACCCCGACTCAATTATTATTATTATTATTATTATTATTATTATTATTATTATTATTATTATTATTATTTGTGATTTGATTGCCTTTCAAATGAATTATAATAACCTTTTAGTGTTTGTTATAAAAAGATCAACACTCATTTCCCAATAATCGTGTTGCATTATTAACTCGAAATTGAATTTATGTAAATCTAGCCATATGATTGTCATAAGAAAAAGCGTCTCTCCATATTCGGAATCTCTAAATGGGATATGTGTCAAATTTAAAGTCAAAGAACTTGTTAAATTGGATATTCTTGAAATCAATCATCCAAGCCTTCCTTGAATATTTCGAGAGGACAATGGATAATGTCATCTCGTCAATTTTCTTATGTATTCATAATTATATGGATGAATAATTTCAAATACTCATTAATCAGGGACTCTCTTCTTTTAGTCTTCTTTTAGTCCAATGTTGGCCTGCCTTTATTTCAAGGCCGACCGAGGCGAAAAATATGTGGATCACCTTTTTTTCTTTTTTTTTTTTAACAAACTTAATGTAAGTTGCTTTACTGATAAATTATAACTACTAATTTTGAGAGTGATTGCAAGTCTCGAACAATGTATAATTTTTAGTTCGTTGAATAAACTATGCCGGACTTATAAATTGTTTTCTCGCGAGATATAGACATTTCAACACCTTCTTTTTTAAGAACTCTCCATTCATATATAAGTATAGAACATATGCTTTGCGGGCCAATTAGGAACTCTCGATTCGTATATAATGCCTGGATCTTGGGTGTTTCTAATTTGCCCTTCGAAACTCTCGATCGGTTCTTTCGCTCGCTCGATGAGGGGTGTGACTCATCGCCCTAGAAGGCGAGGATCCCGGCCTTTAACCATGTCTCGGTGAGGACAAATCGGCGAAGCGATGACGGTCGTCTGGTCCGATCTGATCCGGTCCGGTCCGGTCCGACGAGGTCGGCGTGTTAGCTCCTCTCTTTCTCTCAAGGTATGTCCTATTTTTTATTGCTCGAGTCATTAGTCAATTACTTTTTATTTCTCGATGCCCCCTCTTTTCCACCCGTCTATTATGGCTTTTCCGTTCGCGTATCTCGTCTATGCTGCACGGTGGGTCGGGGACCATTGGCCCCGCTAAAATCAGAATAAGGATTTTGACTAAGATCATCGCCAAATGTTGAAGTCTTATCCCCACGTGCGTCGATCTAGGATTTAACGAGCCTTGCGTAAATATAGTCTCTTCATATGAAAGTATAAACTTTTTAATGATTTTAGAGCCGAGTTTTGCGATCCGTCATGCCATTGGTTTGTTTGTGCCTGACAGGGGATGTTAATATTTTACGGAAAAAGCATCAAAAAATTTTAAACTTATTATATTGATATAAATTTAAGAACAATTGGACCAAGTTAGTTCTAAATCTTTTCACATTATTACTAATTTAGTTTATTTGGCAAATTTAGGTTAAAAATTATTGACATAGATGCTGGCGGTCCTACGTTGCACGATTAGCATTGACATTGACGATTTTTTTTTTTTTTTTTTATAGTTTTTTCTTTTTTTTCCCAACTTGACAAGGGTTTGAGGTTGGCCAGGGTTGACTGATCCTCACTTGTGATTGGTGACCCTTGTTGGACACTGGTAAAAAAAAAAAAAAAGGAAAAGAAAGAAAAAAAAAAAGAAAAAAATTGATTTTTAAAAAAATAAAGAATTATAAAAATTATCCACGTTAATATCAATCATCTTATGTAATACTAATGACGTCCATATCAGTGATTTCCAGTCTAAATTGACCGAATGAACTTAATTGGTACTAATATGGAAATGTTTAAGATTGAATTGTCTATTTGAAATGCTTTATAACCGAATTGATACTATGGATTAGGTTCAACACTTTCTTGTTACTTTATCCAAATTTTATCTTAGAATTCAAGTATGTTAAAATCATAATATTGCTTGTCGAGTGAAATAAGTTGGTTCGCAAAGTGGGACACCGATATTCAATCATGTTAAAGTGTTGCGGATACAAAACATAATACCCTAGTTTTGGTGCATCTCGTGCTATTTATGCTTAGAATTCCATGGAGTGTATGTTATGATGAGTGTTCTGCTTATTTATGCTATTTCATTGAGAGTAAGTGTTTCGCTTATTTCACGAAAAATAAATGATTTTAAAAATATATTTTTAAAAATGACAATTTATATTACTTGAAATAATTAGTTAATAAAATACATTTTTATTATCGATAATAATTTTATATCTAAATATTTACGTGTATGATGAAAATATTTTGCACTTACTTATTTTTAAATTATATAAGTGATTTTTCAAAAATAATTTTTAAATTATTTATTTTTTGTGAAATGGCCGGATGCCTAGACTTAGTCAAAGAGAATTTAATGTGAAAATAATGATTCGGAGTCCTAGCCATCAATTCCCAAGAAGCTGTTCTACCACCACGTACGAAAGGAAATAAATGTCACGCATTGGTGTCAATGATTTGTCAGTTTTGGAAATTACAGTGAACTCTAGTGGCAGTAAAAGTTAATTCAAAGCAATAAAAACACGCCTTTCATTTTCAGTTTTCAGTGCGGTTAGTAACGATAAAGAATTTCTGTATCTTAAATGACAATAATAAATTGGGTAATGACAAATTGGTGAAGCGATGACGGTGGTCCGTGATGGAATTCGAACACCCGTCGGAATCATAATTATCAGTTTACAAAAGAGCCGTTCTACCTTGTACGAAAGGAAACAGATGTCATTGTCTGTGTCCATCTTTGTCGGTTTCGGAAACTATAGTGAATTCCGAGGGTTGTAAATGGTAATTCGATAGGAAATATAGTGTCCCTTTTCATATTATCAGTTTGGATAAAAACTACATATGATCTTTAAACTTTAACTTAACATATAATGTGATTTCTGATTTTTTTTCTATTCAATGTGATTCGTAAAATTTAATTTAATGTGCAATATCCTTCATGAGTTTTTAATTTGTTTGATGTGGACTTTAAACTTTTGATAAATATTTAATTCAATTATTGACTGTATGACAATGTTTAATGCTGTTCATGAATTTGAATTAATGGAATGTTGTATAAATGACTAATTTAAACATGTACTAAAAAACCAAACCACCCTTCCAACTTGATCAAGGGGGGGAGGTGAGGTTTGAATGCACATTGTAAAATTAAAAGTGGGTTTCGAGCGATATCGAGTGAGAGTTAGAATTAAAGTTCAAAGATCACTAAAATTCCTAAATTATATTGTAAAACTAAAAGTTTATAAACCACATCGACATCAAATTTAAAATTTGATTCTCTCCATTGAATCACGTCTCTCCCGTTCGATCACGCCCGTTAATTTCTCGTTTGCGTAATCCCATTTCCCTGGTCCCAAGGAAGGTCGAGAAAATCATTGGGTCAGGCCCTTGGGCCTAATGGGCCGGTCCATGCCCAATTGTCACTAGTAAGATAAAACATTCCTCACCTCCACAAATTGATGCTATTCCTCTCATTTTTCACCATTTTTCAATCTTCACTAGCGTAACACTTCCAAACACACTTGCTCTCTAAAATTGATCCCCAATTTCATTTATTTCTTTTCCTCTTTTAAATATTTAATCACGTTCTATCGATAACAATGGAGAGCAACAGCTGCTACAACTGTGTTTGATTAGGCAGACACAATCCGGACTTCACCAAACAATTGCCGTGGGACCATTCAGTGAGTACTGAAGAAAAAAAGCCTACGCAACTATTTTTCATTGGTCTATTTAACAATCAAACTAACGGAGAAATTTTTTTTTTTTTTTTCGCAAAGGTGTTTAGCATTGGCAGATAGCCAGATAGATCTCGCAAAAAAAACATGTAGAGTTTACTGTTGCAGATTAGTTTGTGCACCAACCCAACTGGGAAAAGTATTTTGCGTGATGATTATAACAGGTGACAATGCTGATACGACTTAGAAGACTAATCGCATTATCCAAGTGATAAGCATCTCATCCTGCTTGATGCCACATGTGATCTACATATCATTCTTGATTAGCTTGCACATCATATGTCACCATCACATAAAATACACTCTTAGCCGGCCGCGAGCCGGCCACCACTATCCCTCCATGATTCAAGTGGGAAACCTGTGACCTTCGACTTGCAAATCAATTTCTGGTTTATGCAACCAACCGCCGAGTGGTGAATGAGTGTTGGGGAACATTCCTTTTATAGCAAGATTTCCATGATGCCCTTATGCTTGAAAAAAGGTAAACAAGGGTAGAAATCTAAATGGAGATATGAGAAGATGAGAGTTCAGACG
This sequence comes from Eucalyptus marginata, assembly GCA_014182565.1. Lineage (NCBI taxonomy): Eukaryota > Viridiplantae > Streptophyta > Magnoliopsida > Myrtales > Myrtaceae > Eucalyptus > Eucalyptus marginata. Next base: position 26,174,969 of record CM024586.1, read on the forward strand.
GCAGTTACTCATGAACAAAAACAATGGGATGAACTAAGGACGTGACCCCTGTTCAAACTCCAAAAGTAAAACCAGAGCTCTCCCACAGGGGACAAACACCAGAGGGGGAAAACCTGCAAATGCCACAACAAAAGAATGGTCCAGTGTAAAATGGACGATCTGCACCTGATTCTCTCGAATGCACAGAGTCGACAGGGAACAAAACTCAAGAAGAACCATGACTGTATGTGTCAAGGAAACTCAAGAAGTGCAGGTACATAACTATAGAGTAACTTGATTCCGATTACCTTCATTAGACCATGGGAAATATGTACAGATAATAATTATTTTGAAGCCTCGAGCAAAGGATGCACATCGAAGCAGGAGCAAGAGAAAGAGCAAGAGCAAGGGGAGAGAGAGCCAGGCAGAAGACAAGATCCTAGTAACATATAAATAATATCTAAGAAAAAACAGGAAAAAAAAAGTACTTTCCCCTGCCTGTTTCCTCGAGCATCCTCGGTTTCTGCAGCAACAGAAGGCAGCCATTGCTCTCAAGGGAGCTTTATTTGTCAGAGGTCAAACTTTTACCCCCAGATTCAGTAAAAACTTGCACGCTCTAGGACCCATTCAGGACCATGAACCCAGATGATGGTGTGAATTATATTGTTGGCTCGAATGGCCTTCAACTTTTGGCTTCGAAACTAGCAAGACACCTGTTCTGGTCTAAACAAACAAGTCGGTAAGAAACCCCCATCCAAAAAGAATGAAGCAAAAGAGCAATGGCAATCACAGGTCACCTGAATGTCCAGATTTGCAACTCCAGATATATTTATTTCTGAATCATCGCCAATATTGAGCCCACCGATGGATAGTTTCCACCATTTGAGGGAACAATGCATTAACACTATCAGTGATAAGACCCTGAAAGAAATGTATGCAGGCTTCATCGTCCAGGTCCAAGTTGAACTTCTCCTGAAGCTGTAAGCATAGACAGTCTCCATCATGACCAAAAGCATGACCTCACCTCTGGACAGAAAAGAAAAGATGATGCACAGAAATGGGTTCTAACCTTAAGCATTCCTTTTTCAGGATCAGAAGCGATGTCGGGGATGTTAGAACCCGCCATCAGATGGAAAAGGTTCAAGATTAGGTTACTTGATTTCCGGAGAATATTGTATGCTTCGCAACAATATGTCTTGAATCTTGTGTAGTACTGGCTGAGGAAGGAAAATGTCACCCATTAACACATACATAACAATAACAGTTGCCGCAAGTATTCTTGTCATAAATGACAAAAATGCATATCTATACATCAACAGCATTCTTTAATCTTAAAGAGCATTAAAATAGTGACCTACCTTTCAGTTCCACCCATAGCTTCTACCATTTCTTTGCAAAGTTTCATTGGGGGTGGAAATGGCTTAGGATCTCGGCCAAGAATAAAACCAAAGTCAACGTGGAAAAGACGTCCATCGTCCCTGAGAAGAAGGTTGTCCAGGTGTCTAAAGGACCGGAAATATCAGCATTAGAATATTATCTCTTTGATAATTAAAAACAACTAAATCAACTAAGAAAGCATAAAGTGGACGACATGGCACTCGACAAACTACTTATGTAATGTAGAGAGGATGTGTATTCTGAAGAGGACGTGTAATAATCTTCAATCATCACACCTAATCAAATAAAACTAACGTAGACATATTTTAAGATTGTCAAAAAGAAAGTCCTGTACATTTCACCAAAAAAATAAAAACCTGAACTTCCAATGGAACGAACCCTATCAGGACTATTTAGCATTGCACTCAACACCAAAGGATATCGACAGAGGAGAAGACTAAGATAGAAGTTCATTCTTTAACCACGTAGTCAAATTCAAAAGTGAGGTTATGTCTTTTGACAAGCACATAGTTAAGAGATTTTTACCAAACAAAGCAAACAGTGCAAAATAGCATTATCTGAAATAATAGCTCCAGCTCCAACACTATTTAAATCAAGAGGTAAACATATAACAAGAGAGAGAAAAAATGAATCTTAATGCTTGAAACGAAATAATTGCATTCAGTTATCACCTGTCTCCAATACCAAGTATATATGTAATAACGGAGTACCCAGCACAGCTCTTTATGAACGTATCAAGGCATGTAGCTGTAATTCCAAAAGGTCCATGCTCATCTGGATGAAACTTCTGTAGATAACTGATAATGCTTCGATGCTCTGAGAGAATCTGCATGTAAGTACAGATGTCTAAACATCAATTATTCAAATTGCATAAAAAAAAAAGCTTCATTAACCTAGTATTTGCACCTTACTAAATTGCATTTTGCTTTAAGTCAGGCAACTGAAAGACATCGTTTGAAAAATCAAGTGACTGAGGGATAATGATATCCTGTGAAAACTCTCGGAACCAAATTTGCATCTATCCCTTGATTTTTTATGATGCAGCACACTCTATTTCCCAGTAATCCATATCTTATACCTATTATGAAACAGATTAACTTAAACTACCCATCATCAAAAGTCATCTACTCAACTTCAATTAAAAGGACCTTAAATGGTTAATAAATAGTCTTTGGGGAATAAGTTACCTGTGCCAAAGACCGAGAAGGTATAAATTCCAACATGCCTTCATCTTGTCCCGTGGCTAGTACCTTATACGGAGTCAAGCATAAATCCAGGTTCTCCGACTTAAGTAATCGATCCATAAGAGAGACCATCTGGATAACCTACAGCAAATAGAACATTATGGTGTTACCAAAACATTTTTCATCAATATCCAACTACTTCTCTTACTCAAAAGAGCAAAAACAGACTGAGAACAACAGCATAAGAAACAAGAAAAAAATTCCGTGAGCCAGAAAGTTGAAGCTATGGAACATATGTTTAATGCAATAATAGAGGCTTAATTACCAATTGATCTTGTCGAATATCATCTCCTTTCTTAAATATTATCTTGCAACTTCCACCACTTGCTGTTCTGAAGGTAAGACGAAGAGGATGAAGTGCACTTTTAAATATTGAGGACTCTGAAGGATCAATACCAGTGATGAGGACACCGGGAGTGAGTGGGGATTGTATTGGCTGAGAAGTAGAAACAAGTTGTCTGAATCAAGCTAAAGTCAAAGAGTGGAAAAGACAGTTCAACAGAAATAAGAGATACCTCCTCAAAATATGTGAGCTCACTTAGAAGACCGGAAAGAAGCTGTCTAAGCTTCTCGATCTTTTTCTGGGTATTGCCACGTACATTTCTAACATCCCTCGTTATGGAACACAACTGGGCAGTCAACTCTGTCTGACGCACCAAACTTTGCCAGAGTTTAAATCCATCCTCATTTCCATTGACAACAGATGCCAACTGTACAAATTACAATCTAATAACTGCTGTGCAGAACGAGATTTAATAACATCTCTAGCTTAGTCTTTCAGGAAATAGACACAGCATGTGGCCACTATACTGAAAGATGGTGATTCCACTAAACAGAGTCATCCCAAGAATAAGGAACTCAAGAAATTACAATGAAATTTCGATGATTTCTTAATCAAAAGTCCAAAAAAACCCATCACACAAATCGGATGGCATTTCTCATTCTTTTCTACAGTTGGCTGATAATCCACATGTAGACACATTTGAGAAGCATACATGCTCAATCATGAATAGCACCTCCAGAACCATACAACAGAGAAGCCCATTGGTCTTTTCCTAGATAAATAGAAGAACAAAAAGAAGAAGAAGAAGAAGAAGAAGAAGAAGAAAAACAATAGCCCAATTCAGTCGGAGTGAAACCCCCACAATTACTCCTAAATTTAAATGCCCCATACTTTGCTCTTAAAGAACTTAACTAAAGGATCTCAACCAAACATCAAGACAACGTTTTAATATTTTGGTACAGAACCACCATAAGAGGAAAGATATAACAACAAAGCCAGAACCTTAAAGAACTCAAACCTTCATCATATGCTCTTCCAAGATCTCGTAAGTACAGTAGTATCGTTTAGCAAAAGCACAATCATGAAGTTCCACAGCAACATACCACCGGAGAAAGCTCGCCAGCTCAATATTACGCAATGCTGTGACAAAAATTTTCTTTTGTTAGCAAGAAAAAGATAAGACACTACTGATTCCCAAAGAAGATAAGGCATACAGCGTTGCACAAGAAACTGGGAAAGGCAAGATTTATCAGATCGTTCAAAGCGAAGAGCCTGAACCAACTGAAGCAAGTAGCACTGCAGCTCTTCATCATCAGCTCTCTCAAGCACACTGACGGCATATGCACGAACCTGCAGTGAAGGCACCCAGAAGCATAACAGCATGAGACCCTTTCATTTCCAATGACATTGAAAACTCTGAACATCTTTCTGAGATGCATGCATTTGATGCACTGAAATCCATGATGCTAATGAAGAACTCTATGATGCTAATGAACGACAATCAACAACCAACCCATCTATCTGGCTGGAGGGGGTACAAGCATGGAATGCTCATAATTTGCCAAACCATCTCAAGTCTTCAAACTTATAACTCCTTTTCATTTTTTTTTTCCTTTCAGTACTTTGTAACTGAAAGCATTTAATGGAAATCACTGAATAATCTAAAGCAGAGTACTCAAAGAGATATTCCAATCATCAGGTTGTATCCTGTATCCTATGTGATAAAGCAACAACACAAAAATTTTCTGCTAGCATGTATGAAGAATAAGGATTATCCTAGGAACACAAGAAACAAACCTCTTACAAAACTCTTACCTCCTCGCTTTTGAAAACAGGAGATAATAGTTCTAGGGCATCGCATACATCAATTGTTTCCCACCGTCCCATTAATTCTAATGCCTGCTTAGCTTCCTGCAAGAAAGGGGAAAAAATAAATAAATTAAGAACAAGGATTATGATTCGGTGGTGCATATCAATGATCATTTGGATACCCTATTAAAGGTTTTACCCGCATAGTTCCTTGGAAGAGGTGCTTAACTAGGACCTAGAAAAACTTTGCAAATTACCATGCTGCAATTAAACACTTTGCAATCCTAAAGCCTGTCAAATGCTCTATTACATCCGTGCATGATTTGACCGTGTAATGCACATTTACATGGCATATGCAAGAAAACTTAATATTATTTTATACAGACAAGTAGGAACCAAACTAGAGGTGATACTCAGAGCATGAGGACAGGAAATGATGTGCCAGTCAACAGGCATTAGTGGGAATACCCACAATGTATAAGAGATGCATCAAAATAGTGCTGACCTGAACATCACTCCATTCAACACAGCGAAGGAACTTCGTGAGAGCTCTCTTCTCAGACATCAAAGAAAAGCGAAATTTCCAAAGGAGCTGCCTCTCGTCTCCACTTAAAGTCCTTGTAGGAGGATATTTAAGTAGTTTTTGTATCGATCTTACAATCAAAAGATTGAGCAGGTATTACTAGCATGAAAGGTGAAAGTTGGAAGAGAAGTACAATATTAGCAGTGGGACATCGAAGTTATTAGGAAACATATGATGACTAACATAAACAAATAAAAAAATGATTTTGCAAGATTAATAGCATTATTTAACCGTAAAAACTTAGACAAGTATACTCAGCTCAATTTAATTCTGTTTATGAAGTGTTCAATAGTTGACTCAATTTAAGGCAAGGTGAAGTAGGCAATCAGAGGTGCAACATCATTCAATCTAACTGTTTGCCAAAGAGAGCTCGATCTGGACATGTAAGTATCACATAAAGCTCAATTTAACTGTAATTTAACAAGGCCAACACAATCACAAACACCTCAATATTCTTTCTATTGGTTCATGCATATTCCGCAGCAGGTTAATATTTTAAGGACAGAAGTTTCTTCAAGCATGTTAAGGATATCATGAAAAATGGCTTTCTAAGATAACTAAACATGAGAGACCTCACCATCAAGTGACTAAAGCACGTGATTGCTTCATTAGATGAATAATTACTTAGAACTCATGAATAGCGCAAACTGAAGTAGGTTACTATGATGTTTCAGTTGGTGACAGTCTGCTCTGGCAGGCAGTAGGGAACAAACTTACACAAAGCAAATGGTGGGACGAGAATATATAGCAAAATCTATGTTAACATGTAAGTGTTTCACACCTTTACACCTACTTCGGTTTCACCCAACTTCTTTCATGGAAGAGAAAGAGTGGAATAAAGAAATAATGATCTTTACGTAAATCAGAGTCCATTCAAAGTGCAAAACAACGGTACATGATAACTGAATTTAAGAGGTTTTTTCTTGTGGGCCAAACTGAAGAGGAATTAAAGAAAACCAAAACACGGCCAATTAATTTAGAGATAACTGATGCCAACATCAATGCAGGATTATCCCATTGAAAAATCAACTTGCTTTCTGGCCAATTTAAGAATCAATGCCACTCTATACATATATACACATGCATAGCCACGCATACCCCTAGAAGCATGCGGTCAAAGACAGAATAGCTGAAAACATATAGATCCTTTATCTACAGGAGGTTTATACATAATAGCTCTATCAATTCATGCAACTTTTATCGCAGCGTATCTTTCTTCTGGATGTAATGATGACGACAGCTGCTTGAAGAAGAAAAGAGCAGAGTAATTTGCCCTTATACTACAAATACTGTAAGTTGTATCACAGTTTCTGTCACATAAAAAAAAGACTTACTTCCTTTGAGTAGAGTTTGGTTTAAGATCCTTGTCAATGATACCACGGGTTAAACTCCTTGCTAGCTTTAGTTGCTTGTGCTCAGATGGATTTATCCTTCCCACTTCAGGGTCCCATACTATAACAAGTTCATTTGTTAAAACTATTGGTGGAGGTAAGAAATTCGCCCCAGATTCCTACAAATTGACCATAATACACTTTTTTCACAAAAGGAGAATGAAATGTTTCGTGGAAGGTCAACTTGCTAACCAATGCACAAGAAACATAGTGTCTTGCCAAAGAAAATAGCCACATGAGCCACCAAGCCCGGAAACTGATAAAGACAAACTATCAACTATCAAGCACCACTTTCATAGAATTCTAAAAGGGCATCAACTCTGCAACATTCAACAGAATAGATAAAACAACCAAAGTAAATGGATTGAGCATTAAAGACTTTCCAATATGCATTAAGTCGGCAACAGCCATCATACGTCAATCTATGTAGGAGAATGTTGATCAAACCATAGATGACTTCTAACGTCTCATCTCAGCAGTAAATTTTGCAATGGTATAAGCTAATAGTGCAAGAGGCTAAAATTAATGCTACAGCACAGAAGTTTTGTAGTAAGTAGGACTAGGGTTACGGAAGTACATTGAATATCTAATCACATGTAGTAGAAGGGAAACTCTTCTTAGGAATAAAAATATAGTCCTTAAAATCAACATCAAAGAGATTTTCTCCAGAACAAAGAAATCCCTACTCTAAGAATATACGGAGATCGAGTACACTCAGAGAGTTACAGCACTAAACTCCAGTCACTCTGCATGCACATTCACAATAAGACAGATCTATCAGTGTAGGTGAATACAACCTCTTTTCTTACATCATGTTTCACAATTAGAGTTAGGAAGGTATGGGATTAACAGAGAAGTAGAGAAAGGAAATTAAAGGAGAACAATAAAAAATATCTTAGTTTCCTTCACTAAAGCATATTTAAGGAAAAATACAAAAACGATAATGAAGTTAGATAATGGACCTAAATGACCTTTGTATTGTCCACAATTCAAACAAAAGTTAGGTAGTAATGGAAAGGTGCCTGGGTACATTTCCTTCGTATAATGTTGTCCTAGAAGGAATTGCTTCCTCTAACTTCCACACATTTTCTCCTTTCAATTAACCAAATAGGGAAAATACTCTTGGCAAGTATATTTCCTCCCCCTTTCCTCCATCCACACTCTTACGAAACCAATGCTTCATATTGACATCAGCTTTACTAATGATATTACCAATACAAGCAAGATAGTTGTCATATTAAGCATATGGCATGTCTCTTGGATTTCCTACTGTTGGCCAGGAGAAGGAGCTTTAGACAAGATGAGGAAAACCAGCACTAACTGACATTACAGGTAAGCATGAAGTTTTCTGTGACGAACAAGATAACAAACTGTGGAAAATGAAACGTAATTCCACTTCAAATTATCTTTTGTCAACAAAGCATGTGTTAACCCAGGAATAGAAGAAATGCACCAGCAACATACTTAATTTTCATTTGCTCATATCATGGTGAAGATACTACATCCAACAATAATGTCTGATAACCCAATATCTAGCATCTAAATGTTTTTCACAACAAGCACCATCACACAGAATGAGAGGCCTATAACTTTATGCAAAGTAAAGACACCTGATGAAGAGGAATGAAGAAAATAGATGGACAAGAGAAAGTCATGACGATGATACATTGTGCTTTCAATAGGCTCACTGTTTGGTCTAATGGACAAGTTTTCAAGGCAATGTGCACAACTTGAACAAAAAACAAACAAACCTTTTAAGAGATAACAACATTGTTATAGCGTTCTTCCCGAATGTTTACCTGGAAAACAACTTGATGTTCAAAGCTACAAAAGTCAACAACCAGGTATAGATGGGAATTTCCAATTTTATTGCTCTCCCGTTCCTTGACTTTGTCCATAGCTTTAAATGCAAGGTGGTCTAGCCAATCAATTCGTTGAATCTGTCCTTTTTCATATTTATTCATAAGCTTTTCCAAGCGCTCCAACTCACCCCGCTCATGCTTAGGGACCTAAAAACATATTGCAAGTACCCAAAATCATCATTGCTTTCGTGCCCAATCTGAAAGTTGTAATCACCAGCATAACATGTAACAAGCAGAACCTTTCCAGGAGTATTTGTTGGAAATGAGCCATCAGCTTCCTTTCCTTGCCAAAGTCTAAGCTTCTGCTTCCCAGTTTTGAGCTGCTTTTTGCTGCTAAATAGAAGAATCGTAGCCCCACCAATCAACCCCTCCTCTTTTCCACAAGAAACATCCCAGACCTAAATTTTTTATGTCAAAACAAGAATTTTTTGCTCTCAATTAGATGTAAAATTCAATTAGATACCATATATTAACACCAAGGGTGCAAGCATCAAATTCTTTCTGAACCACATCTGAGGGATAAAAGTTTATGAACCATTTGCATCTGCAGATGAAACCATTGCCTCATCACTTAGGAGACAAATGTGGTGATATTACCTTAGCAACGATATCAAGAACCAGCTAAAGTTCACTGACCATGCCTCTCAACAGAAGCTAAGTATTCATGAAAAGACATGCTTAGGTAATTTCAATGTAATGTGGGATGATAAAGAATACAGTAAGGAACATATGGTCCAAGTATTAGCTCTGAGCAAACAGCCTTTCACTATGGATCAACTTTGTCAAAGGATAATCAGGATTACATGTAGCAATGCCATGTTAAGATCAGAGTACGCCCAACAAGTAATAAAGAAGAGATACAAATGTATGTAATGAGAGGTGTACTTCAAGAAAGCGGAGCATTTCAGTATAGATACAAAGTCAACTAAGATATATCTACAATACACAAGTGAAGAAACATTCCAGACTCACTGTTAAAGCAAGTTGTGAGTGAGCAGTTAAGTCTCGATATTTAGTACTCAGAGTGATGAGTTCATTCCAAAAATATGGTGGCCCTGCAGATTCCAACCTGGCATTGACATGAGTGGCTAAGATTTGGATTGACATTGAACAGAATCTAAATCTTCAACTACCCATGTCATATACTCTTATTGACAGAATAAAAAGAGTTATATTCAGTCGATCACTGTCAGGGGGACCACCATGCTGAACCCCCGACATCTACCTGTAACAGAAGGCAATTATTCATCCATAATATAAGTAAAAACTAAATTGAACGTCTACCACAGTTTATTTTGTCAGCATGTTTATTGCCCAACCATGAACAGAGTTCAGTATATGAATAACAGATAACGAAAGCAAAACCAATTGCGTGACTTTGTCTTCTGAAAAATGAAGACAAAAGAACAAAATCTTCTCATAGCAACTAGCTGTCAATAAAGACCATGAGATTTTTTTGTTTCAATATTTCGTCCATTGATGGCCATTGACATAGGACCATGTTATTTTGTTCATCTTCCATCTCCTAGGATAAAATCTAAGAAATTGATAAGCATCATCTAAAAGATATACCCAAAACGAACTATTTTTGAAATTCCTACAGTCTCTGGCCTTTGATTTAAGCAACCTCAAAAGCAACAGACTCCCATACTTTCTAAGAAACATGAGCCAGAAAGTGCCAAATTAAGCTCCAGATAAACGTATCATTCAGTTAATAGGAATACGAAATAATTATTCCAATGGACTAATTTGAACACAGAGCTTCCAACAGATAAAAAGAAAAGACAGAGAAACTGCTAATGGATTTAAACACCACCAACTATAGGGTTTACAATTATGACTATTGAGGCCTGGCATACGAAGGAAAACTATTTCCAGGGTTACATTTAAACTTTTCATTGCCACTCACGCATGAAAGATTGGAGTCTGTCTCTTTACAAGGCTACCTTATGCAACAGACAGATTGTGCCAGAAAAACATGCAGCATCAACTAATGCCCTAAAATGATCGATACGATGAAGTACATCCCACATGCCCAACCATCAACATAGGCCGCTCTGATGGTACCAGATTCACTCACGCTCATCTCTCTTGCTCCTCTAAACAGCCACTTCGGCATGAAACCACAAAAGAGATCCATTGTGTTACAAATCAGCAACGTCCTTCCCCAGAACTATCTGACATAATATAAGTTCTCTTGTGAAGTGAATAGACATTTTTAAGTTTACCCAGGTATCTCATCGTCGTCCATCATGTTTCCTTAAAGCAAAAAACCTTTTTCAATTGTCTCTACAAATAGTGAACCAAGATATAATAGAAGAAAATGTCACTGGGAAGCAGTACTTGGCACGGCAGATAACAAAAGGATCATGCACGGGAAAAAGGATCAGCACATGAGGACCGGATTAAATTAGGTGGCCACCTCGTTCTAGTGGGAAGACCAAATGGGGCACCGTCAATGTACAGAGAGCACTCGACGTAGAGCTCCGCCTTTCTCTCCTCCGCAGCATGATCGATCTCTGCAGAAGGAATACAGTGGAAACGGTATATAACAGCTGAAAGCACAAAAGCCACGGCAGAATCTAAAGACTCTCGGTCCGCTTAACCATTAACCAACAGCAAGAAGCACACGTCTCCAGCCTTTCCCTGAAAACACACGACCACAGAACTCTCCTTGCACCATCAAGCAGTTCACCCACCTACAATTCACCCCATTTCTCGAATTTTTTCCTTCTCTCGTTCTTCTACTATCCAAAACTCGAAAAGGGTTACCTGGGTTTGGCGAGCGCTTAGGAGGCAGAGCGCCTTCCAAGTTCTTGACCCGGAAGGTAACGGGGAGGTTGATGTCGCGCGACAGGAAGAACCGGAACTCGTTGCCGCCGCTCATCGCCGTCGACTTCGCCGGGGCTGGACAGAGAGAGCACGCGAATCCTCCTAACCGCAGAGGGCCGCCGTCGGACAAGCGGGTGGGTTTCGCCGATCCCGAGCACGGACGCCGAGTTCGGTTCGGTTGAGGAAGGGGAAGCGCCGGCCGGGGCAACGGCGGCGCCGGAGAGACACCGGGCGGGGACCAACCGCTAGATCAGACGGTTAATTTCGTTGGATCGTTCCTGCGACATGAGTTTTATTTTATTACGGAAAATTACACCGGCTATCGAATTCTAAATGTTTTGAAAATATATAATTTGAACCTTTTTGAAAGTTCAGTGCGATCGAGTCAATAGATAAGATAATAGAGCCGATTCTGCTGACGTGGCGTGTTGAGATCCTACTTGGCGGGTTACCATGAATCGAATCGGATCGGTACTATGCGAATTAAAGTGACTGATTATTTTAACTGATTATTTCTAATGAAAGTTTTGAGTTGATATAATAAATATCAAAATATGGCATTTAGATGCATTAGTCAAATTTTCTCTTTGTATTATTTTATAGTAGATTTCTCCTGTAGAGATATGACATCATATTAATATGAATTTTATGTGACATTACAAATGTAATTACTTTTATATTTTCGTCGAAGAATACTTGCTCAATTCCTGTCATATCTAAATATGTGTTATTCTGAAAATGTTTCTCTTTATTGTTTTTCAAAGAAAAAAGTTTCAGTCTTAAAATGTAAAATTCACTAATTATTATAATGACATTTTTATCTAAACTTTTACTTTTCTTTGTAGAAATCTTAATATTTTATTTGGAAAAGAGAAGACTCGTTTCATAATTGAATATATTTGATGTGCAAATTTTACTTTCAATATGATATATTAGATTAGAATATATCATCTTTTGGTTGGTTTGGTTTAATGTGCAAATTTTACGTTCTTTTCCTTTTCCGTGTTTCATATATAATTTACTGTCAAGAACTAAATTGGCTCTTGATTATCACATAATAGTATAATTTAAAATAATCCATACTAACTAAAACAAAAAGCAAATTGGTCTTAATATGTGTTTTAAATAAAAAGATATTTCCACAAAAATCTATTTGCTGAAGAGGGTGTCTTGTCTCCTATCTAGTCGCTAATTGGGTCAAGGGCCGCAAGGGGCGCGAATAATCCGCTATTCGGGCCGCATGGAGATGGATATTCTCATGGACGAGCGGCCAATTTTAGGGTTGATAAAAAAAAATGTGTAAAATTAAAAAAAAAAGCTAGTAAGTGCATGTTAGCAAAATAAATTTGATAACAAAACCAACTTGAAAAAAAAAAAAAAAGTTATAACTAATGATATTATTTGTAAATTAATCTATACATGTTTCATAAATTTATGATTACTAACTTGATAACTAAAATCAAATTTATCTTAAAAAGAATAACACAATTAATTAAATGTAAATTTAAAGATTTACTACCATTTGTAAACCAAAGGCGACCAGGTTTACTTATGGCAATAAAATCGATTTTTTTGGCACAAATTTTTTTTGCCTATGGGTTTTTTCTTTAGCCTTCTGTTTTTTTTTTTTTTTTTTTTTTTTTTTTAAAAATAAAATCGAAGCCGGCAAGCAAAAACTAACTACGTTTTATTGCCTTAGTAGTTTTTTTTTTTTTTTGGTTTTTCATTTTTTGACACCTTTTATTAAAAGTCATTTTCTTAGAATCTTCTGAGCTAAGGCAACAAAACCACACTTGTGTTGCTTTGGGTTGGACCTAAGACGACTTAGTTTTATTTTTGTTGCTGTAGTTGAGAAATTTTTATCCTCAACGGCCACAAAGTATGAATTTTGTCGCTTAAGCCTGACCTAAGGCAACATAACCATGATTTCGTTGCTTTAGTTCTAATCCAAGGTCATGAACATATTTCTTGCCATAGGTTTAAAATTGTCCCACCTTTAATTGAGTTAATGGCGAAGAAAATATAAATTTTTTTCACTTAAATTTAATCTAAGGCGACAAAACTCGGGTATGGCAAGCTGTTTAGGCCTTGTTTGTTTTTTTTGTGTTTTTGTCACGCGTTTGTTTACACTTTGTTTTGTTCTAACAATTTGGAAAACAAAAGAAGTAGAAAAAACTTGTTTCTTGTTCCCGAAACACTTTCAAAAACACTTTTTTTCTTTCTCATTTTTTTTCTTTTTTTTTTTTGTTTCTTCTTCTTTTCCTTTTGCCGGTCACCGACCTTGGCCATGGTCGGCGCCGGCAATCGACCAAATGAGGGCCGGCGACCTCGCCAGGCGTTGGCCCTCGGAGGCCGAGCCATGGCGAGGCTCGTCGGCTCGAGCCTCACTGTGGCCGCGCGAGGCTTGGCCTCGCCGGGCCACCTCCAGGACGGCGTCGCTTGGCGATGCCCGGTGAGGTCGAGCCTCATGTAGTCACTGTGAGGCTTGGCCTCCCCAGTCGGCGCGAGGCCGAGCCTCGCCTAGCAAGCGGCGATTTCGCCAGGCCACCGCGAGCTCGCCGGAAGTTGCCCCGGCCGGTCGCCGGCCACGATGGTGGCCAAAAAAGAAAAAGAAAAAAAGAAAAAAGAAAAAGAAAAAAGAAAAAAGAAAAAGAAAAAGAAAAAGAAAAAAAAAAAGAAAAAAAAAAAAGAAAAAAGAAAAAAGAAAAAGAAAAAAAAAAAAAAAAAAGAAAAAGAAAAAAGAAAAAAAAAAAATTAAAAGAAACAAAAATATTATACAAGTTTACCAAACGTGTTTCTATTCTTTTTTTCTATTCTAGGAACATAAATTTTGTGCGATTCTCAAACGTGTTCTTACGTTCAAAATTGTTCCCAACATAAATAGTTTTTTCTATTTTTTCTTCTCTGAACAATTTTTAAAACAGAAACGTTATCAAACGCACCTTTAGTTGCCTTAGGGCATGACCAGCCGTTTTTCTTGTAGTGTGCAGTAATGGAAAAAAGCTGTACCGTAGTAGCCATTTCACCGTAATATTACACAATTGTATTAATTATTATGATATTTGATTTAAGTAATGTAATACTTATTACACAGGTTTGTATTCGTTGACAACATATATAAGAAGAAGCCAATAGCATCAGAATTCCAATATTATCCCTAAATTCAGAATTGGAAGGATTATAATAATCATCATTTCAATTAGTCAAATCGTGATTCATGAGTTTAATGCACCACACATATATTATCAGATACTGTAATTTAATCAAATATCTACGATCATAATTAAAAGATAAGCACACAGCATGTGATTATATTTTAAAGTATTGGAATCATCACTTAGGCAATCATGAGTGTAATACCCATATACGTTATGAAGATATCATACAATATAGTCATTAGAACTAAAATTATTGTTACGTAAGTAGAAGTATGCTTGAATTAACAAATATATAACTATTTATATACTAGTAATTAAGATAATCATTCACTATGAGTAATATAAGATTGCCTTATGCAAAATTTAGATAATCATACCTAATAGTATGGAACTGATATATGCTTACTATTACTTTTGAATACTTCTTAGAGTGCGTTTATCTCATGAAAAACTCAAGATTTGAAAAATATTTTTGAAAAATTAATTGGTTATATCGCTTAGAAAAATTAGTTAATAATTTTTTTTTTCATTATCAACAACAATTTATGACTAATTATTTTCGTGGGTGATGAAAATATTTTTTATTCATTAAATTTTTCAAGCGATACAAGCGATCATTTTTCAGAAAATGTTTTCCAAATCTTGAGTACTTTGTGAAACAAACGCACTCTTAATATAATAATAATTGTATACAACACAATTATCTTTACATCAATATCTTTTAGTACATTATATGCTATAATATATAATTATGGTGTTAGAATTACATAAAAATATGAACAAATTAATCACAATTAGTATGAACTTTAGCTATAATTAATATAATCCATCGCCGCTAGAGTCGGCGGGTTAAACGAGAGTGGGAGCGGCACCCCTTGCACACACCATTTGCCAAGCCTCTTAAAGCTCTTGCTCTGAAACAAGAAAGCAAACCTATAGAAATTTCTATTATATGAAAGCGTTGATGTCCCTAAACAAAACTCCGACAACATGTAAACGGGGTCAGCAAGCAAAGGAGACTCCGTAAGGGAAAACTATATATCTAACATGAGTCTTGACCCGACCCGATCCCGTTGCTAGACCGCCTCCCGATCTGCACACAGTCGATCGGCGGGGAGATCGGCGTGGTCAGCTGCCCGAAGGTCTGCCAGCAGAAGGGGCCGTCGTCGTGAGAGGGGGGCTTCTGCGATGACGGCCTCAAGTCTATCGCCGACAGGGTGATTTCCTCGCAAGGCACGCTGTCGCTGCAAGCCAAGTCCACCGGCCTCTCTGTGTACGTCCCCGAGACGTGCTCGTAAGCGACGTCTTGCACCGCCACGGCCGACGACTGGTTCGTGCACGTCGCGTGATCGCAGTAGTACTGGTCGATGATGATGGGCCATCGGACCTCGGAGACTCGAATGTTCGAGAACTTCACTCCATAAACGGATCCTGACCCACCCTGCATCGGACACAATTCATTCGTAAAAAGACATAAAAAAGCTAGGGCATTATAAATTGTCAATTTTCAAGGCTGTTCATGTTTTAATGTCGTTCGGACGCAATTTTTTTTTTTTTTACCTGCCACGATTTTATCCTAACGCCGTTCGTCGTCCCTTGCAGATCGACGTCTTCGAACGGTGATGTTGTGCACACATGCTTTAGAGTGGTCTTTTCCTAGGCTTCCGATGCTGATCCCGTGCCCCGGACCGCAGTGCACGTCGTGTATGTGAATGTTGGAACATCCGCTGACGATCGAAATGCAGTCGTCCCCTGTATGAAACATGGTAACAGAATCCAAATTGAACATTCTACTAAATTGAAGAAACGTAACATTCGATATCTATGCATTTCCAATGAAACTTTCGCGGAAATTGTGGTTACCGCAGGCGAGAGTAGCATCGTGGATGGTCACGTCTTGGGAGTTCCCGAGGTGGATCCCATCGGTGTTGGGGCTGTCGCCCGGGGACGAAATGCTCATGTCGCGCACGAGAACGCCGACGCTGTGGTCGAACGTGAGGTGGAAGTTGGGGCTGTTCTGGATCTTGATGCCGCTGAACGTGACATTGAGACAGTGATCGAATCTCATTGCCTGATCAACCAATGCCATGAAAAAGAAGAGGAGATCCATATCAATCTTCTGCATGATCACACAATTTGGAAAAAAACTCAGGCGATTATAGCTAGGGATGATCGGTTAGTGGCTCTTACGGTCGGTTTGTTCCGGGGCATTGAACTCAACTCCTCTTTCGCCTGCCACAAGTTCGACAAAAGAGTAGACATGGAAACACGATTAGTCGAATTCTCAAGCAATGATTTTGCAAGAAAAGGCATATGGTACCTGCCCAAGCCCAACGACACAGATATAGTATAGTGATTACTTCCCAATTGTAAAACTAATAAGTTCAAGGAAATCAAAATCATGTGCGAATTCAAGTAAAAATTTTTGCAATTAAATCATAAGGTAAATTACGCACAAAAAAAAAAAAACTCGAAAAATAACGCTAAAATATACTTTTGATAAGTCAAATGCAAGAATAAACAGAATTAGAGACGATAATCACACAAAAATAAGAAGTCATGGACTATAGGCATCTCAAGATTTTTGCATCTCAAGAATTTGCGCTTGTTCATAATTCGGAAATTTTATTTGTTGTGATTAACATGGCCTTTTAAAGACAAATTAGCATCTTATTGACGGTTTAAAGAATCTGGTGGAGTCCAAACACAAAAAAATAGTGGCGTCAAATTGAAACATCTTTAATTAGCAGAGCGGAAGCCACCGTCGAAGGCGTTTGTCACCTGTGTATCGGCGTCCTCGTTGTCCATTCCATCGTCGGCATCATTATCGACATCGAGAAGGTCATCATTGAGATCCTCAGACTGTGAGCGGCGCCACCAAACGGAGCCTCGGCCGTCGACGGTTCCGCTTCCTTGCAATGTGAAGCGACTCAGCTTATCGAAGTGAAGCCAATGCTCGCCACCCCAAACCTGGGGATCCGTCGGAGCAACTACCGTCCCGTCTAGCTGAAAAAATATCCAAACCATAGTGTTGATCAGAACGGATTACAGCAAAAGTTTTTTTTTTTTTTTTGGGGTGAGATCCTATGCAATTGTGTTATCTGAATAGATTTGTAAAAGGAATGCGCAATTCTAATATTTTCCCCCTCGTTTATTGTGCTATATCTGTACCTGGAGTATAATGTTTTCTTGACAGTGTTCACCCACGAACGAGATGGGCCCAACAAGGAAGACATGGTTTGCAGGAACCACCATCGTTGATGCCTCCACGTTGCATGAAGCTGCCCATGCATCTTGGAATGCCTGTGAGACGCAACAGAAGGAAAATAAAAACTTCAATTGCTTGTCTAGCTAAATCTTAACGTCAACAAGAGATCATGGAGCAATTAGGTTTTTAATTAATGGTTAGACTTATGTTGACTAGTGCCTTCTCAGTTAAGCAAGGCTAGGGATTAGATTTTGAATACTAAACTCATCTAGTCAAGTGATTTGGCAAGATTATTCAAAACTTTTAAGGTTTAGAACCCTCTAGGCATTAGTGTTTAGTTTAATGACGCGAGGCAAAGTGCTACCTAGGACACTTAGTTTGCATCATAAATTAGGGTTTCATCTTTTTTTTTTTTTTTTTTTAGTGATGCATTCTAAACAATATCACATGATATCTAAAGGACATTTTTGGAACAGCTTAAAGAGTATAAGATATAGAGAAGGAGGTAGAGCACAAGTGTACAACCTTTGTATCATCAGTGTTCCCATCGCCCTTGGCACCAAAATCTAGCACGTTGAAGGTGGTAGAGTTGCTCGGCACTGATGGTGTTGGTGGTGTCGGAGGTGTTGGCACCGGAAGTGTTGGTGAAGCCAAGGGTGTTGGCACTGCCGTTGGTGCTGGTGATGCCGGTGAAGCCGGAGGTGTTGGCTCTACTGGAGGTGTTGGCACTGCCGGTGGCGTCAGTGATGGCAAAGCTGTTGGTGAATCCGGAGGTGTTGGCACAGCCGATGGTGTCGGTGATGCCGAAGGTGTTAGTGAAGTCGGAGGTGTGGGCTTGGCTATCGGTGCTTGGGGTGGCGATGGTGTTGGCTCTGCCATTGGTGGTATTGATACCGGTGGCCGCAATGTCGGGTCCACCATTGGTGTTGGCGGTGGTATTTGCTTTGGGGGACCATGGCGAGGGCCTTGGCGATGGGGATCGTGACGAGGGCCAACCGGGCGGGGGCGGGGCAAATAGGGCCAACGGGGCGGGGGCAAGTAAGGCCATGGGTGGTAGAAGGGGAAAGGGGGGAGAGGGAAGTGAGGAATCCTCCAGCGTCCTCTCCACATCCATAAAGAGCTCCCTTGTGGTAGAATCGGCGGCGGCGGCTGCTGCGGGATCTCCTTTCAGTAACCTCTCTAGCATTGCAAACCTCACAACAACTTATGCCCACACGAAAATCGCAACAACAAATGCGGCCATGAGGCTCTTGAAACTGAACTTCCCCATTTTTAACTTTTCTTCTCTTTTGGCTCGACGAGAGAATGAAAGAAGGGCGATTATGTGGTCTGAGGTTCTTATAACAAAAAAATGAAAGATAATATAAGAATATATTTACTAAAGATTTAAAATGAAAGATGACGATTCTGGCAAATCAGGATTTCAACGTTATCCTAAGTCCTTGAGTTTAATTTTTGCGATTGTGATGAATTGATCGAATTCCAATTCGAAAACATTATGGGTTTGTTTCCTAATCATCCTATTCGTGGGACATTGTTGAAGTAGGTTATCTCATACAAGCAAAAATCTTTTGTTCTTCCTCTTTTTGCGGTCCCTACATTTTTGCTTCTCACTTGTCTAAGAAGATGACATAGAATCAATTCTTAGTCATTTGAGCCTGCTTCGATAGATCTAGAAGTCAAGATCTCTAAAAGAATAGATTAGATAGGAGATTTGATGTGTTAAATACAAAAGTGAAGGGTTCAAACTTTAAACTGTAATATGTAAGATAGAATCATGGAATTGTTGATCTACTACCAAGCACCAAAAGGGATTACATGTAGCAGGATAAGGAATTCGAAAGTTTAATTGCTAAATCGTTTCGATATGCAACCACTGTGAAATTTGTTATGGTGCTTGAACAGCCTCGATTAAAATATTTAAGCTAAAAAAAAAGGAACATATATAGCAAAATTAAGATTTGTATGAAATTAGAGATTGATCTAGTCGGATCTCCTTTATATTTATATTTTTTACTTTTTATATTATTATTAGTAGCGCCACCAATGATACATATAGCACATTATGATTAATAGGATAGAGGAGGTTTATTGGATAATTATTTTTATCTCTTGGTAAAATTTGAATATCATAATTTAAGGAGACTCACAATAATATATATAGAGAAATAAAGATTTTATAATATCATATTTGATAAATAGGGGAAACACAAATAGATAAAGTTAAGTCTAAACAGTGTTTTGATGTAGATAATATCGACCCTAATAGGGGTATGGAGAGTAACCGTATAATATATTTGATAACTAAATTCTCGAGCAGCTTACATTTTCGTTTTAAGGTTATTTATCTGTCTTGGCAACTTCATCATTTTTTTCGGAAGTTTTCGAATATGCTAAGTTATCAATTGAAATTTCAGTCTGCTAAAATTTAAATGAATTTTCATCTGTGCTTATCATGTTCATTCTGCTGTAGTATGATAATATTCTATTGCACAAAAACACATACAATTTAGTAAAACTGATTTTCCATCTTTTTCATTGGGTACATCTATAAAATAATCTGGATCGGAAGGAGTAGGAAGACAATGTGTTTTATGTTTACTTTGTGACCCTAATAAGCTAGAGCTCACTTTATCCATTACTTCTTTAAGTAGGTCTCTTTAATGTATTTTTCAATTTTGAATTAAATGGGTCTCTATTTACATTTTTAATTTCAACAAAGCGGTTTCTTTTGAATGAAATAAGTTATGTTTAATTGAATGTACTTCAAAAGCATGAATAAAAAATACATAAATTAAAAAAAAAATCTACTTTTGTTATGTTATCTCATTATTCGAATTTATATTATTTTAGAGTAGGTGGATTTGCTTATTTTGCGTGTCTTCTTTACATAGTTTTGTTTCAATCTTTTTCTAATGTCCTGAGTTAATATTCAAGATCGTTTCTCTTTATCTATTATTTTTGAATTTTATTTTAATTGTCAAATGAAAGAAAATGGGGGTGATACAACAAACTAACAAGCTAAAACTCAAGAACCTTATCCTTATTGACTCCTTCAAATATTTTGATTTCAAAATAAGTGTATCTTGATATAAATCTAGGTTTTGTTTTTACTCTCAATCTCAATCAAGTGGAGTTGGTTGAATTGTATACAATATTTTTGAAACAATTTGATTTCAAAAGCCGGAAATAGGTTGAATTAATTGCACATATTCTATGGATAAATAAATTGTGTAATATTTTTATTCTTAAGATTCTACAAAAAAAAAATAAAATGAGTGAACAGTATTTAGAACGCATGAAATAAATAAATATAAGAATAAAATAACTCAAGTTATAAATGAATAACCAGTTGTTTTTAAATTTAGTATTGACGTATATTAAAGTGGCAAGAATTATGAAGACCAAAAGAAGTAATAGGAATTATATATCTAACTATTACTATTATAAGTTACATAGAAACGTCTATATCTTGTCAATTTACTCAATTCAAAATATCAAATATTGGAATATATTACAAACTTTAAACTTTATAAAAAATAAGATTACTTTTCTATCTTATAATTAAGTGAATGTACTAAGCGAATAATTTAAAACTTATGTGTAAAATGAGGGCCTTAGGGTACGCCATGTCGTATCTTTGTTATGCTTGTAATCACACATGCAAAATGAGTGCCACAGGAGGAGCACATGATATGTTACAATGGGTGGAAGAATTCATCCCAAAAAATTAACTTACCAAGAGAGGAAACTCAATCCATTATAAGTCCAAAATATCTCTTTAGTTGCCTGATGTGGAACTCATTCTCCCCTTCTTCAAGGAATTTGTGAGCTCGCAGAAAGGCCTCCAGGTCGATGTGTTAGGTTATTGACAAGGGACCGCAACCTCGAGGATAAAGTGCCAGAAGGTGGCACCCAAGGAGTAGCTTTGATAACATGTTAATGCATTACAATGAGTGGAAGAACTCATCCCAAAAATTAGCTTATCAGTAGAAGGAACCCAACTTATTGTAAGCCTCAGGATATCTCCTTAGTTGCCTGATAGGGACTTTGCCCCCATTAGATAGGCATGAATACTCTCTCAAATTTCTTTATGAGTACTAAAATTAGCTAGACTTCAGAACAATAAGGGAAACAAAAGGAAGGAATGAAACATTATTAGACAAGTTAGAGTTTGTACTTAATCTTTAAAGTGATCCAATCATTTTATTTAACTTTTATATCCTATGCAAGTATGTTTATTCAAATTAAATGCAAATAAGTGTTAGGTGGCAACCTTCCCAAGAGGTCACCCATCTTTAGAGTGCTCTCACCTAAGTACGCTTAGCTTTGGGGTTGCAATGCAAAACTTATCATCATATCAAAAGGCATATTTGTAAGTTAATTCCAGCTTTTACACACACACACAACGAAATCGTCTCGCTTTATTTGATGCACAATTTGGTTCATTCTTACTCATTTGCCTTCCTAGTAACTTGCTAGGAGTCGCTTCTTGTCTAGGCTATCTACCCCGTGCTATCACTCATTGCCCTTGTCAAACTAGGTCGTAACATAATTAGACAAATTTCTTTCGTTGTGACTCTTGCACTTGTTAAATTAATTGAGGTCAAATTTGTTATTTAAAAGATCTAGTGGTATCAATGTCGATGCAATGAGTAGAAAGTCATGAGTGTTCGAAAATTCATAGATATTCCTAAAATCATTTCAAAGTTATTGAGAAGTGATGTTATGTGGAAAACAATTTTCGCTCTTTTTATTGGACCTTAGCCCATTTTGTGGGGCCCTCCTGAGGTCAAACTCAAGAGGCTCTCTTTGCTTGTGGTGAGCAATCCTGCTTAATCCACAAACTGTGCCATCAGAATTTAGATAAAGTTAAGATTTGCCGGTATTTTATGACTCTTAATTTCCACGCCGGTGTCTCTAATTTATAAGAAATAAAACTTCACAGATATAATACTTGCTATTCACTATTTCTTCTTTTTATAGTGGTCTTAAAAAGAGGAATAATTATTTAAAAGTTTTAAATGGTCGATTCAATTATAAACTTTTTAATTTTGGCCAATTTAATCATAAGCCTTTTGAGAATTTGTCAACATAGTTCTTCCAGCCAATTTTAACCAAAAAATAGATGTCAGCCATCCTCCATGATACAAATGGCACTAGGGCATGGACAATTTTTGTAATTTATTTTACAAGTTTCTGATTTTTTTCCTCTTTTATTTGTGTTTTTCCTGTTTTCCTTCGCCAGTCGTTGAGTTTAGAACAATGGTGGGGATGCCCCCATGTGTGGTTGACGACCTTTGCCGGGCATCATTGAGGCTCGCGACCCATGGAGGGAATAGGGGAAAATAAGAAAAAAGAGAAAGAAAAAAAAAAAAAAAATCAGAAAATCGAAAAGAAATTGCAAAATCATTAAAATCAGTACCAACCATACCATGTAGGACGGTTGATGCTAATTGGATTGTTACGTCATTGATTTCTGGTCAAAATTGGATGGAAGACTACATTTGCAATACACGAAAATGTTTGAAACTAAATTAATAAAACTGAAAAATTTAGGACTAATTGACCACCATACAATGGATTTAAGATTTTTTTGATAATTACTTACCCCTTAAAAAGAGGTATGTTCATGGATTGATTGCAATAAACATCAACTTTTGCGACATGATCTTTGAAGATAATATTTGTTGACTTCATTGATCGTTGAGTTTCTATACATAAATTCTTGTGCCGTCATAAAATTAGAAACCATTTCATTGATTTACCCCTCTTCAAAACATTTAAAATTAAGGGATACGTGGACGAAAAGCCCTAAAACTTATTGTAAAAGCGTAATCTGAATTCTAAAACATTTAAAAAGTACAATTAGGTCCAAAACTTGTCCATTGTACAATTAAGTACCTCCATTATTTCCTCAATTTGTTTGATATAAAATAGTGACATGTCTTTTTAAAAACTTCCCGAGGTCACGTGACATTGACATGGCAAGAAATGGGAGCCACGTCAGGAAAAAAAATGCTAAAAAGAAACAAAAACAAATAACGAAAAGCAAAAAATTCAAAAAGAACGATAACATAGAACGCGGCGGGAGAGATGCATGCGGGCTGAGGTGTTTGGTGAAGGGGTGGTCCGCCGTCAAGGGTCGTTGATCTTCGTGCTGCACGGCGGTGGCATGACTATTCGCCGCCGCCACCCTGCGAGGATCGTGCGGTAAATAGAGTTCATCGGCCCCTGAGCTCAAGCATGGCGACTTCACCAACGAAGGAGACAAGCTTACCATCTGTGTTTTCCCTTCATCAATTTCTAATCTTTCCCTGATTTTCCTTGGAAAATTCTTACTCTAACAATTTTCAGTGGTCTATGTTTGATTTTCCCTTTTGTAATTTCTTGGTAAATCCTTACTTTGATAAGATTCATGGTCTCTATTTATTGCCATTCGAAAATGTTCCATCAACTTCATTCATTTTTATAATTTTTCGCAAGTACAACGGTGACAACTACCCTGATTTGAAGAAATTGGAGCTCAAGATGGAGCTTTGTGAGGAACATAACCACTATGTAACAAGCTGTGGCACCACCCCTTGCGAGGGTAGAAACCACACAAACATCTGGCGAGCCCTCGCCCGAGCCCACCACCATAGCCCTCATCCATCATTGCGTGCTAGGGCCTAGGAACCCTCACCCAAGTCTAGCTAAGCGAGAGTTGGTGGTCCTTGTTGAGTCCCTAATGAGGGTCAATGGCCATTGCTGGCAAAAGCAGCGTGGTAGTGCAGTGTCCCCTTAAAACCCTACCCATGGTCTCAACATGATGCCAAAAATATCTAAAATTAATACATTGACATTTTTTGTCAGATAAATTGGACAAAAGTACTTGATTGTGCAAATTAGACAAATTTTAGGATTTGATTGTATTTTTTAAAAGTTTTAAAACTTAATTGGACTTTTACTGGAAGTTTTTATTATCACAATGTGGTAGGGTACTTGAACAAAATTAGTGGTCTTGAGGGAGGATGGATTTCCTTCGGTCACTAGGGGTGTGCAAAGAAACCACAAGAACTTGAACAAAAGGCAAAAAAAGATATATAGAAAGTGATTTTTGAGGGTGTAAATGACCTCAAACACTTTATTTTTTAAGGAATGTAAGTGGGGTTTTGGGTGATAAAACGTGTTTTGGGTCTACTTAGGCTTGTTAGGTAACAATTTTGTTTCTAAATTTTTCTGTTCTTTTGTTCTCTAGAACAGAAAAAAAAAAAAAAATTATTTGATCACGTCAATCAATTTTTTTTATTTCCAAAATAGATTAGCGACAAGAGATTGGATGAACAGAAAAAAAAAAAAAGGGCCTTTAAAGATCCGGCCTCGTTCTGTTTCCGGTAAAAGTTAAAAAAGTTCGGGTATCATTACGGTTCAACCCGAACCGAATCGAAACGCAATAGACCCGCCCAGAGAAATCTCTAAAATTCCACCTATGTCCTCCCGTCTCCACGATAACCCCGTCCTGTCCTTTCTCCATCCTAGTCGACGCTTCTTCAAATCTGTAGGAGCACCGAGCACCCTCTCTCGTCGCTACGGCCACCGCCCACTCCTCCTCCACTGAACCAGTCCTCTCGCCGTCCGGCGTCCTCCGGTTCTCGATTCCGAACGACGCCGTTGCTGTCGCAATCGTCGGCCGAAGACGGCGAATGATGGGTTTTCTTTTTTTCTTTTTTTTTTTATGGGTTGACATTGGGGTTTGGAAAGAGGGAGATGGGAATGAGATGGTGGCGATGGCTGATTTACAAGAGGAGGCCATGGGATCCGTAGAATTGGAGGACGGAAGCTGGAAGCGGCGCGCACGAGTGAGCCCTAGCATACCTTCTTCTTCTTCAGCTTCTGCTTCTGCTTCTTCGGCCACGATAAATCTATTCGGAAGAAAATCGTTTTCCATTTGTTGGGTCTCGACTCTCAACTGGATGTTGATCTTGCTTGGTTCAGTTTGGCTTCGGGAGCTTCCGGCTTCGAAGGTGAGTTTTTCGTGTGTTTTGGTAGAAAAACACTGAATAAAGCAAATCAAAGCAGCAGCAGTAGGAGCGAAGGAAGAAGAAGAAGAAGAAGAAGATAAAAGAGACCCAGAATCCAGACCCGAACCGCGATTCCGGTTTGGGCCGTATACGGGTCGGGTCTCCTGTCGGGCCGTACCAAGCACACTCATGAATGCTTCAGTTCGGGTCAGGTATTTTTTTTTTTTTTTTTTTGGGGGTCAAAAGGGTCGGGTTTGTCGACACCCTAAGTAAAAAACCATGTATAAGGTTTCAGAACGATCTGCGATTATATAGTTGGAAAAATTTGATTCCTGAACTTGATATATTTTAATTACAAAATGTCATTATTTCATTTATAATCATAAGGTTATTTATTAAACATACAAAATTATTGGAACCTTTCCAGGATATGGACGGATCTGAAATTTATTTTATCGGATAATTAGCTCGAAACTTGAACTCAATAAATCATTTGCCAAATTACCTTTCACCTATTAAAAAAACTTAGGGTTACTTATATAATTTTTGAAGTCCAAGACAAAAATTGGTTATAATCCAACAGTTTCAGCAAGCACACTATTTCAAGGATGATTTCTCATTCTAGGATTGTTATATTTCAAGGTTTCTATCATATCAATCTTAAACATTTTTCAATCTAATATTGCGATTCTGTAAATTTTCTAGCTGAAGATATGCAATGCACAAATTTTGGATAAATGATTGTGCTTGCAAATTTGAAGTGGCTTATTATATACCCATGCAAGAAATTTATTTATGAAAATAGTACAATGGCATATTAGGGTACTCAATGGGGATGAGGTTATTTTAATGAGATGGATTTTTGACAAGTTTGAGACAAGGATAATCGTCCCTAACTAGCCCCACCTTTATCCCTACCGTTTATATCTAGTTCCGAGAGAGTTAATCAAGAGATTTTTAAGTTCAATTGGCACTAGCCCCTCAAATTCAATACAAATAAAAAGTGATTACCCACCACCAAATCTAAATGTAGTTTCATCTTTTAAAATGAAGGGAATCCATTCACTTAAACCTGTAGCCTGTGCTAGGAAATGTAGAAAAGGTGTTGAAAGAAAGCATGTGGAAAGAATTGGAAGAGTTTTTCCATATTTGGGAGAAGTGAGGAAAATTGAAGGTGAGATTGGTAGGAGTGAAAATAAAAAGGGTAAAAGCTATCAAAATGCCTAAATTACACTTATTGTGGTATATTTATTCTAAACTTTTTTTTTTTGTGATATAAAAATCTTCAACTTGTACTTGTGTGACATATTCACTCTTTGTCCACAAGCACCATTAAAAATTTACCTACATGAAGAAAAGCAAACGATGTTGACATGACATGACACTTTATGTGGCTTAAGTGAAAATAAAATCGACGTTGTTTTGGCTGAAAGTAAATAAGTTTGTCTTGGCTTGAAAACCTTTATCCCAAATAGACCAAGATGGATATGAGCTTTATTATGTATATTTCAAAAGGGGTTGGGCTTTGAGGCCTCGCATTGTGTAGTTCGAAATGGATTGACTTGTCCAATCATTTTTTTTCGTATTTTATTTATTATCCTTATAGTATTCATTAATATTTGTAATCCTAGTTAAAAAAAAAAAATTCTACAAGTTAAAAAATTAATTTATTGTACTATTAAAAGAATGAAAATTATTTGCAAATTTGAAAAGGAGAAGACACTTAAAAGGGAGCAAAATATTTGCAAATTTTTAAAAAGTTTACTACCTTTTGGGCGAGCCCGACCCGAATCCCAAAAGCCCGAAATTAAAATGGACGGGCTAGGTAGTCCATCCCGGGTTCAGGCTTTTCTTCGGGCTTGGAAATTCCAGGCCTAAAAGCTTGGGCCAGACCAAAAATTGGCTAGAAGCCCAGCCAGCCACCCATGTGTTGGTCGCTGCTTCAAGCGAGCTTTGATGGCCGCCCTTATAAGCCGCCGCACCGTCGCTCTTTCAACTGACGAACGTCTGTGGTCGCCTCTCTCTCTCTCTCTCTCTCTCTCTCTTCAGCATCAACGACGGCCCATCGTGGGATAGAGCTCGACTCGAGCTCCATCACAGCGTTTAGCTTGGTGCATGCAGAATTGCTCAAGCTCGACGATAGATCTGTTTGAGTAGTGTTGCTGCTTTGAGATCGACGCCTCTATTTTCAAGCTAGGCCATGACAAAGGTGGAGGCTAACTTGTAGAGGTTGTGATGGGGTCAATTGGGGGAGTGGCGGTGTGATTCAGGGACCGAGATGGTGATGGTGATCGGCTATATGGTGGGAGAGATAGAGAAAGAGAGAGAAATATTATGGTAAAGAAGAGAAAAAAATTTTTTTTAAGTAATAATTGCTTCACGCGATAGTACAATGTGATATGATAAACCAATTAATATTGAGTATTTTCGACATTTAAGCACCAATTAAAACGACATGCATATTGCATTTGGCAATGTAGATTGACCTATTACTTCACATAAAATACATTTCCATAATAAAAGGGATAGTTTGATCTTTTAGCTTTAAAGATGAACATCCTACAAATATCAAAAGCAGAGAAGCGTATATGATATGGATGGAGTATTTTTGAAATTTTCTCTAATATGATTAAAGTAAAGAAAAACTCAAAAACCATCTTTCTGCTCTATTTTTGTTTCACTTTATATCCTATTTTTTTTTTTTTTTTTGGACGAAATAGTACTTTCATTCATTCATTCATAAAAGGAACTCTATAAGAGCTAGACAAGTGAGTTTCTGAAGCCATGAATCTATCAATTTGTGCTGTCACTTTCATTTGTTGCTAGGTTTCAGATTTTAAATTTGTTTTTAGATGAATGGGACCTAGAAACTTCAAACCATTGATTGATTCATGAATGATTCATGGAAACTTTTAGGAAATTTCTCGGAAACTTCTCGGATGACTCAAGGCGTTGACTATATTGACTCAAGGGATATTTGGAGATTTTTCCCCCTTCATGACGCCAGAGATTGAGAGCTTATCATATTGACAGCCCTCACTCAGATCCAAGCACACCCAAAGCAAACTTTCCTGAGATTCTGTGGTGTTTAGAGATCCCACAATGGAGAAAGGGACGAGTTCACGGCATCATTCGGATCTTCGTATGAGGTTTTTCTAAATTTTCGAGGAGCAAACACCCGTCATGGATTTACCGATTTTCTTTACCATGGGATGGTTGGTGCTGGAATCCTTGTCTTTAGGGACAGTGAATCCCTCCATGTCGGTGAAGAAATTGGTGCTGAACTTCTACAAGCAATTGAGAACTCCAAGATTTATATTCCCATATTCTCCACAAATTATGCTTCAAGTTGCTGGTGCCTCCGAGAGCTTGCATACATGGTTGAGTGCACCTCGAAATCAAATGGGAACAAGGAGATTCTTGCCTATTTTCTTGGATGTGGAACCTGCTGATGTCAAGCTGAAAACAAACTTGTATAAACAAACTCTTTCAAAGCGCCAAAGACGTTGTGCATTGAAGCAGAGTCATGGCAAAAGGCTCTCATTGCAGTGGGCAAGATAAAAGGATGGAACTTGAAGAAAGATGAAAGGTAAATGTCTTAAACTTTTCAATTGTTATGTAGATTTCCTTTTCCTCCCTATTCAGTTCAATTGTGGTATTGTTGGTGAAAAATATAGTTTATTCATCTCGTTGAGAATGGAATTCTCATGGTAGTAGCCAATAGCGGCTGGCACCGATGCGGTGGTGGCACACCCTACTCATTCTAATTCTCTTTCTCCTCTCACTTTCTATCTCTAACACAATAGCCACGAACAGTAACATCTTGAGCAGCTTCACCAAGCCGCCGGCCAACCACCACTGCAACTCATCCATCAATCATTGCCATTTCTTTGTCGCCGGCCTGACACCAGGCAGCCAGAACCTGCCGCGACTATCCAAACTCCCACCCTTTCTATCCTTCACTCACTGGCAAGTCAGATTCATGTTGGGTCTGACGTCACCTTGCCTATATCCGGCATTGCTAGCCTTGGGGACCCCAAATCTGGTGTCTCCTAAAGCCGGCGACGCCATCTTGGCGATCACAAGGCCATGACCCGTGTGGCGTGGAGGATTGAGATAAGGCTAAGATGGTGGGTCAATCGGGTGCGTTAGTCAAGGACTCTGGGATGCAATGGTGACGGTGCAGGGACGCAAGTGATGTGAACAATGGCATGATGGTGGCAGGGGCCGACGGTGATGGTGATTGAAGTTGGGGAGTGGAGAGAGATTGAAAAAATCAGAAATTTTTAGCATCTATTTTTTTTTTTAATTTGCTAATTTCCACTTGAGGATTATTACATTTTTTTTTTTTTTACGAGGGCAATTTCCACAACATGTGAGGGCAATTGAGTTGCTTAAGGAGTAGCTTTTACAATATAAAAGTCGTCCTTAACACGGTTGTTACGTTATGGCAGCCAAGTAGATTTGATCCAATCGGTAATTGAAGCTGTTTTGGTTAAGCTGAATGTCAGATATAAAAATGTGACTGAGCATCTAGTTGGAGTTGATGATCGTGTAGAAGCTATAATCAAGATGTTGGATGTGGAATCTGATAGTGTGAAATTCCTCGCGATCCATGGAATGGGCGGTGTTGGCAAAACAACACTAGCCAAAGTCGTCTTCAACCGATTGTCTTCTCGGTTCCAAGGCTGCAATTTCCTTTCGGATGTTCGAGAATCATCGAACGACATGGTTGGTACATTTGCAAAAACAATTGTTATCCAAGTTCCTCGATTCTCGTTTTGTTGACCAAATTAGTGAAGTGGATGATGGAATCAATATGATTAAGAGGGTACTTCATAATAAAAAAGTTCTCATTGTTCTTGACGATGTGGATGAAAACAAGCAATTGAAAAATTTGGCAAAAAAGGAAATTGGTTTGGTTTTGGTAGTAGGATTATCATTACTACTAGATACAAAAGTGTCCTAATGATTGACGGAGAAGCAACAAGTGAAGGTCCTATAAAGTGTGCAAATGTTTTGACTTATGAAGTACAAGAAATGGAATTTCATCATGCTCTTAAGCTTTTCAGTAGGCATGCCTTCAGGAGAGACTCTCCACCCAATGATTATGTCTCCCTTTCAAAAAAGTTGTCTCCACTTTGGGAAAGCTTCCTTTAGCTCTTGAAGTCACTGGTTCATCCCTTTTGGTAGATCCAAAGAATTTTGGGTAGACACTTTGAAGAAGCTAGAAAAAGCTCCTTCCATAGAAGTCCAAAAAACATTGATGATAACTTATGAAAGGTTAGATTATGCACAAAAGCAAGTATTTTTGGATATAGCTTGTTTTTTTGTTAATGAGGATAAAACCTACCCTTGCTACATGTGGGATGACTGTGAATACCACCCACACAATGCCATTGAAGTCCTCTGTCTCATGTCCTTGATAAAAATCAAAGATGACAATACCTTTTGGATGCATGACCAAGTGCGGGACCTCGGAAGGGCAATCGTTCGTGAAGAGAATTTCAAAGAACCTCACAAGCGTAGCCGAGTGTGGAATCATCAGGAAGCCTTGAGCATTGTGGAGCAGAAAAAGGTATCTAAAGGGAATTACAACTTATTTTCCGGTGAATTGTTGTAGCCTATTCTTGAACAAGGAAAAATCCATCCCTATTAGCGCTTGAAATTGTTTGCTTTTAACCTTCACACATGACTTCTTGGTGTTTCCATCGATAGGGAAGCAAGAAGATAGAAGCACTGTCACTAGGATCTCGTGGAGTCATCATAACGCCTAGTGAAGTTGCTAATTTACGACACCTGAGGTTCTTGGATGGGAATGAGATGTTCCTTGTTGGAGACTTCAATAATCTTCTCTCCAATTTAAGATGGCTTTCTTGGCGATGGTGCCCTTTCGAGTTTGTGGCAACAAACTTTCATCTGGTCAATTTAATCATTCTTGACCTTTCACATAGCTATGTATCAGAGAAATGGATTGGTTGGAACCAAATCAAAGTATGATACGAGTCTCACTCCTTGTATACAAGTATCTTTTCTTGTCTTTCTCGTTTTTTTCCTACAAATCGTTTCTTAATATATATTTTTTTTGAGGTGGCAAGTAAACTAAAAGTACTAGATCTCAGCAATTGCAACACTTAATGAGAACGCCTGATTTATCTATCTTGGTGTCCTTGGAGAGATTGATTCTTGAAGGTTGTCGCAATTTAATTGAAATTGACCCTTCCATTGGAAAATTAAAGCTCCTCACCACTTTAAACTTGAATGGATGTCACGCTCTTGAAGGGTTGCCTTATGAAATAGGATGTCTAGATGCTTTGACGGAGATTCTCATGCCTTGTTCGTCGTATGCATTCAAACTTCCGGAGACAATTGGTAATTTGAAGTCATTGTTGACCCTTGATGTATCACATAGTAGGATCCGCATGCTGCCAGACTCGATTGGAGGGCCGGTGAAACTTAGGCGGTTGAATTTATCTAAGTGTTCAAAGATAAAGCAACTTCCAGACTCGGTTGGGCAATTACAATCATTAGTCGAGTTGGATTTGTCATCAACAAGTTTGGGACACCTACCTGATTCAATTGGCAATCTAAAGCAATTGACAGTACTTAGGATGAGCCACATAATTGGGATAACAAAATTACCAAGAGCGATTGGGCTGGTGGAGAAGCTTGAAGAGTTAGAAGCTAGTGGATGTCACCACTTGACCGGCGAAATCCCTGAAGAAATTGGGAGGTTGTCTCATTTAAGGATCTTAGACTTGTCATTCACACGTATATCCGGATTACCCATCACTGGTGATTGCCTCTCTAATCTCCAAACACTTAATCTAGAATCATGTTATAAGCTTAATGAGTTGCCGGAGCTTCCCCCAAGTTTGAGTTGTCTAAGGTGGGCCTTTGATACTCTCAAGTTCTTTGGAAATAGGACATATATGCGCTGGAGTGGGACTCTACTTATCACTCTAGCATCGTACCCTTACATGAGGTGGAAGAACTAGCATTTGGCAAAACCCAGCGATTTTGGCCCCAGCTCCTGTCTTCTAGTTTAAGAGAGTTCGAAGTTGGAAATCTGTCAATTACATCACGACGGATTATTCCCTTTTGAGCAACTTGTCAACCTTGCGATTACAAAGTTGTTCGATGTCAGAATTTCTTGATTTTCCCTAAGGGGGTCAAGCCCTTCACTTTTTCGGAGCCGGTAAAGATGATGCCATTACAAAAAGATCAAGGGGAATTTTTTCTATCGGAAATGGAAAGAAGGAGTGTTTTAAAGATGTCGGGATCGTTTCTGTTGAAAACGGAAAGATTGAGACATTTAGAGATGCATACGTGCAAGTTCTCCCAAGAGCACTTTGTCTATCGCACATGAAGATTCTGGAAGAGGTAAATCTGTTCGGATGCTCCTTGTTAGTCGAGATCCGGGGCCTTGAAGAATTGGGATCCCTTTGCTTCCTATCTATTGTGGATTGCAGTTCCATGGAAAGGATGTCAAACCTATCGAAATTGAGAAAGCTAAGGAAGCTCAGAGTAGGAGAATGTCCAAAGCTAAGAAGCGTGGAAGGTCTAAATCACTTGGAATCTTTACAGAAGTTGTGGATTCACGATTGCTGCTCGTTGGAGAGTTTGGCTGACACCTCAAATTTGCGTTTAGAATGTTCCACAATTGAACATTGCGAGCGATTGCCCAACCGTAACAGTTATTGTAGATGTCATGACAACAGAGATTCAGTGTTTACTGAACCTGACCACGCTAAGTATTTTTGAGCCGGTTACACTGAGCCCGACCTGATGAAAGTCCGGTGAGTATGATGTGAACACCCGTATATTGTGTCTGTAAGGAAGTCAGATCAAGTCTTTATTGTTGGGCTTATTGTGTTCCTTTTGTTTTTTTTTTCTCTGAAGTTGAATTCGGATGGTCTGAAGAAGGTTTTCCCATGACAATATTGGTAACAAGTACGACCCATTAAGATTGAAAGCCAATTTGAAGATGAGATGATGTAGAGAGAAGTACGTTGAGAAGATTGGCCCAATGACCTCGACCAAGAATGACCAGAATTCAGTGACTTTCACCCCATTCTCTTTTTGTTATCGTAAGTAGATTTGAATTTTACGTGTCGTAACCATATTCTCGTCATTGGGTGGATACGACTTTGTTATAACCATGGAGTTTCCGTCCAGCATGTTCTCGCGTAGCATCTGCATTTCCTAAAACTTTCCATTTCCTGGTAATCAGTCTCGGCTCTGTTTTCTTCTTAATTTGGATATGAAGTAGATGTTGGAAAACTATCCTCGTAGCATCTGCATTTCCTCAAACTTTCCATTTCCTTATCTTATACGGTAAATATTTTTCTACTGGTTCAACACTCAGTCTCGGCTCTGTTTTCTTCTCTATTTTGGATATGATTCCCGAGATCGAAGGATCCTTTGGAATGGGAAGTGGTTGATAAAGGAATCATTCCAAATACTACATCAAGTTCGAGAGAAAGGAAAAGAAGCCGTTGATCCCACTTTGCCGAACTCAAGAAGAAATTATCAAGAGACGGACTCTTGACGCCAAAGCTATTTACTCCTTATATTGTGCTTTATCCCCTACCGAGTATAATAGAATATCTTCTTGTGATACAAAGAAAAAGAAGTCTGGGATAGGTTACACATTACCTATGAAGGGACTGATCGTGTGAAAGAAACAAGGATCAATATTCTCTTGGGACAATATGAAATCTTCAAGATGAGATCAGGAGAATCAATAACTGACATGTTTAGTCGCTTTCTCGAAATTGTGAATGGTTTTGAATATCGGGGACATCCAATCTCGGGTCATATGAAGGTCAACAAACTTCTACGAGGACTCTCTAAGGACTGGAATCATATTAAAACCTCAATAAGAGAGACTCAGAGAATTGCTCCACTCTCTGTAGACGAACTGGTTGGAACTCTTCAATCTTATGAAGTGGAACAGAACAATGAAGAAGAAGATTCAAGAGGTAAGAAATCTATTGCCTTAAAGTCTAATGACTATTCGATGCTACGCATTCAAGAAGATCTAGATGATGAAGAACCGGCACTCATGATAAAGAGATTCAGAAAGTTAAATAGAAAAGGGAGAAAATTCAATTGGAAGAAACAAAGTTCGCAAAGGTTTCAGAACAAGTCAACAGAGGAAGATGACTCCAACAAAGAAGTGACTTGCTTTGAATGCAAGAAAAAGGGACACATCAGACCCAACTGTCCACTGTTGAAAAAGAAAAAAGGAAAGACTGAGAAATACAGAAAAGCACTCAAAGCAGAGACTTGGAGTGATGCGAATGTGAAGAAAGTGATGATGATTATGCCAATATCTGTTTAATGGCAAAATCGGACTCGGACTCGAATCTTGATTCGATACGGGCTCGAACAAAGTGAATTCGAGGTCGGTAACCTAAAAATTCCTGTCAAAGTTTCTAAATATATTGATGAACTATGTCTTAGTCTCGAAAACCTCTCTTAAGAGGATCTCCGAATTGAAAAAGGAAAATTCTGCATTGAAGCAACGGGAAAAACTTTTGAAAGAAAAGTCTCGATCGGTTGGAAAAAGACCTTGTAATTTTGAAGGAAAACTCGGGACGTTGTTTCAAATGAAAATAGTCTTCTTAAAAATGATATTACAAATATATCAAAAGATTTTCAAATGGTTCTCAAAAGTTGGACAAGATTCTTTCAATACAAAGACCATATTTTGATAAGTTAGGTCTTGGTATGACTTCTGAAATTATTCCACTAATTGATTTTCCAAGAGTAAAGGAAAGAATCAGACAGAGACCAGCCAAAGCTGTCTATAGGAAACATTTCCAGAAAGTTTTTGTAAAACCAGTTGGCAGAAATGCCTTAAGTTGTTCCAAGTGTAAAAGTTCAGAACATTTTGAGAAAGAATGTCCTTTGATTTGGAGACCTGTTAAAAAGAGCTGGGCTAAGACTGTCTTCTGTTCTAACAATTCTGGACCCAAGATGATATGGGTACCAAAGAAAGTTTGAAACTGTGACATTTGCAGGTTACTATCAAGAGGAAGATTAAGTGGTACCTTGATAGTGGCTGCTCAAGACATATGACAGGAGACTCAAATTGTTTCATAAGTCTTGATCGGATAGATGGAGGAAAAGTTTCGTTTGGCGGTAACAATAAAGGAAGGATTATTGGTCGAGGAACAGTAAAGATTGGAAGCTTATCAATCAAGAATGTTTCGTTAGTTGAAGGGCTAAACTATAATTTGCTTAGTATAAGCCAATTGTGCGATCATCGGTTTCAAGATCAATTTCCGAAGAAACTTGCTCGGAATCGCAAAGACTTCTCACAATCTTTCACCGGACGAAGACATGGCAATATCTATATTCGGATGTGAATCAAGAAAGATCACAAAGTGCTTAATGTCGGTACAAGACGAAGCGATCTCGTGGCATAAAAGCTAGGACACATCAACATGAAGCAAATTAACAAGATCTCTTCCAAGAAACTTGTTCGAGGATTGCCTACTTTAAATTACTCAAAGTCTGATCTATGCACACCATGCGTACTGGGTAAACAGGTAAGAAACTCTTACAAATCAATAAACAAAGTCTCCACTAATCATGTATTGCGCTTCGCATATGGACTTATTTGGACCTACTGAACACAAAGCATTGGTGGAAAAAGGTTACTGTCGGTAATAGTGGATGATTATTCACGATTTACTTGGGTCTACTTTCTTTCAAGTAAGTCCGAGACTTTCTCACTCTTCTCAAAGTTTGCTAAGAAAATTCAGAATGAGAAAGGTCATACTATTTCAAGCATTCGAACGACCATGGAGGTGAGTTTGAAAATCAAGACTTTGCTAAATTCTCGTGATGATTTTGGTTTTCAGCATAAATTCTCTTCTCCATATACTCGAGAACAAAATGGAGTTGTGGAAAGGAAGAATAGATCTTTACAAGAAATGGCAAGAACCTTGTTAATTGGAAATAATATTTCTTCAAGATTTTGGGAATGAAGAAAGTGTTTCAACCGCTTGCTATATTATAAACCGCGTGTTTTTAAGACCAATTCTTGAGAAAACTCCTTATGAAATCTTCAAAGGAAAGAAACCAATAGTTTCTTATTTTCAAATATTTGATTGTAAATGCTTTATTCTTAAGAATGCTAATGATCGTGTTGGTAAGTTTCAAGAAAAGTCAGATGAAGGTTTTTTTCTTGGCTACTCAACTTCAAGCAAAGCCTACAGAGTCTTCAACAAGAAGACTCAGACTGTGGAAGAATCAATGAATGTCAAATTTCAAGAATCTCCACAAATCCAGCAAATTCGAATGAAGATTCGAACCTGTTCCTGCACTGGGGACTACCTCTACCGAAGTTGTTAACAATCCGAATCGAACAACAAGATACCGATGAAGAATCTTCTCTAGAAAAAGATCAACAATCCATCGACTCTCCAAGAATCGGAAACACAAATCTAGTCATCCTGAAGAACTCATTATTGGAAACATTAATGAGGGAATTCGAACAAGATCCAAAAAGCGAGAAGAGTCTAGTCTCGTTGCTCTTATTTCGAAATGGAACCCAAAAATATTGAAGAAGCTTTAGCCGATGAAAGCTGATTGAAGCAATGCAAGAAGAACTCGAGACAATTCGGTGTTAACGACGTATGGGAATTAACTCCTAAACCAAAAGGCAAATCGGTGGTTGGAGCTAAATGGGTATTCGGAACAAAGTTGATGAAAAGGGAAAGGTAACAAGAAACAAAGCAAGACTCGTGGCTAAAGGATACACGCAAGAAGAAGGCATAGACTATGATGAAACCTATGCTCCAAAAGAGCAAGGTTAGAAGCAATTAGATTATTGCTTGCTTTTGCTTGTTACAAAAATTTCAGGTTATTTCAAATGGATGTCAAAAGCGCTTTCCTGAATGGACTTATTCAAGAGGAAGTCTACGTAGAACAACCGCCTGGTTTTGAAGACTCAAAGAAACCAGACTACGTGTTCGACTAAAGAAAGCTTTATACGGTTTGAAACAAGCACCTCGAGCTTGGTATGAAAGGTTAAGTAATTTTTAATTCAAAATGGTTTTCTAAAGGAAAGGTAGACACTACTCTATTTATCAAAAGGGAAGGTAAGAGCTTTTTATTAGTTCAAATTTATGTTGATGACATCATATTTGGATCAACTAATGAGTCTTTGTGCAAGAAATTCTCTAAGACCATGCAGGATGAATTCGAGATGAGCATGATGGGTGAATTATCATTTTTCCTTGGTCTACAAGTAAAACAACTAAAGGAAGGGATATTTATTCATCAAGAGAAATATGCAAAAGAACTTGTTAAAAAGTTCGGTCTGGAAAACTGTAAGAAGACTGACATACCAATGTCAAGCTCCTTGAAGATAGACAAAGACGAAGCAGGGAAGAAAGTTGATCAGAAATTATATAGAAGTATCATCGGATCACTTCTTTATCTCACTTTTCTAGACGACATATTATTTAGTGTTTGCATATGTGCTAGATTTCAATCGATCCTAAGGAATCTCATTTAAGTGCTGCTAAGCGTATTATTAAATATGTTGCTTCTACTTTGCTAAGATTGGTCTATGGTATCCCAAAGAAGGAGACTTTACTCTTCTTGGCTATTCGAGACGCATCTTGCAGGTTGTAGAGTTGAAAGAAAAAGCACTTCAGTACTTGTCAATTGCTTGGAAACGGGGCGTATCTTGGTTTTCAAGAAAACAAAATACTGTGGCTCTCTCAACAGCAGAAGCAGAATACGTAGCACTTGGGAGTTGCTGTTCTCAAATACTATGGATTAAACAACAACTACAAGACTTTGGGATTAAAGACTCTTGCACAGAAATCAGATGTGATAATACTAGCGCAATCAACCTTACAAAGAATCCCATCCTACACTCAAGAGCAAAGCATATTGAGATTCGACATCATTTTATAAGAGATCATGTTCGAGAACAAAGAAGTCTTGATACGTTCGTAGACTCAAAAAATCAATTGCGAGACATCTTCACAAAGCCACTTGAAAAAGCTCATTTGAGTCTATTCGCTCCAGACTCAATATTCTATCTCTTGAAGAATGTTGAAGCTCGAGACTCACAATCTTAGAGTCGACAGAGTTTCAGACTCATAAAGGTACAGACTAAGAATGCCAATCGACGCGACTGTAAGTTTACTTACTTGCTTAATTCTGTTATTTTGAAAAGGTAAGTTTGATTGATTACATCTAATCGTGTTTATTAAGGCAGTTAATTTTAAAAAGGGGTGGTTACCTATTTATGAAGGCGGTTATTTGTTTTTAAAAGGCAATTTCTAAATATTTCCAAAATCCGCGACGTTTGATATACCCCGCTTCGCTTATCTTTAACATTCATCTTCTCCTTCGTTTTTACGACTCACAAACCCTAGATAAAAAAAAAAAAAAAAAAAAAAAAAAAAAAAAAAAAGGGGCTTTCACTCCTCTGCAATTTTTTACAAAGATCTCAACTTTCTTGCGAATCAAGTGTGGAAGTTTCTCCAAAGGCCTCACAAGAAAGTAACAATGTCTTACCAAAGAAAGTCTTCGAGGATCGCTAACAGGGGACCACAAGGTTCTGGAGAGGGCCCTACTCACTTCGATCCGACGAAGAAGACGACGTTCCTACAAAGACGTCTCCTCAACGTTCTCAACAAATAAGACCGACCCCACCCACCTCATGATGATACACCTCAACATGCGAAGAAATTCTTGAGGATATCGAACCAAGATCGTGTTGTTCTATTGCCGGAACAAAGAAGAAAGGCTTTCGCAAACTTTCCCAAAGTGACCCTAGGTTTGGAGGATCTAATCAACCGAGGGAAAGGACGATGATGAAAAAATGTTCTTGCATTTTAAGCCTGTGATGGGTATGGCTGCAAATCTTCGAGGAAAGAGGGATGATTTATTTCGATCTGATGGACACAGGAAGTTGTTTGACAAACTGCTGAAGCGTGGAGTGATGAATCCACGAACCGTAGACTTTGATTTCCTGGATCTTCTGAGCATTCATCTTAGAGAGAAGTTTGAAAAGCTTCAGTTGTATTCGTTCTGCACTGAATGTGATAAAGCTTATCCGGAATTAACTGCTTACTTCTATTCAAACATAAGCTTTCTTGATGCGAACAGTTTTTCGTTCAGTGTGAGAGACAGGGATTACATCGTTGATACGGACACTCTGGCAGATGTTATGGGTGTGGAAAGGGGTGCTTTCCAATCCATCTCTGTGTCTGTAAGTCATGCCACCTTGGAACTGGCAAGAGACCGAATTGCTGAAGGACGACTTTCATACTCCAGACTGAATGCAACCAACATCCTGCTTCACAAAATTGTGATCAACTGTCTCAGACCTAAGTCAACATCAAAGACAGATGTATCAATATCAGAAGCAAAGTTGATGTGTGCCATAAAGCTTGGCCTTAAGTTTTCCTTGCCACATACTATCTTGTTCCACATGTACAGGACAATGGCAAAGGACAAGGGACAACTTCCCTATGCTGCTCTCATTACTCGACTCTTCAGACATTTGAACATCCAGACTCCTCTTGCTCTCTCTGTGAAGACAATTAGTCAAATGGTTATTGGTCTGAGGATGATAACCAAGATGCGTCTGAAGGAGCTCAGCAAAAAGTTGGAGCAGTTCAAGGAGAAGACTCCTGTCAAACCAAGGCCGACTTCTGCCGCATCAAAAAGAAAGGGAAAGGAACCAATGGCTGGTTCTACCAAGAAGAAGAGAAGGGCAATCATCTTGGAAGAAGAAGAAGATGAGGATGCTCGCTATCTCTCGCTCTTGTCTCACAACTTTCTATACCTATTCCAGCCGTTCCCGAACAACACTTTACAGCAGAAGAGAAAAGAGAAGAAGAAGAAAAGAAGGAAGAAGAAGAGAAGGAAGGAAAGAAGGAAGAAGAAGAGAAGGAAGGAGAGAAGGAAGAAGAAGAGAAGGAAGGAGAGAAAGAAGAGGAAAAAGAAGAAGAGAAAGAAGAGAAAGAAGAAAAAAGAGGGAGAGACAGAAAAGAGAAAGAGGAAGAACCCGCACGGCACGATTCTCCGGCGAAAAAGGCTGTCAATGAGGAATCCTCTCAAAAGGAAGAGTTTTCTCTCCTCCCGAGGCTATTGAGACAGGGGGAGATGAACAACAAGAATATACTCCTCTCGTTGCTGACTTTCACACATGCAAGTGTCGGTCAATCGCCTCCACATGATGAAGATGCTTTGCTCAAATTCCGCAGGAGAATCATCATCTCCTAATCCTCCCCGCCGATGTTCACACTTGCTTGACTCCATCATCGACCGAGTTAATGCAAGCACTCGACCGAGAATTCAGATTTTGGCGACGCTTGAGACAATGCTGGAACTTAAGGGCCAAATCTATGCTATGGGGTGTGAATTTCGAGACTCTGAGAATGAGAATCATGCCATGTTCATCACCATGCATGATCAGATCAAAGATGTTCAGCGTCAGATTGAGGCTACTGCCAGAGGCACTGTTCTTGCACAGTTGCAAGAAGATCTGAGGAAGCTTGAAAGCACAGTCAAGTCTATGGAGGACTTTCAACTTGTTCGCATTCCTCGTGCTCCTTGAATTTTTTTTGGTGCTGACAAAAAGGGGGAGAAGACTCTGCAGATTTTAAAGACTTTCACTCTTATCTTCTATCCTCACTCCAAAACCAAACCTTCACTTTTTATTTTAATATCCTCTTTGGTTTTTGATTGTGTTTGATACTTGATCTTCAGTTTGTTGAATGTGTGCTCTTTATACATCGCTTAAGCTTTCAAATTAGATTAAGATAGTAATGTTTGTACATGACTAATGAGTTTTTCGTGGATGCAGATACGTATACAGTGGTATGTCATTGTGTACGGGGCTTCGTGTACGGGATAATCTCTACTATCTTGTTCTAACCTTTTATGAGATATCAAGAATCGCTTAAGACTTGTATTGCGGGGTATTAATATTCAAATCTGCAGGAGAAAGTTTTGTCACCATCAAAAAGGGGGAGATTGTTGGAAAACTATCCTCGGTATTTTGAAGTTGACAAAACATTTTCCTCGCCTAGTCGATGACTTGCAGATTCTACTGACAAAGTCTGAAGACCAAAGTCTGAAGACTTATAGACTCTACTGGCAAAGTCTGACGACAGAAAGACTCAAGTATTCAAAGTCTATCCTCTTGGACAGTTTCCAGATCAAGATTCATATTCTTATCTTATACGATTCCAACGGCTATGGAATATTTTTCTACTGGATTCAACACTAGAAGATCCTATTACCTTATTAGTATAAACTCGCAGATTATTCTTGGAAAGATTTACTTATGGAAACCGAGATCCTGATTGTATGGGCGAACAGGATTGATGGGCTATCTTCACTTGCCTTAAAGAGCTCGAGATCTCTCTAATTGATTCCGTCCAACGAAGCATAGGCCCAGGGCTCTAGCTCCAGCCTGTGTGAAAATCGGCTGCCATTGAGGCTCTATTAATTATCTGAACTTGCTGCGCTGCCTTTGTGGTAATCAGGATGTGAATCGTTGCTTTACTTTTGCATCTAAGCTCCTCTGCTGAATATCACATCTTTGATGAAAATGCCTGAACGGAGAATTTCCTTCACTACTAAACTGTTGATCGAATTTGGTCATATAGGCCTATTTTGAAGAGAGTGAGCTAGATCCATATGTGTTCGATTATGTAATGCTGGCCGAGAACGTCATGTATAAAATTGAATCGATCCCAATGTGTTTTTCGCTGAATTCATATGAAACCAAAGTGATTCCTATACTTGTATGCTTATTTCTGAACTTATCCAGTTGAGTTGTGCTTGAATTGACTCCCATGTTCTGTAAAATTTGCCGAAGCCCCATACTGATCATGTCCATTCTATTGCGAAACTTGGAGTTTCTGAATTTGCTTGATTTCATTTTGGCGTCTTTTGATTCTTGTCAATGTGTTTATAGGGAAGTGTCATAGTTCTCTGTGTAAATGGCATATATGTGACTGAACCGAATTGTTTAATGCATTGCATCAGCATTACTGATATGCTCATTATATGCACACGTACCGATATGTCGATGCTAGGCTGAGGGTTCCCTATGATAGTTTGGATTTGCTTTTGATTGGTTCATGTTATTTCGCTTGCCTGAGAGCATTCTCCTACTCAATTCACTGAACTTATCACATCTGTTTGCATTATAAGATAGGCACGTTTTGTGTGTCTCGAACTTACGTTGTATGATTTTGATTCATGTTTCAATACCTCTAATTTTGCCGTAAATGCATTTGGACTTATTTGAGTGTGCCTGATCTTGCTTTCCTTATGCCCGAGTGGGGAACTTCTCAATTTGACATCAATTTGTTCTTCCCTCATTTACTTTATAATCTTAATTAGTCACGTTGATACACGATGACTATCACTATTTGTGTTAAATCAATTTATATCTCGTGATACCTTACTATTCATTGCTCAGCCATGGTATGAGTGGGAAGTAGATATTCTCACCTACACAACTTTCGAGCCAAAACTGGGTATATACATGTACATTGTCTAGTATATTATATGTTCAAAATTACTTATAATTGAACATTTTCAGCAACGAACACTATTTCAAGCATGATTTCTTATTTTAGGATCAGTAGATTTTAGATTTTTATCTTGATTGATCTTAGATATCTTTTGATCTAGTGTTGCGATTCTAAAGATTGTCTAGTTGAAGATCCGCAATGCACAAATTTTGAATAAATGGTTGCGTTTGCAAATTTGAAATGGCTTGTTATATATCCAGTGTGAGAATTTTATTTACATATAAATATTATGGCAAGCTGGACGTACCCAATGGGTACAGGGTTATTTTAGTGACTTGGGTATGGGAAATCTGTAATATGTTTGGGACGAGTTTGGGATGATTGTCCTTGTCGCAAACCTATCCCAAACTCATTCCAATTCCATCTCTACCATCGGTACTTGCTTATATCTGTTAGGAGATAAGAGTTAATCAAGAAATTTTTAAGTTAACATGTCACTAGCCCCTTGAATTTAAAAAGATAAAAAGTGATTAAACACTATCAAAATCTAAATTCGGTTCAATTTACTGAAAATGAAGGAATCCATTCGCTTCAACCCGTGGCCTGTGCTTGGGGACGTGGATAAGATGAGGAAAGAAGGGTATGCGGAAAGAATTGGCAGAGTTTCACCAGTTTGAGAGAAGCAGGGAAAATGAAGGTCCATTTTTTATTGGGACGAAAATAAAATTACGAAAGTCTTAAAAATTGTCCTAGCCCGAATCAGCACGAAAATTTTTAACCCGATTAGACCAGAACGGATTGTCGACCTTTATTATATATATTTCAGGTAGGCCAGGTTTTCCGGCTTTGTGCTATGTAGCCCAAAATGGCCTTGCACGCACGATTTTTCTATTTTCATATTTTATTGATTTATATTTGTAGTATTTCACTAATTTCTTTAATCATAAATGAG
Organism: Eucalyptus marginata; assembly: GCA_014182565.1. Lineage (NCBI taxonomy): Eukaryota > Viridiplantae > Streptophyta > Magnoliopsida > Myrtales > Myrtaceae > Eucalyptus > Eucalyptus marginata. The sequence goes on from CM024586.1 coordinate 26,219,205, forward strand.
AAAAATGAAATTTTACGGGTGAAAAAATTAATTTATTGCACTATTGAAAATAGTGAAAATTATTAACAAATTTCAAAAATAAAAGATACTATATAGGTGAACAAATTTCTAGCATTTTTTTTTTTTTTTAAGTTGGCTACCTTTCGACCCTAGCTCAGCCCTAACCCCAAAAGACCAAAATAATAATGGACGGGCTAGATAATCCATTTCGGGTTTGGGTTTTTTTTTTTTTTTTTTTATCCTTGAGCTTGGAAATTCCAGACTCGAAAGTTTGGACTAGGCCGAAAAATACACTCCTACTGCCACATTTATTTATTTATTTTGGTCAGAGGGGAATTGTCGATAACTTGGTCATATTTGCCACACAATCTTTTTTTTTTTTTTTTTTTTTTTAATGTGATATTTCCATTTTTTCAAATTTTCTTTTAATGAACAATAACATCTTTTTTCACATCTACAGTTTTTCACCTTCACTTTCCCACTCCTTTCAAACAAAAAAATAGTCGATCTCTTAATTTCTTCACCTTCGTTTTTCGGACCTTTCCAAATGACTATTTTTCCACCTCATTTTCTTTCGCCTATATTTTCAACCTCTTCATTTTCTTCACCTCCCAAAAAATATATCCAAACATAGTGATAGTTCATTTGATTTAGGTTCGGTTTTCCCAAACGGAATTACCTTGACTTTGGGGATGACGTAAGCGAAGATAGAGTGGTCCCGTCTACACTCGGTGACCATGTACCGTTTTCTACCCAAATGAATCGTTAGTTTTGCATACGTGCTTATCAAACACCCATAAAAATATCTCTCTCCCTCTCCACTTGAACTTGAACTTGTCGGGCAAAAAAAATATTGCATGGCCTTCTTAATCAGGCTCGGGACAACAACCCCATAAGCTGAAATCAAATCGAGTCCAATCGTTTAAAAGAGACTAATCTACCGAAATTAATCCAAACTAGAAGACCATGAAATTCCCGAAACCATATGAATATCAACTAAATGACACTAAGCCAAATCTCATACTAAGATTTAACAATCTAATCAAGACGTATTTTCTAACATTATTCTAATTTTTTCTTATTTTCGATTTTTTTTTAATTTTTTGTTATTTATTTATTTATTTATTCGGTCCCCTTCTTGATCCATCACCTTCAGGACACGCGTAAATGTCACAGCTTCTGCAAAATTCTTTCAACGTTTCCATTTTGTCACCCTTTTCTTTTCCACAAAACTCCCCCCAGTACGAGTCTCTTTCTCTGCTGAATTTCCTTTACTCATTTCCACTCATCTCCTTCGTTCGTTCATTCATAAAAACACACTCATCACATTAGCATACTCACTATCTTTCTGTATAGTCTTGATGTTCACGTCTTTCCCCTTCTTTTCTACAAGTCGAACAACATAGATTGACCAACTCACGTCCAAACAAAATCAAGAGATCTCCCATACAACCATTCAAAATTCATTCGGTCAAATGCAGAACTCATACGTTCACAGAAGTTACGCAGCCAGCAAGAAATAGAGCAGTAACCAAAAGCACATGCTATGATCAACAATCGATGATCCGGCATGCTACTGAGTCAGAATTTTCGCCAAGCACGTAATAGGTGCTGAATTCTCCCTCGGCTTATATGGTTACTTGACTGAAACAGCAAAGAATTACGGATCCATTGACATCAAATTGGACTGGGGAGCTCACAGTCAGCATGTAAAGACTCCGGTTCCATCTAACTTGAGATTAATTTCAGCAAGATCAAAGTTCAATCATGGCAAGGTTTCCAAAAGAAACAAAGATCAATTAAAGTCTACACAACGACAAGAGTGAATCGTTCAAGCAAAAGACGGCTCTCCGTCAAAATTTGAACCAAAACACACGCCATTTTAGTTCAGGAATTTTCACAAACAATTGGTAGGCATCTGGGCTACGCATTTTAGAACCAAGTCGCTGCTGATTGGAGTTGTTCAAACCGCCTGGGTTGCTAGAGGAAGAGGGCGTGATGAAGAATGAATATGGAGAAGTGTGACCTCAGAGACTCCGTTCAAGATATGGCGTCTCGAGAGAGAGAGAGAGAGAGAGAATGGAGTCGGTCGTTATCCGGTGATGGACGATCGGCGGTGGTACTGCAGCGGTTAGAGGTGATGGCTGGAAGGAACCAGTTTTTGGACCTAGGCTTCCAAGGATCTTGGCAGACTTCTTGGACTGATGGGCTCTTCACAGTAAGGGACATCGACTGGAATTGCTGAGCTCGGTGGATTTGGGTCGCGACTGGGCTCAGTACTGCTTCCTTGGGCTCTACAAGATGGGCCGAAACCAAATATAGCCCTCTTTCTTTATTATTTTATTTTTCTTCCACTTTTTTAAATTTATATATTTATTATTATCGTTGTTATTCTACATTAGACATACGCTTGATGTGCCGACCAAAGTATATATTTGTATAATGTCTAGCGTGTTATATTCTAAAAACGTAATTGGTTTTCTTATCCTTGGTGATGTTCCCAAGAGATTGGCTCATTATGAAGTTTTTTCCATAAAGAATGCATCCATAAAGTTAATTTGAAAGGAAGTTTCGATGTAATGTCATTATTAATTCTCATCAGAAATGACCGTAATCTCATGTGAAGTATCCCCGGGTTCTCGTTTCATCTTACTTAGCATGTAATCATGTTTTTGTCAAAAAAGCAAAAGCGCAAAATAATTAAAAGATAGATGAGAGGCCAGCCCATCACCCGACCTCGGTAAGCACGCATGCCATTTTGTCTTAATTTGAGCATCTAATTGTCGTAAATTGCGTTCTATTTTTCTGGCCTATCTTTTAAATGTGACTAATGGACAAGAAGTTCCCGACAATTTGGTAAACTGCATGCCATTTTTTTTTTCAAATATTCTTTGTTTATCGAGCGATACTACAGAAGAAGACGAGGACCATGTTTTCTCATTTTCACAAGTTCAACAACCAAAGTTATTCACAATCAATTCTTCCTTGCTATAAACCAGTAAAAATGCCAACTTTGAATGTCGCTCTCCTAGCCCTAAAAATTAAAAAAGAAAAAAAAAATGTTACCTAGATCTGTTCAATCTATTGCCTTTTCTATTATTCTAAGTAATTAGGGAGAATTACCAAAAAAGTCCTAAACCTATTGCAATTGTGCTAATTCAATCATAAACATTTTTTTGGGCAAATTTAATCCTAAACCTTTACAATTGTGCCAATTTAGTCCATCCAGCCAAAATTGGTGGGCGCATGGCCCGGGACGTTGGTCGAGGATAACTGGGCCGACGAACACGATGTTGCAATTTTTTTTTTTTTAATATTTTTTTTCGAATTTTCAAAAAAAAATTTTGAATTTTTTTTTTTTTTGTTTTTCCCACCTTCTTCTTCCTTCCTCAACGATGTCGCCCTCGCCAACCACCGGTGAGGCTCGCCCGCCCGCCACCGGGCGAAGGCGAGCCTCGCTTAGCGACGACGCGAGGCCGCCGTCCGCTAGATCTTGAGGGCGTCCCCCGAGAGGGTGCGGATGGCGGACGAGTCCGAAGGGGGCGGCAAGGCCCTGGCCCAAGTTGCCGACAACCAAAAGCACGAGAGGTTGCCAGATCTGGCGACGGTCCTCATTGGTGGTTGGCGAGGCTGACCTCGCTGGCCCTCGCCTCGGCCGATGCCGGCCGGCCGAGAAAGAAGAAGGTGGAAAAAAATAAAAATAAAATTCAAAAATTCAAAAAAATATTAAAAAATTAAAAAATTCGAAAAAAAAAATATTAAAAAATATTTAAAAAAAATTGTCACATCAACGTTTTCCATCCAAGTTGTCCCCGGCCAGCGTCCACGTCAGCGCCGGCCGGCCAATTTTGGCCGGATGGACTGAATTGACACAATTGTAAAAGGTTTAGGACTAAATTGGCAAAAAAAAAAAAAAAAATTTAGGATTGAATTGGCACAATTGCAATAGGTTTAGGAATTTTTTTGGTAATTCTCCCCAAGTAATTATGATGTTACTTGATTTTACTAGTCTTGCAATGCTACATAGGTTGCTTATATTTTTGTTTTCCATGAATGAAAAAAGTATGTGGAAAATGATTTTTTTTTTTTTACCTTCATTCAGCAACATAACGTTTGTGGCAGTCTACATTTGCTCCATTACTAAATTTGATTACCTAGGCTATTCTATAGCTTAATTTCTAGACTCAAGGTGGTTTCACTGCAATCATCATTTAAGTAATATGCTAGATACATTTGATTTGACTTTGTGTAATCTTGATTAATATGTTCCATGATTTATCAAATCTCAAAAATATTTAGATTCTAATTAGTGTCTATATATAATCGCCGTTATGTTTAAATTTGTCATATCATATATCTTTCTATATTTGTACAACACAATTAATGATATAGAAAAAGCATCCATTTCATTTATCTCTTGTTAACACAGCTTACAAATAATTATTTGAAAAGGTAAAGCATGGTCAAGCACTCAAACTCTATCATAACGACTAGCTCAATGCATGCCAGAATTGCTCAAGCTCAAGGCTAGATTGTTATAATATGTAATATATTTTATTATTATGAATATGATCCCAATATTGTATTCCCAATTGTATTCCGATTTATTGCCCAATTTATTACTCACGTGTATTACGTGATATTTGTCCGTTAATACATTACCATAATGGTCTTGATGGAAGATATCGGTAATGTAATAAACGGAATAAAAACGTCAGGTCGTCTGTTCAAACCCGAATTACTACGTAAAACCACACCATCGCTTTGAGGGGTATTGATTAGTAGAACGGGGCGTACAGATCCTGTGTTCCACATATTGCGATCAATGGTGCTACGTGGATCCTTGAAGGTTTTGGGTCTTCTACTTTTGCAAATTTCATCAATGGCCGGAGGTATGTTGATCTTTACGTTTCCACAATTCGATCCCGAATTCTGTATGAATTTATCTATCATTGATAAATTGGGATCGTCGGAGTTTTAAGTTTATATTTAGTCTAACAAATGGTATCGTGAGCATGTTTATCTCCGCCTTTGGTGAAACCTTTTGGAATTTATTTATTTTTTCATTGAATTATGTATTGGGGTAAATTCAGATTTTTATTGCTTGGTACGGAATTTTAAAATTCCGGTCAAATTCGGGCAACCCACCACGTGATAATGAATCTGCATGATCTCACCGCCATTAGGAAGAAAAACCCTTAAATTTTTCGGCATATTATTGATCGTCGGAGGTTAATCGAGCGGTGAAATTTTGGTGGTTAGGGTTTTTTTTTGGGCAGATTGTTTTAGGCTTAATTTGGTCAATATGTTAGTTGTTTTTGCCGGACTTTGAAATTATTCGTTCGTCCCGACGTTCTCTTCAAAACCCATAAATCAATTTGGTTGGACATGGGCTGTGGGAGGAGCCCTAGGCGGCGGAACGAAGGAGGTCGCGGTGGAAGAGAGCTCGCAAGAAGTCCTCGGGCGCGTGCATGCACGCGCTCGAAAGGGAAAAAGCGCGCAAAATTCCGATTTTGCCCCCTTGGGCGTGGAAATTTACGATTTTGCCCTTTTTGGGCCTAAAATTCCAGTTTTACCCCCTTCTGCACGTGATTTTACTGTTCTACCCTAAGGTGCAATTTTATGAATATTTTTTCATAAAATTAAATGTCTAGTGATTTGTATATATTTAATTAATTAAGGATTAGCCACAGCATCTTTGATTATATTAAATTATATACATTAAGAGCCTTTGGATCACATATAGTCAAAGACAATAATTGTAATTATTCACATTAATATTATGAATTTTATCCCACAGAATTTTCAATATATTAATGTGATTAATTAGGATGAAATATTATTTTATCTTTTTTAATTTACCCACAGGGATTAAGGAATGGAATATAATTTGATAGTTTTATCATGAAGTAATTATGAATCAATTTAAATTAGAAACTTTGCCCACAAAAGGCGCTTTTTGATGTTATGTGATTCATATTTTATAACATGTTTTACATTGGTAAAATATGATTTAAGTTTATTAACCTCAAATATATTAATACATAAGTTTTCTTTGATTATGATGCGGTCTTACCACCTACGATTAGTTACCTGTATATTTGTTCCCGAGCTTAATGGAAATAACTTTAAAGAATGGAGAGAATTAGTTCTTCTTCAATTGGGGTGCATGGATCTTGATTATGCTCTAAGGACAGATGAACCACCTGAACCTACTGAGAATAGTACTCATGTTGAACATACTCGTTATGCTTTCAATGGGAGCGGTCCAACCAAATCCTGTGATGCATAAAGACAAAACTCTTTGCTAGCATTCATGGTTCAGTCATTCAAAGCATAACAATGTCAAGGAATTGCTGGAGGCTATTGATGCACAATTTGAGTCTTCAGAGAAGGCGCATGCCATGACCCTAATTATGAAGTTCTCATCATTGAAGCTTACCAATGTAAGAGGTGTGCGTGAGCACATCATGAAGATGAGGGACATTGCAGCTCAGCTGAAAAATCTTGAGGTTGGGATATCAAAATCCTTTCTTGTATACTATATCCTAAATACTCTCCCACAAGAGTATGCCCCTTTCAAGATCTCTTACAACACACATAATACTAAATGGTCAATCAATGAACTCATGACCATGTGTGTTCAAGAGGAAGAGAGGCTACTTATGGATAAAGGAGAAAGCGCTCATATGGCAACACAGGATAAGTATAAAGGTCAAGGCAAGCAAAAGGGAAAAGGTAAGATGCCTCTACCTCCCCAAGTTGGCATTAAGAAGGAATCCAAGTCCTTCTTCTGTAAAAAGAAGGGGTACATGAAGAAGGATTGCGCCAAATTTAAGGCCTGGCTAAAAAAGAAAGGTAACCAACTTGCATGTGTTTGTTATAAAACTAATATGGTTGATGTGAGTCACAACACTTGGTGGATTGATTCTGGTTCTACAATCCACATTTTGAATTCCTTGCGGGGTTTTCGAACCAACGGAAACCGTGGGAAATGAACAAGGCATCTATTCGGGAAACAAGATGCGCTTGCGTGTGGAAGCTATTGGGACATGCGAGATTAGTTCTCAATAGTGGTTTTGTTTTAATTTTAGAAAGGACCTTTTATATTCCTAGTTTTTCTAGGAATTTAATTTCAGTTTCAAGACTTGTACCTTTGGGATACTCCTTTGAATTTTCAGATTCAACATTTAATTTATCGTATAAATCTGAAATTGTTGGGAGTGGTATTTTGTCCGACGGTCTCTTTCGAATTAATTTACAACACAATGCCATTAATAATGCGATGCATGTTCATGACAATGCTGGTATAAAACGATGTGTTGTGAATGAGGATTCCTCTATGTTGTGGCACCGGAGGTTGGGACATATCTCCATGGATAGAATTAAGAGACTAGTAAATGATGGAGTACTTAATACTCTAGATTTTACTGATTATGACACTTGTGTGGACTGTATAAAGGGAAAACAGACCAACAAGTCAAAGAAAGGTGCTAAGAGGAGTACAGAAATATTAGAAATCATACATACAGATATTTGTAGTCTAGATATGGACTCAAATGGTCAGAGATACTTCATTTCTTTCATAGACGATTATTCGCGATTCATGTATCTCTACTTGCTTCGAAATAAGCATGAAGCACTAGATGCCTTTAAGGTATTTAAAACCGAAGTAGAGAAACAATGCGACAAGCAAATTAAGATCGTGAGGTCAGATAGAGGTGGAGAATACTATGGTAGATACACTGAAGATGGACAAGCACCTGGTCCATTTGCGAAGTTTCTTGAAGAGCATGGGATTATTGCCCAATACACTATGCCTGGTTCACCGTACCAAAATGGTGTCGCAGAAAGAAGAAACCGAACATTATTGGACATGGTGCGGAGTATGCTAAGCAACTCCAAACTTCCTAAGTTTTTGTGGACCGAGGCTCTTAAACGGCTGTGTACATATTAAACCGAGTTCCAACCAAGGCTGTTCCAAGGATACCTTTTGAGTTATTCAAAGGTTGGAAACCGAGTTTGCGACATGTACGTGTTTGGGGATGCCCATCTGAAGTAAGAGTCTACAATCCACAGGAAAGAAGTTAGATCCAAGGACTATAAGTGGGTATTTCGTTGGATATGCCGAAAAGTCCAAAGGATATAGATTTTATTGTCCATCTCACACCACTAGATTTGTGGAATCAAGAAATGCTAAATTTCTTGAAAATGATCTGATTAGTGGGAGCGATCAATTCAGGGACTTTGTTCCCGAAGAAGATCATTCGATACTCAACCTTCCACCTCGAATATTGGATTTGTTGTTGCTTACAACGCCCCTTCGCTTCAACCGGTCGTTGAGCAACCAATCATTGAAGATCCATAACTTGCTGATATTGATCTGGTAGACCCAACTGTTCAACAATTACCGGATACTGTTGAGCTTCCAGTTGAACAACAAACTCCTCAGGAGGATGTTGATGCAACATTAAGAAAGTGTACTAGAATGAAGAAATCAGCAATTCCTAATGACTATATTGTGTATCTACAAGAATCGACTATAATGTTGGAGCTGAAAGTGATCCCGAGACGTTTTCACAAGCCATGAGTTGTGATAAATCCAAATTGTGCTACAATGCCATAAAGGAAGAGATGAGTTCCATAGCATCTAATGAGGTTTGGATTTAGTTGAGTTGCTTGATGGTGTGAAGGCCATTAGTTATAAATGGGTCTTCAAAACTAAGAAGGATTCATTAGGCAACATTGAGAAATACAAAGCCAGACTCGTTGCCAATGGATTCACTTAAAAGAATGGAGATTATACGTAGACATTTTCTTCTGTATTTAAAAAAGATTATCTTCGTATTATTTTAGCATTGATTGCTCATCTTGAAATGGAATTACATCAAATGGATGTGAAAATGGCGTTCCTCAATAAAAAATTAGAAGAAGTGTTTTACATAAAACAACCGAAGGATTCTTCTCTAGTGCTGGTGAGCATTTGGTATGCAAGCTTAAAAGGTCTCTATATGGCTTGAAACAAGCATCCCGACAATGGTACTTAAGATTTCATGAGGTCATCTCTTCATTCGGTTTTATAGAGAATGTCATGGATCAATGTATATACTAGAAGGTTAGTGGGAGCAAAATTTGTTTCCTTGTCCTATATGTAGATGACATTTTACTTGCAACCAATGACAAGGGGTTGTTATATGAAGTGAAACAATTTCTCTCTAAGAGTTTTGATATGAAGGATATGGGTGAAGCGTCTTATGTCATTGGCATTAAGATCCATAGAGATAGACCTCGAGGTATATTAGGATTATCTCAAGAAACCTATATCAATAAGGTCTTAGAGAGGTTTCGGATGAAAGATTGTTCACCAAGTATAGCACCTATTGTGAAGGGTGATAGGTTTAATTTAAACCAATGCCCGAAGAACGATTTTGAAAGGGAACAAATAAAGAACATCCCATATGCTTCTGCTGTCGGAAGCTTGATGTACGCTCAGGTTTGCACTCGACCTGACATAGCTTTTGCTGTGGGAATGTTGGGAAGATACCAGAGTAATCTAGGTATGGACTACTGGAGAGCTGCAAAGAAGGTGATAAGGTTCCTTCAAGGAACAAAGGGACACATGCTTATGTATAGACGGACGGACAACTTGAAAGTAGTTGGTTACTCGGACTCAGACTTTGCTGGCTGCATTGATTCTCATAAATCAACATCGGGATATGTTTTTATGTTTGCTAGCGGAGCTGTATCCTGGAGGAGTGCAAAACAGACCTTGGTTGCCACTTCCACTATGGAAGTAGAGTTCGTTTCCTGTTTTGAGGCTACCTCACATGGTGTGTGGTTGAAAAGTTTCATATCGGAGCTTAGAGTTATGGATTCTATTGCTAGGCCATTAAGAATATTTTGCGACAATTCAGCTGCGGTTTTTATGGCTAAGAACCACAAAATTGGTAGTCGAAGCAAGCACATCGACATCAAGTATTTAGCCATCAGAGAACGTGTTAAAGAGAAGAAAGTGGTCATAGAACATATATGCATTGGATTGATGATAGTTGATTCTTTAACTAAAGGCATGCCACTAATGAGTTATAAGGATCATGTATCTAGAATGGGCATTGGTCCAATCATGTAAATTTTTTCTTTATATAAAAGAATTTGTGAGACTTTTATTTATTTATAATGTTTTTCTCAATATAGTTGTATACATTTATTTATTCTGAGAAAAGCAATTACGCTTGACCTGGAGTAAACATAAGGTTTATTCATTAAGTTATTTGATCACATATGGGCTGATGAAACACATTGTGATACACGGAAGATAATACTCGCTCTAAGAGGACTCATCGCCATGATTCATGTGTTTTATTTCAGTATGAAGTTTATGTGGGTTTGGGTTAATAACTCATTTGATGGAATATTGGGATCAAGTGGGAGAATGTTATAATATGTAATATATTTTATTATTCTGAATATGATCCCAATATTGTATTCCCAATTGTATTCGGATTTATTGCCCAATTTATTACACACGTGTATTACGTGATATTTGCCTGTTAATACATTACCATAATGGTCTTGATGGAAGATATCGGTAATGTAATAAACGAAATAAAAACGTCAGGTCGTCTAGTTCAAACCCGAATCACTACAGAAAACCACACCATCAAGTTTGAGGGGGTATTGACTAGTAGAATAGGACGTACAGATCTGGTGTTCCACATATTGCAGATCAATCGCGCTACGTGGATCCGTGAAGGTTTTGGGTCTTCTACTTTTGCAAATTTCATCAATGGCCGGAGGTATATTGATCTTTACGTTTCCGCAATTCGATCCCGAATTCTGTATGAATTTATCTATTATTGATAAATTGGGATCGCCGTGTTTCAAGTTTATATTTAGTCTAACATAGATATGGTTGAGCATTGCTCCAGCTTCAAGCTTGATGCCTCTATATTCAAGTGAGACCATGGTAAGGGAGGGAGGGAGGGGGAGAGGGAGAGAGAGATGCAGTAAGCAGATGCAGGCAAAGGTAGAGCCTAACTTGTGAAGGGCGTTAGTGGTGTCGGTTTGGGTAGTGGTGCCGACCGTTGAGGATGGAGTCCTTGATCGGCTGTATCGTGGGGAAGGAGAAAGAGAGAAATGTGTGGTAAAGTAGAAGATATTTCATGTAACAGTCATATTCTATGGCAATTATACAATATGTAACAAGCCAATGAAAATAAATATTTTCAAATGAGCCTTAAATGGTTGGAAACGAGCACCATTTTGTGCTTTTGTGGAACATTTTGGTTTTCGATCCAGCTCTCATGACTTTACCTTGCTGCTAATCTATGTTAATGACGTGATCATCACTATGATTACACTGATGGTATTCCATACTTCGATTAAGCTGTTTCTTATTCAAGATTTTGAGATAAAAGGTCTGGCAAAACTTAGTTATCTCTAAGGGCTTTATGTCTTCTGCTGGGATTTACTCTCACGCCAATAAGGTTACTTTTGACGCATCTCAAGCCGAATGCCCAGTTGAATACTTAAGACAGTCAAGCATTGAAAGATGCCACCTTGTGTCGTCTGCTTGTGGGGCAATTTAGTTTACCTTAATATTTACTTGTCTGGATATAGCTTTCGCAGCTATATTATCAGCCTAATTCATGTCTCGTTTAGAACTACTAACTATGCTACAATTCTAGGCACTATTTGTTTACATCGAGTACTTCATTACTTAAGTGAAGTCTTCTCTTGCTTTAAATGACTTCTCCGATGCCAATTATGCTGGTCATCTCAATGATAATCTCTTTACGGCTTTTTTTTTTTTTTTTTTTGGTGTGTGGAAACACTCTAATTTCATGTTGTAGTAAAAAGCAAGATCTTAACATTGAACCCATGCTAAAGCATATCATGGTATTTTAGCTAATTCAGCTATTGAAGTTTTATGGCTGCGGTGCCATCTCAAAGATGTCGGTGTTCTGTAGAAATCTGATGCTACTTTATTTTATGACTCTAGCAGTGCTGTATAGGTTGCTTATATTGATGTTTTTCATGAATGTACAAAGTACGTTGAAAATGATTTTTGCTTCATCCTTCAACATAATGTTCGTGGCAATTTACATTTACTCCATTATTAAATTTGATTGTCTATGCTATTTTATAGCTTAATTTCTCCAGTCAAGTTGGTTTCACTTCTATCATCTTATTTTCAAGCAATATGTTATATATATATATATATATATATTTGATTTGATTTTGTGTAATCTTGATTGATTTGTTCTGCAATCTATCGAATCTCACCAATATTCAAAATATTGTTAATGTCTTTTTTATAGTTGTTGTTATGTTTAAATTTGTGATTTCATACATCTTTGCATATTTGTACTATGCAATTAATGATATAGAAAAAGCATTCATTTCTTTTGTCTTGTTAACACAGCTATAAAGAATTATCAAGAAAGGTAGGGTATAATCAAGCACTCAAAATCCGTCACATCTTCTAGCTCTATGCATTGCTCAAGGTAGATGCTAGATCTTGTCAAGCGTCATTGCAGCTTTGAGCTTGACGCCTTTATTTTTTAGAGAGAGAGAGAGAGAGAGATGAAAACAAAGATGGTGTCAATTTAGGGATTAGTGGTGATCGTCAAGGACTGTCGATGGTGTCATTGATTGATTGTAAGGTGAGGAGGGAGGAAGGGAGAGAGATATGAAAAGAGCGTTGGTGTCAATTTAGGGAGTAGTGGTGACCATCAAGGACTATCGGTGGTGTCTTTGATTGGCTATGAGGTAAGGGGAGGGGGAGGGAGAGAGAGAGAGAGAGAGAGATATGAAGACAAAGGTAATGTCAGTTTAGGGAGTGGTGGTGATTGTCAAGGACTGTTGGTGGTGTCATTGATTGGTTGTAAGGTGAAAGGAGAGAGAGAGAGAGAGAGAGAGAGAGAGAGAGAGAGAGAGAGAGAGAGAGAGAGAGAGAGAGATGAAAACAAAGGTGGTGTTAGTTTAAGGAGTGGTGGTGACTATCAAGGACTGTGGGTGGTGTCATTGATTGGCTGTAAGGTGAGAGGGGAGAGAGAGAGAGAGAGAGAGAGAGAGAGAGATGAAAACAAAGGTGGTGTTAGTTTAAGGAGTGGCGGTGATTGCTAAGGACTGTCGGTGGTGTCATTAATTGGCCGTAAGGTGAGGGGAGAGAAAGAGAGACGAAGACAAAGGTAGTGTCACTTTAGGGAGTGGTGGTCACCATCAAGGATTGTCGGTGGTGTCATTAATTTGCTATAGGGAGGGAGGGAGGGAGAGAGAGATGAAGACAAAGGTGGTGTCAGTTTAGGGAGTGGTTCCGTCAAGGATTGTTGGTGGCGTCATCGATTGGATGTAAGGTGAGGAGAGAGAAAGAGAGAGAATTTGTGATAAAGTAGAAAGTATTTCACGTGACAGTCATACCGCATTACGATACACTGTGTAACAAGCTAATGAAAATGAGTATTTTTAATTTTTAAGTGCCACTTAGGATGACATGCATAGAGTGCACGGGCCATTTGGATTAATCAATTACATCACGTCAATCATGTGTCCAACACATAAATACATATTTGTAGTAGATAAGTAGTTCAATATTTTAGTTAAGGATTTTTTTTTTCTAAACATAAAGATCGTTGTAAATGCCAAAAGTTGGGAAACATATTTGATATAGATATTAAATTTGAGGAGATTCTTGAAATTTTCTCTAATATGATTATAATAAAGGAAAACTAAAAATTCATCTTCATGTTCTATCCTGATTTCACTTTATATCTTCTAATTCTGAAGCTAGGAATCCAATTATGTGTTGAATTGAATCTAGACCCATAAAAATGATGGATCTAATGTAAATCTCCAAAAACTCATGATCAGCATAAGTAGAGTAAGTAGAAGAGATGATGAATTTTATGAATTAGGAAAAAGATGAAAATTTGACAAACTTTATTACGTGGCCAATCTTGGCTATGTTGATGTATATGTAAAGCAATAGCTAGCTTCCAAATAGCATCTTCAACTCTCTTTAACCCCTTGATGAGAGACTAGTGTTAAAATTATACATATAGTATATTTGCAGGTTCATATTCTTGTACTATGATCCACATCAGCTAACTCTTTTCAATTTTAAAAAAAAAAAAGAAGTAAAATTATAAAACAATTAACATCACCACATATGCTATTTGATAAATATGAGTTATTTAGAATTAATAAACAAGTTGAAGAGTTTGATGCACACTAAACTTACGTTACATTGTCTGGCATCTAGATTTTCAGATAATACTTAAGAAAAACCGTGGACCCCACACTAAATCCCATAGTTAAACACAAATTTCAGTATAATTATTAAATTATTATTGATTTTCTCCGTTGCATCACTTACAAGCAGTGCCAGGTGGTGAAAGACTTTTGACTTGCTTTCACTCGTTGGAGCCTTTCTTTTCCACTTTTTTTGTCGAGAGGATTTTGTCGGCTTTTGCTTTTTTCCAGCTAAAAAGCAAGGTGGGGGAAGACTTTTTGACTAGCTTTCTCTCGTCGTTGAGTGGTCCTCGATGATGGTGACACCCTCATTTCATGTGCCTTTCCTTCACGTTCTCCTTTTCTGGGCCCCGCTAGTTGTGTGACGAGGTTTGACTTGGAGCAGGTATTCGGATCGGACGGCTGAGGATGATTCCATCAGGAGCAGGAGGGATTAGAGTGGGCCATGGGGGATTAAGGCCCGGATAGAGGCATGCTTAGATGCAAACACGTGTAACAATAAAGCAGGCCCACTTCTGGAACAATTGTTTTTTTTGGGTGGTGTGCAATGCATTATGAACCCCATCACTCTCACTTTTCGCGATTTATTACCACTAATCCATGACAATGGCACTTTCGTAATAGCATTGCTAAACGTGACTCTCTTCTCTTCTGAACCGCTCATTTTCTCTCTCTCTGCGCAGAGCTCTCATTCTTGAATTCTCACGCATTCACGCACTCCCTTAGCCTTTTCAACTCTCTCGCTCTTCGCTCCGCTGGAAAACATGGCGTTTTCCGGCGAACGCCGACCTCTCGACTGCTCTCTTTCTCCCGAGCTCACCTGCGAGACTCCCTACCCCAGCCTCAAGCTCTACTTCCTCATCGGAATCCTCAGCCTCTCCGCGCTCTCCATCGCTCTCCTCATATACCTCTGCGTCCTTCTCAGCCGGACCTCGAAGAAGCACGAAGTGCCAGCAAAAGGGACGAATTCTCGGGAATCAGTTGGACCTTCCTACGAGGTTTTTCTAAGTTTTCATGGACGAGACACCCGTCATGGATTTACCGATTTTCTTTATCATGGCATGGTTGAGGCCGGGATCCTCGTCTTTAGGGATAATGAATCCCTCCATGTCGGTCAAAGAATTGGCGATGAACTTCTACAAGCCATCCAAAACTCCAAGATCTACATTCCCATATTCTCCAAGAATTATGCGTCGAGTCACTGGTGCCTTCGAGAGCTTGCATACATGGTTGAGTGCGCCTCCAAATCGAATGGGAATAAAGAGATTTTGCCCATTTTCTTGGATGTGGAGCCTGATGATGTCAAGTTGAAAACAAACTTATACAGCAAAGCCCTTTCAAAGCATCAGAAAAAGTTTTGCACTGAAGTTGAATCATGGAAAAAGGCTCTTGTTGATGTGGACAAGATAAAGGGATGGAACTGGAAGACAGATGAAAGGTAAATGTCTTAAACTTTTCCAACTTGTCATCCATAGATTTCCTTTTCCTCCCTCGTTAGTTTAATTGTGGTATCATTGGTGAAAATATAGTTTATTCATCTCACCAATCCAATCTAGTGTAACTTGTGGTCGTGGCCGTTGTCGCTGCTACTATCGGCCACAGTGGCCGATGGTGCTCTATCGTAGTGCACCCTATTCATCCTAGTTTTGTTTCTCCTCACACACTTAGTCTCCAACACAATAGCCGCAAACAGTAATAAACCTCTGAGTAGTTCCACCAAGCCACCGACCAGCCATTGCAGCATCTCGACGGTCATTCGCCACCACTTCTTCGTCGCGGGCCGGCACCAAGCTGCCAGAAGCCGCCGTTGAGCCATCCGGCCCCCACCATTTCCCCCTTTGACTCACTGTGATGAGTCGGATTTGTGCTCAGGAGGCCATTTCTGACATCACAAAGCCCATATCCGGAGTCGCCGAGCTTCGGTAGCCCCAAATCTGGTGTTGCCCAAGGGTGGTGACGCCATCCTTGGCGGTCGCAAGGCCACGACCCACGTGATGAAGATTGAGGCAAAGGCCTAGACGGGCAGGTCAATAGGGCTCGATGGGCAATGGCGCTGGAATGTGACAGCGACGGCCCAGGGAGGTCAGTGATAACGGTGCGGTAACTGAAATTCGGGGAGCGGAGATAGAATGGGAAAAATCCAGATTGTTTGGTGTCTAAATTATTTTGCTTTTTTTCTGCAAATTGTAAATATAAAATTTATTCTAACCCGGTTGTTACATTTCGGCAGCCAAGTAGATCTGATACGATCTATAATTCAAACTGTGTTGACAAAGTTGAACATCGGATTTAAAAAAAATGTGACCGAAGATCTTGTTGGAGTTGATGATCGTGTAGAAGCTATAATCAAAATGTTGCATGTGGAATCCGATAATGTACAATTTCTCGGAATCCACGGAATGGGCGGGATTGGCAAAACAACACTTGCCAAGGTCATCTTCAACCGACTGTCTTCTAGCTTTCATGAATGCAATTTCCTTTCGGACGTTGGAGAATCATCACGGCGCCATGGTATGGTACATTTGCAAAAACAATTGCTATCCAAGTTCCTTGATTCTTATTCTCTCGACAAAATTTATGATGTGGATCATGGGATCAACATGATTGAGAGAGTACTTTGCAATAAAAAAGTTCTCATTGTTCTTGATGACGTGGATGAGAAAGAACAACTCAAAAGTTTAGCTGGAAAAGATGATTGGTTTGGTTTTGGTAGTAGGATTATCATAACTACTAGGGACCAAAGTGTCCTAACCAAGCTAGGAGAAGCAACACATGAAGACCTTGCAAATATTTCGGCTTACGGAGTAGGTGAAATGGAATTTGATCATGCTCTTAAGCTTTTCAGTAGGCATGCCTTTAGAAGAGACTCTCCACTAGATCAGTATATCTCCCTTTCCGAAAAAATTGTCCATACTTTGGGAAAGCTTCCTTTAGCCCTTCAAGTCACTGGTTCATTACTTTCCGGTAAGTTCAAAACATTTTGGGAAGACACTTTGAAGAAGCTAGAAAAAGCTCCCCCCATGGAAGTCCAAAAAAAAATTGATGATAACTTACGAAAAGTTAGATGATGAACAAAAGCAAGTATTTCTGGATATAGCTTGTTTTTTTGTTAATGAGGATAAAACATATCCTTCCTACATGTGGGATGCTTGTGGATACTGCCCACACAATGCCCTAGAAGTCCTCTTTCTCATGTCCTTGATAAAAATCAAGGATGATAATACTTTTGGATGCATGACCAAGTGCGGGACCTCGGAAGGGAAATCGTTAGAAAAGAGAATTTTGATGATCCTTGCAAGTGCAGCAGAGTGTGGAATCTTGAGCAAGCACGACGCATTTTGAAGCAAAAAGAGGTATGAAAATGGAACACTAATTTATTTTCTTGTAAAATTATTCTTGTGAAAAGAAAAATTAATCACTATTAACACTTGAAATTGTTTGCTTTTGACCTTCACATGTGGACTTCTTTGTGTTTCCATTGTCAGGGGAGTAGGGACATTAAAGCACTGTCGCTTCAATTTCCTGAAGAGGCTATACAGGCTTTATTGGAGGCTGATGAATTTGCTAATTTAGAAAAACTGAGGCTCTTTCTAGGCAATTGTGTGTCCTTTATTGGAGACTTCAGTAATCTTCTGTCCAATTTAAGAATGCTTTCTTTTTATGAAAGAAGAAGGGTTTGTACCACTGGTGGTCCTTCCATGTTTCAGGCAAAAAACTTTCATCCAACTAATTTAGTCGTTCTTCACATTTCAAATAGCGACATTACGCAAGAAAGTATTGATTGGATCAAAGTACGATACAACTCCCACTCCTTGTATTCATAAATCATTTCTTTTCATTTTTTTTTGCAGGTCGTTTCTCAATGAATATTTTATCAAATTGTTTTGCAGGCGGCAAGGAAACTAAAAGTCCTAGATCTCAACTATTGCGGAAACTTAAGGAGAACACCTGATTTATCTACATTGGTGTCTTTGGAGATTTTGAGATTAACAAATTGTAAAATGTTGGAAAGTATCGATTGGATCAAAGTATGATACGAGTCTCACTCCTTGTATCCATAAATCATTTCTTTTTATATTTTTTTTTAGGTCATTTCTCAATAAATATTATTGTTTTGCAGGCGCCGAGGAAACTAAAAGTCTTAGATCTCAGCTATTGCCATAGCTTAAGGAGAGTGCCTGATTTATCTACATTGGTGTCTTTGGAGATTTTGAGAATGAATCATTGTACTAGAATTAATGAAGTTCCAGACTCGATTGGGAAATTACAATCATTAATCGAGTTGGATTTGTCAAAAACAAGAATTGATCACCTACCAGATGCATTCAGCAATCTAAAGCAACTGACAACACTTAGGATGGGGGACATTAAGGGAGGGTTGACAAAATTACCTAATGCGATCTGGTTTGTTCAGTTAGTAGAGTTTGATGATTTTTATGATTTTGATGACTTTGGGTTCACGGGAAGGGAGCAGTATTGTTTGAAAATGCCAGACTTGTCATGGACGCAAATATCCGGATTACCCACCGTGGCGAGTCTCGTCTCTAATATCCTTCTTAAATTTGAGATAGCCGCACAGGATAGCAAACGGTTTTGGGATTCGACGTGCCACCCCCTTGACGAGCTGGAGAGTGTCGTTTGTTTTTGCAAGGAACTAACGTTCGACAAATCTCATTGGGAAAAACAAATATTGGCCTCCCCAAGCATGCGGTTCCTCCTCCAGCTCCCGTCTAGTTTAAGAGACTCATTATTTCGAGAATCGGTGACCCAAGCTTTGCAATTTGTGAGTGATCCTTGTTGGTGGATGCCGATATTCGTTGGTATATGTGATTCGAAGTTGGAGAAACTCTTTCTGCAGGATTCAACGCTTTCAAGACAGATCTTCGGGTTTTGGCAGAAAATGCGGAGATTCGAGTCCAAATACTGTCGGAAGATTCCTCCATGGCTGCATCACCCCACAAAAGCACTTGAGCCGTCGCATATGAAGAATCTGCAAGAGGTAGATCTGTTCGAATGCAAGCTACTAGTCGAGATTCGTGGCCTCGAAGAATTGGAATCCCTTTCATCCCTTGCGGTCGCATATTGTAGGTCAATTGAAAGGATGCCAGACCTATCGAAATCAAGGAAGCTAAGGGAGCTTCGAGTAGGAAAATGTCCGAAGCTAAGAAGCATCGAAGGTTTGGACCGCTTGGAATCTCTAAAGCGTTTGCGGATTCACGATTGCAGGTCGTTGGAGAGTTTGGTGGACACCTCGAATTTGGATTTAGAATGTTGCTTGATTGTATGTTGCAAGCGGTTGCCCCACCGTCGCAATTATTGTAAACATGGCCAGGGTTGCTATTGTGAGATGCTTTTCGAGGGGTTATGGAAATCTGACCTGATGGAAGTCCAGCAAGTATTACAGGGACACCCGGATGTTGCGCCAGTAAGGAATTTAGAACATGGCTTGGTTGTTGTGCTTGGTGTAGCCATTTTGTTTGATTTGTTGTTGTTCTGTTTTTTTGTTCTATGAAAAAGGCTTTCTCCCGGAAAATATTGGTGATGAAGCTAAGGAAGTGAACAAGGCACGCTCATATGATGCCAAAACATTGTCCAATTTTGATCAGCTTTTGAACATAGTACTCAGTTCATTGATTGCTGCCCATGATTTCCATTTTATTCCTCCTTTTGTCTTTGTTATATATGAGTTTCAACTCAAACGAGTGTGGTTGAACCCTATTTTTCTCTCGCTTGTTTTGATCGAAACGGAGAAACTGAACACAACGTGAAAGTCTCACGGCGAGGGATGGGGAAGGGCTAGAGAGATAGAGAGAGAGAGTGGATGGTCGGAGTTTCTCTCGGCTTCTTACATGAGAGAGAGAGAGAGAGAGAGAGAGAGGGGGGGGGAAGGTGTGATTTGTTTGCGTCGCGAGGTGACCGTCTGATAAGGGGAGGTGTCAAGTTGTTCGAGGTCAGCGAGGCTGTGGCGGTTGAGTCGCAGACGGTCAAGCACATATACTAACCCTCTTTTATGTGCAGTGAACAAGAAGCACTATCCACAATCACTGAGCGACGAAGTATGGCGTTTGCAGAAAATAGCCAAAGACGGCACTCTGCACAAGTGCATGACTTTGAGAGGAATCAACACTGTTCAAGATTTCCTCCAGCTGTACGATGTGGATGCGCCTTTCTAAGAAACAAAGTGACTCTTACTCTTCGAGCACTGCTAATTTCTCTTTTTCCAGTTCATGTTATTCTAAGCATTGTTCAATATTAAATCGTGCTACTTCTTTTGTGTGCGATGTTATTTGAGGTACTTGGAAATGGGATCATCTAGTGGACATGGGAGACGATCGTCAGACATGCCAGCCCCTGTGTGATCAACGATGACAACATGTATTTCTACCAAGCTTTGAACAAGGCCAGTATCGTGTTCAATTCGGTCATGGAAGTTGCTCAAGCAGCACTCGATGGCCAAATTTACCAGTCAGTAGACATATTGGCCCACTCTCAGAAGGTACATAAATCATAACCCGAAACATCTCTATCTAGTAGCTGAGTGTGAATCTATCTGTACCTATAGAAAGGGCCTGTATTTATCGGATTAGTCTGCTTCCATGGCAGAATATATACCACAAGCACTTCTCTTAAAAAAGTACCCGTTTGATTTTGGACTTGATTGAACCCGTTGCTCGGTTGACAGATATTGTTGCAGAACTTGAAATGGCTAGCTTACAAAAACAAGAATCAATAGTGGCGCTCGATGCCCTGCCCTGCGTCTCTCTTCTGAGAGCCCCAACCAATTTGCCTACAGAGCCGTCAATTGGCCTGAGCCTGCCTCTTCATCATCTATTTTACACAGAGCTAAACCGAGGTATTGTGGTATTACATCACTTCCATCTATCTTTTCCTTTTTGGCCTTCTTAATCTTTCATAGTTTAGTGTTCCCATTTCTTTATTGGCACATCCACCTTTTTGCACATCTATGGTAGCTGAAACTGAAATGCATCATTATTCAGATAGACCAGAAGTGACTCCTGAATTTAGTTACTCATTGGTTTCAGCATCGGGCTGCTACAATATCACAGAGATCAGACAATTAGGTTGTCTGGGGCCACAGAGTCATAACACTGCAAAAATCTTCGATCTGACTATATTCAACAGCTTGGCAAGGGAGGACTCTTTGTCCAGTTTTGAGTGCTGGCGAAAGCAGTCATCTTCCTGGTTACACAAAATATCTGTTTGCGCTGAACATCCATTTGTCTCCTGAGGAGCTTTTTCAAGTGCCATCTCCAATCCCTGGCAATTTAATGTGGACACCGGAGCATACTTTCATCATTGAGTTGAGCAGCGGGGCAGATTTTGGGATCTGCCCATCTCACACAGGTTATGGAGTCCATAATTCTAGGATTGCAAGGGCCAAGGTGGCATGGTGCAAGATCCGTCATATGGTGAAGTGGAAATTGGTTCGGCGCATTGTGGCTGCAAAGAAAATAGCAATGTTCAATTGTGCAAGTTATCCAGCTGTATACATGGAGAGTCCCATCCCCCAAAAGAATTTTCGGTGCTTCAGGAGCGCGAAGCTCTCGCCCACACAAGCCAGTCATCACATGCGAAGTATAAAAACGAAGGAAATTCATGATACTTGATGCGAGGAGATTGTCTTGGGGGTATGAGAATGTCTTGTTCTAGGGGTAAGCTGCCCAGGATGCATCATCGACCTAGTATTATGCATGATCACTGCGATTTTATCTATTGTTTTTTGTTGATTGTCCTTTCATATTTGAATGAAGTTGTGCACCATCAAGATGGGGCTGCCAATTGGACGTGTCTTCTCTTTATGGGTCACGCAAGCTGATCTTAGGAAGTACCTCAATACAGGGGTTCTTCCTCAAGAATTGTAAGGCTTTTGCTCTCTTCTTCAAGAATTGTTTGGCATTCTGTTTGTCCCAAATACATCATCCCTTGATTTGCCAGTTTACTGCTCTGATATGCTCAATAGACTTTTCTTTGCTTTACAAAATTTGTGAGTATATTACTTAGTTTGCGAGATCCAAAGTTTCTCCTGTCAGCTTTGCTCTTATTGATCTGAAATATTATATGGTAACCATTAGTCACAAAGCCCACAACCTTGACGGTATATAGTCAAGGTTCTTCTATCGCCAATGTGGGACCTTGTTTTCCACGTAACATTCCACCGAGTTCCTGTAGGCCTGGATCTAAGACCGCTTCGAGACTATTCCAGAGAATATTTCTAGGCGAGAAAAGAGATGAATTTTTCTCTTTCGAAATTGAGCAGTTTTGCTTTCATCTGCAAAAAAATCGAAATGGAAACAATTCATCTTTATCATTGAAAATCATGCAAGACGTGCAAAGTTTCCCATTTGATCAATGAAAAGTGCTTATTTGATTGTGATAGTGAGTTCTAACGGAAGAAATACGGAGAACCAAAAAAGTATTCCTGGGCAGAAAGTAAGATCTGAATATCAAATTGTAAAGAAAAGAGTGTACCAGCAATCTAGGACGTTGCACATACTTACCATGTACCTAAAATTGTCGATGGTGTTAAGCATGTTTTAGTTCCTAAATCTGTCATAGATAACAGCACTGGAAAAATGGAATTCTTCTCTTGTAGGGCAAGGTCTTGGCAAGAAAGAGTATTGGATTTATTTCCACTATGGTGAATATGCTGTGGGGACGAGGAGATTGAGAAGGGAATGTTCCTTATGAACTTTTCCTCTTCCAGAACATTGCGCACTGTCTTCTTGTGCTGAGAAAATGGAAGCCTGTGCATAGTTGGGAGGTCTCTGATGTCAAAACTCTTGTCTGGGTTAAGCTGCAGAGCGTTCCTCTGAATCTTCTGACATGGGAGGGTGGTCTCGAGGGCTTCTTCAAAAGGTGAGAAAGTACTAAGGCAGGTCGATCCTTTATTGCATATTTTTGTTATGGCGATGGAGGTTTTCCCAAAACTGTTCAATAATGCTGCAAGTCATGGCAAATCAAAATACCAGTCTCAGTACTCTAAGCTGAAACTTGCTGATGATTTGATCTTTTCCAAAGGGGATTTGGATTCTTTGGATGAAAATATTGGCCTTGTTTCAGAGATTTAAGCACGCGTCAGGTCTTGTTTCAGAGATTTAAGCACACGTCAGGTCTTAGTCTTAATCCATTAGGACCGAGATATATATCTAGCTGGTATTGAATGGCAATTAGTGGATGATAAACATCTCTTGGTGGCTTTAAAAAGGGCCAATTGCCAGTTAGATACCTTGGCCTTCCTCTGATTTTGGAAGGTTAAGTGATAGAGTGTAAGCCTTTGGTGGACAAGATTACTCTTCGAATGAGTTCTTGGATAATTAGGCATCTCTGTTACGCTGAAAGATCGCAACTCATTGAGGAAGTAACAGCTTGGTGAATTTTTGGAGTGAAATTATTTTGTTGCCAAAAATGTCATCAATATGATGGAGAGCAAGTGCATTGCCTTCCTTTGGAAGGGAAAATCTGAAAACGCTCGAGGTTCAAAAGTTGCTCGGATGATGCATGTCTCCCCAAGTATAAGGGTGGTTTAGGATTTGAGGAAACTGGGACGTTGAAATCTTGCTTGTCTATTGAAGAACTTACGGAGATTTTGCTGCAGGCTGGATCCATTTGGGCGGCCAGGCTTAGCTGTTTCTTGATAAAAGGGCAGTCTATTTGGGCAGTGAATCCAACTGGCGAGAGCAGCTATGCTTGGAGAAAGTTTACTTGAAGCAATATAAATTAGTATATAATATGTAGTTTCATTTAAAATTTGGTAATATATGAAAATTCGATGGAGAAACGCAGTAATTAATTGTAATTTGCACTGCAAAGCATAGCTTGAGTTGTGACTTTTCTTCATGTCCCATATAAAACTCGACCTCACTTATGACTTGGTGTCGAGAAGACTTTTTCAGATATGCTAATTGTCATGTCTTGCATATAATGGATGACGAGATTGGAAAAATGCGAAGTCAAGATTTTCAAATTATGATAAGGGAAATCTATTCTTAACTTTTCATAGCCAAGATCTTTGCTAGAAATGCATACCTTTTTAGGGCACGAATGATAATCATTTTATTTCTCTATTTTTCTATTTTTATGTTCTTGATAATAGGTTTAGAACAAAAATCTATTTGATGATGCAATTTCATTTTTCTATCTTTGGGAAAAAATTTTAGGCTAGAAATATATTTGAAACAAAAATGAGAAGTAAAATTTTCTACTTTTTTATTTCTGGAACAGAAACAAAAATAAAAACTATTTTCGTCACTCGTTGTTGCCACCCACCGCTAGCTACTGGTCGTCGCCCTCCACCCACTGCTCACCCTCCAACCACCAATCACCACCCTTCACCGGCAGCCACCAAGAAATTTTAAGGCCTATCAAACGAATTTCTATTTGAGAAACATAAATTTGGTCACATTATCAAACGCATGTCTTTGATCAGAAACTTATCTAAGGAATAAAAATAGAAAAATCTATTTCTAATAAGAAAGTATTCCTAATAATAGAATGGTTATTGTTTTTTTTTTTTTTGGGTAATGTAAGTAATATATTGACTTTTAATCAAAAACTATACAACATAGGGATCTCAGCAAAAAAACTTACACTCATGATGACGAGCATGTCAAAACGAGTGGAAGGATGTCAAGAGGAAAGGGAAAACCAACAGCCAAACAACGGCAACCAAATAACCAACCAGCATTAAGCAGCAGCCAAACATTGGCAACAAAAGAAAAGAACAAAGACAGGAAGGCCAGACAGCAACAATGGCAACCACCGAGTAACCGGAACTGGCGCCCAACGATCGATGAGCCCTCAACCGCAGCAGAAGCAAGAAACTCCGAAGGAAAACCAGAATGGTGCCTTTATTAAACTCGAAATTAACCGGAACAAATCATAAGGCAGTCGAATCCAAATGGGTTTCATAGGTAGAAAGACAAAAAAAGTTGAAAGGTCAACGTCCCCAAGGCATGTCAGCGGGAGCTTAGCCAAAATTTTGAAAAGCACAGGCGAGGCAATTTTCGCTGAGCAAACCTAAAACGCAGTTGATCACTTCGTCTCATTTGCTCTTAGCGCGCCTGTGACGTGAAAGGGCCGTAGGACGATGACCACGTACGTTCCACGTTCCACGTTCCGCCCCATGGACAGTGCCCTTTTTTCTTCTTTTCCCTTGTTTTTTTTTTTTTCTTTTTACTTCCTCTTTTGCGAATTCTTTATAGAGGATCAACATCCAATAGATCATCAGCGTAATCTAGAGGAGAGCTTCCCATATCAAAAGGTGGAAACCACATTTTCTTGAAAACGTCGTCCGCCCCTCTTCTCCAATCCCATCACGATCCACATCGTACATTACTGAAGGTTAGTCCACAAAATGCATGAGAAATTGCATGGCAAAGATTTCGCAAAGATAAAATCGACATTAAAACCGGAAAAAGGAACCAAATGACAATGTTCCCACAAATATGAGAGCTCACCATTAGGGATGGGCACAGGTGGTGAGTCCAATCCCCAGCCGGCAAACTAGGAACCTGCGCCGTCCTTGTCCCGTAACCCACGCGGGGCAGGGTGGTTCGCCGGCTGTTCGTTGAAAGGGAGGTAGAGAGTAAGATAGAGAGAGATAGTGTATTAAGACTGCCAAAGATTTTGCTTTAATTTCTAGCGGGATAAGTTTATTAAAAGTCATAAAACTTATTACAATAGTATAATTATGTCATAAAATTTTCAAAAAATATAATTAAGTTTTAAAACTTGTCATGAAAATACAATCGAATTCTAAAACTTCCAAAAAGTGCAATTAAGTATTAAAAATTGTCACGAAAGTCAATCAAATTCTAAAACTTTTAAAAAAATGCTATTAACACTAGGACTTGATTTGCTCAATTTGATAAGTTTTAGTATTTGATTGCAATTTTTAAAAGTTTTAAGACTTAAGTGTACTTTTGTAATAAATTTTAAGGCTTAATTGCACTTTTTGAAAATTTTAGCATTAAATTGCACTTTATTGACAAGTTTTAAGATTTTCGATACACTTATCCCAATTTCCAGTAGTATCTATGTATTTGACACAGAGTGAGAGGTGATAAAGTGTGAAACACCAGAACTACATCAAGGCCTCAACGTTGTCCCCAGCGAGCCAAACCAACAAGAACCAACGCCCAGAGCTAAATGGATAATTAGCGAAGTACCCTCAAGTCAACGCTCTAAAGTCAAACCTGAAACCTGAATACAACGTTAAAAACTAAAGAGCCATTTGAGGAACTATAGAATCCACTAATCAGGATGAGTTCAAAGAGAGTAGCCTGGTCGACTTTGACGAACTCAGGCGACCCAGGCCTTGAGGTCGTCCTTGATGGTGCTATCGTCGGACTTGGCAGACTCGACGTGCTTCTTGCAGTACTCGATCGATGTTGAAGTACGATCGCAATTAGGGTTTGTGAATAGAATCTGAGGAACCACTGTCACCACCGCAAATGCACACGAATAGGAGAGGCAAGGACGCAATGCGATCGACGAGGAAGATCAACCTCGGGAGCTTCACCGGCAATCCGTTCGGGGTCAACGAGGCTATGGCCAATGAGTCACGGACGATCAAGCACATATGCTCCCCTTCTTTATTCACAATTGTGGCTGATATTTTATCCCATATTCTCACCAATGCTCTGTAGGAGGGATAGCTTCAGGGAATTAAGCTAAAAAAGAAGAGCCCTGCGCCCTCCTTCTCTTTACATATACCTCCCTATTATTGAATAAATATCTAAAGTTGATACGAAAAGATGAACTTTAAGTACCTAACAACGCCAATGAACTCAATCGAACTAAATTCCCAAGCATGCCACGTCATCATTTTACTATTAACCATCCAATCATTTTGGTACATATAGATTCTAGCAAGTACAAGGAAATTTACTTTCTACATTTAATATGAAAACAAGTAAAGTTGTTTTTGAGATTTATCTTTTAATAAAATGGCTCGTCCTTAAACTTTTGTGTAAATGTGTCCATTTCATATCTAATCAAACAATTGATTCAATTAAATCCCTAATTTTTTCTAATCTGCACCGTGATTCCTTTATCTTTTAACGAATTATGTTCCTAAACTATTTTAAAATGTTCAATATTATTTTTATTTTAATTATTATAATGATGGAATCCGTCACTTTCTCATCTTTTGCTCATTAAAAACAATTGATTGCTACCCAATTATAAGGGCAGCGTAGTTGGTGTGCGTTCTTTCCCTCATCGCGAGGTGGAGAGTTCGAACTCTCTCGATGCTAAAAAGTGTCTTAAGCGAGGAGTTCTGGTGTTGGGGTCCCAAGCTAGCCTCCCCCGAGATTTTACGTCTAAATAGTGGCTTGTGATGACGTCCAACGGTGCCACCGGGCATCGGAGCGATGTGGCGTAGGGGATCTCCGTGTGACCCCAATTGATTGCTCTTTAATATCGTTTAAGGACTATAGTTGATATAATTCCGGAGAGTCTCGGTGATTATACTTCCTCGGTCTCCAAAAAAAAAAAAAAAAAAAACAATTGATTGCTCTTTAATATCTCCAAGCTTTAAGGACTATAGTTGATATAATTCCAGACACTTCTAACATATGAGAGAAACGGTGGTTATACTTATACATAATTTTGTAGGTCACATTTTCAGTTCCAAGGATGCGGCTTTGGACAGTTATCTAGAGGAACAGTATATTGGTCCATACTCTACTATGCTTTCATCCATCTTAATTTTTGGTATAAAAAAGCAATAAAGTAATTATACAAAATTAGTATGATTAGTAACTCCTTTTACACTGAAAAAACATCTACCTACCAGTAACTAATAATTTTTCCAGGCGATAAATTATGATGAAATAAGAAAAAGTAATTTGCTGCCTATCTATATTTAATAACTCTCAATGTTCATAGTAATTTCTCTAGACTTTACCATACACATCAACTTATGTTTGTAATCTTATTGGAGAGAGGATGTAAGATTTTATGTCATTGACATATTACATCTGGCGTAAGAGTAGATATGCAATGCTACCACTGAATTTAACTTGTGCCAACTGACATCTTTTCATTCGAAAACTTCTCATTCATTTAATAAGAAAATTAGGATCAAGTTCAACAGAGTTTGACTCCTAAACAAAAATATCGATGTTGCATAGTCTTGCGTACGCATTTCTCAATGCATATCTTTGCATTTTGATAACAGGGGCATTTAAATTTTGGGCATAAAGCATTCATTATATTGAGTAAAGCATGGATCCGGTTATGAGTTTCTTCGGGATTGGCCCGATATGCAAAAATGAGTCCTGAACTCACTTGAGATTCCTAAACCGAGCCTGCGCTAGCCCGGTCCTAAGCTAATCAAACTCGGCCTAATGAAGGGAAAGGAAGCGCAGCCATTCAAGAACAATAAGGGAAATCCAAATCGGCCCACACCCATTGTCAAAGCCAATTTCGGTCAGAAGACATAAAATGGAAGGTCTTGTTCTGCTGTACATGTTGAAATTGGAAAGGAGAATCAAAGAAGGAAAGGAGCGTGTAGTTTCCATCTTGACAAAGGGAGTAATCTCGGCATTCAAGGACCGGCATTCACGGCTAAAAGAAAACAAGAAAATCTGCGCATCAAAAAGCAGAGGATTCTCAGCCAAGTGGGAGGGAGAACTTTTCAGCATATGATCCTTGCCAAAGAGAGCTCGAAAAAGTAAAAGGATGGAGCTTTTCTTCACGGCCAAGAAACAGAAATGCAGAGAGAGGGTTAAGGTTCTTAAAAGAGAGAACTTTAATAAAAAGAAAAGAAAAAAAAAAAGGTAAGTCGTTGGCAAAAGAAAAGAGAGAAAAAAAGAAAAACAGGGAGGTAGATTCTCGTGGAGGAGGTGCAAAGAAAAAATGGAAAGAGACCCGTGAGGAAGTGACAGAGAGCAAATGATGCAATTTCCCGTTGCACTTTCCCTTTGCTCTTTAATTTCCAAGAATTTTACTCTTCATTAGTTAAATTTCTCCATCATTTCATTTCAAAGCACGGAGCACCTTGCACCTGGAAAAAACCCAAAAACGAAATCGTGTTTAGCACTTTTTTGAAGTTGACCTAACTTTTGTTCAACTTAGGAACAAAGTGTGAAAAATCATTTCTCTAGACTTTACTATATGCATCAACTTATGTTCATTATCTTATCGGCAAGAGTCTGTAAGATTTTATGTCGTGGACATATTACATTAGGTGTGAGTGTTAGATATAAAACTATTTTGTGCTAGTCGACGCCTAAATTATTGTCAAAAAGACTTCCCATTCATTTTAATAAGAAAATTGGAGATCGAATTCAACAGATTTTGACCCCTAAACAAAAATGTCGATCTTGCACAGTCATGCATTCGTAATTCTCACTTCATTTCTTCGCATTTAGATATTAGGGACATTTAAATTTTGGGCATGAAGTATTCGCATCGAGCAAAGTATGGTTCCATCTTGAGTTTTCTTGGGAGTGGCCCAGTAGTAGATGGCTCCATATGCAAAAATGAGTCCCGAACTCACTTGAGGTGCCAAAACCGAGTCCGCGTGAGTCCAGCGAGTCCAGCCCCTAAGCTGTAATCAAACTCGGCCGAATGAAGAGAAAGGAAGCGCGGCCAATACCATTTTCGAGGCCAATTCTAGTCTGAACATGTAAGATGGAAGGTCTTGTTGAGCTGCTACACGCGTATATTGGTCCATACTCTACTATGCTTTCATGCATTTTAATTTTTGGTATAAAAAAGCAATAAAATAATTATACAAAATTAGTATGATTAGTAACTCCTTTTACACTGAAAAAGCATCTATCTATCAATAACAAATAATTTTTCCATCCGCTAAATTATGATAAAATAAGAAAAAGTAATTTGCTGCCTATCTATTGTTAATAATTCTCAATGTTCATAGTAATTTCCCTAGACCGAGCTCGTGCTAGCCCGGTCCCAAGCAATTCAAACTCGACCTAATGAAGGGAAAGGAAGCGCGGCCATTCAAGAACAGGGGCGAAAGTCCAAATCAGCCCTCACCCATTCTCAAAGCCAATTCCAATATGGACACATAAGATGGAAGGTCTTGTTCAGCTGCACACGTCGAAATTGGAAAGGAGAATCAAAGACGGAAGGGAGCGTGCTCGACAATCAATCAGGGACCGGAATTCATGGCCAAAAGAAACACAAGAAAATCTGGGCATCAAAAAGCAGAGTATTCTCGGCCAAGTGGGGAGGGATATTTTTCAGCAAATAATAATTGTCAAAGAGAGCTCGAAAAAGAAAAGGGTGGAGCTTTTCTTCGCAGCCAAGAAAGAGAAATACAGAGCGAGGGAAATGGTCCACGAAAGAGAGAACTTTAATAAAAAGAAGACAAAAACAGGGAAGTGGTCAGCAAGAGAAAGGACTAAAAAGAAGAGGAAAATAGGGAAGTGGTCGGCAAAAGAAAACAGAGATTTGTAAAAACCGAGGAGGCAGATTCTCGTGGAGGAGATGCAGTGCAAAATTGAAAAGACAGAGGGAGAGAGAGAGAGAGATGTCGGGGCACGCGTCAGGAAGTGACAAGAGCAAATGGTGCAATTTCACCGTAAGTCGGTTTAATTTACTTTCGGTACATCTAAATTCCCTTAAAGTTACACTTCTCGTTTGCACTTTAATTTTCAAGAATTTTAATCCTCATAGTTAAATTTCTCCACCATTTCATTTCAAACCCCGGAGCACCTTTCACTTGGAAAAAGCCAAAAACGAAATCATGTTTAGCACTATTTTGAAATTGAATAATTATTGCAAAGTGCATTTGCCATCATCTAAAGAAATACTTCTGTCAAGGGGAATTTTTCCCTAATAAAAATATACAATTTTCCTCTATTCTGGGTAATGGGCGGGGAAGAGTGTTCAGCTCTAAAGACCTTCTCTATGTCTTATCATAAAAGGGTCCCACATCCCCATAGAGTACACGGATTGAATTGTAATTGTTTCAGTGTTTTTCAACTTAGCTTCACCAAGAGAAAGAGACTTGTTATGGCGGAGAAGAGAAAAAAATTTCAAATAATAGTTGCTTCACACGATAGTAAAATATAGTATGATAAACTTATCAATATTGAATATTTTCAACATTCAAGCGTCAATTAAAATGACATGTATATTACATTTGGACCGATTACTTCACATATGACTGACACATAAAATACATTTCCATAATAAAAGGGGTAGTTTGATCTTTTAGTTGAGGATTTTTCTCTAAAGATGAACATTCTACATATATCAAAAGGTGAGAAGCGTGTATGATATAGATGGGAGTACTTTTGAAATTTTCTTTAATATGATTAAAGTATAGAAAAACTCGAAGACCATCTCTATGCTGTATCTCAGTTTCACTTTATATCTTCCGTCTCTAAAAGCCATGCATCTATGAATTTGTGCCGTCACTTTCGTTTGTCGTCACGCTTCAGAATTTAAATTTGTCATTAATTGAATGGGACCCAGAAATTTCTAGGATGCCAGCCCACCGATTGATTCATGGAAACTTTTAGGAAATTTCACGGAAACTTCTCAGATGACTCAAGGTGTTGACTATATTGACTCAGGGGACATTCGGAGTCCAATACCTTCTCTCCAGGCTAGAGACCGAAAGAGCTTATCATACTGACAGCCCTCGCTCAGATCCAAGCACACTCAAAGCAAACTTCACTGAGAGAAAGAAAGCATTTGATATCTGGGGTGTTTAGAGATCCTTCAATGGAGAAAGGCATGAATTCACGGGCATCATCCGGATCTTCATATGAGGTTTTTCTAAGTTTTCGAGGATTAGATACCCGTCATACATTCACCGATTTTCTTTATCATGACATGGTTGAAGCTGGAATCCTCGTCTTTAGGGACAGTGAATCCCTCCATGTCGGTGAAAAAATCGGTAAGCTTTTACAGGCAATTGAGAACTCCAAATTCTACATTCCCATATTCTCCACAAATTATGCTTCAAGTGACTGGTGTCTCCGAGAGCTTGCACATATGGTCGAGTGCACCTCAAGATCGAATGGGAACAAAGAGATTATGCCCCTTTTTTTGGATGTGGAACCTGCTGATGTCAAGTTGAAAACAACATTGTATAAACAAGCTCTTTCGAAGCGTCGGAAGATATGCAGTGAAGTAGAGTCATGGGAAAAGGCTCTCACCGAGGTGGGCAAGATAACTGGATGGAACTGGAAGAAAGATGAAAGGTAAATGTCTACAATTTTTCAAACTATCATATGTAGATTTTCTTTTCCTCCATATTCAGTTTAATTGCTGTATTGCTGGTGAAAAAATAGTTTATTCAACTATTAGTATCTCATTCTTTTCATTTTTCTCCCAATTTCTAAATTTCTTTTCTTTTTCATGATAATTAAGGATAAAAGAGATTTTTTTTTTCAAATGTTGAGATAGAATTATATATATATCTATATCACGTAAAAATCATGTGCCTTGCACATGCTGACGACAAAATTGGTACACAGTTAATGGTCGTGTAACAAAATGAAAGTGCAGGAAATATTGCGAAACAGTTGAAGGTTCGGCTGTGTACTACCTGAAATTTAAGATGATTTTGTGTATTACCTCTGCTTTCTTTCAACCTCATTTATATGGCATTTGCAATTTTTTTTTTTTTTTTTAACTTTCGATTTCATAATCATTTAAGAAAAATGTAAAGTATACAACCTCATTTATATGGCCATTCGCGTAGCGCGAGTCTAAGGGGCCAGTTAATTTTTAAGGAATAGAAGAATGAAACTTTTTTTTTGAGAAAAAAAAAAAAAAACGTTTACTTAAAAGGTGAAAAGCTGTGTTCTTTCGTGAACCTAGCTGCTCCACCAAGCTGCTGGCCAGCCACCGCAGCAGCTCTCCCTCAACCGTCACTTCTTCCTGCCAGCCCGACAACAAGCCGCCATCGAGCCATCCGGCCCCCACTCTTTCTTTCTCTCATTCACTGGGGAAGTCGGATATGGGCTCGGGATGTCGGGTCTGATGTCACCGAGACCATATTTGGCGTTGCCGACCTTGGGCGACCTCAAATTTGGCGCCGCCAAAGGCCGGTAAAGCATCCTTGGCGGCTGCAAGGCCACAAGATCCATGTGACTTGAAGGATTGAGGCAAGGCCGAGATGGGCGGGTCGATGGGGCGCGATGGGCAACCCCGTTGGAACACAATGGTGACGACCTGGGGAGGTGAGCTACGTCAATGGCGGTGTGGTAGTGGCAGCGGCCGACAGTGATGGTGACTAAAATTGGGGGAGCGGAGACGGATTGGAAAAAATCCAGATTATTTTGCATAATTTCTGCAAATTGTAGGAGCAATTGAGTCACTTAGGGAGTAGTTTTGCAATATAAAATTTATCCTTAACATGGTTGTTACGTTGTTGCAGCCAAGCAACTCTGATAAAATCTGTAATTGAAACCGTGTTGCGTAAGCTGAATGTCGGATATAAAAAGATTGTGACGGAAGATCTAGTTGGAGTTGATGATCGTGTAGAAGCTATAATAAAAAAGTTGGATATGGGATCGGATAGCGTACAATTTCTTGGAATCCATGGAATAGGCGGGATTGGCAAAACAACACTTGCCAAGGTCATCTTCAATCGACTGTCTTCTCACTTCAAATACTGCCATTTCCTTTCGGATGTCCGAGAGACATCACAACGCCTTGGTATTGTAGGTTTGCAAATTCAGTTGCTATCCAAGTTCCTTGATTCTCTTTCCATCCTCGACCAAATTCATGACACGGATGATGGGGCCATAATGATTGAGAAAGTACTTCACAATAAAAAAGTTCTCATTGTTCTTGACGATGTGGATGAGGAAAAGCAACTCAAAAGTCTAGCAAAGAAAGTTGATTGGTTTGGTTTCGGTAGTAGGATTATCATAACTACTAGGTACCAAAGTGTCCTAAGCATTCGGGTAGAAGCAACAGGTGAAGCCCCTGCAAATATTTTGGCTCATGAAGTATTTGAAATGGAATGTGATAAACGCTCTTAAGCTTTTCAGCAGGCATGCCTTTAGAAGAGACTCTCCTCTAGATCATTATATCCCCCTTTCCAAAAAAATTATCCATACTTTGGGAAATCTTCCTTTAGCCCTTGAGATTATAGGCTCATCTCTTAATGGTAAATCCATAGAAATATGGGTAGAAACATTGAATATGTTAAAAAAAGCTCCTCCTAAGGAAGTCCAAAAACATTGATGATAACTTATGAAAGGTTAGATGATGTCCCAAGGCAAGTATTTTTGGATATAGCTTGTTTTTTTGCTAATGAGAAAAAACATACGCTTCCTACATGTGGGATGCTTGTGGATACTACCCACACAATGCCCTAGAAGTCCTCTCTCTCATGTCCTTGATAAAAATCAAGGATGACAATACTTTCTGGATGCATGACCAAGTGCGGGACCTCGGAAGGGAAATCGTTCGTAAAGAGAATGTTGATGATCCGTGCGAGCGTAGCAGAGTGCATGATCCTAAGGAAGCGCTAAGCATTTTGAAGCGGAAAGAGGTATGAAAAGGGAACATCAATTTATTTTATTGTGAAATGTTGTAAATCATTCTTGTAAAAAGAAAAATTAATCGCTATTAACAATTGGAATTGTTTGCCTTTGAGCTTCACCATGTGGACTCCTTTGTGTTTCCATTGTCAGGGGAGTAGGAAAATTAAAGCACTGTCACTTGGATTTCTCGAAGACACTTTTCCAAAGACTGAAGGATTTGGAGAATTTCAAGCACTGTTGGTTAGATTTCGTGAAGACATAATTTTAAAGCATGACGAATTTGCTTATTTAGAGAAGCTGAGGTTCTTTCGAGGAGATCAGGTGTCCTTTGTTGGAGACTTCAATAATCTTCTTTCCGATTTAAAATGGCTTTCTTGCCCTAGTTGCTCATCCGTATTTGAGGCAAAAAACTTTCATCCGACTAATTTAGTCGTTCTTGACCTTTCAAAGAGCAACATTTCGGAAAAAGATATTGATTGGATCAAAGTGCGATACGAACCCCACTCCTTGTATTCGTAAATCATTTCTTTTCATTTTATTTTTGTAGGTGGTTTCTCAATAAATATTTTATCAAATTGTTTTGTAGGCGGCAAGGAAACTAAAAGTCCTAGATCTCAACAACTGCATGCGCTTACGGAGAGTGCCCGATTTATCTATGTTGGTGTCTTTGGAGATTTTGATATTACATGGTTGTATTATGATAAAGAAATTTCCGGACTCGATTGAGAAATTACAATCATTAATCGAGTTGGATTTGTTAGAAACAAGAATAGATCACCTACCAGATTCATTCAGCAATCTAAAGCAACTGAGGACACTTAGGATGAGGGACATTAAGGGAGGGTTGACAAAATTACCTAGTGCGATATGGTTTGTTCAGTTAGTGAATAGTCCTTTTTGGCCCCCCGGATGTGAGCTATATTGTTTGAAAATGCCAGATATGTCATGGACCCAAGTATCCGAATTACCCACCGTGGTGAGTCTCGTCTTTAATATCCTTAAACTTGAGATAGCCGCACAGTATAGCAGACCGTCCTGCCCCCATGATAAGCTGGATAATGTCATTGATTTTCCCTGTGAACCCAATCGTACCCAATCTCAGGTGGAAAAACAAATATTGGCCTCCCCAAACATGCGGTTCCTCCTCCAGCTCCCGTCTAGTTTAAGAGACTCAGTATTTCGAGAACTAGCGACCTCATTTTTGCCATATTTACATCATACTTGTTGGTGGATGCCGATATTCGTTGGTATATGTGATTCGGAGTCGGAGAAACTCCTTCTGCAAGATTGCCCGCTTTCAAGACGGCTTGAACTGTTTAGGTCGAAAATGAGAGAAATCTAGTTCCAATACCCGTTTGCATCACCCCACAAAAGCACTTGAGCCGTCGCATATGAAGAATCTGCAAGAGGGAGATCCGTTTGAGTGCGAGCTACTAGTCGAGATTCGTGGCCTCAAAGAATTGGGATCCCTTTCATCCCTTGCGGTCACATATTGTAGGTTGATCGAAAGGATGCCGGATCTAGCAAAATCGAGGAAGCTACAGGAGCTTCGAGTAGGAAAATGTCCGAAGCTAAGAAGCATGGAAGGTTTGGACTGCTTGGAATCTCTAAAGTATTTGCGGATTCACGATTGCAAGTCGTTGGAGAGTTTGGTGGACACCTTGAATTTGGATTTAGAATGTTGCCTGATTGTCCGTTGCAAGCGGTTGCCCGACCGTCGCAATTATTGTAAACGTGGCCGGGGTTGCTATTGTGAGATGCTTTTCAAGGGGTTATTGAAATCTGACCCGATTGAAGTCTAGCAAGTATTATAGGGACACCCGGATGTTGCGCAAGTAAGGTATTTAGAACATGGCTTGGTTGTTGTGCTTGGTGTAGCCATTTTGTTTGTTTTGTTGTTGTTCTGTTTTTTTGTTCTATGAAAAAGGCTTTCTCCCGGACAAATATTGGTGATGAAGCTAAGGAAGTGAACAAGGCACGCTCATATGATGCCAAAACATTGTCCAATTTTGATCAGCTTTTGAACATAGTACTCAGTTCATTGATTGCTGCCCATGATTTCCATTTTATTCCTCCTTTTGTCTTTGTTATATATGAGTTTCAACTCAAACGAGTGTGGTTGAACCCTATTTTTCTCTCGCTTGTTTTGATCGAAACGGAGAAACTGAACACAACGTGAAAGTCTCACGGCGAGGGATGGGGAAGGGCTAGAGAGATAGAGAGAGAGAGTGGATGGTCGGAGTTTCTCTCGGCTTCTTACATGAGAGAGAGGGAGAGAGAGAGAGAGAGAAGGGGGGGGGGGATTTGTTTGCATCGCGTGGTGACCGTTTGATAAGGGGAGGCGTCAAGTTGTTCGAGGTCAGCAAGGCTGTGGCGGTTGAGTTGCAGACGGTCAAGCACATATACTAACCCTCTTTTATGTGCAGTGAATAAGAAGCACTATCCACAATCATTGAGCGACGAAGTATGGCGTTTGCAGAAAATAGCCAAAGACGGCACTCTGCACAAGTGCATGACTTTGAGAGGAATCAACACTGTTCAAGATTTCCTCCAACTGTACGATGCGGATGCGCCTTTCTAAGAAACAAAGTGACTCTTACTCTTCGAGCACTGCTAATTTCCCTTTTTTCCAGTTCATGTTATTCTAAGCATTGTTCAATATTAAATCGTGCTACTTCTTTTGTGTGCGATGTTATTTGAGGTACTTGGAAATGGGTTCACCTAGCTGACATGGGAGACGATCGTCAGACATGCCAGCCCCTGTGTGATCAACGATGACAACATGTATTTCTACCAAGCTTTAAACAAGGCCAGTGTAGTGTTCAATTCGGTCATGGAAGTTGCTCAAGCAGCACTCGATGGCCAAATTTACCAGTCGGTAGACATATTGGCCCACTCTCTGAAGGTACATAAATCATAACCCGAAACATCTCTATCTAGTAGCTGAGTGCGAATCTATCTGTACCTATAGAAAGGGCCTGTATTTATCGGATTAGTCTGCTTCCATGGCAGAATATATACCACAAGCACTTCTCTTAAAAAAGTACCCGTTTGATTTTGGACTTGATTGAACCCGTTGCTCGGTTGACAGATATTGTTGCAGAACTTGAAATGGCTAGCTTACAAAAACAAGAATCAATAGTGGCGCTCGATGCCCTGCCCTGCGTCTCTCTTCTGAGAGCCCCAACCAATTTGCCTACAGAGCCGTCAATTGGCCTGAGCCTGCCTCTTCATCATCTATTTTACACAGAGCTAAACCGAGGTATTGTGGTATTACATCACTTCCATCTATCTTTTCCTTTTTGGCCTTCTTAATCTTTCATAGTTTAGTGTTCCCATTTCTTTATTGGCACATCCACCTTTTTGCACATCTATGGTAGCTGAAACTGAAATGCATCATTATTCAGATAGACCAGAAGTGACTCCTGAATTTAGTTACTCACTGGTTTCAGCATCATGCTGCTACAATGTCACAGAGATCAGACAATTAGGTTGTCTGGGGCCACAGTCATATCACTGCAAAAATCTTTGATCCGACTGTAATTCAACAGCTTGACATGGGAGGACTTTTTGTCCAGTTTGAGTGCTGGCGAAAGCAGTCATCTTTCTGGTTACACATAAGATCTGTTTGTGCCGAACATCCATTTGTCTCCTGAGGAGCTTTTCCAATTGCCATCTCCAATCCTGGCAATTTAATGTGGACACCGGAGCATACTTTCATCATTGAGTCGAGCAGCGGGGCAGATTTTGGGATCTGCCCATCTCGCACAGGTTATGGAGTCCATAATTCTAGGATTGCAAGGCCCAAGGTGGCATGGTGCAAGATCCGTGATGTGGTGAAGTGGGGATTGGTTCGGCACGTTGTGGCTGCAAAGAGGAGCAATGTTCAATTGTGCAAGTTATCCAGCTGTATAAATGGAGAGTCCCATCCCCCAAAAGAATTTTGGGTGCTTCAGGAGCACGAAGCTCTCGCCCACACAAGCCAGTCATCACATGCGAAGTACAAAAAAGAAGGAAATTCATGATACTTGATGCGAGGAGATTGTCTTGGGAGTATGAGAATGTCTAGTTCTAGGGGTAAGCTGCCCAGGATGCATCATCCACTTAGTATTATGCGTGATCACTGCGATTTTCTCTATTGTTTTTTGTTGATTGTCCTTTCATATTTGAATGAAGTTGTGCATCATCAAGATGGGGCTGCCAATTGGACGTGTCTTCTCTCTATGGGTCACGCAAGCTGATCTTAGGAAGTACCTCAATACAGGGGTTCTTCCTCAAGAATTGTAAGGCTTTTGCTCTCTTTTTCAAGGATTGTTTGGCATTCTGTTTGTCCCAATTACATCATCCCTTGATTTGTCAGTTTACTGCTCTGATATGCTTAGTAGACTTTTCTTTGCTTTACAAAATTTGTGAGTATATTACTTAGTTTGCGAGATCCAAAGTTTCTCCTGTCAGCTTTGCTCTTATTGATCTGAAATATTATATGGTAACCATTAGTCACAAAGCCCACAATCTTGACGGTATATAGTCAAGGTTCTTCTATCGCCAATGTGGGACCTTGTTTTCCACGTAACATTCCACCGAGTTCCTGTAGGCTTGGATCTAAGACCGCTTCGAGACTATTCCAGAGAATATTTCTGGGCGAGAAAAGAGATGAATTTTTCTCTTTCTAAATTGAGCAGTTTTGCTTTCATCTGTGAAAAATCGAAATGAAAACAATTCATCTTTATCATTGAAAATCACGCAAGACGTGCAAAGTTTCCCATTTGATCAATGAAAAGTGCTTATTTGATTGTGATAGTGAGTTCTAACGGAAGAAATAGGGAGAACCAAAAAAGTTATCCTTGGGCAGAAAGTAAGATCTGAATACGAACTTATAAAGAAAAGAGTGTACCAACAATCTAGGACGTTGCACACATGTACCACGTACCTAAAATTGTCGATGGTGTTAAGCATGTTTTAGTTCCTAAATCTGTCACAGGTAAGAGCGCTGAAAAATGGAATTCTTCTCTTGTAGGGCAAGGTCTTGGCAAGAAAGAGTATTGGATTTGTTTCCGCTGCAGTGAATATGTTGTGGTGACGAGGAGATTGAGAACGGAATGTTCCTTATGAACTTTTCCTCTTCCAGAACATTGCGCACTATCTTCTTGTGCTAAGAAAATGGAAGCCCGAACTGCAAAGTTAGGAGGTCTCTGACGTGAAAACTGTTGTCTAGGCTAAGCTACCAGAGCGTTCCTCTGTATCTTCTGACATTGGAGGGAGGTCTTGACGGCTTTTTCAAGGGTGAGAAAGGACTAAGGCAGGTCGATCCTTTATTGCATATTTTTGTTATGGTGATGGAGGTTTTTCCAGAACTGTTCAATAATTCTGCATGTCATGGCAAATTAAAATACCGTTCTCAGTGCTCTAAGGTGAAACTTGCTGACGATTTGATGATATTTTCCAAAGGGGATATGGATTCTTGAATGAAACTATTGGCCTTGCTTCAGAGACTTAAGCACACGTCAGGTCTTAGTAGTAATCCCCTTAAGACGGAGATATATATCTAGCTGGTATTAAGCGGCAGCTAGTGGATGATATACATCTCTTGGTGGCTTTAAAAAGGGCCAAATGCCAGTTAGATACCTTGGCCTTCCCCTGATTTTGGGAAGGTTAAGAGATAGAGTGTAAGCCTTTGCTGGACAAGATTACTCTTCGAATGAGTTCTTGGACAATTATGCATCTCTGTCTCGCTGAAAGATTGCAACTCATTAAGGAAGTAGCAGCTTGGTGAATTTTTGGAGTCAAATTTTTTTGTTGCCAAAAAAGTTATGAATATGATGGAAAGCAAGTGTAACCCTTTTGGAACGGAGAATCTGAAAACGCTCGAGGTTCAAAAGTTGCTTGGATGATGCATGTCTCCCCAGGTTTAAGGGTGGTTCAGGATTGAGGAAACTAGGGCCTTGAAATCTTGCTTGTCTATTGAAGAACTTAAGGAGATTTTGTTGCAGGTTGGATCCATTCGGGTGGCCTGGCTTAGCCGTTTCTTGCTTAAAGGGCAGTCTATTTGGGCAGTGAATCCAACTGGCGAGAGCAGCTATGCTTGGAGAAAGTTTACTCGGAGCGATGTAAATTAGCATATCATATATAGTTTCATTGAAAATTAATATTTGAAAAGTTGACGGAGAAACACGATACTTAATTTTAATTTGCACAATGCACCGCCAAAAACTAGAGGGCCGTTTGAGGAACTAAAGAATCGACCAATCAGGATGAGTTCAAAGAGAATTGTAAAACATGGGTTTGACCCAGTCAAAAAGAAAAAAAAAAGTAGAAGCTACAGCAGAGAGAGGGATCGAGAGATTTCGGGAGAGAGGGAAAAGAGAAGAGAGTGAGAGAGAGAGGAAGAAAATAAAGGAAGAAAGAAAAAGAAAAGGTGGTGGGACCCACTTTAAATAAAGAAAGAAAAAGAAAACAGAAAATGGGGAAGAGATAAAAAGGACCACAAGCCCACGTTCGGTAGAAGAAAGAAAAGGAGAAGAAGAAGAAGAAGAAGAAGAGGAGAAAGGAGAAGAAAGGAAAGGGTTTTGGCACATGCATGCCACGGATGCCTCATCAAGCCGACTCTACTTCATAACACGGCACCCTAGGTAAGAGATTAGCCACTCGTTTGTCCGATCAGTAATTTTGGGTTTAGCGCTCAAATTCGGAATTGTTGGAAAATCAAGTGGCGAAGTCCGATTTTGGAATCGTTGAGCCGCGCATTTTCATAGGGAATGATAATTTAGGGTGTTGTGGAGCCATGAGATTTTACGGATCGTGATTTGAGCTTGTGGTTTGTCCGAACAAAATTTCAAAGTTTCCGCGTGCAGTGAACAGTAGCGTCCAGCAGCTTCGGCCTATATTTTGTCACCTTTCAGCTTGATTTTGAGACGGTGAAGTTGGGATTCTTGTAATATGTGTCAAGGGCTCTCTATTGACTATAAATTCGTTTGGATCAGGGTTCGGAGGAGGAAGTTAGGCGTGATCAAATTTTGCGTTTAACTCCGTGTTGCGTTTTGTTAGCGCGTAGAAGTCCTTTTGTTATAGTTAAGGCGTAATTTAGTCGTTTCGTAGTTAAGATAAGAGTTTTATTAGATTTTAACATTATTTCTCGATTATTTGATAGGGCCTTGAGTTCGACGATATGAGTATCGTTCGTCATTTGGTCATAGACGACGAAGTGAGTGGTACTATATCTTCTTTGGTTTTATAAAATCATGTCTTGAAATATATGTATATATATTGAATTGAGAAGAGCATTTTTATTGCATAAAAGTCGAATCGAGCATTTACTACCCTTTGGTTGATTGTAA
Source organism: Eucalyptus marginata (assembly GCA_014182565.1). NCBI lineage: Eukaryota > Viridiplantae > Streptophyta > Magnoliopsida > Myrtales > Myrtaceae > Eucalyptus > Eucalyptus marginata. Next base: position 26,261,299 of record CM024586.1, read on the forward strand.
ATGTTTGAAAAGCATGTTATACAAGGTTTGTGGAGAAATATATATGAAATTGCTTTGCGGCCGATTTATGGAAAGAGTTATGATGATTTGAGAAACGGACATGAAATGGATGATGGGCTATGTTGCAAATTGTTATTTGTTTGGTATAAGATATTGATTTTTTGGATTGGATTTCTAGTATTGGAGAATGGTTATTTACGCCACATGACCGCAACCCAAAGGTGAGGGGTTTTTGGTATGCATACCAAGTTTGGCCCAAACATCGGCTTTGTAGGTGGAGACCTTGCCAAGGGGAAAAGCTTGGTCGCCTTGTCACGCGTTGTGTCGTGACCATGGTGGAATATTGAGCAATAGATTAATCAAATGGATGGACCATTGATATGTGATATTTGATGAAGAGATTATTCAATGGACTTGACCATTGATACTTGACTTTTTTGATTATGATTTAAATGAGTTTTCTATATTAGTATAAAGCCTTGATGATATCAAATAACTCTTTTATGATTTGATATGTATTTTATATATTGAGTTGGCATTATGAAGTTTGGTATTGCTTTGTATACATGCATAGTGGTTGTTCGATCTGCTTAGAAGATATGTACTACTCACCGAGTTTGTTGCTCATTCCACTCCTCCTTTAATCTTTTCGGGTTCCTCGGTTAGTGGCGAATAGAGCGAGTGCGCCGTCGGTGGGAAACTTTTTGGGAGTTCTATTTTGGGTATGGCCTAAGGAAGTGGTGCACTTTCCTTGCTAGTGGTTGGTTGGTCTCGAGTTCTATTTGTATATTTCTTTTTGGTGGATTATAGAAACTCGATGTTGCAACCAATCTGTTGGTCTATCCGATATGTATATATATGGTTTGAGATATATATATATATATATATATAGTTGATATCGGTGTTGTTGGTTGTGTTTGAGGCTGCGTCCTTCGTATGGAAGGACGGCCGTGTCATCCCTATTCTTTGTAGTTTTGGGGTGTGACATCTTTTGGTACGAGCCTAAGTTTTGATCTTTTTGGATGTTGTTTTGGGACGTTGTGAGGTTGTGTGATAGATTTTATTTTTGCGTTAGTCTTTTAGATTCTAAGGTGTAGTTTTATTCTTGGTTTTAGGTGATCATGCGTTCCGACTCCAAGACTCTTGCCTCGCTTCGTAGGAGCAGCAAAGGCAAGCGAGTCGCTACCCCCGATGCTAGAGACATGCCTCAAGCTTCTCGAGGTGTGTCGTTGAGAAGGAGACTTGAGGACCGCTTGATAGGAGTCCCGACTTGCGCGAAGTCGAGAAGATGATCAAGAGCCAACCCGTTCAACCGAATTTGAACAAGCAATGATCCATTGGTATCACCAAGCAAAAGAATTAACTGAGATGGAGCGACCGACTCGAGGCACTTTTGCTCAATTTAGAAAGGTGAAACCACCCACTTTTGATGGGAAAGTCGATCCTCTCGCTACCGAGCGTTGGATTAAAAGATTGATGAGATCTTTGAAGTCAAGAGGTTCCCCGAGGAGCGGAAAGTTAAATTTGCCACCCAATACCTAGAAGGTGAAGCAGAGTTTTGGTGGGATGGAATGAAGCCAAGTCTTGGAGGTAGGGATGTTATTATATCTTGGGAGGACTTTAAAAAGGCGTTCAATACTCAATTCTTCCTAAAGTCATTTCAGGCAAAGATGAAGGGTGATTTTGTACATATATCTCGGGTGACCTCCACGCTCTAGAGTATTCAGTCCGCTTTAACCGCTTGAGTAGATTTGCGGAGCACTTGGTAGCAAATGAGGAAGATAAGGCTGACCATTTCCTAGAAGGGCTCCGACCTGAAATTAATTCTCGCGCTTGCACCTTTGATGTTAACAACTTATAAGGATGTGCTAGAGCGAGCAATCAAGATGGAACAAAGCATTCTGAAGCACGGCCCACAAGAAGCGCCTCAACCCAAAAGGTTTAAGCCCACAAATGTACAAGGTAGCCATACTAGTGGTAATGGAAAGCGAAGAGGTTTCGCCGACCAGGACAAGCCGTAAAATCCGAGTAATCGGGCCCCGCAATACATGTGGAAGTTATCATCGCAAAGAGTGTCATCGGAAAACTGGAGTATGCTTCTTATGTGGGAAAGCGGGACACATGCGGCGAGATTGTCCTACATAAAGGAATCCCTCTATTGACAATAGATCCTGTTATCTATGTGGGCGACAAGGGCACTTAGCACACCATTGTTCCATGCGGAGGAATACCCCTTTGGTTGGTAGGTCCCAAGAGAACCAACAAAGACAAGGTACAAATGGGAAAGTTTTCGCGGTGTCGAAGGAGGATGCGGCAGCATCTAACACAGCTTGTTGCGTAATATTTTTATTGCCTCACAATGTGCTTATGCGTTATTTGATCCCCCGGTGCTACGCACTCCTTCATTTCAACCGAATTTGCAAAGAAGCTTGATGTGTTGCCTGACCCTCTTGAATGTGAATTGCGTGTTGATACTCCTACTGGCGATTTCTTAGTTGCTCATCATGTGTTCAAGAGATGTGTGATTCAGATTAATAATGTTGAAATGCCTGTGGATTTAGTGGAGTTAAATATTCGAGATTTCGATGTTATTATAGGGATGGATTGGTTATCTACCTATCGTGCTACCGTTGATTGTTTTTCAAAGAAAGTGATATTTAGACTTCCGAATCAACCCGAATTCTCTTTTTTTCGGGAAGTTGTCAAAACACTTTTCCAAGGTTGATCTCGGCCTTGCAAGCGAGGAAACTTTTTGAGAAATGGTTGTTGTGGTTATTTAGCTTGTGTAAAAGACATAAGTAAGGCTGTAGTGAAGTTGGAAGATGTTCCTGTTGTTAGAGAGTTTCCAAGTGTGTTTCCTGAGGATCTACCAGGCTTGCCTCTTGATAGAGAAATCGAAGTTTTGTATTGAATTGATGCCCGGTACAGCACCAATCTCTAAGGCACCATATCGAATGGCACCCATTGAATTGAAAGAATTGAAAACGCAGCTGCAAGAGCTTTTGGATAAGGGTTTCATCAGACCTAGTGTTTCGCCTTGGGGAGCTCCTGTTCTATTTGTGAAAAAGAAGGATGGTAGTATGCGGCTTTGCATAGATTACCGAGAGCTGAACAACGGTCAAAAACAAATATCCTTTGCCCCGGATTGATGATTTATTTGATCAACTTCAAGGAGCTCAAGTATTTTCCAAGATTGACCTTCGTTCTGGGTATCATCAGTTGAAGATAAAGATAGATGATGTGCCTAAAACTGCTTTTAGAACAAGGTATGGTCATTATGAATCTCTCGTCATGCCTTTTGGATTAACAAATGCACCTGCTACCTTCATGGAAATTGATGAACAGAGTGTTCAGGGAATATCTAGACAAATTTATTGTGGTGTTCATTGATGACATCCTAGTGTATTCGAAGAGTGTAGAAGAACACGAACAACACTTGAGGTTTGTCTTGCGACTTTGCATGAAAAGAAGTTGTATGCCAAATTTAGTAAGTGTGATTTTTGGCTTGATCATATAGAATTCTTGGGTCATGTGATCTCGAAGGATGGCATATTAGTGGATCCAAAGAAGGTTGAAGCAGTTGTTAAGTGGAATCGTCCAGTGAGAAGTTTTCTTGGGCTAGCCGGCTACTATAGGCGATTTGTAGAGGGATTCTCAAAGATTGCTGGTCCACTTACCCGACTAACTCGAAGAAAGTTAAATTTGAATGGTCGGACCAATGTGAACGCAGCTTTCAAGAGTTGAAGAGACGGCTAGTTTCGGCTCCTATTCTAGCTCTACCTTCGGAAGTGGCGGCTTCGTAATCTACTGTGTGATGCATCCAAAGAAGGTTTGGGTTGTGTTCTTATGCAAAATAGCAAGGTTATTGCCTACGCTTCTAGACAATTGAAATTACATAAGAAGAACTACCCCACTCATGATTTGGAGTTAGCGGCGCTTGTATTTGCCTTGAAGATATGGCGGCACTATTTGTATGGTGAAAAATGTGAAGTCTTTACCGATCACAAGAGTCTAAAGTATATCTTTACTAAAAAAGAACTGAACATGAGGCAAAGAAGATGGCTAGAACTTTTAAAGGATTATGATTTGTCCATTAATTACCATCCGGGTAAGGCTAATGTGGTAGCGGATGCTTTGAGTCGTAAATCTTTTGGAAATATGGCAACTTTGCTCACTTCTCAGAAATCCATTCTTGAAGATATGAGGAAGTTAGACTTGGAGGTATTGGTACATCAGCTTGGTGCTTAGTTAGCTAACCTTCAAGTACAACCTATGTTGATTGACGAATTAAGGCTAAAACAGAATGAAGATCCACAGTTACAAAAAATTTAGAGAAGGTGTAGAAGATGGAAGACAAGCGGATTTTAGTTTACATGTAGATGGATCCTTGAGGTTTCGTGGGCGACTGTGTGTTCCTGAGGACTCAAAGTTGAAAAAGGAAATCCTGCAAGAAGCTCATAGCACTAGATTTTCAATTCATCCGGGAAGCACTAAAATGTATAGGGACTTGAGAGAAAACTTTTGGTGGATCAACATGAAAAATGATATTACAAAATTTGTCGATCAATGTTTAGTTTGCCAAGAAGTGAAAATTGAGCATCGAAACCAGGTGGACAGTTGCAACCTCTAGAGATACCTAAATGGAAGTGGGAGCATATTGCTATGGACTTTGTAGTTGGTCTACCGAGGACGCCAAGTGGTAAGAATGTTATATGAGTGATTGTTGATCGATTGACTAAGTCTGCTCACTTTTTGTCATATCGATTTGGCCTTTCAATGGAAGATATGGCAAAGCGATATGTTAATGAAATAGTGAAGCTTCATGGAGTAGGGATCCTAGGTTCGTATCTAACTTTTGGAAGAGTTTGCAAGGAGCATTGGGCACTAAACTCAACTTGAGTACAGCTTTTCATCCACAAACAGATGGACAGTCAGAGAGAACGATCCAGACATTAGAGGATATGTTGAGATCATGCACCATTGACTTCGTTGGTTCTTGGGATGAACATCTACATTTGGCAGAATTTTCGTACAACAACAGTTATCACTCCAGCATTAAGATGGCACCCTTTGAAGCTTTATATGGCCGAAAATGCAAAAGTCCTATTTGTTGAGACGACGTTGGTGAGAAAAGACTAACTGGCCTCGAGTTCATTCAACAATAAGAGAAAGTTAGGGCTGGTTCGAGAACGTCTCGAATGGCTCAAAGTCGTCGAAAAGTTATGCAGATCTGAAAAGACGCAAGTTAGAATTTAATGTGGGGGATCACGTATTCTTAAAAGTTTCTCCTACGAAGGGTGTAATGAGATTCGACACACGTGGGAAGTTAAGTCCAAGATACGTGGGACCATTCTTGATCTTAGAGAAAATTGGTGAAGTCGCTTATAAATTGGCTTTGCCACCGGCGCTATCAGTGTCCATAATGTGTTCCATGTTTTTTTGTTGCGAAAATATGTGCCAAATCCTGAACATGTGCTAGACTTTACTCCATTGAGATTACGGGAGAACTTGACATATGAGGAGCAGCCTATTCGCATTGTCGATAAGAAGGATCAGGTGTTGCGGCGACGAACTATTTCTTATGTGAAAATACAATGGCAAACCACACCGAGAGAGAGGCTACTTGGGAACTCGAGGAGGAGGCAAGACACAAATACCCTCACTTGTTTCATGATTGAAGTACATGCAAATCTCGAGAACGAAATTTTTTTAAGGAGGGGAGAATGTAAAACATGGGTTTGACCCAGTCAAAAAGAAGAAAAAAAAAAGTAGAAGCTACAGCAGAGAGAGGGATCGAGAGATTTCGGGAGAGAGGGAAAAGAGAAGAGAGTGAGAGAGAGAGGAAGAAAATAAAGGAAGAAAGAAAAAGAAAAGGTGGTGGGACCCACTTTAAATAAAGAAAGAAAAAAGAAAACAGAAAATGGGGAAGAGATAAAAAGGACCACAATCCCACGTTCGGCAGAAGAAAGAAAAGGAGAAGAAGAAGAAGAAGAAGAAGAAGAAGAGGAGAAAGGAGAAGAAAGGAAAGGGTTTTTGGCACATGCACGCCACGGATGCCTCATCAAGCCGACTCTACTTCATAACACGGCACCCGGTAAGAGATTAGGCCCCTCGTTTGTCCGATTGAAGTAATTTTTGGGTTTAGCGCTCAATTCGGAATTGTTGGAAAATCAAGTGGCGAAGTCCGATTTTGGAATCGTTGAGCCGCGCATTTTCATAGGAATGATAATTTAGGGTGTTGTGGAGCCATGGGATTTTACTGATCGTGATTTGAGCTTGTGGTTTGTCCGGAACAAAATTTCAAAGTTTCCCGCGTGCAGTGAACAGTAGCGTCCAGCAGCTTCGGGCCTATATTTTGTCACCTTTCGGCTTGATTTTGGGACGGTGAAGTTGGGATTCTTGTAATATGTGTCAAGGGCTCTCTATTGACTATAAATTCGTTTGGATCGGGGTTCGGAGGAGGAAGTTAGGGCGTGATCAAGGTTTGCGTTTAACTCCGTGTTGCGTTTTGTTAGCGCGTAGAAGTCCTTTTGTTATAGTTAAGGCGTAATTTAGTCGTTTCATAGTTAAGATAAGAGTTTTATTAGATTTTAACATTATTTCTCGATTATTTGATAGGGCCTTGAGTTCGACGATACGAGTATCGTTCGTCATTTGAGTCATGACGACGAGGTGAGTGGTGATTATATCTCTTTGGTTTTATAAAATCATGTCTTGAAATATATGTATATATATTGAATTGAGAAGAGCATTTTTATTGCATAAAAGTCGGATCGAGCATTTACTACCCTTTGGTTGATTGTAAATGTTTGAAAAGCATGTTATACAAGGTTTGTGGAGAAATATATATGAAATTGCTTTGCGGCGATTTATGAAAAAGAGTTATGATGATTTGAGAAACGGACATGAAATGGATGATGGGCTATGTTGCAAATTGTTATTTGTTTGGTATAAGATATTGATTTTTGGATTGGATTTCTGGTATTGGAGAATGGTCATTTATGCTCAATATATTTGTGAACCCAGTGAGGGTTTTTGGGGTATGCATACCAGGTTTGGGATATCCTTACTCGGGCCCACCATCGGCTTTGTAGGTGGAGACCTTGCCAAGGGGAAAAGCTTGGTCGCCTTGTCACAAGGCGTTGTGTCGTGACCATGGTGGAATATTGAGCAATAGATTAATCAATGGATGGACCATTGATATGTGATATTTGATGAAGAGATTATTCAATGGACTTGACCATTGATACTTGACTTTGATGATGATTTAAATGAGTTTTCTATATTAGTATAAAGCCTTGATGATATCAAATAACTCTTTTTATGATTTGATATGTATTTTATATATTGAGTTGGCATTATGAAGTTTGGTATTGCTTTGTATACATGCATAGTGGTTGTTCGATCTGCTTAGAAGATATGTACTACTCACTGAGCTGTTGTTGCTCATTCCACTCCTCTTTTAATCTTTTCAGGTTCCTCGGTTAGTGGCGAATAGAGCGAGTGCGCCGTCGGTGGGAAACTTTTTAGGGAGTTCTATTTTGGGTATGGCCTAAGGAAGTGGTGCACTTTCCTTGCTAGTGGTTGGTTGGTCTGAGTTCTATTTGTATATTTCTTTTTGGTGGATTATAAACTCGATGTTATAACCAATCTGTTGGTCATCTCGATATGTATATATATGGTTTGAGATATATATATAAGTTGATATCAAGTTGTTGGTTGTGTTTGAGGCTGCGTCCTTCGTATGGAAGGACGGCCGTGTCATCCCTATTCTTTGTAGTTTTGGGGTGTGACAAGAATAGCCTGGTCGACTTCGACGAACTCAGGCAACCTAGGCTTGAGGTCGTCCTTGATGGTGCTATCGTCGGAAAAAAAAAATTAAACTTTTACATGAAAAGTCAGTGCAACTCAGCAGCAAAATTGTGTTGCTATGCAAGGTTGCCTCCAAGTAAAATTTAGAGGAAGATAAATATTTCTCATAGAAGAGTGGATGGTAAGAGAGATGGAAACTTTCTAGAGTTTCACCTCGAAGAGTGATAATCCGATCAGTGACACCTCTCCTTCATGGATGGGCTTGTTTTCTAATTTGAAGTGCTCGTTTTGTGTGTCAATAGATTTCATTGAGCCAAAAAACAGCCCAAAGCTCATTACCAATTTCATACATATCTTCGTTTGGTCATATCTAATGTTAGTAACTCTCAATGTTCATCGTAATTTCCCTAGACTTTGCTATACCAATCAATTTACGTTCATTAACTTGGTGGTGAGAATATGTAAAATTTTGTGTCATGGACATATTACATCTGTTGTGAGTGTTATATAGGCTATGGTACCATTGAATTAGTTTGTGCTAGTTGACACACAAGTTTTCGCTCAAGTCTTCTCGTTCAATTAAGAAAATTTGGGATAAAATTCGATGGAGTTTGACCCCTAAAGCAAAAATATTGATATTGCATAGTCTTGCTTTTGCAATTCCCAACTGCATTTCTTCGCATTTAAATATTAAGAACATTTAAATTTTGGGTATAAAGTGTTCACGTCGAACAAAGCATGGATCAAAGAGTTTCGTTGGGATTGGCTCGATGGATGGTCTAATATGCCAAAAATGAGTCCTGAAATCCCTTGAGGTTCCAAAATCAGGCCTGCGCGAGGACGGCCCTAAGCAAATCAAACTAGGCCTAATGAATGGAAAGGAAGCGCGGCCATCTAAGGACAATAAGGGAAATTCAAATCGGCCAACACCCATTTTCGAAGCCCACGCATAGTTGGAAGGTCTTATTCAGCTGCACACGTCGAAGTTGGAAGAGAAGGCAAAGGAGAATCAACGGAGGAAAGGGGCGTGCAATTTCCACCTTGACAAAGGGAGCAATCTCGGCATTCAGGGACCCGAATTCACCGCCAAAAGAAAACAAGAAAATCTTAGCACAAGAAAGCAGGGGATTCTCCACCAAGAGCGGCGGGGGATTTTTCAGCATTTAATCATTGCCCGTTTAATTTCCTCGAATTCACTTTTCCTCAATACTTTAATTTCCGAGAGTTTTACTCCTCACAGTCAAATTTCTCCATCATTTCATTCGAAGTCTGGCGCACCTTGCACAAAAATGAAATCATTTTAGCACTGTTTTGAAATTGACCGATTTTTGTTCAAGTTAGAATTACAGTGTGAAAACCCATTTTATCTAGAGAGGGGGTGTGTAAAAGTGACCAGTTTGGTAACTTTGTAAGAGTCACCCGTTGTCAAGAGCCACCCTTGTTGAATCTTGCGGAAACGTGGTGCAAATATAATTTACAAAATATAACTTTCACTATTACAATATTTTCTCACACCACATATAATACTCAGACAACTTTACACAATTTCTCTCACTCACGTGCATACATAGCACACTCTACTCAACACACTCTCAAGACCCTACACACACCCACACACCCCATTGGACTTCTTACTCACACACTCTTAGTTGGGCACTCAAGGGGCAAGAACCCCTATTTATAGGAGGCAAAGTGGCTTTCTACACTATTCTAGAAGTATTATTTTATTATAGCTTGACAACTAGATTTCTATGGAGAAGTCTAGAAGTGGTGCAACTTATGGATTTTGCTAGAAGATTCTGGAGAAGGGAGAGATATGGAGAACTCTAGAGAGAGATCTAGAGAACTCCAGAAGAGAGAGAGGCGGTGATCTTCAACAACCCTCTTTGAAGGAAACTCATTTTATGAAGAATACTCGCACATTTGATGGACAAGGATCACTCTGCATCAAACTGTCATTTCCAAAATACTTGACCAGAATTTTCTAAACAATTAAGTGACCGCATGATATTGTTCATCCTCACTCTTCTTCACAACATTCAACCATCAAATCCAAGTACCTAGTATTACTGTGGAAGAGGAAGATCACGTTTTCTCATTTTCACACCTACAACAACCAAAGATATTTACAATTAATTTCTCTTGCTGTGAACCACAATTAAAATGCCAGCTCAGAATTTCCCCCTCCTAATTCTAAAAACAAGATATGTTTGACATCAAATCAAACTCTTAAAAGTTGAAAAAGAGAAAAAGCCTAAAATCAATGTAAAGAAACATCCATTTATCTAACAAGATTACGAGCCGAAAACCTCCTTTCAAATTGATGCCTAATAACTGTTTTATGTTTTTCGGACCATGACTATCGAACAGTAATATTGGATTAAAAACAGTAATTTATAAAACAATGTTACAACTTGTTAGATATATTTGTAATGGACATCATCTGCAAATTACCTAATCATTCACACATTCATTGGATTACATGTACGTTGTATATGGTCCAATTTTGTCTAGAATCATGATATTGTGTATCTACTCTACTCTATATTAGTTTAGGTTCTACATAAATGATTGCAACTACTTGGTTAGTGCATTCTGACAAAGACCTTCGGTTTATCCGTCTCTCACCAACATAACCCTTCAATCAAAACTCATCACCACCCACTTAGACAGTCTCCGCCACGACCCATTTTCAAAGACTTTGAATCCTAAAATCAAGTTGTTGAATCAACATCAACTACAACTCAACTCCAATATGGACGAAAAGCTCACATGTTGGGACGACACAACTCATCCAAATCTTTGCCTTCGTAGCTTGCCACCCTTTGGTGCTTATTTCTCAATGAACCACCCCATCAGACAAGTGACCCTCCTCCAAGTTGAACACTAGAAACCTGTTTTTCTGGAATTGATCCCACAACTAAATGTCTTGTACCAAAGTCGTTCTTTGGTTTTATTAAAAGGGACTAGTATTTTGCGTCAACTCCACACAAATGATATCTCATGCAAAGAGGAATCGATCTTCTTTGATTTAAACAACACTATACAATTCCGGACTAAGTTGGATCTTAATCAATAACAAAGCCCAAAAGTTACAAGATTAGTCTCAAACAATGTTGGAATTCAATCGAGAACATAAATTGAGGATACTAAGATACAACGTCAGAATTCAAACGTTGATGAAGTATCGGGATAAAGATACACACTGGAATCTAATCAACGACGCTAATTCGAGAGTTATATAGCTAAGGAAATTTTAAATACAATGTAGGAAAAGTAAAGATAACTGAGAAATAACATTTTGTTTGACTTGTATAAGAGTCTTCTTGTTGATAGCTAGTGGTATTTATAGTGAAAGTATAGTAACCGCTCTAAATGTAAATCTCAAAAAACTCATGATCAGCATAAGTAGAGTAACTAGAAGAGATGATGAATTTTATGAATTAGGATAAAGATGAAAATTTGACAAATTTTATTACGTGGCCAATCTTGGCTATGCTGACATATATGTAAAGAAATAGCTAGCTTCTAAATAGCATCTTCAACTCTCTTTAACCCCTTCATGAGAGACTAGTGTTAAAATTACACATATAGTGTATAAGCAGGTTCATATTCTTGTACTATGACCGGCATCAGCTAACTCTTTTCAATTTAAAAAAAAAAAAAAGTAAAATTATAAAATAATAACATTACCACATATGCTATTTGATAAATATGAGTTATTTAGAATTAATAAACAAGTTGAAGAGTTTGATGTATACTTAATTTAGGTAACATTGTCTGACATCTAGATTTTCATATAATACCTAAGAAAAACCGTGCAGACCCCATACTAAATCCCATAATTAAACACAAATTTTAGTATAATTATTAAATTATTATCGATTTTCTCCGTCGCATCGGTTACAAACCGTGCAAAGCGGTAGAAGACTTTTGACTTGCTTTCACTCGTCGGAGCCTTTCTTTTCCACTTTTCTGTCGAGAGGATTTTGTCGGCCGCTGCTTTTTTCCAGCTAAAAGGCTTTTTTACTAGCTTTCTCTAGTTGTTGAGTGGTCCTCAATGATGGTGACACCCTCATTTCATGTGCCTTTCCTTCACGTTCTCCTGCTCTGGGCCCGTTGGTTGTGACGAGGTTTGACTTGGAAGCAGGTATTCGGATCGAACGGCTGAGGATGATTCCATCTGGAGCAGGAGGGACTAGAGTGGAAAACATGGCATTTTGCGGCGAACGCCGATCTCTCGACTGCTCTCTCCCTCCCGAGCTCACCTGCGAGACTCCCTGCCCCAGCCTCAAGCCCTACTTCCTCATCGGAATCCTTCCGCGCTATCGAGGTTTTTCTGCCAGCAAAAGGGACGAATTTCGGGAATCAGTTGGACCTTCCTACGAGGTTTTTCTAACCATGGACGTCATGGATTCACCGATTTTCTTTACCATGGCATGGTTGAGACCGGGATCCTTGTCTTTAGGGATAATGAATCCCTCCATGTCGGTCAAAGAATCGGCGATGAACTTCTACAAGCAATCCAAAACTCCAAGATCTACGTTCCCATATTCTCCAAGAATTATGCGTCGAGTCACTGGTGCCTCCGAGAGCTTGCATACATGGTTGAGTGCGCCTCCAAATCAAATGAGAATAAAGAGATTTTACCCATTTTCTTGGATGTGGAGCCTGATGATGTCAAGCTCAAAACAGAGTTATACAGCAAAGCTCTTTCAGTGCACCAAAAAAATTTCGTAATGAAGTTGAATCATGGAAAAATGCTCTCATTGAAGTGGATGAGATAAAGGGATGGAACTGGAGGAAAGATGAAGGGTAAATGTCTAAAACTTTTCAATTATCGTTTGTAGATTTCCTTTTCCTCTCTATTTAATTTAATTGCAGTATTGCGGATGAAAAATTATTATTTCATTCTTTTCATTTTTCTCCTATTTTCTAATTTTCTTTCATTTTTCACCATGTTTAAGTATGAAAGAGAGTTTTCTTAAAAGTTGAGATAAAAATATATCAATCACATAAAAATCATGTGCACTGCACATGCTAACGACAAAATTAATAGAGAGATAATGGTTTTAACAGAATAAAAGTGCAGGAAATATTGCATAACAGTTGAATGTTTGAGAATAAATGTGTACTACCCGAAATTTAAGATGATTTTGTGTATTTCCTCTTGTGTCTTTCATCCTCATTTATATGGCAGTGCAATTTTTTACTTTCGATTTCATAAGCATTTAAGAAAAATATAGAAGTATAAGGGCCAGTGGATATTTAAGGAATATTAAGAATGAAACGATTACTTAAAAAGTGAAAAGCTGTGTTCTTTCATGAATATCCGCACTATCACGGCGATCACTCCTGGCAGCTCCACCAAGCCGCTGGCCAGCCACCGCAGCAGCTCTCCCTCAACCGTCACCACTTCTTCCTTGCCAGCCCGACAACAAGCCGCCAGAAGCCGCCGCCGAGCCATCCGGCCCCCACCTTTCTTTCTCACTCAATGGCAAGTCGGATTCGGGCTCGGGATGTCGGGTCTGATGTCACCAAGCCCATATCCGGCGTCGCCGAGCTTGGGCTACCCCAAATCTAAGTGTTAGCGAAGGCCAGCAAAGCCATCCCCAGTGGTCGCAAGGCTGCAACCCACGTGACTTGAAGGATTAAGGCAAGGCTGAGATGGGCGGATTGACGAGGTGCGATGGGCGACGGCGCTGGAAAGCGACAGTGACAGCCTGAGGAGGTGAGCGATGTCAACGGCGGCTTGGTAGTGGCAGGGGCCGACGGTGATGATGACTAAATTGGGGGAGCGGAGACAGATTGGGAAAAATCCTGATTGTTTTAGCCGTCTAGATTATTTTGCATAATTTCTGCAAATTGTAAGGGCAATTGAGTCACTTAGGGAGTAGTTTTGCAATATAATATATTCTTAACATGGTTGTTACGTTGTTGCAGCCAAGCAGATCTGATAAAATCTGTAATTGAAACTGTGTTGGATAAGCTGAATGTCGGATATAAAAAGATTGTGACTAAAGATCTAGTTGGAGTTGATGATCGTGTAGAAGCTATAATCAAAATGTTGGATGTGGGATCTGATAGCGTACAATTTCTCGGAATCCATGGAATGGGCGGGATTGGCAAAACAACACTTGCCAAGGTCATCTTCAATCGACTGTCTTCTCACTTCAAAGGCTGCAATTTCCTTTCGGATGTCCGAGAGTCATCACAACGCCATGGTTTGGTATATTTGCAAAAACAGTTGCTATCCAAGTTCCTTGATTCTCGTTCTATCCTCGACCAAATTAATGACACAGATGATGGGATCAAAATGATTAAGAGAGTTCTTGGCAATAAAAAGTTCTCATTGTTTTGATGATGTGGATGGGAAAGAGCAACTCAAAAGTCTAGCAAAAGAAGGTGATTGGTTTGGTTCCGGTAGTAGGATTATCATAACTACTAGGGATCAACGTATACTAAGGATTGAGGGAGAAGCAACAAGTGAAGCCCTTGTAGAAAAGTCTACAAAAGTTTCAACTTACGAAGTCTGTAAAATGGAATTTGATGATGCTCTTAAGCTTTTTAGTAAGCATGCCTTTAGAAGAGACTCTCCACCAGATCATTATGCTCCCTTTCAAATGAAGATTGTCTCCACTTTGGGAATGCTTCCTTTAGCCCTTGAGGTTACAGGTTCATCCCTTAACAATGAACCCAAAGAAATTTGGGAAGCCACATTGAAGAAGCTAAAAGATGCTCCTCCCAATGAAGTCCAAAGTAAATTGATGATATCTTATGATAAGTTAGATAATGAACAAAAGCAAGTATTTTTGGATATAGCTTGTTTTTTTGTTAATAAGGATAAAACATACCCTTTCTACATGTGGGATGCCTGTGGATACCACCCACATGTGCCATTAAGGTCCTCTTTCTCATGTCCTTGATCAAAATTAAAGATGACAATACTTTTGGATGCATGACCAAGTGCGAGACCTCGGAAGGGAAATTGTACGTCAAGAGAACAAAGATCCTTGCAAGCGTAGTAGAGTGTGGAATCATGAGGATGCCTTGAACATTTTGAAGCAAAAAAGGTATAGAAAGGGTATAGCAATTTATTTCATGTGAATTGTTGTAGATTATTCTTGCAAAAGGAAAATTTAATTGCTATTAGCATTTGCAATTGTTTGATTTTGACCATCACATGTGGACTTCTTGGTGTTTCCATTCTCAGGGAAGTAAGAAAATAGAAGCACTTCACTTGGATTTCGAAGATTACTTTTATGAAGACATAATTCTAAAGCATGATGAATTTGCTAATTTACAAAACCTGCGGTTCTTTCAAGCAGAAAAGGTGTCCCTTGTTGGAGACTTCAATAATCTTCTCCCCAGTTTAACATGGCTTTCTTGTCATCGTTGCCCTTTCAAGGTTATGGCGGAAAACTTTCATCCGACTAATTTAATCGTTCTAAACCTTTCAAGGAGTAATATTTCGGAGATTGGCTGGATTAAAGTATGATACAAGTCCCACTCCTTCTATTTGTTAAACATTTCTTTTCATTTTCTTTTCATAGGTCATTTCTCAATAAATATTTTATAATTTTTTTTTTTTTGTGCAAGGCAGCAAAGAATCTAAAAGTACTAGATCTCATTGATTGCCAAAAGTTAAGGAGAATACCTGATTTATCTAAGTTGGTGTCCTTGGAGATTTGAGATTCAAATGTTACAATTTTGGAAAGTATTGATCATCCATTGGTGAATTAAAGCTCCTAACTACTTTGAACTTAAATCATTTTTATTTTTTTTTAGGTCATTTCTCAATAAATATTATTGTTTTGACAAAGATTGTCAAGCCTAAACTAAAAGTCTTAGATCTCAATTTAGAGTCATTGTTGACCTTAACTTAAAAGATACCCGATTTATCTACGTTGGTGTCTTTGGAGATTTTGAGATTACATTATTGTGGGAAGATAAAGAAACTTCCAGACTCGATTGGGAAATTACAATCATTAATCGAGTTGGATTTGATAGGAACAAGTATTGATCACCTACCGATTCATTCAGCAATCTAAAGCAACTGACAACACTTAGGATGAGGGACATGAAGGGAGGGTTGACAAAATTACCTAGTGCGATCTAGTTTGTTCAGTTTTGAAGAGTTAGGTCCTTTTTGGTCCAATGGAATTCCATTGAAGAAATTGAGAGATTGTTTGAAAATGCCAGACTTGTCATGGACCCAAATATCCAGATTACCCACCGTGGCGAGTCTTGTCTCTAATATCCATAAACTTGAGATAGCCGCACAGGATAGCAGACGGTTAGGGAATCCGACGTGGACCCCTCTTGATGAGCTGGAGAATGTCATTGTTTTATCCTGTGGACCCGATTGTTCCCAATCTCAAATGGAAAAACAAATATTGGCCTCCCCAAACATGCGGTTCCTCCTCCAGCTCCCGTCTAGTTTAAGAGAGTCAATATTTCGAGAACTGGCGACCTCACTTTTCTATATTTTTGTTCAAATTGTTGGTGGATGCCGATATTCGTTGGTATATGTGATTCGGAGTTGGAGAAACTCCTTCTGCAGGATTGCCCACTTTCAAGACAGCTCTACCCTTTTTGCGGAAAATGAAAGGATTCCGGTTCGAAAAAAAATTCGATACTTCCTCCACAGCGGCCACCCCACAATAGCACTTGAGCCGTCGCATATGAAGAATCTGCAAGAGGTAGATCTGTTCGAATGCGAGCTACTAGTCGAGATTCGCGGCCTCGAAGAATTGGGATCCCTTTCATCCCTTGCGCTCGCATATTGTAGGTCGATCGAAAGGATGCCAGACCTATCGAAATCGAGGAAGCTAAGGGAGCTTCGAGTAGGAAAATGTCCAAAGCTAAGTAGCATGGAAGGTTTGGACCGCTTGGAATCTCTAAAGTGTTTGCGGATTCACGATTGCAAGTCATTGGAGAGTTTGGTGGACACCTCGAATTTGGATTTAGAATGTTGCCTGATTGTCCGTTGCAAGCGGTTGCCCGACCGTCGCAATTATTGTAAACGTGGCCGGGGTTGCTATTGTGAGATGCTTTTCGAGGGGTTATGGAAATCTGACCCGATGGAAGTCCAGCAAGTATTATAGGGACACCCGGATGTTGCGCCAGTAAGGAATTTAGAACATGGCTTGGTTGTTGTGCTTGGTGTAGCCATTTTGTTTTTTTGTTGTTGTTCTGTTTTTTTTTCTATGAAAAGGCTTTCTCCCGGACAAATATTGGTGATGAAGCTAAGGAAGTGAACAAGGCACGCTCATATGATGCCAAAACATTGTCCAATTTTGATAAGCTTTTGAACATAGTACTCAGTTCATTGATTGCTGTCCATGATTTCCATTTTATTCCTCCTTTTGTCTTTGTTATATATGAGTTTCAACTCAAACGAGTGTGGTCAACCCTGTTTTTCTCTCGCTTGTTTTGTTCGAAATGGAGAAACTGAACACGGAACGTGAAAGTCTCGCAGCGAAGAGATGGGGAAGGGCTAGAGAGATAGAGAGAGAGAGTGGATGGTCGGAGTTTCTCTCGGCTTCTTACATTAGAGAGAGAGAGAGAGAGGGAGAGGATTTGTTTGCGTCATGTGGTGACCATCTGATAAGGGGGGCGTCGAGTTGTTTGAGGTCAGCGAGGCTGTGGCGGTCGAGTCGCAGATGGTCAAGCACATATACTAACCCTCTTTATTCACAATTGTGGCTGATGTTTTATCCCATATGCTCACCAATTCTATGTAGGAGGGTTGGCTTTAGGGTATTAAGCTAAAAAGGAGTGCCCAAAAGGAGTGCCCTGAGCCCACATTCTCTTTACATATGACTCCCTATTCTTTCTTGTTACTAACCCTGATTGAACTGCAGATGTTTGAAAAAGATTCTTGACTGTATTGCACTGCTCAGTCCCTAGGATTATCTTGCAAAAATCCAGTATATGATTCAGTCCTAACACGGGTGCAGAGTTCAGAAACAGAGGTACGCACAGTCCAGGGAATGAATGGTATTCAGAACCCTGGTAACTATATGGGTCTACCTATTCCATGGGGGTAGATCTAAACATGAAGCTCTTGGCTTTTTTAAAGATAGAGTCTTGACAAGGATGCCTAGCTGAAAATCTAAATTGTTGTCACAAGCTGGTAGGGAGATTAGGTAAAAACAATGGCTTATGCTGTACAAACTTACTCCATGTCTTGTTTCAAGTTTCCAAAGAAGTGGCATGAAGAAGTGGATGCAGCTATAGCCAATTTTTGGTTGGAAAAGCTTAACTGAAGCAAAGTTAGAATGAGGCTTAAGTTTATCACAGTTTGAAAAAACCCTCCTTGCTAAGCTTGCTTGGAGAATCCAAAGCAACCCCTTAGAATTCTGGGTGCAAATATTTCAAGCGCTCTACCCTTTGTAGCTTCATGGAAGTTAGAAGAGGTGGCAGAATGTCTTGGGGATGGAGTAGAGTTTTGGAAGGAGAGATCTAATTAAGGAAGGCATGTTATAATAAATTGCTAATGGGAAATCAGTCAAAGTTGGGGAGGATAGGTTGGTGAAGGAGAGTTGAGACTTGATGCTGCATCCTTCAATCTGACTCAGGTGATAAAGGAATTAAGAATGGAGTCTCTAATTGATGCAGATACTAAGACTTGGAACTTAAACCCCATTAAAGACAGCATGCGGCAGGAGCAGCAGTGACTGGTGTTGAGAAATCACAAAGGTCGAGAAGTTCTGATGACCAAATGATTTGGCCTTGGAACAAGATTGGTTGTTCTTCAGTAAAGTCTCTACCACTTTACCATGCAGAAAAGAAAGAAACATCTACTAAAGCCTAGATCCTCAAGCTCTCATACTATTGATGGTATAATTTGGAAGTTAGCACGGGAGTTGACTCTCCTCAAGATAAGACACTTCCTCTAGCAACTTTGCTTGAATGTTGTGCCTTCTGCTGCTACATGTGCAAAAGAAAAAAATATTGTTTCTCCTGGCGATGGTGCCCTTAAGAGTTTGTGGCAACAAACTTTCATCTGACTAATTTAGTCATTCTTGACCTTTCACATAGCATGTTTCAGAGAAATGGATTGGCTGGAATCAAATCATAATATAGTACGAATCTCACTCCTTGCATACATGTATCATTCCTTGTCATTTTTTTTTCCTGCAAATAATTTCTTAGTATATATTTTGTTTTGCAGGTGGCAAGTAAACTAGAAGTACTAGATCTCAACAATTGCAATACTTGATGAGAACACCTGATTTATCTATGTTGGTGTCCTTGGAGAGATTGACTCTTGAAGGTTGTCACAACTTAATTGAAATTGACCCATCCATTGGTAAATTAAAGCTCCTAACTGCTTTGAACCTGAAGGGATGTGACTCTTTTCAAGAGTTACCTGAAGAGATAGGATATCTACAAGCTTTGACAGAGATTGTCATGCCTAATACGCTACATGAACTTTCGAAGAGATTTGGTAATTTGCGGTCATTGTTGACCTTTGATGTATCACATAGGTAGATTAGCAAACTGCCATACTCGATTGGAGAGCTAGTGAAACTTAGGCGGTTGGATTTATCAGGGTGTACGAAGATAGAGGAACTTCCAGACTCAGGTTTGGAAATTACAATCCTTAGTTGAGTTGGATTTGTCATTGATAATATTTGTGGACCTTAAAAAGACTTAAAGATTGACAAGTTTCCTCTGTTATGTGCAGTGAACAAGAAGCACCACCCTCCATTTTTGAGCGATGAAGAATGGCGTTTCGATAAAATAGCCAAAGACGGCGCTCTACGCAAGCACATGACTTTGAGAGGAATCAACACTGTTGCAGAAAAAAGAATAAGGGAAGCACAAGCAGTTTGCGACTGCATTTTGTTACCAAATTACCGGCAACCATCTTCACTAGCAGTCAGATAAGCACCGAGGATGGTACTCCTCTGAGGATCGAACTAGTAGATGGCAGGACCAATGAGAGGGTTATGAGTGGCCCTCTATCTTCCATAAAGCTCAAAATTGTCATCCTTGATGGCGATTTCTGGGTCAGACGAGGGAGAGGATTGGACCGAGAAGGAATTCAATTACAATATCGTTTGCGAAAGGGAAGGGAGAAGGCCATTGATAACCGGGGAGCTGACTGTGATCTTGCAAGGGGAATTGGTTGCCTCCATAATTTAATCATCACTGACAGCTCGAGCTGGATGAGAAGTCGGAAATGAGCTCGAGCTGTTCAAAAGGTTTCTGCAGAAATAAGAATAAGTGAAGTGAGAAGTGAAACTTTCATCGTTAAATATCATCGAGGAGAGTGTAAGTTTGCAATGCCTATCATTTTACGATAACAATTTAATTCCAACCATCAACTCTGTATGTGGACCATAGAAAGACTGACTGACAAGTTTTCTCTGTTATGTGCAGTGAACAAGAAGCACTATCCACAATCACTGAGCGATGAAGTATGGCGTTTGCAGAAAATAGCCAAAGACAGCGCTCTGCACAAGTGCATGACTTCGAGAGGAATCAACACTGTTCAAGATTTCCTCCAGCTGTACGAAGCGGATGTGCCTTTCTAAGAAACAAAGTGACTCTTACTCTTCGAGCACTGCTAATTTCCCTTTTTTCCAGTTCACGTTATTCTAAGCATTGTTCAATATCAAATCGTGCTACTTCTTTTGTGTGCGATGTTATTTCAGGTACTTGGAAATGGGATCACCAAGCGGACATGGGAGACGATCGTCAGACATGCCAGCCCCTGTGTGATCAACGATGACAAGATGTATTTCTACCAAGCTTTGAACAAGGCCAGTATAGTGTTCAATTCGGTCATGAAAGTTGCTCAAGCAGCACTCGATGGCCAAATTTACCAGTCGGTAGACATATTGGCCCACTCTCAGAAGGTACATAAATCATAACCCGAAACATCTCTATCTAGTAGCTGAGTGTGAATCTATCTGGACCTATAGAAAGGGCCTGTATTTATCGGATTAGTCTGCTTCCATGGCAGAATATATACCACAAGCACTTCTCTTAAAAAAGTACCCATTTGATTTTGGACTTGATTGAACCCGCTGCTCGGTTGACAGATTTTGTTGCAGAACTTGAAATGGCTAGCTTACAATAACAACAATCAATGGTGGCGCTCGATGCCCTGCCCAGCGTCTCTCTTCTGAGAGCCCCAACCAATTTGCCTACAGAGCCGTCAATCGGCCTGAGCCTGCCTCTTCATCATCTATTTTACACAGAGCTAAACCAAGGTATTGTGGTATTACATCACTTCCATCTATCTTTTCCTTTTTGGCCTTCTTAATCTTTCACAGTTTAGTGTTCCCATTTCTTTATTGGCACATCCACCTTTTTGCACATCTATGGTAGCTGAAACTGAAATGCATCATTATTCAGATAGACCAGAAGTGACTCCTGAATTTAGTTACTCACTGGTTTCAGCATCGTGCTGCTACAATGTCACAGAGATCAGACAATATCACTGCAAAAATATTTGATCCGACTGTAATTCAACAGCTTGGCAAGGGAGGACTTTTTGTCCAGTTTGAGTGCTGGCGAAAGCAGTCATCTTCCTGGTTACACACAAGATCTGTTTGCGCCGAACATCCATATGTCTCCTGAGGAGCGTTTCCAAGTGCCATCTCCAATCTCTGGCAATTTAATGTGGACCCCGGAGCATACTTTCATCATTGAGTCGAGCAACGGGGCAGATTTTGGGATCTGCCCATCTCGCACGGGTTATGGAGTCCATAATTCTAGGATTGCAAGGCCCAAGGTGGCATGGTGTAAGATCCGTGATGTGGTGAAGTGGGGATTGGTTCGGCGCGTTGTGGCTGCAAAGAGAAGAGCAATGTTCAATTGTGCAAGTTATCCAGCTGTATAAATGGAGAGTCCCATCCCCCAAAAGAATTTTGGGTGCTTCAGGAGCACGAAGCTCTCGCCCACACAAGCCAGTCATCACATGCGAAGTACAAAAAAGAAGGAAATTCATGATACTTGATGCGAGGAGATTGTCTTGGGGGTATGAGAATGTCTAGTTCTAGGGGTAAGCTGCCCAGGATGCATCATCGACTTAGTATTATGCATGATCACTGAGATTTTCTCTATTGTTTTTTGTTGATTGTCCTTTCATATTTGAATGAAGTTGTGCACCATCAAGATGGGGCTGCCAATTGGACGTGTCTTCTCTCTATAGGTCACGCAAGCTGATCTTAGGAAGTACCTCAATACAGGGGTTCTTCCTCAAGAATTGTAAGGCTTTTGCTCTCTTCTTCAAGAATTGTTTGGCATTCTGTTTGTCCCAAATACATCATCCCTTGATTTGTCAGTTTACTGTTCTGATATGCTTAGTAGACTTTTCTTTGCTTTACAAAATTTGTGAGTATATTACTTAGTTTGCGAGATCCAAAGTTTCTCCTGTCAGCTTTGCTCTTATTGATCTGAAATATTATATGGTAACCATTAGTCACAAAGCCCACAATCTTGACGGTATATAGTCAAGGTTCTTCTATCGCCAATGTGGGACCTTGTTTTCCACGTAACATTCCACCGAGTTCCTGTAGGCTTGGATCTAAGACCGCTTCGAGACTATTCCAGAGAATATTTCTGGGCGAGAAAAGAGATGAATTTTTCTCTTTCTAAATTGTGCAGTTTTGCTTTCATCTGCGAAAAATTGAAATGGAAACAATTCATCTTTATCATTGAAAATCATGCAAGACGTGCAAAGTTTCCCATTTGATCAATGAAAAGTGCTTATTTGATTATGGTGATGGAGGTTTTTCCAGAACTGTTCAAAAATTGCACACATGTCTGCATGTCATGGCAAATTAAAATACCATTCTCAGTGTTCTAAGGAGATTGAGAAGGGAATGTTCCTTATGAACTTTTCCTCTTCCAGAACATTGCGCACTGCCTTCTTGGTGAAACTTGCTGACGATTTGATGATATTTTCCAAAGGGGATATGGATTCTTGAATGAAACTATTGGCCTTGCTTCAGAGACTTAAGCACACGTCAGGTCTTAGTATTAATCCCCTTAAGACCGAGATATATATGTAGCTGGTATTAAGTGGCAGCTAGTGGATGATATACATCTCTTGGTGGCTTGGCCAAATGCCAGTTAGATACCTTGGCCTTCCCCTGATTTTGGAAAGGTTAAGAGATAGAGTGTAAACCTTTGGTGGACAGGATTACTTTTCGAGTGAGTCCTTGGACAATTAGGCAACTCTGTTGCGCTGAAAGATTGCAACTCATTGAGGAAGTAACAGCTTGGTGAATTTTTGGAGTCGAATTTTTTTGTCGCCAAAAAAGTTATCGATATTATGGAAAGCGAGTGTATTGCCTACCTTCGGAAGGAAAAATCTGAAAACGCTCGAAGTTCAAAAGTTGCTCGGATGATGCATGTCTCCCCAAGTATAAGGGTGGTTTAGGATTTGAGGAAACTGGGACGTTGAAATCTTGCTTGGAGAAAGTTTTCTTGAAACAATGTAAATTAGTATATAATAGATAGTTTCATTTAAAATTAATATTTGAAAATTTGATGGAGCAACGCGCACTTAATTGTAATTTGCACAGCAAAGCATGGCTTGAGTTGTCACTTTTCTTCTTGTCCCATATAAAACTCGACCTCACTCACAATGTGGTTTTGAGAAGACTTTTTGAGATTTACTACTTGTCATGTCTTATACATAATGGATGATGAGACTGGAAAAATGCAAAGTCAAGATTTTCAAATTATGATATGGGAAATCTATTCTTAACTTTTCATCACCAATATAAGAAGATTACTAGAAGCCCACCGGACTAGATCTTTGCTAGAAATGCATTTCCTCATAGGGCGCGAATGATCATAGTTTTATTTCTCTATTTTTCTATTTTTCCATTCTCGAGAATAGGTTTGGAATAGAAAATCCGTTTAGTGATGCAATTTCATTTTTTTTATCTTCAAAACAAATTTTGCACCTAGAAATAGGTTTGGAACAAAAATGAGAAGTAGAAATTTTCTACTTTTCTCTTTCTAGAATAGAAATAGAAATAAAAACTTTTAGGGCGCGTTTGGTAACCATTCTATTCTAAAACAATTTTTGAACATAAATAGTTTTTTTTTTTGTTCCATGAAACAATTTCTGAGTATAAGAAAACGCTTGGTAACTGCAAAAAATGTATATTCTAGGAATAGAAATACGTTTGATAAACTTGTATAATTTTGTTATTTCTTTTTAATTTTTAAATTTTTTATTTTATTTTTCCTTTTTTTCTTCTTTCTTCTTCTTTTTTTTTCCCTTCTTTCTCCTTTGTGGTCGGTGGCCGACCACGGCGGTGGCTCGGCGGCGACAATCGACGAGGTCGACGAGCTTGCCGGAGCCTCACCGGCCACCGCGAGGGCCGGCGAGCTCGCCGAAGCCTCGCCAAGCCACCGCGAGGCTCGGCCTTGCAAGATCTGGGCCTCGCCGGTGGCCTCGATGGCCAAGTGAGCCTCACCAGGCCACCGGTGAGGCTCAAGCTCGCCCGGGCGATGCGAGGTTGGCCTTGCCTTGGTTGGGCGAGCTCGAGCTCGCCCAAATTTGGCGAGGCCAAGCTCGCCCAACCACTGGCGAGGCTTGGCCTCGCCGAGCTCCCGCTAGGCGGCGTCATCTCGGCGGTGGCTTGGCAACACTCGGCGAGGTTGCCGGCCCTCGTCGGCCGGTCGCCGACCATGGCCAAGGCCTGCGACCGGCCAAAAGGAAGAAGAAGGAAAGAAAAAAGAAGAAGAAAACAGAAGAGAGAAAAATTGTTTATCGAAATTGTTCCCGAGAACAAGAAACTACTTTTTCTACTTCTTATTTCTGTTACAAATCTGTTTCCGGGAACAAAAGTTTTACCAAACACGTTTCTATTCTTTTTTTGTTCCCTGGAATAAAAGAACAAAAAATTTTGTTCCGAAGAACAAAAACACTTTTTATATCACTCATCCTTGTCGCTACCCTCCACCGGCCATCGCCGCCCTCCACTAGTCACTTGCCCTTCGCCAGCTATTGGTCATCGCCCTCCACTCGCTACCCACTTGCCAGCCACCAATTGCGACCTTTCATCGGCCGCCACCAAGAAATTTTAAGACCTATCAAACGAATTTCTATTTCGAGAACGTAAATTATGTATCGTTATCAAATGCATGTCTTTGTTCATAAACTCATGCAATGAATAGAAACAGACAAATATATTTCTTACAAGAAAATATTCTCGGGAACAAAATGATTATGGTTTGCACCCTTATTGAACTTGAATTTAACCGAACAAATCATAATGCAGCGGAATCTGAATGGGTTCCATAGGTAAGTTAAAAGACAAAAAAAAAAAAAAAAAAATGTTGAAAGGTCAACGTCCCCAAGACATGTCAGTGGGAAGTTAGGCAAAGAATTTTCGCCAAGCAAACCTGAAATGCAGTTGATCACTTCGTCTCAATTGCTCTCAGCTTACCTGTGACATGGCCGTTGGACGATGACCACATACGTCTCACGTTCCACGTTCCACGTTCCTTTTTTACGAATCCTTTATAGAGGATCAACATCCAATAGATCATCAGTGTAATCTAGAGGAGAGTTTCCCATATCAAAAGGTCGAAACCGCATTTTCTTGAAATCGTCGTCCGCCTCTCTTCTCCATTCCCATCGCGATCTACATCGTACACCACTAAAAATTGTTAAAGATAGTGTTTTGAAGACAGGATCTGTGGCAATGCATAAGGAAAAAGAGATTGAAAACGAAGCTCATGACTGAGGTGTTCTGATGATGTTGTGCTCGTGGCAATGAGGAAGAAGTACAGAAGATGGTGAAGTCAGAACTCATGATTGACATGAAGAGAGAGAGTGTTCTTCATGAGTCTGAAGACTTAGAGCCTGAAGACTTTAACAGTCGTGGCAATGAGGAAGAAGTACAGAAGATGGTGAAGTCAGAACTCATGATTGACATGAAGAGAGAGTGTTCTTCACGAGTCTGAAGACTTAGAGCCTGAAGACTTTAACAGGAAATGCACGTGCTCTAATACATTAGGGCAATTAGTTTGTTAGATAAGGAATCAAAGTTGTTAAGTCGGTTAAAAGAGTTTTTCCATTTTATCATCTTCTTCCTCAAGTCTTATATGAGCTGAGATGTACTCTGTTTTTCAAATAGAAAGAGAATAGAAGACAGAGAATAGATAGAGAGAGAAAGAGATGAAATGAGATTGTATTACAGAAGAAATAGAAGAAAGCTCTCAGTGAATATACATGTTTTGTTCTTCGATTCAAGCAAAAACAGAAGTCCTTTCTCTTTTGCATCTTGTATTCTGTTCTTCATTTCTTCACATGGTATCAGAGCATTCCTGAGAGCTCAAGTTTCTTCTACTATACTGCTCGAAGTCTTTAATGGAGTTTGTGTGATTCATTTTGTATATGTGATCTAGATGATAGCAAGAAGTTCATAGAACAGAGTATTTGATAGTAATCGAGAAAATACATGCTCAAAAGCTTCTGGAATACAGAATGACGGCAAGGATGCAGAAATATCCCTTTCCGATTCATGTCAATATAGCTAATTTTGTTACAATAAAATTAGCTGAAGACAACTTCCTCCTTTGGCAAGCGCAGTTTCACAGGTTCTTGCGAAGTCAGGATCTTTTCGGATTCATCAATGGCGAAACACCGCAACCATCTCAAAGTATGCAGCTTGAGATTGAAGGTAATGAAACAGAAGTGGTGAATCCAAATCATACGGATTGGATGAAGACTGATCAGTTAATTTCATCCTGGATAAGTGGAGCAGTAACCGAGAACATTTTAAGCTTGATCATCGGGCTAGAGACTTCATATGAGGTATGTAGACTCTCCTTAATCGTTTCACACAAAAATCTGTGGCTAAAGAGTTCGAATTAAGAGGAAAATTGCAGGTTTGTCAGAAAAGAGATAGAACATTGAATGCTTATCTTCGAGAGTTCAAATCTATCTGTGATCAACTCAATGCTATTGGAAAACCTGTGGATGAAATAACCAAGATGTTTGGTGTTCTCGAAGGATTAGGTTCAGAATATGAAAGTTTCAGAACAACAATGTATTGCTTAAAACCTCAGCTGATTATGATGAGGTTATCTCTCGCTCGAGAGATTTGAAACTAGGCTACAGACTTACTCTGCAAATCAGTATAATCCTAGTCTAGCCTACTATGGCCAAAGAAAGTCTACTGGAGTTATGCAAAACTCTAATTTTAGAAACCAAAGAGGAAACAATCGAGGAGGATATAGCTATGGCAGAGGTCATGCAATGAGTGCTAGAGATCAAGGTAATGACTTTGCTGAGGCATGTAGAAATCAATACTACATAATGAATAATCTGAATCCAAACCAGGAAAATCAGATTAACAAATCACCACACAACTGGTCTAACTATGGACAGGGGTTTAGACCATATGCAAATCCTGCACAAAAGTATCAAGCCACTAAGGCTTATCCACCACAAAGTGCAGCATCTGATCAGAATATACATAATGCAAAACTAGCAAATAACAGTCCATTAGAATGCCAAATTTGTAAAAGACCAGGACATACAGCACTTCGATGTTGGTATCGTTTTGATAATTCATATCAAACAGATGAAATACCAACTGCTCTAGCAGCAATGCACATTGAAGACTCTCATGACACTGAGTGGTATCCAGATACAGGAGCTTCAGCTCATATCACTGCAGACCCTGGTATGCTTCAATACTGCTCTTTATATAGTGGAACAGATACTGTTATGATAGGTGATGGATCTAGTCTATCAATATCTTGTGTTGGTAATGGCTTATTGCATACAAAAACTGGCTCATTACCATTGAATGATGTACTGATAGTTCCTGCAATCAAGAAAAATCTCCTTTCTGTTTCGAAGTTAACAGATGATTATCCCTGTTCCTTTATTTTTGACAAACATGGGGTATATCTGAAGGACACCTGCAACAATTCAATAGTGAGGCTAGGAAGGAAAGTCAAGGGACTATATCAAGTCGATCCTAAAGTCACGTGCTTTCTTCACTCAAACTCAAAAAGAAGTAGGAGAAGATTTGTGGCATCGTAGGCTTGCACATACAAGTTTAAAAACAAGAAGTACTTGCGAGTCGAACCTAATTCAATGTAATTCAAGAACTCAAAGCATATGTAGTAGTTGCCAGATTGCTAAGAGTTCAGCTTTACCCTTTCCTATGTCAGACTATACATCTAATATTCCCCTAGAAAAGATACATTGTGATGTTTGGGGACCCTCACCAGTTCAATCTCTACAGAAATTTCGATATTATGTCATCTTTGTGGATAATTTCTCTCGGTACAGTTGGTTATATCCAATGAAACATAAGTCAGACGTCTATGATATCTTTGTCCTGTTCCAAAAGCAAGTCGAGAATCAATTTGATCATAAGATCAAAGTCTTTCAGTGTGATGGAGGTGGAGAGTTCATCAACAACAGGTTTCAGAACCATTTACAACAGTGTGGAATTAAACAGCACATTTCCTGTCCTTACACACCAGAACAAAATGGAATCTCTGAAAGAAAACATCGACATGTGGTCGAGCTAGGAATGGCAATGTTGTATCATGCCAAGGTACCCTTAAAATACTGGGTAGATGCTTTTATGACAGCAAATCATATCATTAATCTGCTTCCTACATCAAAACTTCATATGCACTCACCCTACAGTAAGTTGTACCAACAGCAATCTAGCTACACTCATTTAAGGGTTTTTGGATCTGCTTGTTACCCTTGCCTCAGACCATATGCTCAACATAAGCTTGATCCAAGATCTCTTACGTGCATATTTCTGGGGTATAGTGAAAGACATAAAGGATATCGATGTCTTCTACCTACTAATGGACAGGTCTATGTCAGTCGTCATGTGATCTTTGATGAAACCATTTTTCCTTTCACCTCTCGCCTACCAGCTGAGTATTGTCAAGGTACAGACTTATACAAACAGTGGATACATGGAGTGACTTTTCTAGACTCTATAGCTGCAACACATGCTCAGCCCAAATCTAATGAACATATGGGGCATCTGCAAGATACAGGAATGATACAGTATATCTACCCTCCTGTATCAGCTTCTACTGAAACACCACAAATGCATACTGAGGAACTAGTATGCTCTATACCAGTATCTCCTCTCTCACAAGAAATCAACATTGAACATAGCAGCTCCTCAGATAACACACAAGGTATAGTGTCTGCTCATCCTATGCAAACCAGATTAAAGTCTGGCATAGTCAAGACAAATCCTAAATATGCATGCTTAGCTGATTATAAAGTTCCTCTCGAACCAAAAACAGTCAAATCAGCACTGACAGACAGAGGCTGGTACCAAGCAATGCAAGATGAAATGGATGCTTTATACACAAACCAGACATGGGAACTAGTGCCTTGTACTGATCATATGAATGTCATAGGATGTAAGTGGGTGTTTAAAACCAAACTTACTGCAGATGGTCAGCTGGATCAACTCAAAGCTAGACTAGTTGCTAAGGGCTTTCATCAAGAAGAAGGTATTGATTTCACAGAGACATTTAGCCCTGTCATTAAACATGCTACTATTCGAATTGTACTATCTGTGGCAATGACAAAGCATTGGCCAATTCATCAGCTTGATGTCAAAAATGCCTTCCTACATGGCCATTTGAATGAAACTGTGTATATGCAACAGCCACCAGGTTTTATACATCCTCAGAAGCCTCATCATGTATGCCTGCTTAAGAAATCCCTGTATGGTCTTCGCCAAGCACCACGAGCTTGGTTCGACAAATTCAGCAACTTTCTACTTGAGAATGGATTCTCATGTAGCACTACTGATCCCTCATTGTTTATCTTTCATCAAGGCTCAGACACCATACTGTTACTACTCTATGTAGATGATATTGTGCTTACTTGCAGCTCACCTTCCTTACTTTCTCACTTGATTCATCTACTGAGTCTTCAATTTCATATGAAGGATCTCGGTCTCTTACATTACTTTCTGGGCATTGAGGTTAAACAAACCTCACAGAATCTCTTCCTTTCTCAGACTAAATATGCTCTTGATCTACTTACTCGAGCTAATATGAAAGATTGCAAACCTATTTCTACTCCTATTTCCTTACGGCCTGTTACCATGATAACTGATGACACATTATTACAGAACCCTCTTGAATATCGAAGTCTTGTGGGTGGACTTCAGTATCTTACTATCACTCGTCCGTATATTGCTTATGCCACTAATCTTCTCTCGTCGACAATGCAAAGCAGCCCACCTTAGGAGATTTTTCTAAACTCAAAAGGGTTCTTCGATATGTAAAAGGCACTGTTGATCTTGGTTTAACCATTCATTCTCATAGCTTCTTGCATTTATATGGTTTTGCTGATGCTGATTGGGCAGGGTGTAGTACTACCAGGCGATCCACCACTGGTTTTTGTACATACCTTGGTTCCAACCTCATCTCTTGGTCAGCCAAACGACAATCTACGCGCCTCTCGTTCATCCACGAGGCTGAATATAGAGCTTAGCCACGCCTACAAATGATCTTACTTGGATCGGTTTTGTACTTCGAGACATTGGCATCGCTTTATCTGCTCCAACATCTCTCTTTGTGACAATAAGTCAGCCATTGCTCTCTCACTTAACCCCGTTTTACATGCTCGCACAAAGCATATTGAAGTCGACTTTCATTTTGTTCGTGAAAAGGTGGCTTCAGGATCCTTAATTGTCTCTTATACTCCTAGTATTTGCCAACTTGCAGATATCTTTACCAAATCGTTACCTCGATTTCTGCATTTTACTCTTCGCACCAAATTGGGCTTGGGGTCTTTACCCCTTCCCAATTTGCGGGGGGATGTTAAAGATAGTGTTTTGAAGACAGGATCTCGTGGCAATGCATAAGGAAAAAGAGATTGAAAACGAAGCTCATGACCGAGGTGTTCGATGATGTTGTGCTCGTGGTAATGAGGAAGAAGTACGAAGATGGTGAAGTCGAACTCATGATTGACATGAAGAGAGAGAGTGTTCTTCACGAGTCCGAAGACTTAGAGCCCGAAGACTTTAACAAATGGCAATGAGGAAGAAGTACGAAGATGGTGAAGTCGAACTCATGATTGACATGAAGAGAGAGAGTGTTCTTCACGAGTCCAAGACTTAGAGCCCGAGACTTTAACAGAAATGCACGTGCTCTAATACATTAGGGCGGTTAGTTTGTTAGATAAGGAATCAAAGTTGTTAAGTCGGTTAAAAGAGTTTTTCCATTTTATCATCTTCTTCCTCAAGTCTTATATGAGCTGAGATGTACTCTGTTTTTCAAATAGAAAGAGAATAGAAGACAGAGAATAGATAGAGAGAGAAAGAGATGAAATGAGATTGTATTACGTAAGAAATAGAAGAAAGCTCTCGGTGAATATACATGTTTTGTTCTTCGATTCAAGCAAAAACAAGTCCTTTCTCTTTTGCATCTTGTATTCTGTTCTTCATTTCTTCACAAAAATTAGTCCACAAAATGCATGAGAAATTGCATGGCAAATATTTCGCAAAGATAAAATCGGCATTGAAACCGGAAAAAGGAGCCAAATGCCAATGTTCCCACAAATATGAGAGCTCACCATTAGGGATGGGCATAGGGGCGAGTCCAATCCCCAGCCGGCGAACTAGGAACCTGCACCGTCCCTGTCCCGTTCCCCACGCGTGGTAGGGCGTTTCGCCGGCGGTTCCGTTGAAAGGGCGGCAGAGGGTAAGATAGAGAGAGACAGTGTATTAACACTGTGCCAAAATTTTTGCCTTAATTCCCACTAGTATCCGTGTATTAAAATAGAGCGGGAGGTACACTCAAGTCAACATTGTCCCTAACTGTTAGAAATTTTAGATGTGTGCGTGCGGAAGCATGGTTTTGGTATTGATGATAGTTTTTTATTAGTGATATTGTGTGCAAGTGTATGATATAATTTGTAGTGGATGGACAAGGGATAAACTAGGATAATTGAAGGACAAAGAACACGGGATATGGGAAATAGTTTTATTAGTTGGATAAAATAATTTTACAATAGTTGAAGGAAGTGTTGGTGAAGGAGCTTCATGATATGGAGTATATTCTCATGCTCCTCTCACTCTATTACATCAATGGGTTATGGCCTTTTTATAGGCATTTCCACCAACTAAGTACATTCTAGACTTTTCTTCAATGCTGGATTTTTCTGGACTTCTCTTACATGCTGGAAATTTTCAGCCACAATTTTTTAACCATCCAAAACTTCATCTAGGGAATTCTAGATTCTAGTTTAGCAACTCCAGGAAATTCTAGAAAATGGATCACCATTTCCAATACTCCCCATCGATCCATTTTCAAGATACTTCGGACATTGTATCATAAAGTTGCCGACATACCTTGAAATCTCTCTTCTAATTTGTCCCATGCCTTTTGTGTTGTCTTCGTTCCACGATCCCTTGCATTCTCTTGTCGAACCACTTGCACTTACCTTTGAACATGCATGACTTTTCTTCAACGATGTCCCATATGTCTCGGGGCATCAAAATGCTCTTAGTTGTAGTTGTTAGCTCGGGCTCTGGCTCTGGCTCCGGCTTTGGTTCTAGCTTTGGCTCCGGCTCCAGCTCTCTTGGCTCTCGCTCGGGCTCTGGCTTTTTTAGTTGAGGATGGTGAGGACAAACGCCCATAACCGTCTGATATGCCTAGCTCTGATACCATGTTAGAAATTTTAGATGTGTGCGTGCGGAAGCATGGTTTTGGTATTGATGATAGTTTTTTATTAGTGATGTTATGTGCAAGTGTATGATATAATTTGTAGTGGATGGACAAGGGATAAATTAGCATAATTGAAGGACAAAAAACATGGGATATGTGAAATAGTTTCATTAGTTGGATAAAATAATTTTACAATAGTTGAAGGAAGTGTTGGTGGAGGAGCTTCATGATATGGAGTATATTCTCATGCTCCTCTTACTCTATTATATCAATGGGTTATATGGAGTATATTCTCATGCTCCTCTCACTCTATTACATCAATGGGTTATATGGCCTTTTTATAGGCATTTCCACCAACTAAGTACATTCTAGACTTTTGTTCAATGCTGGATTTTTCTGGACTTCTCTTACATGCTGGAAATTTTCAGCCACAACTTTTTAACCATCCAAAACTTCATCTAGGGAATTCTAGATTCTAGTTTAGCAACTCTAGGAAATTCTAGAAAATGGATCACCATTTCCAACACTAACATTGTCCGTAGCGAGCCAAACCAACAAGAACCGACGCCCAGAGCTTAATGGATAATTAGCGAAGACACTCAAGTCAACGCTCCAAAGTCAAACCTGAAACTGAATACACCGCGAAAAACTAAAGGGCCGTTTAGGAACTAAAGAATCGACTACTCAGGATGAGTTTGAAGAGAGTAGCCTGGTCAACTTCGACAAACTCAGCGACCCAGGCCTTTGAAGACGTCCTCGATGGTGCCATCGTCGGACTTGGCAAACTCGACGTGCTTCTTGCAGTACTCGATTGACATTGAAGTACAATCGCAATCTGAGGAACCATGGTCACCACTGCGAATGCACACCAATGGGAGAGGCAAGGACACAAATGCAGTCGATGAAGAAGATCACCCTTGGGAGCCCGGACGGTGATCCGTTCCAGGTCAACGAGGCTGTGGCCGACGAGTCACAGACGATCAAGCACATATACTCACCCTCTTTATGCACAATTGTGGCTGATGTTTTATCCCATGTACACAACAATGCTCTGTAGGAGTGTTAGCGTCAGGGAATTAAGCTTAAAAAGGAGAGCCCTGAGCCCACCTTCTCTTTACATATGGCTTCCTATTCTTTGTTGTTGCCGACCCTGTTTGAACTGCGGTTGTTCCCAAAAGATTGTTGACTGTATTGCACTCTTGTCCGTAGGATTATCTTGCAAAAGTCTTGTATATGCTTCAGTCCTAACACGGGTGCAGAGTTGAGAACAGAGGTAAGCGCAGTCCAGGGAATCAACGTTATTCTGAACCCCGGTAACTATTTGGATCTACTTATTCTATGGGGTAGATCTAAACGTGAAGCTCTTGGCTTTGTGAAGGAAAGAGCCCTGAAAAGAATGCCGAGCTGGAAAACTAAATTTGTCTCACAAGCTAGTAGAATAGGCAGTACAACAAAAAGTAATGCAATGAAATAAAATATAAATCATGGTATAAATACTAATACATGTTGTATCAGAAACAAAAAGTTATGAATATTCAGAACTCATTTTATGAACTCATTTAGCTAGTACAACAAAAAGTTGGAATATGTGACCACATGTTGTATCAGAACTCATTTTATGAATATTCCCAGTTCATAATGAAATAAAATATAATCATGGTATAAATACAAGAAGTTATTCAATATATCATAATAAGATTGTTAAACAAAGTTATCTTCTCATCACTCCCTAATATTTCTTGATTTCTTTTACTTTCTTTTTATTCAAAAGCGAGTTTGGCAAGAGTTCAAGATTCCATTATGATAAAATCAGAGATTTAAAAAACAAAACTACTGAAGATTATATATATTTATAATCAAACGGAAGTGCTATTATTTGTAAGGAAGATGAACTCTGTCTAATTAGCTTTTTCTTTTCCCTTTTTACATTCACCAACCGGTGAAGATGATATGCTTGGCTCTCCTTAAGCTTCCTGTGATTCCAGGGCTGACACCTAAGCTTCAATTACAATAATAACTCATCCAATCTTAAGAGGAGAGCTATCATCCAATTCATTCTTAATTCAAGGTCATCTCTAAGCCCTCTTTTACTTTTTATCACGCCTTCTGTTGAAATCTACAAGGAACCATTCTAGATTTATCTTCCTCAAGTGGTGGAAATTACAATTATAAATAATCAGGATTGGAATCGACTATCAAAATCAAAACGTATTGCTTTTTAAGATGTGCTAATCATTGTGATTGCCGTGAGCAAAGGCTTAATGTTAACAATTTCCAATCAAAATTGATCGGATGAACTCAATTAATAAAAAGTTAATAAATTCTAGACTTTTTGGATAATTTTCCCCTAGTAAATCTACTATACTATCAATTAAACGGACCAAATCACAACGCAACCCAATCTGACTGGGTTCCGATAGGCAAAGAGAAAAGACAATCCAGATTGGTTCAAAAATCTAAATTATGATGTCACCACGTTGACCGGCACAAAAGGTCAACGTCCTCAAGGCACGTCGGCGGGAGCTTATCCAACAAAATTTCCAAGCAAGAAAGAAGAAAAACGAGGTAAAAAAAAACCAAGTCAGCTTCTGAATGATT
This sequence comes from Eucalyptus marginata, assembly GCA_014182565.1. NCBI lineage: Eukaryota > Viridiplantae > Streptophyta > Magnoliopsida > Myrtales > Myrtaceae > Eucalyptus > Eucalyptus marginata. The sequence goes on from CM024586.1 coordinate 26,296,381, forward strand.
ATTCTTTTCTTGTTCAGTCTTCAAAATTAAAAACAGAAGAGCCCACTGTCTTCAGAAATGAAAACCATCAAACTCAATCTGCTCTAAAGAACACAAGGCTAATAGATTCTGATTCTCACCAGCACACAACAAAACAACATCTCTCTCTCTCTCTCTCCTATAAATTACCCTCTTCACCACATCTTACCTTGAATCCAACAAGCCATAGAACTCTTCAGTTTGTCCATAAATCGTACCAAGAAAGGACAGAACATCTGGTTTTTTTGGCCTGTCTCCGTCTCGTCCTTGCTGAAAGAGGGGGATGGCTGAGACGGTAGCGAGAGAAAGGAAGATACTGGTGGCGGTGGACGAGAGCGAGGAGAGCATGTACGCCTTGTCGTGGTGTCTCGAGAACGTCGTCTCCGAGAACTCCAAGGACACCCTCGTCCTCCTGTACGCAAAGCCCCTTCGTTCTGCCTACACAGCCCTCGACGGCACAGGTAAAAAACTAAACGTCAAGATGTTCTTCGTCTTCTGCTCTGGTGGCCATCTCCTGCGATTATAGAGTGGTTTTAACGTTTTCTTTTTCCATTTCGTTCTTTGTTCAGTGTACTTGTTTTCCTCGGACATAGTGGCCACCATGGAGAGGCACAACAATGAGATGGCCGACCGTGTGATGGCCAGGGGTAAGAAGATCTGCCATGATTTTGGTGAGGTGAGTTCTTGTTGAGGCATAAATTTCCAAGTTTCGATAAGTGAAAATGTCAAAGGATCAATGGGATTGAGTGACCCGGGTGTGGTTGCTATTGTTGGGAGGATAGGTCGCGGTGGAGACGAGAGTGGAGAATGGGGATGCAAGAGATGTCATCTGCAGCGTGGCGCAGAAGTTGGTGCCTGATGTTCTGGTGATGGGGAGCCATGGTTACGGTCTTATTAAAAGGTACTTCAAATACTCATTTTGTTTGATCACTCAAAACTCCGTGCATCGGCTCTAATAATCAATCACCTCAGAGGCAAGCCATGTATTATGTAGCCTTAGCTTGAGATAATGTTAACATTGAAAGTATGGGTAATCGTTTTATGATGAACAATTGAACACGAGATAGGTCGTACAATAAGAATTTAGAACCTACCATGTCAATTTTCCATAACAAGGTCAAATTTGAAGTACCGTAACTATTTTTCGCCAAATTTGAAGTACCATAACTATTGTTCGAAAAAACGTGTCATGCGAACTATTTGTGGAATATTGATTAAGGCATAGATGGATTTCCTGAACTTTTGAGTTCAAAATCCATCTCTAGCTGATCTATATTTTTTCTCACTTATCCCGGTTGAAGGTTGTCCTTACCTACATGTGGGCGATCTTGAAGTCTCTCAGACTAATACATGTGGGCGATCTTGAAGTCTCTCAGACTGATTCAATATTCAATGATTTATTCGAATTAGTAGATGAATGATTTATTCGAATTAGTAGAATGAGGGATTTACTCTTAATTGAAAACCTTCCTTCGCTTTTTATGGGTAGATTGTGGCATCTGTGTCGATACTTAATTGTGATTTGGTGAAATGTCACAGGGCCTTTCTGGGGAGCGTGAGCTATCACTGCGCCCAAAACGTCAAGTGTCCCGTGCTGGTAGTGAAGAGGCCCAAAACCAACAGGAACAACTGAAACTCGATCCATACTTCCTGTGTTGTGTCCTAGTCCTAGGTTGTCTTCTACAGAATTATCGAGTTTTATTGTGCATATATTCCTACAATGTGCATATTCTTTGTGTGTTCTGCCTTGTAAATGGATTGGATCTTAATAATAGAATTCGATTGTCAAAAAGGACATGGTGCTTGACCTCATCATTAAGCAGCGTACAATAAAATAAAATAAAAATGTGAATGGGCTTATCGAAAGTTTCCATCAGCTGTCGACAGAGAAGTGACCAAATCAAAGAGAGATGAGCGATAGAGATTGATGGCATTATCTTAAGACCATATGCAGCAGATCCAGACTCTTCAACAAGTGCGATTGATCTGAAAATGGACATTAGCCTTCGTTCTGAAAACTCAAATCAGTCAATGGATATAGATGAAATCAGGCACTCAAAAGTCTGGGGATCAGCCTTCCTACAGTTCTCTCCCTCTCTAAAGAAATGTCCTACATCTATATTGTAAAGATAGAAAAAGAAAAATTTTGAAGGCGCCAAGCTTATGTCGAACCCAACCGGTCAGCTTTATTGCTCTGCCTCTTTCTACAACTCATCCTGTGAACAGCATAAAATGGCGAAGATCAATGAATGCAACAAACACGGAAAAAAGTGCAGCAATTTTAAGTTCATGACCACGTCAAGTGAAGAATTATACCTTTACTTCGTCCTTGGAGTCAGCAGACTCAGCACTCTCATCTGCTTCTGCTTTGATTACGGAATCAGAATCGTCTTCAGCATCATCGGCATCAGCATCATCATCTTCATCCTCAATCTGAAAAAAACGTGCACGGTCAGAACCATCCAAATAAATAACATTCGGAATCTTTTGAAGAGCAGGTATAAAAGGCTTACGTCAGAATCTACCGGCTCATCCTTGGCTTCCTGGAAAAGGATAAACAGATGTCAGATAAAGGGGAACAAACCAGTGTGAATATAACCTCTCTCCCCCCACGCCAGCCCGTGGTGCACACATATACACAAGTACATTGAGTCTGGTCAAGAACCCCAAGCTATGCCGGAAAAAATATGCAAATAGATAATACCCAGCATCATAAATACATAGTGATCTCCTGTCAACTCACTAATTTTCAGTATATAGTCATTTACTTGTGAAAAGAGTACATCAGACAATTCAGGTAGCACTAAATAATGAAGCAATTTAATCTTAAAAGTTCTATGATTCTTTCCATCTCCCAAAAGTTATAACAGCTCTATGTTACCTCTTCCTCTCTTTTCTTTTCAGCCTCGTCAAATGCTGCCTTCTCAGCCTGCAAAGGTAAAATAAACACCATAAATAGTCTATATTCATACTATTTCCACAAGTAAAAATTATAAATAGCAAAACCACATACATCCTTGTTCTTGCCCCATGTCTCTTCAGCAACCTTCTTGGCATACTCAGGATCATCACATATCAAGACATTATCGAACAAGGTTCCAGATTTGACCTGACAAATCAAGAATAGAGTAATTCAAAGTTTGAGCTCCTGGAACACTGTTAGCAAATATAACAAGATTGCAGTCACAGGCAAATTACCTGCCATAGTTCAATCCCAACATACTTCAAGTTGGGGAAAACATAGAGCTCTGGGTCATCCTTGAAGTCTATAAAAAGTGCTAAAGATTAGACTTCAAAGAACTTTCAAACAAGAAGAAAGAAAAGAATACCATTGATGCATATCGGAGTTTAGGAAAGCAAGTAGTGATGAAGAACCTGGGTTGTCAATCATTGGTGCCTTCCACTTCCCCTGGTAGTTGGGATTCTTAATTTTCTGCAAAACATGCATGATCATCAAGAAAAATTCTCAATGCAGTCCAGAAATTAGACTCACAAGAACATTTCATACCTTTGGATTCCATGGACCCTTGTATTCAGGGTTGGCAATGGTTGGGGCAGTCCACTCACCATCCTCCTCATCGTCCCAGTCTTCAGGCTGAAATCACAATCTTAATTAGTATCTAACTAGTCTACATCAATTTCATAAAAGCTTTGAAGAAGATCAGCTTCAAATCAGAATCATCATTCAGCAGGTTTACCTTCTTGGCATCTGAATCTGGTATTTCTTTCGGGATGTCATTATACCCCTGCAGTCACATGCACAATGTCATTTGAAAAGAATTGCAGAGAATATTGCGCTTAAAAGATTAGCAGTGTCGAGGAAGGAAGGATCAATACCTCTGGCTTCTTGTCTTCAGGATCAGGAATGTACTCTTTGTCGTCCCAGTCTTCAGGCTGCCAACATTAGCCACGTAGGTCATTTATCTAGACATATAGCCCAACAAAAACCAACCAAAGCATTCAGTAAATAATTTACTTTCTTCGCCTCGGGATCCTTGATCTGCTTTGGTGGGAGAAGATCCCAGTCAGAGTACAAGCTACCAGTTTGTTTCTCAACATTGTCAATCAAGATAGTATAGGTAGCATCGGGACGGAGGACAAAAGTGTAAACATGAGTAAGTTGATCTGTCTCACAAGGAACATCCTTTTTGATCAGTTGATTAGTTCCATTATAAGTGAGAATAGCATGAACTTTCTTGGTACTGTAGCCACAGATATCTGGTCCAAACATGATGCTGCATTGAACAACAAAACAACCCAATAAATAAGCATGAAGGAGAGGACATTCAATAAGCTGGACAGCAAGAAACCCAACAAATTGAACACAAAATGATTATATAATCTGCTGCAAAACCTGTATGGGGTGTCGCCACCAAACTTTTTCTGATCGACGTCCCCACTGAGTAGCTTCATGTACCCACCACCACAGTCAAGTTTCTGTTCATGTTTTACAGAAAACTGGAAGACTAGAGTCTTGTCCTTGTTGCTGAATTCAGGGTACTCAGCTGATATGGCGTAGAACCTATAGTCTTCACTTGTTTGGATACCTGCAAAAGCAATGACAGATTAATGTTAAGCACAATAAAATAATGAAAATTATGATCAAGCATCAAAATGTCTATTTGAAGGAAAAGATGATTACAAAGTACCTTTGTCATCAGAATCTCCATTCCATTTACCAGACGTATAGTTCCACTCTCCAGCCACGTTCTCATCTTTCTTCCAATCAGATTTAACCCATCGAGTCTCCCATCCATCTTTTGTGGATAACCAGACATGCAGACGAATGGAGAAGAGGGGGATAAGCACAAAGAAGAATCTTCTTGTAATTGCCAAGAATATGCATTATCTGAATGCGACATAACCTACAATGTTTCTATAGTTTCTACATGTTCAAATCGCCAAAAAAAGAAACCAGTAGTTTGAAAACTCCTCAGTCTCTGACTTTAACACATTTTGGAAAAACGTTCTATATATCTTAGTTGCGTTTTACACTCCTGAAGATGATAACAAGTAGCATGTGAACTCAAATGCTCTGCAGTAAGCTCATTGGTATGGAAATTCCCATAATAGCCAGAAAGTACTCGAAAAGAACAGCTAATATCGGCCGATAATCGAAATATTCATACTACAGTCCGTATCAACATTCAAATCACCAGTAAAATCAAATGTCAGTCTTGCGCATCACTCAGCTACCATCAGAACGGACCTCCAACACACCGACACCTACATCAGTAGTCAAAAGAAGAATGCCACGACTTCCGAAGCTAATTCAGCAACCACACAGCCACTCCATCCCCAATCGCACTCAAACTGCTAAACTAACCACGGTCAAAACATCGCCGACATCAAATCAAGCACCGAACTCAGTCAGATTCGAACCGAACCAGATCAAAGATCTCCAAACCCTCGCAGATCTACTCCACCGACAGTAACTCCACAGCTCAAGCCACGTACCGGCCGAAAACCTATCAGATCTCGCGCGAGCACTTCCGACACGAGCGCACGCCGATCGCCGCCAGAAAAAGGCGGCAGAAAGCGAAGCTCAGAAGCCCTAATCCCGCGATACCAAGCGCAAAACCACAGACACAGTACAATGCAAAGGACGAGAGCGGGAAATACACACGAAAAGCGCTCACCCTCGAAGCGCTCTTCGAAGAACACTGCGGCGGAGGCGATCGCGGCGAGGGAGGAGAGCGCGAGCGCGAGGAGGAGCAGCTGCTGCTGGCGGCGGCCCGTCGAGCCCGCCATCGCCATCCGGCTTTTCTAGAGAGAGAAAGCTAGAGAGAGAGAGCTACAGAGACTGTCGATCCGGAAGATGAAAATGGGGGAGTGAGGGGGGGCTGGCTAAATAGCGGCCTTTTTTTTTTTCTTTTTCGTCGGTTTTTACGGTGGAGCGCTTTGCTCGCAATAGGTTTCGACGGGGAGGCCTGGAGCGACGTCGTCGACGTGGGGGCGGGCGGGATAGGCCAATGGGAGCTCGCCATGTCAGCCGGCGGCCGTCATTAGGGTGACGTGGCGATTCGGGAGTGGTGGCACGGTGGCGTGCGAGGAAATGACCCGAAAGCCCCCTCCCCCTTGCGCTTATCTGCATTTCTTGGATCGTATTCTTTAAAATCAGAAATTAAAAAAAAAAAAAAAAAATCATGGGGAATTTAAATTGACTCTCTCTCTCTCTCTCTGTTATCATTTCTAGGACATTCGATCTGGGCATTTTTCATTTCGGCCCCTGAAGAAGGCAAAAGATTGAAGTCGCGAGGTGCAGCATGTTGACTTTCTAAATTTTTTTCCAAAGCGCTTCAAATGCTTTTTCAAGAGTTTAGAGGATCATGGACATGGAGATCTTCCTTTTTCCTTTTCTTCCTTGATATGGATAATCATCCTTGACTTCCATGCTGATTCAAAGTGCACATGCTATGAAAGTACATTTCTCAATTTTGAATTGATAATATCGTGAAATAGATGCAATTATATCGATTGAAGTATGGTTATATGGGCCCATCGGATTTGACGAGTTAGATTGTTATGGAAAAATATCGCAAATACTTCTTGATTAGACCTAACCCTTTGTTCTCGATGGAAATTTATTTATTTTTAATTCTATGAAAGAATTCAAATTTATGATAAGATAGTTTCTCTTCACCAATTTTGAACTTGTTAGCGAAAAGACTTAATTTCATGCATTATCTTTTGTCGGGCCTATCCAATTCTCTAAGTGAACTATCATGGATAACCAACTTAGGCGATGGATCAAATTTAGATATTGCACCCTCACGAGATTTTAATTTAATTTACATAATCGTATCAATCTCTATCCTTTCCACGAAACAAAATAGCCTTTTATTGATTACGTAAATCTCTCATGTACTTTAAAATTTAAATCTATGTCTCTCTTATTCTATGGCCGTTCAAATTCTTTTCCTAAACCGATTTCGATCTCCAAACAATTTTTCTCCTTCTCCATCTATTTATTTTTTTCCCTAATTCGCGTTCGAGTTCCAATCTCCAACGCATCAAGCATAACTAACGGAAGAATCTCAAGATGCGTATTCCAAAATTAGAAAATCTGTCCAGAATAATAAATTTGGTGAAGATGATAGGTAAAGGAAAGGGGTCATGAGAAACTATCCGACTGAATGTTGGGCGATTTGTGGAATTTACTTAGAATGTGCATGTGATTTTGCAAAGGAAAAATGATACAAGTTATTCCCAAATTTTGGCCTAATTTATAACATCGTCCATAAATTTTAACTTAATGTGCAATGTGAACATTAAATTTTTAGTTTGTTCAATGAGATCTTTAAATGTTTGTTACTTGTTTAATATAATCCATGAACTATGCAATAATATTCAATATTACCCTTCCATTAATTCAAATTTAGAATCAATATTGAACATTTTCATACCGTTCATGAAATATATTAAATACTTACAAAAAGTTCGGAACTATATTAAACAAATTAATAGTTGAGGGACGACATTGCATATTGGGTAAAAGTTTAATGACCACATTGAAGAAATTAAAAGTTCACAAACAATATTACATATTGAACTAAAGTTCATCTCAATGGCCGGTCAGGTAGCCAGAAAAACCAGAAGTTGAGGGAATATGCTGTGGTAAAAGGGAATCATCCACCAAACTCCCACTAAAGAAAAACAATGGAAGGGTCTTGCCAAGATAAGAGTTGAAAAAGAGTCACATTAAATAATGCAATAGATGAGTCAGCCCACCCCACTCACTTCTCTTGATTGCATCTGCTTGGGGCCCCTTTGCATGTGTGGAATTTTGCTTGAATTGGAAGGCACTCCATGGTCATTTTCTAGGTAACATGGTCCCATCACTGTCCCTGAGCTGACCCAAGGTTGCATGCAATTGCTGATGATGATGCACCTGCTAAAGTCTACATGAGGGTAGCCAAAATTGGGGGCAGTTTCTGCTGTCGGCGCAAGTGTTTTCGCAATTCGATCGGGTCATTCGATGTGGATCGTTGGATGAAAAGAGAAAAAGGACGTGATCTGTCGAATTTGTTTATGTAAGATTGGTTTTCATTTGTGGCTAACTGTCATGAAAGAAGAGTTACCGATGCAGATGCGATCGAATTTATATTTGATTAAGGAAAATTATCAGATTGCAAAACTTTACGAATAGTGAATTGTTTTTCTACGATAACACGAGTCTAATTAGTTGACAAAACTAAGTAAAACAAGGACATAAAGACTTTCAAGACAAACAACATATGAACTTCCATCGCCTAAGACAAGATATGTATGCTGATAGACTAGCTTTGAGGATGATGGACTTGCTTATTCATGGTAAATCTGTGCATCAATTACAGATCAGATCTTCTAGTTACAGGGCAGTGGCCTAGCTCATTATATACTCCATCCAAAGATATATGAACCTGCTGAAACGGTCAAGGCGATGCTACCAACTCATAGCAGCTTGAACAACAGGCCACCGTGGGCGGCGAAGAACGGAGCGAACACCAGCGACTCGACTGCCATGAGCTTGATCAGTATGTTGAGCGATGGACCCGAGGTGTCCTTGAGCGGGTCGCCGATCGTGTCGCCGATGACAGCAGCCTTGTGCGGGTCGGATCCCTTAGGACCGAGTGATTTCGCATGCTCAGATGCCCCAGCCTGCATCAATTCATCAGAACGCATCAAGATCCGTGATCTTGATAGAATCCATAATAATCAAAATGCATGTTTCGTGAAAAAGAGCTTGAATTCTAAGCAGCTTGCCTCTATGTATTTCTTGGCATTGTCCCATGCTCCGCCAGTATTGGAAGCTGAAATAGCAACCTGTGAGAAAAATTCAAACAGATGATGTCAAGAACATTTGCATAGTGAGATTTTGGCAACCCAACAATTCACTTATCTAAATATAGACTAAAGAGGACCAACACCAGAATTCGATATGTACCTGCACGCCTGAGACAAGTGATCCGGCGAGAACTCCTGCCAGAGTCTCCACGCCGAATAAGGTTCCGGCGATAAGAGGGGTGAGCATGACCAAAGCGCCGGGAGGGATCATTTCTCTCAGCGAAGCGTCGGTAGAGATCTTGACACAGTTGGCATAGTCCGGTTTCGCTCTTCCTTCCATGAGCCCCGGGATCGTGTTGAATTGGCGCCTGACCTCTTCGACCATTTTCAATGCAGCACTTCCGACGCTCTTCATTGTCATGGCAGAGAACCAGTACGGAAGCATGGCACCCACGATGAGCCCTATGAAGACCTTTGGTGTGAGCACATCCACGGTCTTGATGCCTGCTCTGCTTACAAAGGCGCCGAACAAGGCAAGAGAGACGAGAGCAGCTGATCCGATCGCAAAGCCCTATCAAAATCAAGGCAATCAATGTCGGAAAACTGTTCTTAGGACAGGGCAATGTGAACACTGGAAGCTTAAGGCTATTCATGCTGTGTGCCGGAGAATTTGCTCATGTTTTACCTTGCCAATTGCAGCTGTGGTGTTTCCTGCAGCATCTAGAGCGTCTGTTCGCTCACGTATCTTGTGGCTCATTCCAGCCATTTCCGCGATACCGCCGGCATTGTCACTAATAGGTCCATAGGCGTCAATTGCGAGACCGGTGGCAATAGTGCTGAGCATTCCCAATGCAGCAACAGCAACTCCATACATTGCCGCCAAGCTGAAGCTGATGTAAATGGCAATGGCTATCGCAAATATGGGAATGATGACAGACTTGTATCCGAGAGCTAAGCCAAATATCACGTTTGTCGCAGCACCAGTCCTGCAAGAATCAGCTACATCCCGCACCGGACTGCATAAGACATAGGATACTAACCCATTTAGCATTGAAGTAAACTCTGGCCTCGAACATGAACGTAAATAGAAAAGCTTTCATAAATTCTATCGACTCTGCATATGGTAACATGATATATTCAAGCAATTAAAGCAGCATCACAGTTTCTCTTGATCACGACAGATGAGCCTCTGTCGAAAGTAAACAGTTGCAAATTTTCTGGACCATTTCTATCATCAAGTTTGGAATCGGTAATATAGAGAAACTCTAACGCATTGCTCGATTTACAGACCATGTATCCAATGAATCAGATTTAAGGAAACTTGCCTGTAAGCATTGCTTGTGTAATACTCGGTGGTATATCCAATGGCTAGCCCAGCCCACAGGCCGATGGACACACAGAAGAAGAGGTGCCTGCACGCATATAACTATGTAACCACTACGGACATAAAAGAAAGGCAAAGGATTCAAATTTTTGTTATGGTATTTCAGGTTGAAGGAAGCATACCAGTTCTTTACAGCCTTCTCGGTACCAAAGTTGAAGAGAGTAAACTCAGATGGCAAAGCGAAGAAGCTGACCATGGCAATGCCAGCAGTCATCAAAATGGTCGAGATCAAAAGTTGGCGCTTTAGCGACGGCTCGATCTCGCTCACGTGTCTAATCTCAGCAAGGTCAGTGGCAAAAAGTGTAGTGATCAAGCAAATTACAATGCCCATTGCGCTAATGGTCAAAGGATAAGACATGGCTGAGTAGTCATGGGTTATCCCAAAGGATGAAATTGAGGCGACGAAAAGCGCGGCGCAAGATGACTCTGCATAAGAACCGAATAGATCGGAACCCATCCCGGCAATGTCCCCCACGTTGTCACCCACATTATCAGCAATGACCTGCAAAGGTTCCATTCGTCTTGTTGCTTAATAACATGAAGATGTCAAGAAAAAACAGTTCTGCATATTGATCACCAGTTCATAGCATTAAATGGTATCTAAAATAGCAAAGAGAAAGTAGATTACAGCTGGGTTTCTTGGGGTCATCTTCAGGGATGTTCTTTTCAACTTTCCCAACAAGGTCGGCGCCAACATCGGCTGCTTTCGTGTATATGCCACCACCAACTCTTCCAAAAAGTGCCATTGAAGAACCCCCGAGACCATAGCCCGTGATCGATTCATAAAGCCCCTCCCAGTCGTCCCCATAGTACAGCTTAAACAGATTGATGGTAACATAAAGAACCAAAAGACCATTTGCAGCAAGAAGAAATCCCATCACTGCGCCTGAGCGGAAAGCTGTTATGAATGCCTTTCCAACACCTTTCCTTGCTTCTAACGTGGTTCTTGCATTTGCATAAGTTGCAATCTTCATGCCAAGAAAACCTGAGAGCACGGAGGTGAGCGCGCCAAGCAAAAAGGCGATGGTGCTGAACATTGCATTGGCCAGAGCCGGTTTGCAGAGGTTTCCTGGATTGTAAGTGCAGGGTTCACTCTGGGTGCTGAACCCCTTGGCTGAACCAAGGAAGAGGAAAATGATGACGGCAAAGGCGACCATGAAGACGCCGAGGTACTTGTACTGAGTAAATAGGAAAGAAGTCGCCCCTAGAATAGTATGAAACAGATCAAATAGCATAAATTATAGGTTAGCAAAATATTGGAATGATAAATAGTAATTGACTGGGTGCATCCATAGGACATGAATCTAGAGTGGAAAGTAATTAATGGTTGACACATGAAATGCTTTCAAGATAGATCGCACGAATTGGAGAAATGTCTCGTATTTCACAAACGAGTCTCCTGTAGCCATAGGATGGTGTGAAACAGATCAACACCACCAGCATAGTCTCATGTATATAATTAGCAATTCTGAAGTAATCCACATAAATATATACATCAATCTGTATGACCCCAAGAAAACACATTTCTAGATCTTGCTTATGTATATAGACATCATCATATTCCCACTTTCATTTCATACTACTTTTAGGATGGGCGAGAGGATTCAGTGGCCTATCTCAGACGTTGCTCTGTTCTTTTTTCATTTTTGTCCTTATGAATGATTTGTGATCCTCGCTAATCAAGCAGACAGTAGTATTGTAGCTTTTGCCCTCCATCACGACAGCAACATAGTCAAAACCAAACGTTTAGTCCCAACTTCTCCCACCTATTCGCGGATGCTTAACCCTTACTGAATCAGATGTACTTTTAACAAGTACAAGATCCACGACAATTGTTCAGATTGCACAAATGATTACCTTAAAGACACTAGGTGTCTAATGAATAACTTGTATTGTGGATTCCTAGAGTAAAACCTCATCACACAAACGAAAAAATCAGATGAATGGACATAGGAAGTCAAAAGATCGAAGAAATACGTCTCATATCCTTCGAAAGCGAGTAAGAACATTCTCCATCTGGAGTGAAAAAAGAAACTGAGAATAGATGTCATATTAATTCCATGAGTTTTGAAGTTAAAAAACTCATTACAGCTCAAGGGGCATGGCTGACGACCAGAAAAACAAAAGGAAAAAACAAGGTAAGTATATGATGTAATCAAGTAAGGGAAGACCCATTACATCAGAAGCACCATAATCTGTTCATTTCTTCAACCAAACAGATATATCCTATATCATGTGCAGTCCAAAGTTTCAGGAGGGGGGAGGGAGGGAGAGAGAGAGAGAGAGCTCATTACCGACAGAAATGGCGTTCTGAATCTCGGCGCACTTGATGACGGCATCGGCATTCTCAGTACCCTCCTCTTCATCCTCGATCAGCTTGTCCTTGTACCCATCTTTCTTGCCATAATCAACCGAGACCTTGACCTTCGAGACCAACAGCCACTGAAGCAGAGCAAAGCCAATGCCAATCAAGGCACTGGCAGGTATCAGGATCTGCGTCAGAGTCTCACTTAACACAGCCATTCTGAGGAACCCAACAAAGTTTCAGTACTGTGTTTCTAGCCTGCTTCTAGTAACACATTCAGCTAAAGAGAATGTCCTAAAAAGGACCCTTTTTGTACCCACCCTCCAGGCTTCTGAAGCAGAATCTACAGATCCTGAGGACTGGGCTTATCCAGAAATATCTCAGAAGCCTGTCATGGCCACTAGAATCTCATGAAATGGAAACCGGTAGTTCTGATTGATAGGTGGTGCAATTCCCTTTTGTCCCTTACTGCACCTCGGTTGGTTTGAATGGCAGGTTTATATAATTGGATGTATGATTGGTTCTCTCTGAGCTTTGCACATTGTGTTTGCTTAGGGAGAAAGGTTTTGGCCAAGTCAGTCGGTGGTGAGGTTGATCAACTACAGGGTCTTAAATAAATGTACGGATTGCAGTTGTAAATTCAATGGATAAGGATGGTGGGCGGAAAGTTTGAACTGGCATTCTTGCTCCGGCTTCCAGGCAAGTTCATCGTACAGCATCGTCATTCAGAAAAAAGAATGGGCAAAAAGCCGTGTGAAAATGTGGATTTGTAGTGGTTTTATAATGAGAAAATGACTGACTTCAGTTTAGCAGTCGTCTTCTGCACATTAAATATAATTATTGGTGGCTTCAATGTGGGAAAGCACGCATCTCTTGCGGATTAAGTCGTGGGACTTCGAGAAAACAAAAGATAGATGAATGAGATTTGAACACATGCAACACTTCCTAAGAAGGTGGGATAAGAACATGTTTTTGTTGGAACTGACGTACCATACCAACTTAAGATGATTTCCTTTGATTTTAACACCCTTTTCGTTTCGCTTTACAAGAACTATAGATTATTTGTGCTCAATTTGTTATTTTTGTGTATATGCATATAACTCCTCAATGAGAAATATTTACTAAATTAGTTCACCTAAACATTTGCACTAAATGCCTATGCAGTTCCAATTAATTATCGTAAAAAATTGCTGACATGATATTTAGTTATCCTAGCTGGTCCTACATGACATGCTCCAATGTAAAAAACTTTACTCAAACTGACATCTTACATGGTTTGCCACGTCAGTGTTTTTTTTTTACATCTATTAGCCTAAAATGGCTATATTAAAATTTCGCACAAAGGCATACCATTATATTGATAAAATTAAAAAGTTAAAGAGCTAAATTGACACTCTTCCAATAATTTAAGACTGATTTGATTTGATAATTTTGTCGTTATAGCACGAATAAGTTGAAAATCTGCTCGGAAAGAAGGAAAGCAAAACGCATCTTCTCTTCTATAAACATTTCGTTAGCCAAGAAGAGATAACAGGTCAATTTCGTCACAACCCGTGGCTTAGTTGAATTCAATACTAAATAAAGTAGCATTAATTTTGCTTGCTTTACAAGAAGATCTCTCACGTAACAGACGAAAAAGTCAAACCCATTCTTGAATGAGGAGAAGTTTAGCATATGCACAGATTCATCGATTCGATTTGACCAGCTTTCTAAAGAAAGTCACGTACGATCCGAAGGAGCTGGTGTAACGTAATTGCACAAAACTTCTGGCAAGCCGGCTCCACTTTTGCCTGTCCATAAGTTTCATTTAATGAATAGAAGCTGGAAAGTGATAATCATCCAGAAACAGACAAAGCTCGCGAACCGGACCGATGCCTTGAGATCATTCGGCATTTCAATCTCAGATCAATGAGCACCTCAAAGGGTTCATTCTTATCCAAGAAACGCCATCGATGGAGACATGTCGGACAGCGACATCTCAACAGCCACGTCCATCTTTAAGATTCCTCACTTGAAAGCCATGTGTTTTCGAGGCATTTAAGTCTACAAAAATGAGCAAAATCATGCACTAAATCAAACATATTGGCAGGTAAGGACCTGTGATAATTGGTGACCTTCCAAAAGTATTTCTTGTTTAATTTCTAATGAACCCATGATGAGCAATTCACATGCTGAGCACACATGCAAATCGGTCACCTTTTCTTCATACGCCAAAAGCTAACATAACAAATGTGTCACGGATCCATTATGCAAGAGAACGTCAAGAAACATTCTAAAGTTGGAATCTAGTAGTCAAATCAGCACCCGAAAGATCTACTGGAGCATCAGCAAATAGGCAAAAACGAACAAGAATGGATACTACAGCATGACAAATTTATGGTTGCATGGACCACACATTTAAAGAGGAAATTAAGTCCTGGCCCCATCAGTTTCTAGAGTAGAGATTGAAAATGAATCTCCATCAAGACAACGATGTGAAAGAAAAATCTCTAGTCACTGAATCGGAATTGTCATCCTCCAATCAAAGATCATACAGTGTCATTGCATCACCTTATCTAAGCAAAAAATGTGCCGTTCGCATCCATCTTTCTCGGGGAAAGGATAGTGAAGGTGCACAAAGTACAGTTATTAACAGCTATACAAAGTCTCTTTCACTTCACATTCGAAGAATCATACAACAGGTTCCTAACCTTTCATTATGGTGAAATTGATCCCAAACAGAATAGAGATGGTCCCAAATTACTTGCCGTTTCTCCTCCATATAAATAAAGATAATGGACATATTTCATGTTTTGCACATTTATAACCTAAGCAGCAAGAAGAGTGTTCCTAAAACTACGTCAAGATTATTCTTCCGACAAACAGGCAAATGGAGAGGAGTAACCTCAGATGAGCGGATGGGTTTAATCAAGTTGCTTAATTCTTTGCTTTGGCTAACATACCGTCGCAGGTGCAATTAATAAAAAAAATAGTAGTTTTTCTCTTCTTAAGAAATCATCTAACATGACTTTCATTTGAGAAAAAGCAGGTGGGATCTCATTAGGGCAGCACTCAGCAACCCACGCAGGTAAAGGTGCCCGAAACATCAGGGGCACACCGGTTACTGGGTGCTCAAAGGACAAGCTCTCGGCATGAAGAGTGTGGTAGTCATATATTTGCCCTTCCCCCTCATACACACCCTCGTACTTTACATCACCTCTTATGGGAATCCCAAGATACTGGCAATGCAAGCGGATTTGATGCGTCCTACCACTCCGAGGATATGCTCTCACCAAAACTACATCTTTCATTCCATTATCCTTGATAGAAGATTTCTCTTCAACTACTACGATATCCTCATCATCTTTTCCCTGCTTAACCGGTTGCTTGGACTTCAATTGACCATTTACAGACAATACCTCAAATGATGTTTCCATGTCCCTGACCACAGACCCACCTGGCAGTGTCCGTCCCACATCTGGTGCTGCATAGACCCTCCAAGCTCCAAACTTTGACCGACCATGGCCTGATCGAATGGTTATTGTTTCCCACTTCGGCGCTAATCCAACACAGAGAGCTATGTATGTTTTTCTCACCTTATGCTCAGTAAATGCCTTCACAAGCCTAGAAGCTACTTTATGCGATTTGGTTATT
The DNA here is from genome assembly GCA_014182565.1 of Eucalyptus marginata. NCBI lineage: Eukaryota > Viridiplantae > Streptophyta > Magnoliopsida > Myrtales > Myrtaceae > Eucalyptus > Eucalyptus marginata. The sequence goes on from CM024586.1 coordinate 26,312,487, forward strand.
AACATAACACCACTTGTGTCCCGGTCAAGTCGATTAGCAAGGTGGAGCTCAGGCACAGCTTCAGTGCACCCTAACAGCAGAAAACTGTAAGCTGTCAATATTGGATTCTGTGCACTCATTTGATTGAATTCACAGTGCAATTGTCCAGGAATTCTGACAAAACTTGTTCTAGTATCGACAATGTAGGTGCATCCTAAGTATTCAAACCATGAGAAATAAAGATAAATTTGACTCCATCTTAACCACATTTATCAATTAAGTAGGTTGAGCACATATCAGACTATGATAACGATTTCAAAGAACTTAAATTGACAAAGCTAAGCTGCACAGTCAGACAGGAATCAAGGAGTGATCATTTTCTATGACAAGAACATCCCTGAAATGAGAAATACACGGATCCAATCAGCCTTAAAATCTGCTCCAATTATCTCTTCAAGATTGGCCAGAACTGAATGAAAATAAGCTAAACCCACAAATTGGATTCAAATCTAGCCTTCTACTAAAGCTAATAAACATAGGACAAGCGACATCACTATGATCTACAGCTGAAAATTCACTCAAGCATCACCACACCCAAAACAGCAACAATTCTAACCCTTCGAAGTAGATTCTCTAATCCCATTTCAAAACATCCACATCAAATTGTAGCAGAATTAAGCCTAAGGAAACACATTGCTACTATGCAAACACATTGCCACTATCTTCCCAAATAAAGCACAAGAAATCATACGAACTGCTTCAATGCCATCAAACTGAACTGAAGTAAAAACATTACAAATTTTCCGGCTTCGCATTTCCCTTTTCTAAACTAAAGCATAAAATCGAACTTCGATTTCGCACTACGGATTTCCCAACTAAACATTCCCACAAATGGATTTCGCGCAACTCGCATTTGACATCCAAGAATAGGCAGATTAAGTACAATTTCAACCACAGCGTGAAGCTAAACAGCAAGCAGTTAAATTATCAATCTGCACAGATACGAGACGGGATGCAAATCGCCCCATCGGTAACCTACCCGAGTCGCCGGAATCGCCGAGGACGACGCGAGGGGCCGAGGCCAGGACGCTCTCGCAGTAAACTCCGGGGGGCTTGTTGACGGCGAGGAGCCACTCGTCCTCGTATACCACGTGGCTCCTGAAGAGCGAGAAGGCGCCCGATCTGGAGGAAGCGGACATGGCTCTGGCCAGCTCCACCCGCTTCGATAAGGGCGGAAACGGGGGAGAGAGCGGCACGGGGTAAGTGGTCGGAGATTCGGGGGCGTTTGGGGGAATCGAATGCGGCTGCGGCTGCGGCTGCGGCTGCGACATGGCGGTCGCGCGGCGGAGGCGAGGGGAGAGGTCGGAGAAGAAGGGTTTGGTTGCGGCAGTGGCGGCGATGGAGTGACTAAAACGCATCGTTTTGCCTTTCATTAGTAAATGCGTTGCCTCCACCCCTTAGTTAGTCGTGGAAAAATGAAATGTCAACATTTTTTTTTCAGTCAATAACATGATAAACTTTAAATTAGGACATCTAAAAATCAAACTAATACAACTATGATAAATTTACCCTACATAAATCTTTGTTAAATTTTATCGCTAAATCGTTAAGTTGGTTGACACTTGGTAGATAATTGATGTAGGATTGGAAATTTCGTGATTTTTATGATATTAATCCAAATTAATCTTATTTTAGAAAATTAACATTTCAAACTAATAGACTTATGATAAATTTATCACAAATTTTTTTGTTAAATTTTATCATCAATTTAAAATTTTTTGGAGGTTTTGTGATGATAAAAAAATTAATTTATGATAAAATTTTAGTTTTTTTAGGATAAAAAATATATCAATTGTCATAAATGTATTCTTCATGATATTGACAATTTTTAGAATGATATTTTATTTAATTTTTGCTTATAAATGGCATATAGTCCTTTGAATAAGTTGTCCGTGCCACTTGACACAATTCGAGTTGACTAGGTATTGGGAACTCGACACGAACCGATAAAAAATTACATGTGTACAGTGCACGCGGGCTGGCCATGGGAGATTGAAGAATCATTCTCTTCAAATTTGAGGCATGAAGAATATTGGGGTATAGAAATACCATAAAAAAATTTAAGATATATCTATTGTGACACCAATATCCTAAAATTTTTTTGTGTTACTAAAATCTCTAAATTTGCTCATTATAACACAAATACTCTAATTTTTTTTTTTTGTTTCAACAAAGGTTTGTTCAAAACATTGATTCGGCCTATGCTAACCCAAAACATTGAAGTCCAAACACATTAAAACAATAGAATTCATTTTTACTTTTGACAAGGCAAGTGTGTTGGTAAAAAATGATGGATCGAGGTTGGCCACGATAGGATCATGGCATTTCAAAATGTGGAGTTTGGGCTTGAGTCTCATCATATAAGGCCCGTTTAGTTTGGCTTTTGGGGAATGCATTTAATACCTTTGGGTGAAGGGAGTTTTCTGAAATGCAAATATCGTTTGGTAAAAATTGCATCAAGAAACAACTTTAACCAAAATACTGTTTGGTAGAATTTGCATTTGTAATTGAATTTTATTAAATTAAAAAAGCAAAATTATGTTTATATTTTTTTTTTTGAAGTCCGGCCACCTGGACCACCGGATCCGGCGACCAAATGGCTAGATCTCGGCCCCCGAACGCCTTAAGCAATCGTCGCCTAGGTTCACTGAGGTCGCGCGACCTCGGGCGGCTGCCAGGTCGCTCGATTTAGGCCATCGGTTGCCTAAGGTTCGGCGACGGTCGTCGAGGTCGCGACCCTCAAGCGGTCGTCGTCGACTCACGCGACCCTTGGCGGCGGTCGTAGCCTCCGATCGGCTTCTCCACCGGAGAGATGAACATGCACTGGAAGTTGCATTTCCAAAATGCAACTTCCCAATGGACCTCTACAGCTCTTTGAAGCCCCTTGGAGATGCAACTGTATCTCCCCAAAGTCCCCAAAAAATTGAATCAAACACCATAAAGATTTGGTCAAACCCCTTTAGAGCCCCAAAGAGTATTCCAAATGCTGAACCAAACAAGGCCATAGTTGCCAAACCCTTCCTTGAGGATCTAAAGTGACTATACAGAGCTTGACATGCCATCCTTTAAAGCTTTACCCTCCTCCTTCAACTCTTCCTAATTTGCTCCAACTTTCTTCATCACTGTCACCGTTTCAGACTAGAAGTCTCAAAATTTTTCTCTTGCTCATTGCCTTCCCCCTGAGTCTCAGCATCTTCTTTTTCTTCTTCTTCCATTCCTTCTTCCCCAAGAATCTCAGTTTTCTCACATTGATCTTCTTCTTTTTCTTCCTCCATTTCTGCTTCTACTTCATTGTCCATTTCAAATTCCATCTCAATCTCTATTTCAGCCTCACTTTCCTGGTTAGACTCTTCTTTTCGCTCTACTTTCTTCTCAACTTCCTCTGTCTCCTTCTCAATTTTAGTTTCCTCTTCCTGCTCTACCTCTTTTTCCCTGGCTTCAGTTGACATCTCATGAGTCTTTGGCAAGAATGTATGGATGGCTCTCTTCACTGTAGAAGCTGGTGATGTCTTCTTCTTCTTCTTCTTCTTCTTTGCAGTGGAGGATGAAGAGTTTGAGCCTTTTCTCTTCTTGCTAATTTCACCCCTAGCCTAAAGGTGTCTGCCAACACTAATTTTGCTAGTTCATCTTGACCATAACCACTTTTTCACCACTTCAATTTTGGCTGTCATCCAACCATCCTCGGTAGGCTTCAGATGCATTTATAACATGGTGTCCTTACCAACTATCAGGGATGGAAACCTTTCCTTCATTAACTCAGTGGGAATTAGAAAGCCTTGGAACTTGGAAAATGGTACATGGCACGGATAATTCTACACCATTCACTATGGCCCGGAGCAGCCTTGTCTCATGCCTAGAGACATAATTTGTTGAAGTGGCTTTTGGCCTAATACACATAATTAGTTGGACCCTTAGAACCTATGATAATTAAAATAGCACAATCTATATCGAACATTCCAAAATTTGTCTCTGACAAAAAAAAATTAAAATATATGAACTTCAATAAGTAGCACGTGATGTATCTATTGCATGTGCGATTCTTTTAGTCCCCATAATCTCAATGATTAGTGAGAAGAAGCCTTCTAGAAGCGTGTTTACATTCCTTTTGAAATTTATGACCGGTTCATCAATTCGGATTAACAAAGTTTGTTCGCTGGAGGAGGATGAATCTTACCAAATGTAGCACATTATATAAGATAGCGTCTAGGGATATGTATCTCCACATTTAAAAGCATCTGGAGGAGGATGAATCTTACCAACTTGTTCGCAGGAGGAACACATGCGTATTAAATAATCCCAAAAAATAAGAAAATGATGGCCAATAATGCGTTGCTAACATTATCAATATAGCAATGAATTTAAACCGAATCAAGTTTTCTTTGATAATTTACCAAGCCCGTTGCACGGCTGCAATTAACAAGAAGAAAAGACCTTTAGAAAACATCCAAACGACCCACATTTGGATTTCCCTAAAAGTAAAAAAGGACAATACTTTCAAGTGATCTGACGTTAAGTTGTTTCTTTCAAATAAGTCAACAAAGGGTTGGAGGTGAGAAGAAATAACTCGCATGACAAACTTAGAAGGAAAAAAAGTCAAAAATCAAAACCATGCACTTACCGAAAACAACTCCCTTCTTCTCTCACCTCCTCGTCTCCATTCATGTGGTGGCTTGGCGAGGAATCACCATGAACTGATGAGGGTGATGATCCTTCCTGATGGGGATTAGAAACAAGCTCCGCATCGATCGGCCCATCATGACCATCATGAGCATCGAAATCCTTTGTGCATGTGTCACGGCCCGTGAGAATGCCAAACCAAGAGGGTTCTTGAGGACGGGCGTGACACATCCGACCCTCGGCCTATATCCCCGAGACTTAGAGTATTCTCGAGTATACTCCTGGGGCGGGTAAATACAGTATTTGTACGCATATGTTATAAATGCGAGTAGTTGGTAGTTGGGAGTAAATATGGGTAGTTGGGGAGGTGCAATCTCCACCGTTAGATCTAAGAGAGATCTACGGATACGGTTTGCCTTGTACTTGTACAAAAAAGGGTCTCCTCCCTTCTTTGTAATTCATTCACAAGCAATACGAAAACCAGAGCTTCTCTCTCTAAGAGTTTCTCTCTCTACATACGAGTCTTGTGAGTCGAGTGTTGAAAGGTTGCTTAGGGGTAAAACCTTAAGGCCGCACGGGTCACCTACGTGTGATCGAGAGTGAATCGATCGACCGTGACAAGTGGTATCAGAGCTGATTGTGATCCAAGCGCAAGTGCAATGGCTGATCCACGATCGGACGAGGCGCTCGCCATGGGTGGTGATGGCGCTGATCGTGGGCGGAACGCCGAGAAGGGTGGTGCAAAGGGGAAGAAGTCCCGTGGTAGTTCGAGGGATCCGATGGGGGATCTTGCACAGCGGATGGCGAAACTAGAGTTATTCGTCACCGATGTCTAAGGATCGGTCGACGACCTGACCCAGACCGTGGACGGAGTTGACGCCGGAAGAGAGGAGCTGTTTGCGGATGTGCAAGAGCTCAAGACCGGCATGGGAGAACTTCGCCACGAGTTGCTGGGGACCTTACAGGAGGAACTCGCGCAACGGTACGAACCCTTTGAGGCCACGATGGCGGCCATGCGCGCGGAGATAGCGCAGCTTATGGGTAAGCTCGCTGAAGCACAAGCTGCACGCGTGAACGGAGTGATCACGATGCAAGGTCCACGAGTGGACACGCCGAAGCCGAAGGAATTCCGAGGCTCTCGGGTGGCCAAAGATGTGGATAACTTTCTGTGGTACATGGAGCGGTACTTCCAGGCCATGGGAATCAACGACGACCAAACACGGGTAAACACTGCATCGATGTATTTAGCTGATAGTGCATTGTTGTGGTGGCGTCGTCGGTCGGATGATAGGTGTGGGAATCCTATCGCGACCTGGGTTGGTTTTGTCGAGGAGTTCCGATGGAACTACTTTCCCGCCTACGCGGAGGAAGAAGCTCGTGACGAGCTGAAGCGTCTCGAGCAAAAGAGTGGTGTGCGCGACTACATCAAGCGGTTTTCGGAGTTGCTACTCCAAATCCCCTCGATGAATGAAGTTGAAGCGTTTCACCAGTTCATGGGTGGTCTCAAACCATGGACAAAACAAGAGTTGAAGCGGTATAACGTGGGAGATCTCACTACGGCCATGATCGTAGCCGAGTCACTCGTGGAGTACAAGGCGTCACCTTCCACATCCCGACAGGACACCCGTCCTAGGGACAAAGCCACTGGTGGGGGAGATCGGGGGAGATACAACCGCCCGACCGGAGGTAGACCACCACTAGCTGGTCCTTATCCTCATCGGGCTCATGCGGGGCCAAATGGAGAAGGGCAAAGAAAGGTACGCTCATATAGCTGCTTCTTTTGCGACGGTCCGCACATGGCGCGGGATTGCCCGAACAAGGCCAAGTTGGCCGCTCTTTGCAAAGAAGATGAGCCAAGGGAGGAGGCACGGTTGGGATCGCTGTAAATCCTTGGCACGATCAAGGTCAAGAAGGCGAAGGAGCCTAAAGGCCTGATGTTCGCGGACGTGAAGATCGGAGTGACCACGGTGAGTGCACTCGTGGACACGGAGCATCCGACATCTTCATCTCGGAGGAAGCCGCGAAGAAACTTAACTTGCGGGTTGAGAAGGGAGCCGGTTGGCTCAAGACGGTGAACTCAAAGGAAGTCCCTGCGATCGGGGTTGCGAGGGACGTGGAGCTACAACTCGGATCATGGAAAGGCAAAGAAACTCTAGAGGTAATTCCACTTGACGACTACGAAATTGTCATTGGAATCAAATTCCTAAATAGAATCCATGCAGTCGTAGTTCCCTTTGCCGAGTGTATATGCGTGTTGGACAAGAACTGCCAATGCGTGATTCCGGTCCATCGTGAGTCGGATCGTGATCGGAAGATGATCTCGGCCATACGACTCACCAGAGGAGCAAGGAAGGGTGAACCGACCTTCCTGGCGGCCTTGAAGATCGAGGACGACAAGGGTGAAGGGAAAGAAGTCCCGACGGAAGCAGCCCAAGTCCTCGACTCATTCAAGGATGTCATGCCTTCGAGCTACCGAAGAAGCCGCCACCCAAGAGAGAGGTGGATCACCGGATCGAGCTAGTGCCTGATGCTCGACCGCCTGCCATGGCGCCTTACCATATGGCGCCGCCCGAATTGGAAGAGTTGAGGAGACAACTCAAGGAGCTGCTCGACGCGGGTTTTATACGGCCGTCAAAAGCCCCGTTCGGTGCGCCGGTCCTATTCCAGAAGAAGCACGATGGGTTACTCCGGATGTGCATCGACTACCGGGCGCTGAATAAGCTGACTGTGAAGAACAAGTACCCGATCCCGCTCATCGCGGATCTCTTTGACCAACTTGGTGGAACTTAGTGGTTTACCAAGCTGGATCTCCGATCGGGCTACTATCAAGTTCGAGTCGCCGAAGGGGACGAGCCAAAAACAGCTGCGTGACGCAAAGATGGATCCTACGAGTTCCTAGTAATGCCGTTCGGCTTGACCAACGCTCCGGCTACCTTTTGCACAATGATGAACAAGGTACTCCACCCTTTCCTAGATAGGTTTGTAGTGGTTTACCTAGATGATATTGTGATATATAGTCGAACGTTGGGAGAACACGTCGAGCACATAAGGCAAGTCTTCGAAGTCTTGCGCGAGAACGAACTGTACGTTAAGCGCGATAAGTGTGCCTTCGTCCAAGAGGAAGTTCCGTTCTTGGGGCACATTGTCGGAGGTGGGCGAGTGCGAATGGACAAGGCGAAGATCCAAGCAATCGTCGAATGGGAGCCACCGATGAAGGTGTCGGCGTTGAGGTCATTCCTGGGCCTCACCAACTATTACCGGCGGTTCATCCAGAGCTACTCAAGTATCACCGTGCCACTCACGGACCTACTGAAGAAGGAAAAGGCGTGGGAGTGGACGGATCGATGCCAAAGAGCCTTCGACCGATTGAAGCGAGCCATGACCGAGGAGCCGGTGTTGGCGTTACCCGACCACACCAAGCCCTACGAGGTAGAGACCGATGCGTCGGATTATGCGATCGGTGGTGTTCTTATGTAGGATGGACATCTGGTGGCGTTCGAATCTCGAAAGCTGAACGACACCGAGCGTCGATACACCGTCCAGGAGAAAGAGATGACCGCGGTGGTGCACTGCCTTCGGACGTGGAGACACTACATCCTGGGATCGAAGTTCGTCGTAAGGACAGACAACGTGGTTACGAGCTACTTTCAGACCCAAAAGAAGCTGAGTCCGAAGCAAGCTCGATGGCAGGATTTCCTAGCGGAGTTCGACTACGCGTTGGAGTACAAGCCGGGGAAGGCCAACTCCGTGGCAGACGCGTTGAGCCGAAAGACGGAACTGATGAGCCACACAATGAGTCGACCAAGTTGCCCTTGGGTCGACCGCATCAAGGAGGGGTTGACACATGATCCAAGAGCTCAAGCCCTCATCGGGTATGCCAAGGAAGGTAAGACTCGACAATTTTGGTGTGAGGATGAACTCCTCTACACCAAGGGAAGGCGGTTGTACGTGCCTTTCTATGGGAAGCTGAGGAAGGAGATCTTGCGCGAGTGCCACGACTCGAAGTGGGCGGGTCATCCAGGGATCCACCGCACGTTGGCCCTCGTCGAAGATCGGTACTATTGGCCCCAAATGCGCGACGACGTGGAGGCGTATGTGAAGACTTGTTTGGTATGCCAACAAGACAAGCCGGAGCAACGGTCGTGCCGGGTTTGTTGGAGCCACTTCCCGTTCCAACTCGTCCATGGGAAAGCATTTCCATGGACTTCATCGTCAACCTACCGAAATCCGAAGGGTGTCGGACTCTAATGGTGGTGGTTGACAGGTTCTCAAAGTATGCAACCCTTGTACCTGCAACAAAGGATTGCTCGGCCGAGGAGGCGGCCAAGCTGTTCATGAAGCATGTGGTGAAATATTGGGGGGTGCCCCAAACGATCGTGAGCGATCGGGATCCCCGCTTCACGGGACGTTTCGGTCCGAGTTGTTCGACCGGCCGGGGTCGGAGCTGAATATGTCAACAAGTTTGCATCCCCAAACCGACGGTCGACGGAGCGGGTCAATGCTCTCTTGAGATCTACCTCCGACACTATGTGAGCACGACGCAAGTGAATTGGGCAAAGCTAATCGATGTAGCCCAGGTTCTCCTACAACCTACAGGCGGAGTGAGTCGACCGGCCGAGTCCGTTCGAGGTTGCCACCGGGCAAGCAACCGAACACCCCGAGCACAATCGCTTTGGGTTACCGGGAGTAGTCCGCCCGCGTACAAGTTCGCCAAAACTTGCAAGAAGAGGCGGACTTGGCACGGGCGTGTCTACACAAAGCCTCCAAGCGCATGAAGAAATGGGCGGATAAGAAGCGACGGCACATGGAGTTCCAAGTGGGAGACCAAGTGTTGGCCAAGCTGCACGTGGTTCTTTGATACAAGGACGTGCACAAGGGGTTGATCCGTCGCTACGAAGGACCATTTCGAGTACTACAACGGGTTGGAAAGGTCGCATACAAGCTGGAGCTACCACCAAAGCTAAAGGTGCATCCGGTTTTCCATGTAAGTATGCTTAAACCCTTCCAAGTTGATGAGGAAGACCCGGATCGAGGGGAGTCACAACGAGCGCCGCTCGGGGCAAAGACCTTGTATGATCGAGAAGTCGAAAGCATTTTGGCGGATCGAGTCATACGGAAGAGGTATTGTGCGGCCAAGCGCGAATATTTGATCCGATGGAAAGGTCTTCCGGAGAGTGAAGCCAGCTGGGAGCCCGAGGAGAGTCTTTGGCAATTCAAGAAAGAGATCGAAGCATTTCATGCCGAAGACGCGACGAGGGCGTCGCCTGATTAGGTGGGGGAGAATGTCACGGCCCGTGAGAATGCCAAACCAAGAGGGTTCTTGAGGACGGGCGTGACACATCCGACCCTCGGCCTATATCCCCGAGACTTAGAGTATTCTTGAGTATACTCCTGGGGCGGGTAAATACAGTATTTGTACGCATATGTTATAAATGCGAGTAGTTGATAGTTGGGAGTAAATATGAGTAGTTGGGGAGGTGCAATCTCCACCGTTAGATCTAAGAGAGATCTACGGATACGGTTTGCCTTGTACTTGTACAAAAAGGGGTCTCCTCCTTCTTTATAATTCATTCACAAGCAATACGAAAACCAGAGCTTTCTCTCTAAGAGTTTCTCTCTCTACATACGAGTCTTGTGAGTCGAGTGTTGAAAGGTTGCTTAGGGGTAAAACCTTAAGGTCGCACGGGTCAGCCTATGTGTGATCGAGAGTGAATCGATCGGCCCGTGACACATTGCTCACTGCTCGTCATCATCACCGACTGCTCGTTGTTCCTGTCGTTGTATCGCTTATCATCTAGTCGATGGCCTGCATCATCATCTGTCGTGGGGTAACAAGTTGAGGTGGAAGGAGGCGCCAGCCCAGATCCAGTTGGGGATTCGATGGTGAAGCAAGTCCCAATTGACGCCCCATGTCCATAACAGCTATCATGCACGATGGGTCGTCATCACGTCCATGCCTCGTGTTGTCGGGATTAGAACTCGAAGCCGTCGTGCAGTACGCTGAACATCCTAGCCTCAGTTCTAGATCGAGTATTTCTCCACTCCCCAGCGCCGAATGTCCCATCCTCAGTTCTTGATCGGGTATTGTTCCACTCCTAGCTCCGAACGTCCGAGCTTCAGTTCTAGATCAAGTATTGTTCCGCTCCTTAGCACCGACGATGACGGCTGAGGGTAGCCGTAAACTGGTTCCCAAAGGCACAAAACAGACAGGTAAGTTTCACCCTTTTTGCGTTTTTTTTTATCCCTTTTAATTCGATATAAAAGCGTGGAAACTGAACATAAGCATCATGCATACAGTACACAGAAAAGTAAGGTCGTAAAATCTAATCTAATCCAGTACTAAATGCAAACTAATGACATGTATTTAATTCAATGTTAATAATTTAAAATTTGAATATCTTATCAATAGGTCAATCTACTCAGATTAAATAATCTAAACATGAGGTCACAATTAAGTACACCTGGTTTTATAAATATATAAGTGGTTACTACTCGATAAGTATTTTCCCTTGGAAATTGCTTTACAAATATTGAGATACCCAAAGTTTTATCCTTCATCTAAGTATATATAATCGTTCATCTCAGGAAATTGAATTTAATGCCTATGTAACAAAAAATGGATGTAATGCCAAACACAAAGTAGAATGCAATAACGGTATTCGCTTGTCTAAAAAGATGCTTACTACTTGGCTTTTTCTGCATCATGCATAGTCAGTCAATAGATATTATAAAAGCTAAAATGACATGAAAAGCTTGCATTTTTTGCACTGAAAAGCGTAAGAGTGGTCCGGTAAATTCAGCCAAGCGAAAGTGTACGAAATGAAACTTTCTCGTGAACAAATGAATGAAAGAAAGAGATATATAAAAGTGAAGTCTACTAATTGTGTATCTGAGAGCCGTGGATCATCAAGAGAAGGCAACAGGGGAGTTGCTGATTGCCGCACAGTTGATATCGAATCGATGAGGTTACTATTGCTCGAGCATATAGGATCACTTGAATGATCTGGAGAAATCTGGTGATGTTGAAGCAACGGAGAGTTGATCGATGGTGGTAGTGCTTCTGGTGCACCAGTGATATAATCCCTGAAAAATGAGAAGGGTCTTCCGGTCGATTCCGTCAAGCAAGGGTCCAAGATAAAGAGTGGTTTCGTGTATCTCTTTAGTTGTGTGCCATGAGGAAGCTCAAGATTCCTAATAAAGGGGCAATGAAAACAAAATGGATCAACATTTACCCGTCATATTAATTTGCTAATGTATTGAATTAACTTATGTACAGGAATGATTAGAGGGCTTGTATTATCCTATACAAAAACAAGTACATTACAATGTACAGCAAATCAAGAGGTCGAATGACTTTGATCAGGAGGACATAATGTACCCGCAAGTGGAAGCTTGATTGTTAGTGAATGTCGAATGTTGAGATTCTTTCTTCCTTATCCAACTATAGAAAAAGGAACAGGAAATCTGCGGGGCAATTCTAAAGGAGAGGGATATACGGTTCAACGATGGGAGAGAAGTTTATATGGATACATGTCACATGCGCTGAAATCGCCCCCAACAAATCGCAAATCAAGTGCCCATTGCATATATCTATGCACGTCGTGCACGTTCATGCATGTAAATTATTCTCTTTTTCACTTGCAGTTAATCAAAACTTCAGAGCGCATCATGATGCGAAGAACATAACTAGCAAGCAAGCAAGACCGATTCTCTAATGCCTCATTAAACTGTTTTTTCATTGAAAAACCTACATTCTCCAAATATAGACTGATAACTTTGTATCATTAAAAATCCTAAGAAACATCTCTATGGAATCTAATAGTTTTCCTTCTTTTTCTAAGTCCTCTTCCTATAGAGAGAGCAATCAATCAAACAAAAGGAAAACAAGAGTGAGTGCGAAGAGAGAGAGAGAGAGAGAGAGAGAGAGAGAGAGAGAGAGAGAGAGAGAGAGAGAGAGAGAGAGAGGGAGGGCTTGTGCATGTGGTGTCGCAACTGCTAGTCGAGCACTTTGGTGATTAGCGGCCTGCGCGTTGTTATTTTGAGCCGCAGAAACACTTGGATGACCATGACCATCATCCGAAGGTCCCGCCATCGAGTCATAACATTATTCGGACAAGCTTTTTCGCCCCCGTCGCTTGCCATGTTTTCTCTTCAATGGCCTAAAAGAATTATAATACCCAAGCAACAGAGCCGTAGAAATCATCTCCACTAAATCAAAAGGTAAAACACATGAATATTTTAGTCAATTGAAGAGAGTTCTATCTATAGCGGAAGCCATGGAGATAGAGAGAGAAAAGAAGAGTGCGATGATAAGTCCGGTTTAAACTGGCAACCTGGAAATCAACCAGAGTTGGAGTGTTATTTAGGTTTCTTTGGATTGCGTTCTTATCTTTCACTCTGCAGAGAGTCCTAGTGCTGGATGGATTCTAGATTAAACGAACAACTTCTAGATATTTTTCTTCTTCTTCTTCTTTGCTTTTGCTTCAGGTGATATTGAAGGAATTGAATAGGTCTTGTACTTACTCAAATAGCTTGTCAGACAAAGAGATGTAGGAGGGCATGGAGAATTATTGCAGGAAGAAGCAACGCAGATGAGGAGAGAACAAGAAAAATAAGGCCACAACTTGAAGGATATAAATATATCCTTTTCAATTTTGAAAAAAGGACGAGGGTAACATCAAACGACTTTGAAGAGAGTTCTTGTACTTTGAATTGTTAATAAATAAAAATTAAATATTTAATAATGTTTTATCTAATAATTGTGATTTTTTTAAAGTAATAGTAATCCACGTGGTATCAGAAATTTGAGATTTTGCTTTCAAATTTTCCGTAACCCTTATGTCCTATATAATATTTTTCATGCTTAGTCTTAAATCAAAATTCAACCTAGATGTATAGAGGAGTGTCGTGATATTTAAGTCCTTTCCCCATGACCTTTGGGATTCCTTTTACAAAGGTTTCCTAACTATTATTCTACATAATTCACAATAACGTAATATTAATTTTTTCCAAAGCACACACTATGATTCGTGGATGTCCCATCAATCCAAGATGAGAAGCCTGTAAAAGAATTTACAATATCTAGTTGGACCCTATAACCTAAGATAATCAAAATGGCAGAATCTATTTCGAAAAATCTAAAATTAATCTTTAACAAAATAGAAATGATAATATATGAATGTTGATGAGTAGCATGTGATATATCAATTACATGTGTTGGGTAGCGTACATACTTTAAATTTTGCAAATACGCAATGTTATTGTTTTTTAGTCCCTACAATCGCGATGATTAGTGAGAAGATGCCTTCTAGGAGCGTATTTACATTCTTTTGAAATTTGTGACTGTTTCATAGATTCGAATTAACAGAGTTTGTTTACCGGAAGGGGATGAATCTTACCAAATGTAATAGATTATATTAGTAAGCGTCTAGGAATATGTATCTCTACTTTTAAAAAGCATCTGGAGAAGGATGAACCTTACAAACTTGTGAATAATTGCCCACAAAATTAAGAAAATGATGGACAATAATGCGTTGCTGACATTATCAAAAGATTCATATTTATATAATAATGAATTTACACCGAATCAAGTTTTCTCCGATAATCCTTTGTATTTGCAAGGTTACAATAAACAAGAAGAAAAGAGGATTAGAGACAACTACCAATAGCGAAGATCATATCACGTTGGATGCGTATAGTAGCAATACGTTGTAATTTCTATTTGTTTGGTTTGGAAAATCGAGATGATCTATTCTTTTAGTGCACATGGACTGGAAGCATATGACATATTATCCTCACACAATACGGAATTCATCGTTCTTTAGGAGGATAGAATCTCAAATAGATGATCAAGGCTACCAAAGGCAAGGACTTGGCGGCAAGGCTTCTCAAGATAACTTTCTTAGCAACCGTATACTGCATTTGGATGGAACTAACCGTAGACGTTTCCAAAATAAGTCAAATGATGTCCCTATCATCATGGCTAAAATTCATAAATTTGTCGAATGGCAAGATTCATATTACAAAAATTCTGAACCTTTCCTGATAAATGTAGTATTGGCTACTATATGGAGACTCCATCACTCCATTTTTTCACGTTTTTAGTTATTTTTGTAATGCTAAGGAATGCCCCTAAGTTTTTGTATGTCATCGTGTAAATGATATTTACATTCAAATAAAAAAAAAGGATTGGAAAGCATCCAAATGAGCCACATTTTAATTTCTCCAAAAGAAGAAAGAATATTACTTTCAAATGATTGAAAAGTAAATTATTTCGTTCAAATAAGGAGTTTGGGACACCTAGAGTGCCATAACTTGGCACAGGAGGACATTTAAGTGTCATAACTTTGGAAATGTACACTTAAGTGCCAATTTCGGAGTAAAGTGGAACACTTAAGTGCCACTCCGGCCAAAATCCGGCCAAATGGGTGACGTGGCAATTTTCCGATGAGTTGGACACAAAACGACGCCGTTTTGCATACGACGTGGAGAGAAAATGCAAAAACGACGTCGTTTTTGTGCTTATGTGTAAATAATTAATATAAAAATTAATTAAATTAAATTAAAACTTAATTTTATTTAAAATATTCTAAAAATTAAAAACTTTAAATTAAAAAAAAAATTAAAAATTAAAAACTTAAAATTTAAAAAACTTAAAATTTAAAAACTTAAAATATAAAAAAATTAAAATTTAAAAAACTTAAAATTTAAAAAAATTAAAATTTAGAAAACTTAAAATTTAAAAAATTTAAAATTTAAAAACTTAAAATAAAAAAAAATTAAAATTGCCACCTCAGCCGCCCCCTTTAGCCCCCCTTTTTTTTAAAAAATTAATTTTTTTAATTTAAAGTTTTTTAAATTTAAAGTTTTTTAAGTTTTTTAATTTAAGTTTTTTAAATTTTAATTTTTTAAATTTTTACTTATTTTAATTTTAAGTTTTTTAAATTTTAAATTTTTTTTTTTTAAATTTTAAGTTTTTTAAATTTTGAGTTTTTTAAATTTTAAGTTTTTTTTTATTTTTTAGAATATTTTAAATAACATTAAGTTTTAATTTAATTTAATTAATTTTTATATTAATTATTTACAAAACAGTATTACAAAAACGACGTCGTTTTTGCATTTTCTCGCCACGTCGCATGCAAAACGACGTTGTTTTGTGTCCACCTGCCGGAAAATCGCCACGTCACCCATTTGGGTAGATTTTCGCCGGAGTAACACCTAAGTGTTCCATTTAACTTCGAAATTGACACTTAAATGTACATTTTCGAAGTTATGGCACTTAAGTGTCCTCCCGTGCTAAGTTATGGCACTTGGGCTGTTCTTCTGCCTTCAAATAAGTCACAATCAATCATTAAATTGGCGAGTTATGCAAAAAAGTGTTGCTAAGCTAACGGCACTGTCATTCACAAGTAATAACGGTGCCTTTTTTTTTACCACATTCTGCTATTGAGGATTAATTGGCAACCGGAACCTACTTATAGAAGGACATGCAGCAAATTTGGGAGAGAACCTCAGACGATAAATCCACACATATTGGAAACTTTTCCAAAAAGGAACCGAAACCAATAAGAAGAAAATTTAATTACTGCAAGTGAAATTTGTCTTAACTTTGTATAACTACTTAAATGTAAAACTTAAAACTTAATTCATTTATGGTATATCCGGGATAATATTTAAACATATTATAGATTCAATAAAAGCCAAGTTAGTAACCACACATATTTTTACTTAAAGGCAACAAAATTTTCCACTCCTAAAAATCTCAATTCTTTCGTGTTATATTTGAAAGTTCATATATACATGCAGGATAAAAATTACTACACTTCTTAAACAATTGAAAGACGCATTACAGACAAAAAAAAGTGCACGAACTTTTTGTTTAGAGATATGTTAAGTATTCCATCCATGCAAACTAATGAGTTCACTTGAAATCATCAATTTGGAACACTAACTTTTGTTTTGGGGCAAAAAGAAACGATTCACTAACCTTGACTATTTTAATTTATGTCTGCTCTTTATTTATTTAAATTTCCATCTATGTAGTCTTTCCATAAAAACAAAAAACCCAATGGCGTTAGTTGACGTGGAGACATGGTTAAGTACTATAAACAAAAGAAAACAGAACTTATATTTCTCCACATAAAGAAAAAGGAAAAGTGCTCAAGTACTAGTGTTCATCGTTAAGCAAAAAAACCTTTTCAATCGAACATTTTATGAAAAAAGAAGAAGCTTGATTTGTGCCAAAAACGATATTTTGTCACGTAACGCATTATTTTATTTTATTTTATTTTGTAGCGTCTGGAGACTTTGTATTTTCTTTATTTTGAAAGTGACGAATTCTAGATCAACTTTTAGATTTTTATTACAAGGGTTTCTTTTGCACAAACATTACAAGGGTATTCTAGCTATATTATCACTTAATTTTCGAGATAGACTGACTTAGCCTATAATTTTTTTAAAGAACGTGATCTTGGCATATCACTTTCCCCTCATTCATGGCCCGAAGCATTCAGAAGTTCACAAACTCCAATTCAATAAAAAAGAAATAATGAAAATACTAGTGCATGAAGATAAATAACGAACTCCATTGCGAAACTTTATAATCTACGTCTAACAAAAAAAAAACGATTACAATATTTAAACTTCGATGGGTAGCACATGATGTATACATTGCATGTGTTGGCTATTTGTGGACTTAAAATTGATAAAATGTGCAAGGTGATTCTTTTAGTCCCTGTGTTCTCCATAATAGAAGCACGATCGAGACGCATCAGGAGCAAATTAGATCAAATCTTCCAGAACTTTTGCTTCTTTCTTACAATTTGTAATGCAAAACTTAGACCTGTTCTTCCAGTAAAACACGAGAAAACCTTTCCCCATCATCATGATTGGAGGATAAAATTCAAGTCTCTAACGTTTAAAAAAAGGTATCTATCAGACATAAAAGGTTCAATAGAATAAGCAATGAAAATGGAGGAAAGCAGCATGCATTTGACTCTCTCTCTTCTAGGGCAGAAAATGGGGCGGCTGGTCACCCCTGACACAACTCCAATTTCTCACCTCATCTACATTCATCATATACTCACTTGGAAGGAAATGAGGTGTATTATAATCCGCCATGAATTGATGATCTCGATGATGATGATGATGATCGTGGTTGGACACAAGCTCTGGGTAGATCAGCCTGTCCTGAGCATAAGCATGATGAGGTCTGGTCTCATTCATGAGCGGCTCGTTGTTGTTGTTATATCTCTCGTGCAATCCCTGACTAACATGATCATTTACTATGGGATAAATGCATGAACTCGAAGGCATGTCAATTGCCGGCGCATTTGATGATGAACCCGGTCCTGAATGACAACGCCCCATGTCTTGATTGAAGATACCCTGAGGGGCGTCACGAATAATGTCCATCCCCGCACTTGTTGAAGTCCCCATGCTTGCCAGCATCATGTTGGTGGCGTTGCTGTTGTGATCATATCCAAGGTGTCCATGTGTTGTGCCGATTGTCACTCCACCACAATTATAACTCGAAGGTGCTCCGATTTGTTCTCCTGGCGAGTGACCCATGAATCGTCCATCCAAGATCGTTCCATGTCTCGGTAACGACTGAGGTACTGCATAATTATAGTCTGGTTTTTGAAACACAAGGAAATTATTATTATTTTAATTTGCTATGGTTAGATATTAAGAAAAAGCATTAAAAAAATAAAAGCATATCTGTTATATACAATACACCATTTTGTATCTTGGTGCGATCACATTCTATGATTATTATCTTGCCACTAATAAAATAAGAGCTAATTTTATATTTGGTCATCTATATACATAAAACAATGGTCCATTCTACAAGACCAACTTATAAATTGAATTATTTAGGACGTGGCAATCTTGTTGTATTATATAATAATACAATGGGAAAAGAGAAGAACACTACTCATTGTCCCCTATATAGAGTACCTTGTTATAATCTTCATTTGTTAGCCTAAAGGAAAAGGTCCTCAACAAATTGTTAACATAACACCAAAAGCTAGTACTAGTCACATAATAGGGTAATATATTAGGATCAAATAGCGAAGTTTCCATGGTGCAAACTGATGCGAATTCATTAAATTTTTATCAATTCAGTATTTGCAACTATCACATTAATGTGCAAATATGCTTATATTATAATATGTACGTTATATTTATAACAATGGTCTAGTATATTTAGTGAAGCAAAAAGAACACGAATTGCAATTTTCTCTCAAGCAAATAAGCCGAAAGCCACTATAAAAGATAGTTAGGAAATCACTAATTGTTAAGTACCTGAAACTTGCGACGCAAGTGAATTTCCAGGAGACAGCACTTGATCATTCTTCGACCGTCTCTCGCATTCTCGAATCAAAACCATCAGTTCGTCATCGGGCAAGCACATAGAAACACTTGAATGGCTAGGAGGAAGCGGATGATGAAGATGATGCTGGAGTTGAACCACTTCAGGGTTTATAAAATGTGGTGCTGGCTGCGGTGCATCACTGATATAACCCTCAAAGAACGGTCTCGAACTTGGGAATGGCCTTCTGGTTAGTTCCCTCAAACGAGAGTCCGATAAGAATAGCTGCTCCATGTTTTTCTCTAGCTTGCCTTGAGGAAACTCAAGATGGTGCCTCCTTATAAGGGGAACCAAGGAAAAATAACAATATAAATCACCATATATACACGATAACATGCTATTGAATTAGAAATTAATTAAATTAATTAGAGGGGTTGTATCGTCCGACTTTTCTATGTCTGTATCTAATAATGATGGCAACAAGAGGGTGCCCGATTTTGATTGGGATGGCAAGATGTACCTGTAAGTGCAAGCTTGACCATCAGTGAAATCGGAACTCGGCTTCCAAGATGTATGCTTTTTGGGGCGCATTTCGGTCTCACAGTAGAAATGAGGCGGCTTGGATAACTGAGAGTAAGCTTGATTTGTTAGCACATGCTACATATATATATAAAGAGCTGATATTGTTGTTTTGTGTGAGGTAGAGCGGTGCACATTCATGATAGATGATTTGAACATGTGAAGTCTCTATCATGGCAATATAAAGCTTATAATAAGAAGTTGAGAAGGTAGCCATTTTATACCCTTCTTACGCAACTATAGAAACATGGGAAGGGCAATGAAGATGACTTAATGAAACTATCGTTAAATCCAAAATCATGGAAAAGACATCCGGAGCAAACAAAATTTATGGTTAAGGGTCACACCTCAATTTCGAGAATTTCCACATTGCCACCATATACAACTCTTATTGCTGAAATATCTGACCAGCTTATTTCAATCTTCTTCATCACAAAATTTTCGAGTATCTCCCAAATCAGCCGTTTATTCGAGTAGTGCCACTTCGCTATCAGATTAGATGGGTATCGAGGTCTTGCCTGCAGATAGTTTCAAGAAAACCATGGGATAATTTCAAAATAGGAAATCCAATTTAATGACGGAATGGAAATTTCTTTACATACATGTTCACACATATGCATATAAGGTAAAAGATACCTTGTATTTACCAATCCTGAGGACATTAAACGGTACACTTGTGGCCTTGAACTTCGGAGACTTTTTGTGTGCTTTACATGTTTGACGGTCGATTTGTGTCTCACGAAGTATGGCTTCAGTCTGCTTGAGCATATAGATTGTCTTCTCTGGTTTCAAGTTTAGCGCGGTCAAAGACTCGAGAGTTCCATTGGAATTGCCCTGAACAAGTTGCAGATCGCGTCACCAGAAGAAGAAGAAGAAAAGAAAAAAGGGTCTTCCACTGATCAAGTGCCCTGTGTACGTATACATGCCACGCATGGTCAAGCATGCACGGCCATTGTAACTTGTTATTTCTTTCACTTGCAGTTAAATCCAAATTTCAGAGTCATATCATGATTCGAAGAGCGTGTCTAGCTAGCAACCAAGACCGATTCTCTAAGACCTCATTCAACTGTTATTTCATTGACAAACGCTACATATTCGACGTATATCTTCTGGAAAATCTAATTAACTATCACGTTCTTAAAAACCCTCAACATGCCTGCTCGAAATCTGATACTTTTGCCTTCTTTCTGCTGTCCTCTCATTATATAATCCAGCTATGAGCAAAAAGAAGAACACCTCCGAGAGAGAGAGAGAGAGAGAACCTGCGCGTGTGGTATAGCAACCGCTGTTTGAGCACTCTGCTGATCAGGGGCTTGTGCATTGTTACCTTGTGCCCCAGAAACACCCGGATGATCAGCACCATCATTCAAAGGGTCGGCCATCGGAAAATCCTCAGGTAAAAGAAGCTGCTCAAGTGACGGAAATTCTATATCGCTCCGCGTTTTCTTTCTCTTCAACAGCAGTAAATAAAATCCCAAGAAGAAGAGGAAGTTTTATAGCTACAAAACCACCCAAAAACACCAGCAAGAGAGCCAAAGAAATTAACCCCACTCAATCAAAATTGAAGGAGTTCCACTTATAATCAAGCCAGAGAGAGAGAAGAAGCAGCTTGAGAAAGTTTGGTTGGATAACAGAAAAACGAGAATTCAAGTGCTGGATGGACTCTGAAGTCAACGAACAACTTTTCTTATTCCGAACCAAACTTGACTTTTGTTCTTCTTTTTTCTTTTGTTTATATTTTTCTCATGCTAATAGAGATAGTAGATTTACCTCCTCAAAATTTCTATATTAGGCTCTACCCTATTTTCATAAGAAAAAAAAGCTCCCATTTTTCTCCAATTATTCCCTTTTTCCAATAACGCACTAATTTTGATTTTTTCCTTTCTTTAGGAGATTGAGGTGAAATAAGAATTGCTTTTGGTGATTTTGAAGGGAGCTGAGCAGGATTTGGAAATAGTACTTGCACTCTCACTCAAGAGCTTGTCAAATGAAGAGATAAAAGAGCGGAGCATATTGCAGGACGAAGGAACGCGAGTGTGGAGAGAACAAGAGAATGATAAACAATTCGAGGGATACATATACCTGCTCCAATCCTAGGTGGACTCTCCTTTTTTGACGTTGAGAAAAAGAATGAGAATAAATTTTGAATTTGTTGTTGACTTTATCCGATATACATTTGATTTTTGTGTTTTGAATTATTAATATATTTAAATATTAAATTATTCATTCATTTAACAATTTGAATTTTTAGAACGATTGAAATTGGTCCTACAAAATATTATATGTTACAAATAGGAGATCCGGACTTTAAATCTTTTCAAGTACCCATTTATTATTATTATTATTATTATTATTATTATTATTATTATTATTATTATTATTATTATTATTATTATTATTATTATTTTTTGCCCTTGTGGTGGAAAGATGCCAATGATAATATTTACAAAATGTCAAGCACTTTTTGCCCTATTCGCTTTTGGGTTTCTTTTGCAAAGGTTTCCTAACTATTGTCCTCCATAATTTTAGTTACGTATAATTAATTTTTTCTAATGTACAGAAGATGATTGTGGGATGTCCCATCAGTCAAACAAGAGAAGGGTCTAAGAAGATACAAACTGTCGCTGGACCCTAGAAACTATGATAATTAAAATAGCGCAATCTAGTTTGAAAAAAATAATAATAAAAAAAAATTATCTCTGGCAAAAGAAAAATTAGAATACATGAACTTTAATAAGTAGCCCATTATATACCTCTCACATGTGGTGGGTATTATTTGCACTTAAAAGCTATAAATATGCCACGTGATTTTTTAGTTCCTATATTCTCAAGGATTAGTGAGAAGAAAGAAACCTACTCAGAGCATTACAAATATGTAGTCGCATTGGCAAATAATTTGAAGTCTATTTTTGTTTATTTTTCTGACCCAAAGTTTAAAATGTCATAAAGATAAAGGAAGTGTGCCTTCCTACCTTATCTTATGACCATCAAGCATATCCTATCTCAGAATTCTAGAGAAATTGAGGTCAAATCTTCAAAAATAGTGTTTCTTCTCTACTTATGTTTTCGGGGGTATTTTTATATTTGGAATGTAGCTTTCTTTACCTTATTTAATTAGTATATTACTAAGGGATTTTACATTTTATTAGTATATTACGAGGGTCCCAGATAAAGAGTGGTTCCATGTTTCTCTCTAGTAGCATGCCATGACGAAACTCAAGATAGTGAATCCCAATATAACATATTACCATACACGCGTCGTTTTAATTTGCTACGGTATTGGATTAACTTGTGTAACTGAAACAAAATTTGAATAAGTTAATACCTCCGCGCACATACACACGTCGAATGTCAAATGTTGACCTAGTAAAGTTGATGGGTTGCTTTGTATGAGCTGGACTACTCAAGTGTGTGAACTTGATAAAAAGTCTATGATGAAAAGAATTCAGAAACTGATTTCCTTTTCCACAAAATTGATAAGGTAGAGATTCTTTCGTCCTTACCCAACTATAGGAAAATGGAAAAGGACAGAATATGAATTAAAAATTATATCATCAACAGAGTTAATCAAAACCATTATTATGGCTATGCGTCAGACCTCAATTTCAAGAACTTCTTGGTCGTCGCCGTATACAAATTTTATGGCTGAAATGTTCGACCACTTAATCACGATTTTCTTCTTCAGACCATCTTCCAATATCTTCTAATTCAGTTGTTTTCTCGTGTGGTACCACTTCCCCATCATATGAGGTATTGTATCTGCAGATTTTTCCACATCAATGACACAAGAGAATCTTAAAGGATGAAAGACAAATCAATGATCCTGTATATATCTTTAACCACGGGCATGTAAGGTATGATTGTACTTGGTATTGGCCAATCCTAAGGAGAGAAAATGGTCCACTTCCGGTCCTGAATTTCTTAACTCTGGGTGGTTCACTTAAGCGACGATCAATGTGTCCCCTCAATCGATCGCCACTGTCATTCGAAGGATTCGCCATCGAATTGTGGGTATTATCGGGAAAACCCTCCGATGAAAAGATCTCACTCAATTGATGGAAACTCTATATCACTCCACGATTTCAAAAATCTTCTGTTGAATCTTGTGGAAACGTGGTACAAATATAATTTACAAAATATAATTTTCACAATTACAATATTTTCTCACATCACATACAATACTCAGACAACTCTACACAATTTCTCTCACTCACGTGCATACATAGTACACTCTACTCAACACACTCTCAAGACCCCTACACACACCCACACAACCCCTTGGACTTCTTACTCACACACTCTTAGTTGGACACTCAAATGAGGAGCAAGTTGCTCCTATTTATAGGATGGAAAGTTGGTGAATTTCCTAGCTTTGTACACTATTCTAGAAGTATTATTATTATTTTATTATAGTCTCACAACTAGATTTCTTTGGAGAAGTCTAGAAGTGGTACAACTTTTCTTGATGGATTTTGCCAGAACATTCTGGAGAAGGGAGAGATCTAGAAAAATCCAGAGAGAGAGAGAAATCTGGAGGAGAGAGATATGGAGAACTCTAGAGAGATATCTAGAGAACTCCAGGAGAGAGAGAGGCGGTGATCTTCAACATCTTCTTCGCCTTCTGTGCTCATCGAATTTTCACTTCACTCGTGAAAGAAAGCTTTTGCAGGAAGAATCAGAAGCAGTTGCAAAACTCCCAAGAACCCTAGCAAGAAAGCTAGAGAGATCCCCACTCGCAGAACGAAGAAACGCACACGTGGAGGGAACGAGAAGATGTAAACGAATTTGAGGTGAACCACTTCTTGATTGTAGTTCTACTTTCTTTGTATCGGCCAGAGTAACTCGCATAACAGTACCGTTGCTTTCTATGAGTAATGGTATAACTTCAAACCACCTTTTTATTCTACTTGCAGAGGGCAACAGAACCACTACTTAAAGAAACTAATCAAATGATATTTAAGAAATCACAAGTAGAGAATTGTAACTATATAATAGGCATATCAGATAGATAATTTGGGGTTTCATTTTTTTCCAAAATCTTTTTAAAATGAACATAAATATACTTGGATTATAATTTTAAATGCAAAAAGAAAACACGATTTGAATAAGGTATGAATTTATTGAGAAACCCGAGTCAAAATTGAACACAATATACAACAACGTGGTTGATTTAAACTTGACACGAGTTTGACAATCTTTCACAAATTTGCAATAAAATGTTACGTTGAAATATTTTGATCTTGAAATGAGTGACACGAATAGTTAGCACTAATTTTATAAAATGAGATGATTTGCCACCCTAGTTCATCTTTATAATTATAGACATTAGTTATTTTTTTAAGGCTGTTTTCCTTTTTTCAATCGTGGAAATTATAGTCTATTTAATACCACTCCGTGTAATTTGCTTGCCGGCAAGCTAATCCTACTCAATAATCACATGTTTCTTTATGTTGTTTTTTCTCCTTGAATCTCACTTAGTGAAATTTGAGTAAATCCATCATGTAAGAGTTTTAAATTTTAATTTCTCCAAGAAACCAGTTAAACAAATTAAGAAACTTCCTTGAGAAAATTTTTGGTGGAAAGCCACCATTTCATTTTGGAGTTTCACGGCGCCATCAGCTCAGCGTCTCCCTTTGAGTTTTAATTCCTTTTATCTTGGCCTGCTTTATTTACATTTTAATCTTTGAAGTGTGATCTTGGTGAGGTCAACCTTTTATAATTTTATTTGATGTCTACTTTTGTCCATTATATTCTCGTGAAAAACAATATTATTTTGATTTTCATAGCTTTGATGAGTTTTCTTTGTTTGTTCCATGTGGTATATGAGGCTCGATGACAAAATGCTGGAAGTGAGATGAATCAACTACCGTCCAGTGTTCAATTCTATTAAATTAGTCAACGTAGATAAGAAGTATGGTGGAAGGCATACTCTCTTTTTTTCTAATCTCCTAGGTATAAACTACCTCTGAATCGTAGGTTTTATTGAGAATGACTTGATGAGACGAAGCAAGAATGCTCGTTTAGTATCCTCCCTTTTGCTTGTTCACAGCCACTGGAGAGCCATTCGACGTGACTCCTTGAGAGCAACAAGGCCGGCACTTGATTTGGAGAAAGCGGACATGGCTCTAGCTAAATCTAAGTCGCTTCAGAGAGTGGCATGGGGTGACTAACCTACCAAATGATGGATAATTTGGCATTCATCACATATCAAAAGATTCATAGTCATGTAAAACCAAATTTAAACCGGATTAAGTTTTCTCTAGTTCACCACCTAAGATGTTGAAGCTGCATGCACTGGGTTGTTTGTCTATTCCTACATTTGCTTCTAGTATTCCTGCATTAAGTTTCAGTAACCACAGATTAAAAACCACTTCTTACTGAGCTTGTCTAGTATTCCTACATCTGTTTCATTCCTTGGCACATTTCTAGATACTTTTGCTCTGTTTTTTTTTTACTCTTGTTGAACTATTTATCAAAAATATACTTGTCAGTAATTCAGGAAAAGTACCAAAAAAGTCATAAACCTATTAGCTCAATATCAATTAAGTCCTAAACTTTTCAATTAAACCAATTTAGTCTTAAACCTTTTTCACATTAGTACAAATTGAGTCCATCCGATCAATTTATGCCGGGAATTGATGACATGGACGGCGGTCATCCTACATGGCACTATCGAAGCTGATGTGTACATGTAATATATAATTATTTTTGAACTTTTTATTAATTTTTTTTCTTTTTTTTTTTTTTTTCCTTCTCTTTTTATTTTTCCTTTTGCTTTCTTATTTTCCTTGGCCAACCACCATGATGGTTGGTCGAGGTCGCCGGTTGCTAAGGAGGGCAAGGGCCGAGATGCCCTCACCGGCCTTTGGCAAGGACCGACCAAAGGCCAATGAGGCCAACCCTCACCAGATTTGGTGTGGGGACCTTGTGGCAAGGGTGGCCCTGCCCGGATGGCGAGGGGCTTTGTCCATGTGAGGCCGGCCCTCCCCTACACCCGCTGGCCTATGGCATTGAATGGCCTCATCCAAGCGAGGCTAGAGAACATTCCTAGCTCTCACCGACCTCTGGTGGGGCTAAGCGAGGGGTGGTCTTGCTCAGCCCTCGCCAAAGGCCAACGAGGGCATTTAGGCCCTCGCCCTCACTAGCAAATGACAACCTCCGCCAGCCATCATGGAGGCTAAAAATAAGGAAGAAAGAAAGAAAAAAAAAAAAAAAGGCGAAAAAGAAAAGAAGGAAAGAAGGAAAAGAGAATGAAAAAAAGAAAAAGGAAAAAATAAATAAAAATTTAAAAATAATTAAATATCATATAAAAATATCTACATTAGCACTAGCGTGTCACGGAGGATGATCGGCGATTAAATTGATCCCATTAAAAATTTTGGGATTGAATTGATACAAACACAATAGATTTGTATTTTTTTTTATACTCTTCCCTAGTTAATTCTTATTACAAATAAAAGTAGAAAAAAAAATTCGATTTAATAATCAGTTCATTGAATGACATCATAATTAGATTGTTATTGTGTGTCTGAATATGAACACACATCATGGCACGTATATGCATACTTGTTCAGAAATATTTCTAATTTTTAAAATATGGATTTTGGATAACATGAAAGGAAATATCACGTTAAAACTACAAATGATATGTAATCACTGAAATTCTCAATTTTTTCTTGTCAAGTATACTTGTTATTGAGCTCGTCATTCTTGAATTTTTATTTTGTTTAATTTAGTCATTGAATTTCTAAATTTCCCTTGATGCAGTCTTTCCATTAAAAAAAAAAAAACTAATGGCATTGGATAACGTGGAGACATGTTAGTGTTCACAATTGAGCAAAAAAAGCTTCCCATCCAGCATTATAAGAAAAAAAAAAGCTTTATTTGTGCCAAAAGCGATATGTTGTCCCGTAGCCCATTTCTTTTCTTTTGTCTTTTTTAAAATTTTGTAGCGCCTGGAGATTTTTGTATTTGTTCTATTTTAAAAATGATGAATTCTCTTTTCCAGGTCAACTTTTAGATTTTCATTGCCATTTTTTTTTTGGGTCGTAAACGTTACAAGGGTTTTCCAGCATTATATTGGCACATCACTTCCTCTTCATTATATTGTTCTATTATCACGTAATTTTCGAAATAAAGTCATAGACTGACTTATGATTTCGTCAAAGTACTTGATATTGGCGTATCACTTTCTCTTCACACATGGTCCAAAGCATTTAGAAGTACACAAACTCCAATTAAATAAAAAAGAAATAATGAAAGATCAGCGCATGAAGATAAACAAAGAAATCTATTTTCAAACTATATAATCACCGTCAAAAAAATAATTAGAATGTCTAAACTTCGATGTGTAGCACATGGTGGATACATTCCATGTGTTGGACATTCGTGCACTTAAAATTGATAACATATGCAAGGTGAATCCTATGACTCGCTCTCAGGAGTGAAATGGGGTGGCTTATCACCCCTGAAACAACTCCAATTTCTCACCTCATCTACATTCATGATGTACTCGCTTGGAAGGAAATGAGGTGCATTGTAGTCTGCCATGAATGGATAATCTTGATGATGATGATCACGATCATGGTTGGCAACGAGCTCCGAGTAGATCAGCCCGTCCTGAGCATGAGCATGATGGGGTCTGATCTCATTTATGCACAGCTCTTTGTTATTGTTATATTCCCCGTGCGATCCTTGGCCAGCATGATCACTTGTTATGTGGTAGTAAGATGAGCTCGAAGGCATGTCCGTTGCCGGCGCATTCGATGACGAACCCGGTCCTGAATGACAATGCCCCATGTCCTGATTGAACATGTCATGACTGTTCCATGGAGGGGCGTCATCAGTGACGTTCATCCCAACATTTGAGTATGAAGGCTCCTTGCTTGACATCATCATGTCGGCGGGGTTGCTGTAGTGATTATATCCGTGGTGTCCATGGCTTGTGCCAATTGTGACTTTGCCGGAATAATTATTCGAAGAAGCTACAATTTGCTTTCCTGGCAAGTGGCCCAAGGATTGTCCACTCAAAATCGTTCCGTTTCCCGGTAACAACGGAGGCGGTCCGTAATTATAATCTGGCGTTTGAAGACAAAAGGTTAGTTTTTTTTTTTTTTTTTTTTTTTTTTTTTTGGTTAGATATAAAATAATTAAAAAGCATGCAAAAAATAAGAGCATATCTGTTATATACAATGCACCATTTCGTATCATGATGAGATCACATTCTCTGATATTATCTTGCCACAAATAAAATTAGATCTAATATTTTTTTAATCATTTATACATATAAAGCATCGGTCAATATTACAAGACTAACCAACAAATTGATTTAGTTGGCGACGTGGCAATCTTGATGTATTTTATAATAATACAATAAAGAAAATAAAAAATAAAATAAAAAAAGAAGAAGAAGAACTACTCATTGTCCCCTATATAGAGTACCCAGTTATAATCTTCATTTATGGACCAAAAGTAAAAGGTCCTTAAGAAATTGTTAGTACCATGCACACCCAGATACATCCAGAGAAAAAATATCATTTACTAAAAGCAAGAACTAATCACATCTAATTAAGAATACTAATAAGGTAATATTTTATGAACAAATTAGTGAAGTTTTCATTTTTTATGGTGCAAACTGATGCAAGTTCATTGAATTTTTTTTTTTGTCATGTTAACATTTGCTACAACCACATTAATGTGCAAATATGCTTCTATTATAGTATGTACTTCGTATTTATAAAAATACTCTAGTAAACTTAGCGAAGCGAAAGAACATGAATTGCAACTTTCTCTTAAGCAAATAAACCAAAAATCCCAATCTAAGATGAATGGAAAATCACTTCTTAGTAAGTACCTGAAACTTGTGATACGAGTGAACTTCCAGGAGATGGCACTTGATGATTCGCCGACAGTCTCTTGTATTCTTGAACCAAAACCATCAGGTCATCATCGGCTGAGCATATACACTTGAATGGTTAAACCAAAAACCCCAATCTAAGATGAATGGAAAATCACTTATTAGTAAGTACCTGAAACTTGTGATCCGAGTGAACTTCCAGGAGATGGCACTTGATGATTCGCCGACAGTCTCTTGTATTCTTGACCCAAAACCATCAGGTCATCATCGGCTGAGCATATAGGAACACTTGAATGGTTAGGAGGAAGCTGATGATGAAGATGGCCGTGAAATTGAATCAATTCAGGGTTTATAAAATGCGGTGCCGATTGCGGTGCATCAGTGATAGGACCCTCAAATAATGGACTTCCAGAACTTGGGAATGGCCTTCTGGCTCAGTTCGCACAAACGAGAGTCCGATGAGAAGAGCTGCTCCATGTTTTTCCCTAGGGTGCCCGAGGAAACTCAAGACAGTGCCTCCTAGGATGAACCAAAGAAAAAAATATATATAAATCACCATATATACATGACAATTTGCTGTTAAATTAGAGATTAATTAGAATCAGAGATGTAATAATAGATAGTGATCGAGAGGTTGCCCAATTTCTATTGGTTGGCATGACGTACCTATAAATGCAAGCTTGACCATCAGTGAAATCGAAACTTGGGTTCCAAGCGGTCTGCTTTTTGGGACGCCTTTCGGTCTCGCAATAAAAACGAGGCGGCTTGGATAACTGAGAGTGAGCTTGACGTGTCAGCACACGGTACACAGAGTATGTTTGTGTGTGTGTCTATATATATATAACCGTTAAAATAGTAATGCTGTTGTTTTTGTTTTGTGTGAGGTAGATCTGTGCATGTTCATGGTAGATGATTTGAACATGGAGTCCAGTAATAGCTTATGATAAGAAGTTGAGAACGTAGCGATTTTATACAAAACATGGAAAGGGCATAGAAGATTTCTTAATGAAACTATCGTTGAATCCACAATCATGGAAAAGAAATTTGGAGCAAACATAATTTAAGGTTAAGAATTACACCTCAATTTCGAGAATTTCCACGTTGCTGCCATAGTCAACTCTTATCGCCGAAATATCTGACCAGCTTATTTCAATCTTCTTCGTCACAAAGTTTTCGAATATCTCCCAAATCAGCCGTTTCCTGGTGTAGTACCACTTCGCTATCAGATTAGACGCGTATCGAGGTCTTGCCTGCAGATATTTTCACACGAAAACTATGAGATGATTCCAAAAGAGGAAACCCAATTTGACGATGGAATGGAAATTCTATACATACATGTTCACACATATGCACGTAAGGTAAAAGATACCTCGTATTTACCAATCCTGAGGACATTAAACGGTACATTTGCAGCCGGGAATTTCTTAGACTTGTTGTGGGCTTCACATGTTTGACGATCGACTTGTCTCTCGCGAAGTATGGCTTCACTTTTCTTGAGCATATAGATTGTCTTCTCCGGTTTCAAGTTGAGCACGGTCGAAGACTCGAGAGCTCCATTGGAATTGCCCTGAACAAGTTGCAGATCGCGTCACCAGAAGATAAAGAAGGGTTCTTCCACTGATCAAGTGCCCTGTGTACGTATTCATGCCGCGCATGGTCAAGCATGCACGGCCACTGTAACTTGCTATGTCTTTCACTTGCAGTTAAATCAAAATTTCAGAGCCATATCATGATGCGAAGAACGTATCTAGCTAGCAACCAAGACCGATTCTCTAAGACCTCATTCAACCGTTATGTCATTGACAAACCCTACACATTCCCTGTACATCTTCTGGAAAATCTAATTAAGTATCACGTTCTTCAGAACCCTAAACATACCTGTTCGAAATCTGATACTTTTGCCTTCTTTTTGCGGTCCTCTCCCTATAATGGATAGGATATAATCAAGCTATGAGCGAAAAGGAGAACACCTCCGCAAGAGAGCGAGAGAGAGAAAGAGAGAGAGAGAACCTGTGCGTGTGGTGTAGCAACTACTGTTTGAGCACTCTGCTGATTAGGGGCTTGTGCATTGTTACCTTGTGCCCCAGAAACACCGGGATGATCAGCCCCATCATTCAAAGTTTCGGCCATTGGATTATCCTCCGGTAGAAGGAGCTGCTCAAGTGACGGAAACTCTGTATCGCTCCACAGGTCCAAGAAGTCTTCTTCGCCTCTGTTACTCGCCATGTTTTCTTTCTCTTCAATGGCTGAAAAGAAAACCGCGAGAAGAACAAGGAGTTTAATAGCTATGAAACACCAGCAAGAGAGCCAGAGAAACTAACCCCACTCAATCAAAAGGTGAAAGACATGAATGAATGTTAAGTCAATTGAAGGAGCTCTACCAGTATCAAGCCACAGAGAGAGAGGGAGGGAGGGACAGGGACAGGGACAGATAAGAGAGGATGCGCGAGAAGAGGAAGTTTGTTGAATAACAACCTGAAAAAGAAAAACGAGAATTTAAGTTCTATTGGGTTTCTATTAAGAGGCCTAGTGTTCTGAAGTCAACGAGCAACCTTTTCCCCTTATTTCGAACCAAACTTGAGTTTTGTTCATCTTTTTTTTTTTTGTTTTTTTATTTTTATTTTTCTCATGCTAATAAGAATAGTATATTTACCTCGTCAAATTTCTATATTAGGCTCTACCCCATTTTCATAAGAAAAAAAGCTAATAAGAATTCCATTCCATATTTCTCCAATTATTCCCTTTTTTTCTAATAAAGTGCTAATTTTGATTTTTTTTCTTTTCTTTAGGAGACTGAGGTGAAACATGAATTGCTTCAAGTGATTTTGAAGGGAATCGAATAGGAGTTGGAGCTTGCGCTTGTCAAACGAAAAGATGAAGGAAGGGGCATGGAGAATTATTGCAGGACGAAGGAACCTAAATGTGGAGAGAACGAGAAAGAGAAAACAAATTTGAGGGATACACATACCTTCTCCAATCCTAACTGGGCTCTCCTTTTTGACGTTGGAAAAGGGATGAGATAAAATATTTGAATTTGTCGCTGACTTTATCCAATATACGTTTACGAATAAAAAAATCTTGAATTTTGTGTTTTGAATTATTATGATATTTAAATATTAAATCACTCATTCCTTTATTAAATTGAATTTCTAGAATAGTTGGAAAAGATTTTTCAAAAGTTTACATTTAACGAAATAGGAGATCCTGAGTTCAAATCTTTTCAAGTTCCTAGTCAATTTTTTTTTTTTTTTTTTTTTTTTTTTTTTTTTGCCCTTGTGGTGTAAAGATGCCAAAAATAATATTTATATAATGTCAAGCACTTCTTGCCCTATCAGCTTTTGGGTTTCTTTTGCAAAGGTTTCCTAACTATTGTCCTCCATAATTTTAGTGACATATAATTAATTTTTTTCAAATGTACAGAAGATGATTGTGGGATATCCCATCAGTCAAACATGAGAAGGGTCTAAGATTATACAAACTCTCGTTGGACCCTAAAAACTATGATAATTAAAATAGCGGATTCCAGTTTGAAATATATATATGACAAAAGAAAAATTAGAATATGTAAACTTTGACAAGCAGCCCGTGTTATACCTATTACATTTGTTGGGTATTATTTGCACAATCTATAATTATGCATCGGGATTCTTTTGGTCCCTATGTTCTCAACGATTAGAAGCCTTCTTGAAGCATTACAACTATGTAGGGCGCATTGGCAACTAATTTGAAGCTAGTTTTGTTTATTTGTCTAACTCAATGTTTAAAATGTCATAAAGATAAAGTCATTTTGTTTTCCTAACTTATTATAACCATCAAACATATCCTATTTCAAAAACTCTTGAGAAAATGAGGTCAAATATTCGAAAATAGTTTTTCTTCTTTACTTATGTTTTCGGTGTATTTTTATTTTTGGAATGTAGCTTTCTTTACTTATTTAATTAGTATATACAAAGGATCCTACATTTTCATGTCTAAAGTGGGACTTCGGTACTAATATAGAACATTGTTTTATGCTAACTTTTAGTCAACATGTGCACGCGACAAAACTATATTGAGCATCTTCGTGCTTTGGATCAGTGTTGATTTTTTTACCCATGTAATATTTAGTAAAATGCTTGAAGGAAGAAAAGAATTAGCTTATAAGTTCTATGAAACCTAAATGGTAAACAAAATCATACCTCGAAGCTAGAACTAAAATTTCATAATATAGAAGAATAAAATTGGGACTATTGTTGTGGATCTAAATCTAGTTAGATTTGACTAGATGTGATCGGGACTAGAAGTGGACTTATTTTATTTTAAATCCACGCTTTCCTAACGTATATTTACAAACATGTGTCAAAGCTTATTTCTAAGCAATTTTTAAGTTGCTTGAAGACAAGTCGATATTCTTATAGTTTTAATTTATATTTATACCTTCCCAAGTAGATTTTATTTGATAATTATGAATTTCTGTTACGAAAAAAGAAAATTTTGAAGAGAGCCAGCAACATAAGCCCAAAATGCCCCGGTCACGAGTTTAGTTAATTTTGGGAGTAAAAGTAAGCACATACATATGTCATCTAAACGTAACCTTAAGTGAAAATATGATCAAGTCCTCCGAGCTAAGCGATGCATGAAATCACTGACATGGTGATCATGTCATCATAAGCGGTCCTTTTTGTCATAGTTTGACTTGGACAAAATAATGTCGTTTTTCTTCTTGTTTTTTTTCTGATTTATTCCCTTCTTTTTTTTCTTTCTTTTCTCTGAAATCAATTGAAGCATTAGGTGGCCAAATGTATTTTGCCTAGAATAGTTTGTGCACTGGATTTTCTTGCAATTTCACCTTCAAAGCATCAAATGCACCTTCACAGTCGTTGTCCTTCTCGTTGTCATTGCCACCATTATGAATTAAGAACTCATTCACTGGTGGTTTGAGTGCTGCATTACTCTCGGCTAACTACCAATCAAAATCTCCAAACAAAACTCGTACACTTCAAGCTCCTCACAGAATCGAACCTCTTTATACTGATCAACCACGTCCAGTATCTTCTTTGGAATGCTGTGAAATGCTATGGGAAAGAACCCGATTTGGACTCAAATTCATATGGTTTTCTTGAATGAATATATAAAACCTGCAGCAAAAATGTCACGGTCTAGAGGTTTTCCATGACCAAAGGATCGTGTTCGATCAAAGAAGACCATCTAAAGTCGCCTAGGATTTCCAAAACATTATCAAAGACAGGCAAGATGATAATTGTGTCAATTCTAGAGCATTCTCAGCTTAAAAACTGGTAGTTGTTAGATGTGGAGATGAGATCTTGTCCATTAGATCTAGAGTCAACAAACAAATGTAATGAGAACTTCTTGTATATATATATAGGATGCTTTCCCCTCATTTGTATCCATCCAAACATTCAATAATATAAAGCATCCTCTCCTAAAGCTTCTCTTTCAAGAGAAACTTTCTCTCTCTACGATTCCTATGAGCGCTTAGTCACTCCGTCAATCCAAATAAATCTAAGTCGCCATACGGTCTCGATCCCAAATGATGACCTGGACACAAGTATCTACATTGAAGTGATGCATGGAGAAACAAGAACATATTTGCAGTGATGAAAAATGGAATTTTCATTCCTAGCTCAAACATAATCATAACTAGACAAGAAGTTTACCAAAGCAACTTTGGTCTCTAAATTGACCTAAGGTGGTGAATTTCGTCTCCTTTGGTCACGTATGTCGACAAATTCCTTTACGTTCAACCAAGACAATCTTGTTTTGTCACCTTCGATGTCAAAGGGACAAAACTAATACAAAAATTCCACATTAGGCGATAGAGTAAATACAACAAACAACTCTAGTTGAACGAAAATTAAATAGTAAAAAAGCTAGTGCAAAGAATAAAAATAACAGTATATGTCTAGACATATATTGAAAGGTTAATATCACAAAAAACCCAAAATTGAGACACATGTAACAAACTTACCCAAAACAAAAAAATTTTTTTTACCACAAAAAACCTCAAAATAATACACTTATAAAAATTTATCCTCATTTTTTTCTACTGAATTTTAATATTAAATTGTTGAGTTTGATGACATGTGACAATTGATGAGTATACACTCCGTTTGTTACATGTGTATTATTTTGTGCATTGTATTAATCCAATTTAGCAAAGACTAACGAAGAGTAAATTTGTCATATATGTACAAATTTGGGTAAGTTTATCACAGTTTTATTAATTTAGGGGAAAAAGCCACGAAAAACCCTGAACTTTGCCTAAAGTGACACATTTACCCCAAACTTTTTTTTGTGACGTGAAAAACCCTAAACTTTTCAAACCGTGACACATTTACCCCATCAATGGCATTTTTGTCTTTTTATTATGTTTTTTCCTTTTTCTTTTTCTTTTTTTCCTTTTTTCTTCTTCTTCCCTCCGCCGGCCATGGCGGAGTCGGCGGAGGGAAGCCGGCGTCCGGCGAGGGTCGCCCTCGCCGGCGGAGGGCGAGGGCGGCCCTCGCCGGCGACGGGTGAGGACGGCGGCGTCGGGCGGGCTGTCCCTCGCCGGATCCGCGCGGGCGTCCCCGCCCTCACCCGACGCGGGCGGGCGGCCCTCGCCGGCGACGGGCCGGGACAGCCCTCGCCGGATCTGGCGAGGGCAAGGACACCCTCGCCCGACACGGACGGGGAGGCCCTCGCCGGCGTCGGGCGAGGGCGGCCCTCGCGGCGTCGGGCGAGGGCACGAGGGAGGCCCTCGCCCGACCAGTAGAGGGCCGCCCGGCCCGACGCCGGCGAGGGCGGCCCTAGCCCGACGCCGGCGAGGGCAACCCTCGCCGGACGCTGGCTTCCCTCCGCCGGGCGGGAGAAAAGCAAAAAAATTGAAAAAAAAAATTGAAAAAAATTTTAAAAATGAAAAGACCAAAATGCCCTTTAATTTTGGGGTAAATGTGTCACACGATGAAAGTTTAGGATTTTTTGTGTCATAAAAAATAGTTTGGGGTAAATGTGTCACGGTTGGCAAAGTTCAAGGTTTTTTACGTCACAAAAAAAGTTTGGGGTAAATGTGTCACTTTAGGCAAAGTTCAGGGTTTTTCGTGGCTTTTTCCCTTAATTTAGAGTTTTTAGTGGTCAAAAAATTAGTTTAGAGTAAATTTCTCACAGATATACCAATTTGAGATTTTTTTGTACTAACCTTATCTTGAAAATGCTAAGTGTCCATCAAGATATTAATTAACAGTTCTTTTGCCATTGTTAATATTGCATTAATTCCATATAATGTAGGGGTTGATCAGTTCTAGGTTTCAAGTTAGAACTTGGAACCAACCTTATTTTTCCGATCCAGTTCTAGGGTTATTCAAACTTAATTTTTGACTATTCCACCAAATTATTCATTACAAAAATCAGCATCCTATAATTTCACAATGCATTTGGGTATTATTATGCTTTGGCATTTCTAAGGTCTTCCAAAGGCCTTTAGTCTCACCTCCATTGGCTTCCAAAAGGCCTAAATTAATTAATTTTTTGAATTTCCAATTTTACCTTCTTCCACTAATCATAATTCCACGTTTACCCTGTTTTAACAAAAACTTAGTTTCGTCGCCTATCTCTTTCCCTCGTCTCTCTTGGTTCACCTCAAGAGTGCAGCTTAGCTAGTGACTTTGCTTGCCTAATAAATGGTCACACCGCTGCTGCAACTCTAAAGTCGTGAGGCTCGCTGAGGTCACCCAACCCGATGTCACCACGCATGGGCTCCAAAGAAATTCCTAGAAATTGTCTTCATCCCAAATGCAATGACCATGGAAGCTGTTAGAATATTTAAATAATAAACCACGCCTTCATCTAAAAGCTTAAGCTTTTAGAACAATTGGCAGTGATCCCACAAAATCTCAAATGGTATCAGAGCTACGAGGTTCCAAGCCCCTATTTGCCTCCCCAATTAAATTTCCATGCTTAGTACTAAGCAAAAAGACCAGACTAAGCGTGAGGGGGAGTGTTAGAATATTTAAATAATAAACCACGCCTTCATCTAAAAACTTTTAGAGCTTTTAGAGGTCAGGTTGGCTCTAAAGAAATGGAACGTCATCTTCACAAAACAACTGAAGCGCAAGGTCTACCACAACACCTTCCTCTCTTTCCACATCTCCACCAGCAAAGTGGTTGATGGTTGGATATATGACAGGTGATGCTGTGAGATGGCGGTGAGCAGCTGTTGGAATGCAGGATTGACGAACGATGAAGTTATTTGTTGCGGTGAGACACTGATGTTCAAAGCTTACTTGATGGATGTTGGAGAGCATGAAGGAGGGCAAGAACCTCTAGATGATACTTATATTTACAGCTGAGCGGACAACTTCTCTTCACAGAAACAAGTCGTGAACATATTTCTTCATGCTGGTTTCTCTAATGGTTTGAAATTTGACAACTCATACTCGAACCTTCCCATTGATTGTCTATCTGATTATTGCATAATCCACATGGTTCTCTAATGGTTTGAAATTTGACAAATCATACTCGAACGTTCAATGTTGTGATCATCTTCCTGATTATTGCATGATCAACTTGGCTTATGTCTTAAGAATATAGACAGGCAACGCAGAAAATTATTAGAGATTGCATGATCATCTTCCTGATATAGATGGGCACGTCTTGTGTGCTACGCAATTTGCTCAAAAGTCGAAGAAATATCATGAAAGGAAGGCCCGCGAAGGAGATAGGGTTGCACTGAAAGTGAAGGCCGAGCCTCCCAGTTATGATCTTGGATTTTGAACCATTGTGATTGCTCAATCAAAACATATAGCTACCGTCGAGAATGTAGATGGACTGCTCAAGAATCTCGTGCCTATCGCGCTTGAATTTGTATAGTCGAGCCTTGTTCTTATGTGGAGATTTCTAGTGCCAAGCTCATTTTGCAGCTGTCTGATTTGAACATTTATATCACAATCAGTGTTCCCCAGTGATCTTCAACATGTATGTTTGTGTATCCAAATGAAAAGAGACCTCATATGTTGACTTGAGATACTGGTTACAAATTTTTCTTACGTTTCTTTTACATTGTTCTCGACATTCAAACCACAAAAGTTATAATCGTTATTATTTTCTAAATTTTGAATAAATTAAAAATTAAAAAATTTAAATTGGTCACAACAAATGACTTTTCGAATGTGTTTCTACCAAATGGTTTTTCCTCAACTTTCAATTCACTTTTCAATTAAAATTTGCCGAACAGTCTTTGCTTATCATGAAAAACTTTTAAAATAAAGTCCTATGCATTTACTCAAAGGGTTTTTTAAAATGTAAAACAAAACGCAGCCTAAGGCTTCTCTTGTGAGCCATGCCAATTGGACCTAAACCAGAATTTGAACCCCCCCCCCCCAAAAAAAAAAAAAAAAATCCCCCCTTCTGTTTTCTATTATTTTTATTCTTTATTCATTTCATTTTTTACTCATATTTTATATATTATTTATTTTCTCTCTTTTGCTATTAGCTTGCTATTTTTCATTTTTGTGCTTTTACATGAATGGGCATCTGAGTTACGAACAAAACCTAGGTGCCTAACATTATTTTTATATAATAAATTAATTATAGTTCTTATCATTGCAATCTATGGTCAGCATAAATTGTCTTATTCAACATCTTAATTCATTGCCAAGTTATAACTTTCTACTATTTTTCATTGACAATCAATAGAAAGATTGAAAATTATAGGTAGTGTTGAAAGCCAATTCTTTAGCATGAGTTAATTAGATGGATACGGATTTTCATAGGTTAGATTAAATATGAAAGCATTTTAATAATATGGGTCGGGTCGGATATTGGTCACTAAATTTGTACCGCGTATAAATGGGTTAATTTAGGCTAAATCATTTTCGACCCGACTTGATCCCACCCATTTGACGGTTGCTAATATGATCCAATTCTTGGAGAGGTCGCCCATTTTGCACTTTGAAAAAGGGAAGCTGTGTGGGGGAGAGATAATTTTACAAATCGGAACCAACCATCAAAAGAGGGTCATTTGCGGATTTCCCTAGTTTTCGATTGGGAGAGAATCTTAACTTTTGTTGCTTGCCTGGTTGGAAGAACTTGGAAGAGGGAACTCCACAAAGTACTATTCACACAAACAAGAAGAATCTGCAGACCGAATGGATAAGGACATGTACTCTTTTTTCTTTTGGTCGGGATAACAACATGTACATATGCAGAGGAAAAAATTCCCCGGAATTGGGATTGTGCGACAGAAACTAGATTGAGCAGATTCCTCCGTCATTGCTGATGGGAACTTTTACCACACTGGGCAAAGGACAGAAACAAGAACAAAGACAGCAACAACAACATTTTGTATATAACATGGACTGGACCACGCCTTCCACATTCCACAACTTCTCTACAAAGAAAGATAGAGAACTGAGAAGAAGAGGAACGAAAAAATGGGCTCTTTCAAGAGGATTGCGGCTCTGGTGCTTGTGTTATTCTATCTTTCCGACAAGGTCGCCGGATCTGATCCGGTCATGACGGTGGTGTACTTTGGTTGCAACGCCCAAGACTTCAGTGGGTGGCCTGACGAGTCATACTACCACAATGCCTTGGAACAAGTTTTCCATGACTTGATTACACAAACTCCAATTTCGGGTTACAGTCACTACTGCACGTTCCAGGTAGAAAATGGCAATGGTCTAACCCTCGATACCTTTTATGGCCATGGAGCGTGCAATGGAGAGATTGAGATATCCTATTGTGCCAATTGTTTGATTGCTGCAGCTGATCTAAGCAGGAACAATTGCCCTTCAAATATGGGGGCTACTTTTCAGCTGGGGGATTGTCGACTTAGATACGAGACTTACCAATTTACAGATCAATGAAGTTGCATCTAATGGTCAAGATTGAGCTGTTAAATAAAGCGAGTATATTAGATCTCTCGAAAATTTAAAGGAGCTGCTCCAGACTTTAGTTTGTATTTCTGGTATTAGTTTGCTATTTTATCGCTCAATTAAAACTTTCAAATAGCATAATAAATGTCTTGAAACTTGTCAAAATAGTTCAATCTGATCCTTTCATACATTCCGTCTATTGTGAGTAAGAGAAATGTTCCAACATATCCTTTGTTCAATTTGTTTACTAAGCGACCGAGTCATAGAAGTAGAAAAGTTTTCTCCCTTGAACGACGTCAACGTACACCACGGGGCAAGTTGTAAATTGGGGCATTTGTTATGCACGACATAGACATATTTAAAACATCCCTGTGCTTCCAAGGACGTTTTCCGAGGTTATCGCAACTTTCTGCATTTCTGATGTTGGCGAAAATCGAACTGCGAGTTCCAACAATTGCCGCAGTCGTGGGACGTTTCAGCAGCGTCCCTGTACTTTCCCTAGGAACGTTCATTTCTCGTCACGGTCCCCGACAACCGACCTGCTCCCTTCATGTCGTCGTATAGGGATGCTAGAAGGATGTCCCAAGCCGGGAGATGAGATGAACGTCCATGGCAGGGACGACTGTTAGTTCTCCCTGTTTGCATTCTCCATTAGTAAACAGATTCACTTCGGGGAAGCTTTTCTCTCGTCCCCGTGGGCCTTTTTCTTTTATCCTTTTCACCTAACGGGGATATCTTGTTTTTCTCACCTTCACGTAATCCTTGTAAACCGATTCAACACCTACACATGAGGACAGAACAACAACTGGGAAAGCTACCCGAATCAAATAACATGACATGTCGTAGGCTAACGCCAAGAAAGGGCAAGAGTTGACACGGGCCTTCATTAAGAAAAGAACATAGCTTCTAAGTAGAGAAACTGCAGAAAATATGTCCCTATACCAGCTCTCTCCAGAGAAAACGAACGCTACCGAAAACATGTATGTCTGGGCCTATATCTGATACCAAAAGAATACGACCCAAAATTCCCCATGCCAAACCGCCCCACCTAAGTGTGACAGGATAAAGAGTGAGTGCATTTAACTAATTATAGGATCAAACACCAACAATTGCGGAAGCAAGCAATCGAACAATAACATAAAAAGAATAAAGAAATAAATCGGACACCAAATTTAAGTGATTTGGTTGATATGATATATGTTCATGAAGAGAGTAAAGAATTTTAATATAAATCAAGCGGTACAACAAAGATTGATTCCACATTTGAGTTACTCAAATATTGTGTTTCCCAGTCTTAATTACATCCAATAATCTCACACAATATTTAGCCTCATAATTTCTCACGAAATATTCTCTCAATTTTGCACAAATCTTATCACAATATTTATTGGCTTCAACACTCCATTGCTTCAAGGTGTAGTTGTTAAAAAATCACCTCATGGATACTTTTCACAAAAAGTTAGAATCGTTTCGCCATAAATGTGGACCTTATCTAAACACCAACTCCACATGTACCTTTAACTACTTCACAATAATTTTCTAACACAATCTCCTCAACCACAAATAAAGCAAAACCATCGGTGTTTCCATGTGTTAGGAGATCAAATACAAACTTTGTCAAATTCAACAGTTATAGCAATTATTGGCTCTATAAACTTCATCTTACCACAAACACCAAATATGTTGATTACTTCGCTAGTACCAATTACCTAAGGAGTTTCTTGTTACATCTCCACATTGAGCTAACATTGTTCAAATCCATAAGAATATTGCTATAAACAATCCTATCCAAAAGTACTAAATACTTGTCGAATGTAATTTCTCTACTAATAATAGATAAAATAGATTCTAGATACCACAAACGTTAGCTTTGTTCACCTTGTATATAACTTAGGAACATGCATTTTATTGCCTTTCCATCAAGCTTATCATCACTCATTCAAACATAACATGGACAATCAAATATGCTAATAACAAAGTAATTAGTAATGTTATCTTATCTCACTTTTTTGAGAGTCCGACATCCAACCATGAGCAATGAGAATTTATTTAGTAGGTAACTCGTCAAACTAAGTGCATCTACTAAAGATTTCCTGGTCATAGCAATTCTAGAAAGCATGTTATGGATCATCTCTAGTAATGTTTTACTTATCAACTCTATAGCCACTATGGTTCATTAGCACCAATGCGATATCTCACCACGCATTCCTTAATTGAAATTTATTTAACAACTCCAAATAACAATCCACATTAATGTTAGTCCGCATGTGCCTAATAGTTTTACCAATCTCCTTATTAATCAAATCTCCTACCTATCTAATCTTAACAACAGCATTAAACTTGTGCCTAAGCATAAACACCCGGGTCTTTCTCGTGTAGTCATCCATAACCGTTAGCATAAATATGGCGCTTTTCCACAAAGAAAATCGCAACAACCTTTGAACATACAAGTTAATCAACTACATTCTGATTTTAATATAGCAAACCCACATCACACTCATCATTGTTGCACAATTGCACTTTACCATTATCCATGCATTAATTAGTAGTAAATTAGTTCATAATTGGTGTAGCATGAAATGAACAACTAGAATATGTAATCCATTAGTCAAACCACAGATCATTAATGACAAACAAGACATAATCAACATTATCCAAATTACTATCAGCTATAGTAGACTTAACCTTGATTCACTTATCATTCTCGTTCTTCAGTTTAAGAAATCCCTTCGAAGATGCTCCATTCGCAATAATTTCGATAGATAGTGCCACCAGTCCTAAACTAACTATGTTTGTTCAGTTTGTATTATTTCTACTAACACGAGTACTAGTTCTTCCTCTAATTTCATCTACTAAAGCAGTAAACATGTTCACTAGATTTTCTCTCGCAAATGAATTCACTTAGAATCAAATAACGAATCCCATCAAATGTCAAGCTTGTTGACCTAGAGAAATTATTGGCAATAATAACAGTAGGATTCCAACTATTAAATAATGGGGATAATGATATCAAAGCACAAAATTCATTTTCTAAGTCAATCTCAACTCAATTGATTAATAATCACATTAAATTCATCGATATAATTGGCAATTAACACACCCTCATTCATCTTTAAGTTAAACAGACGTCACACAAATAGACATTGTTGATTACGCCAGGGCTTCTCAT
Source organism: Eucalyptus marginata (assembly GCA_014182565.1). Classification (NCBI taxonomy): domain Eukaryota; kingdom Viridiplantae; phylum Streptophyta; class Magnoliopsida; order Myrtales; family Myrtaceae; genus Eucalyptus; species Eucalyptus marginata. The sequence goes on from CM024586.1 coordinate 26,355,908, forward strand.
CATGTTCAACATGGCATTCAACAAACCTGCAATGATCTTCTTCTTCGATATTAAATGCGACGTTATGAGCCAACATCAATAGAATAACGCCCTACAGTTGTCCATCCAGCAATTCCTACTCAACTTTGTTCATTGACTTGGGTTTCTTTTGAGAAAGGGTAGGTGTAGATTTTTTTTTATACAAATCATCAATTTGCATCTTTTAGAAACCAAACTCCTTCCTATCAAATATGTTAATTCTCACATTGCCTTTCTATGTCATCATTGATTCACTTTTATGGCCAAGCCTAGTTATGATACTAATTGTTGCGAAAGCAAGCTATCAAATAATAAAATAAACAAAACAAAAAACTAAATCCTACACCAAATTTACATAATTCGATCGATGCATCTACGGGCCCGTTTGGTTCAACTTTGGGAAAATACCCTTGGGAGAATGCAAATACCTTTGAAGTAAATGTGTTTTTCAAAATGCTAGACTGTTTGATAAATTATAACTGAAAAGTGCTTTAGGGAAATGCAAGACTGTTTGGTAAACATATATTTGAAAAGCCCTTTAATATGACCAAATTAAATATTTTAGTTTTAGTATTTTTAAAATTGCAAAAAAAAGAAACAATGACTATATAATCTTTTACATTTTCATGTCGAGTAATGTAAAAGATATATATTAGTAAATTTATTTAAAAATTATATTAAAAGAATTTGATTATAAATTAGATGCAAAGCTCAAAAAATTAAGTTTTTTAGTTTTAGTATTTTTAAAATTGTAAAAAATAAACAATGACTATATAACTTTTTACATTTTCATGTTGAGGGTAATGTAAAATATATATATTAGTAAATTTATTTAAAAATTATATTAAAAGAATTTGATTATAGATTAGATGCAAAGCTCAAAAAATTAAGTTTTTAGTTTTAGTATTTTTAAAATTGCAAAAAATAAATAATGACTATATAACCTTTTACATTTTCATGTTGAGAGTAATGTAAAAGATATATATTAGTAAATTTATTTAAAAATTATATTAAAAGAATTTGATTATAGATTAAATGCAAAGCTCAAAAAATTAAGTTTTTAGTTTTAGTATTTTTAAAAGTACAAAAAATAAACAATGACTATATAAGATTTTACATTTTCATGTTGAGAGTAATGTAACAGATATATATTAGTAAATTTATTTAAAAATTATATTAAAATAATTTGATTATAGATTAGATGCAAAGCTCAACTTTTGGCCTAGGCTTCTTTTAGGTTTGTTTTCAACTTTGAATAATTTTTTTAATTATTGTAGTATTAATCATCTTCGTTAATTAATGATTATTCTAGTGTATTGATAAAAAGTTGGGCTATTGATTGTCAAAAGATAAAAAAAAAAAAAAAAAAAAAAAAAAAAAAAAAGGTGAACCTAACATTTGCAAAGGGTTTTTATTATTTTAAAATCCGATGAAATTCGTCCCAATCAACGGCGGTTGGGGTGTGAGGAAGATGATCGGTTTAAAAAAAAAAAAAAAAAAAAAAAAAAAAAAGTCAATGAATGAACATAAATGTGAACTGCGTTTAGAAATGCGAAAGCGAAAAAGCGTGTCCCCTGCTTTGGGCTTTCAACATTTCAATCTGCCAACGTTTGGCCAGACACCTCCAAATCTTTGAACCAAACACCAAATTTTTTTTCCAACGATGGGCTAGCCCAGAATCTTGCCAAACGGGCCTACATCTATGAGGCGAGCAATAAACAATTTTGCATAGAACTCGTCAAATAAAACTAAACCCTTGACGTTTGATTTTATAAGGAGGGCGTCTCCACGACACCTAGTGCTCTCATCGCCCATTGAAATCTTCATCGCGCCTCTGGGCTAGTCATATCAGAGAGCACGCAACACTCGAAATGGTCGATCAACCCCGGTACGGAAACCTTAGAAACTGTAATATATCTCCTCTAAACTTCTAGTCTTGCCATGAATTTCTGCTCAAAACTAAAGCCAAAACAGGCATAATGTAACTCATTAGCAAATTCAACTTACTCTTGGCAACATACAAGTATGGAACTTCTGATTGAGGGTCTAGAACGTGACATAATCACTACGACGGCTGCAAAGATTATACATCACAGCGACACCAAGAAGTTCATATTGAAAAAAAAAAAAAAAAAACTGAGAGACGAAGATCACGGCAAATCAGTTAGTCCTCGGTCCTCAATGACCGAAAATGTTATCACCTCAAAGAATTAAGCTGTTCTTATTGGTATAATATGTGTGAAGAATGTAGACGGCAAAAACAAAAGGTACCTACCATTCTAGCAATAAACAATTGAGTCCCGTGTTCCTTCCCACGTTTTGGGTGACTATGAAGATATTGTACAAAATTGGGTTTGATTCCCGCAACTTTCCCGATGCAAAAAAATTTGGGCAAAGCAATGTAAACAGACTGATCACTTTTTTGCAGCTTCATCTTCCTCAAAAGCCAGTTTAAATATCTGACTATAGTCATCGACAAAATGCACATCGAGGCCTTCTTTCACATTGGATGCAAGCTCATCATAATCCCTTCTGTTCGCTGAAGGGAATATTATGGTTTTAACTTCGCTCCTCCGAGCAGCTATAGTTTTTTCTTTTACCTGATAAACCACAATGAAGACACTGTGAATTCAGATTATCCAAAACACTAACTATGAAAATTAGGAGACAATTCCATGCAAAAGATAAAAACAACAAAGACTTATACAGAACATACCCCACCAATAGGAAGAATCCTCCCTGTGAGCGTTACTTCACCAGTCATTGCAAGGTCCTTCTTGACAGGCTTCTTCATGGCAAGTGACAGCATGGACGTGATCATTGTACAACCAGCACTAGGCCCATCTTTTGGGGTAGCCCCAGCAGGAACATGGAGATGAAGCTTGGAATTGGCAAAGAAGGGGTTGTCCGGTTCTTTCTCAAGCAAAATAGCCCTTGCAACAGTGTGAGCAATCTGCGCACTTTCTTTCATGACATCCCCGAGCTGTCCAGTGACATTGAGGGCCCCTTTTCCCTCAACCTGCTCAACCTGAGTAGTTTCTATATACAAGGTGGAGCCACCCATTGCAGTCCATGCAAGACCCATTACAACTCCTACTGGTGTCTGGGCATAGATCCGTTCCGCATGGAAAACAGGTTTGCCAACAAAATCTGATAAATTTGATGTGTCTACCAGAACCTTTTCTGAATTCTCTATTGCTTCACTTTCTTGGTTTTTCTCAGCATCAGTATGGTCCTGTCAAGGATCATTTAATGAAGTAAACACATGCACCATAAATACAAAATTGAAAAGAGAATCAAATACAGAAAAACTTAAAGCAAAATCACCTGCTGAAAAGTAATATAGATTTGATTACACTCAAGTGAATGCTACAATCATGCAAGTAACATCAATTTTGGTCCTAAAATTTTTTCCCTTGAATTAGAAATGGTACAACCACATTTTTTGTATGCATGTCCATCCGCATGAAATAGGGAATTCGAGAAGAAAAAACTTTCCTATTACTTGGTTCGTTTTGGTTTTAGGGAAAAAATTGAAACCAATAATTTACTTTTCTTTTGGTTTGACTTTTTCTCTATGGCTTAAAATACTTTCTGATCTACTTTTGTGCTTCATTTGACTATTTTACATAATTCTGTTCTACAGTACCAACCGTACAATTACTGATTACTACTGTGAGCAAAAGCTAGAATCTGCACTTATTTGCTAAGCCTTTCAAATTGGACAAAAACATTTGTACCTTTGAACGAAACAATTTAAACAGAAGCTAAATCAAATCAAACTGAAGCATTTGGTTTTGCTGAGATCTATTTTTTATGACTTTAGTTTCATTTTGGTCAAAATTTAGTTGGTTCTGATTTGAGAAACACCACAAAACCAATTTTTTGGATCAACAGACGAATTTTCTTATACGTATAATGAAGGATATCAGGTATCTTTGTTTCTGTAAGTTGATCAGCTGGCTGCTGTACCTGGTCAGCAGTGACATCCACTTCATTAGGAACATCCAGAGCTTGTTCATGACCACTTCTTTCATCTGACTGGGCTCCAGCATGTGCATTATTCTCAATCTCCTGCTTACCTGATTTATCAACACATTCTACATTTGCTTCACTGGGTTCCACTACCTGTGCAGCCTGGACAGGTTGCGCAAGCTCTCTTCGCCGGACAAGTTGCAGAGCAATCTGGCAGATTAAGTTATGTGGTCACACAACTAAAGTAGTGAAGTCAATTGCCCAAAAAACAAAAGCATTGTCCTCGGCAACATTTTCAGCAACACAACTGTAAAGCAACTGTCCAGCTTTCTGCTTAACTTATGAGTGAGGACAGCTATCTTATAATTGTTTTGAGAAGATCAAATCATCAAAGAAATATAACAACACACCTTCCGGTAGATTTTCTCTATCTGTTTCTGCAGATTTCGAACCCCTGCTTCTCGACAGTAGTTTTCTATTAGACCAAGAAGAGCTGCATCCGTCACTTCAACCTGGAAGAGAATAGGCTTTCAAATTGTTTACAACACATACAACACCTTAAATCATTGTTCAAGATACCTAGATACCTTGAACATTAATACTCAGTGAAATTCAAGATGCACTTTGGCAAAAAGCTATCTAGAATTATTAATCATACATATAGAGCAACTTTAATCTCCCAACTCAAGTACAATCATTCAGAAAACAAGAATTATAAAACCCTATGACCGATACATGTTCATACTGTAATACACATTTTCTCCATCCCAATGCAGATGTACCCATGCAGTGAACCAACCTGCTCAGGCTTGATGCCACATGCTTCTCGAGTACTCTTCTCCAGATAATCTCTGGCAATATGCACCTTCTCATCTGTAATGTACCCAGCAATGGCTATGACCTCCATCCGGTCCAAGAGAGGGTTGGGTATCATTTCCACCACATTGGCAGTACAAACAAACAACACCTGCATACACATATAACAATGACCAATAAGGAAGCTCAAATAAAGGAATGACACATAAGCATAGGTAGAAAAGCTAAAATATGAAAAATGTCACCTGTGAACAACAAAAGCATGAAAAATGTCAGAATAGCTAAAATCCACGTCACTTTTGGAAGTCCTATAAAATAAACACAGAATAATGCATGCTCTAGCTAAACAATGCAAAATTACGTAAATAAAAAGCATGTCTTGGTTGTCATTTTGGTAAACAATAGGTAAGAAGTTCCAGTACTCCTTGCATTCTCATCAAGCAGGAGCCAAATTATTAAGATATGATCAAAAAGGTAGTTATTCAGGAGTCCAAGAGCAGCCAAGTCAAATGCAATGAAATTGCCTTACCATGATGCCCCATTGATAAACAACTTTGGTCTAACACAACTCAGAAGGTAGACAACAAACTAGTACTTTTAGCAGCATGAGAACCAACCTTTGAAAGGTCGATTGGGACGTCAAGATAGTGGTCCAGAAAATTAGCATTCTGCTCTGGGTCAAGAAGTTCTAACAAAGCACTGGCTGGATCTCCAGCATGTCCTCTTCCCAACTGCAATGAACCACAAACTCATTCAACAATCTGAAGTCATCCACTGTAATATTTGTAATATCCATCTTGTGTCTCATTCTGGAAACCACAAAAATGGTACCACAGCTGAAATTTGACCCCAGAATTGATTTCCTAAAATTCTTGACAATCAAGACCAGAAGGTCAAGAAGATGTCTTGGATGTCAGCCGACAGTTGGAGAGGGAGGACATAAGGTCTAGGTTAAGCTTTCTACTAGGAATGTACAGTGACCAGCGAAGTTATTGCCCACACCTTGTCAATCTCATCAATAAGGACAAGAGGATTGGCTGTTCCAACATTCTTGAGACACTGCACCATCTTCCCTGGCATTGCACCAATATATGTTCGACGATGCCCCTGAAAGCCAACTCAGGAAACATATTTAGGTGTACCTTTGCACTAGTCCTGTTATAAGAGATGCCGATGCGCCAAATAACAATGTACAAGAAAAACTACCTTGATTTCAGCGACATCAGCTAGTCCTCCAACAGAAAAGCGGAAGAACTTTCTATCTAAGGCACGTGCAATAGAGCGACCTATACTAGTTTTACCCACTCCCGGTGGACCAGATAGGCAAATTATTTTACCTGGGTTTAGAAACAGATATTAGGAATAGCGCCCTCCAGCCATTTAAACCCAGGAAAACAGAGAACTAAAGAACAAAGTCACCAGGCAAATAGGAGTGCCATGTAAAGCATACATAGCCAAAACGGAGATGAAAGAATGAACATACAAAATCACAGCAGATTGTCTCTCTATGTCTGACAAGTCCAATCATTCAGCAGTTTTCACAACGAATGCACCAGACATGCCAAAAGTTACACTTGAAGAAAAGGGCCAAGGCACAAGGCATGGCACAGACACAAAGTTGCGTACATGAATTATCAATGCTTCCACTTGCAAATGATCTAGAATCTCTCTCCTAATTCATAGTGGACTGATACTCACTTATTTATGTATACATAAATTATTGAACAAAGATAATTTGAATTGTAAATTGACAATCAACATGCAATTTCCAGCATTTTTCACCCGCATAAAGCACTTAGCACTGCCATGCGATTAGTATGATTGTGAGATTTTGTGGGATCACTATCAACTATTTTACAAGTTTAAGCTATTAATTGAAAGCATTTTATTATTTAAAGATTCCAACAATCCCCCTCACACATAAGCTGGACTTTGGGCTTAGTCTAAACCGTGGAAATATATTATTGGAGAGGCAAATGGGGCCTGGAAGATTTGAACTCAAGACTTCCTAGCTCTCATACCATGTGAGTTTTGTGGGACCATTGTCAACTGTTTTAAAAGCTTAAGCTGTTATATGAATGCATGATTTATTATTTAAATATTCTAACAATAATAATGGATGATTGGCAAAAAGTCAAATAAAATGGCAACTAGTCTAATAATGGATGATCAAAAAACCAAATAAAACATCAGAGATCAGCTCAAACCTCCAAACTCTCTACTCCCACACAAAGAACAAAAATGAAAACCAAAAGAATAAAGAGCAAGTACGTTGTAGCCCCTGTAGAAAGAGTAGTTTTCGACAGTAAAACCTCTAAGATCACAAGGGACTTAACAATGGATGCCCTGTATAATAGGGAGAGGTACTTCCAACAAAGACGGATATTACCAAACCTCTTAGATCACAAAGCACCTAACATTGGATCCCCTATGTAATAAATACAGGTATTTCCAACAAAGACGGATATTTCCACCATGTAATGGGCCAATGAGCACATTCATTTCAAAAAGTATCATATATACTATGCAATAATTGATCAACAATATAATAGCAACCCATATCTGTGCATGTACAAGTCAAACAGAGGAAGGAAAAGACAAGTTTTACACACCTTGGGAGGTTCCTCTAAGTTTGCCAACAGCAATGAACTCCAATATCCTTTCCTTGACATCAGTCAATCCATAATGGTCTTCATCAAGAATCTTTTGCGCTCGAAGTACATCAAAGTTCTCGTCACTGGTTGAACATGAAAATTACAGCATTTGAAAAGAATCAACAAATCCGAAAGTAACCAGAAATGGCAAATCTGGCAGCCAGAACAAAAACCACCAGAAAAAAATTTGTTTATCAAACCATCAGTAAATTTTCTCATCATACAGCAGGAAACTAATACACATGAGCGGCCAGATACAAGCACCAGTGGAATCCACATGAAAGTAGACAAGCATTAAAGAATGCAACCTCATCCAATATAATATCGTCCTGTTGAAAAAGCCAACAGGAAACAGGAATACCATAAAACATAAGACACTGAAGAGATCAATTTTTCAATTCTTTGAAAGCCAGATGCCAGTAATTAAGCAATAATCACCCTTGATATAACATGGTAAATCTTTTATTCTAATTGAGAAACCACAATCTTGATATACAGATCGATTCGCAATCCCCCACCACAATAATTTGCATTACATAATATCTATAAACAGAGCAACCTAGCTAAAAAGCACACTAACAAAATTGATCCCCAATCAATCTCAAAAATGTAGACAAACTCACAGACCTGTAATTTCCCCATGGCAGCGCAGTCAACCAATCCAGGTAATTCCGAGTCACATTAAATTCACTTGAACTAGCCTCTAGTAGCTGCAATTTTGTAAGCTCTTCTTCAATAACTTGCAAAACATGAGCTGGGATTTTATCCTTCTTGGGATCAATTCTCTCGCGAAATTTTGCTGCAGCAAGTGAAAGAAACTAATGATAGACTGCACATCTTCTGGAAACAAAGGGAACAAAAGGACAAAGTCTTCCTCTTATCCAACTCCAAACAAGAAGACTTAAAGAACAAGTGCAACCAACACAGCATCTCTAGCCAGTACAAAATTGGAAGTTTTCATGAGGAGTCCTATGTTGAAAAATATCTTCAGGATCTGGGAAGGCAATACTCATTATCACTGATGGTTTGAGTGTCAATCATAGAATTGCCCAATTATAACCATAAAGGTCCTTTTACATATGTTTTTTCCTTTCAAGTGAATCTTAGTTAATCACAAAAGACAGAGTCCACTGTACGTGGTTAGACTTTCTCAAATTCTTGCAAACTCATTCCCAAAAAGCAATACTAGAAATATTTGAAACATCAACCCTGTCACATGGAGTAAGTTTGGGCTTGCTAAAATCCACCTCATGGCATGAAAATGTGAGGACAACACAAGTCCAACTTGATGGTATTACTAGAACCAATACACTTTTCAGCCCTAATAAAAAAAAATCCTCTTCAATTAGATCTTCTGTATATAGATTGAGAAAGGACAAACCTGAAAGTGCTGTTTTGTCATCTGTCTCCAGACCAAGTTCCTGAGTCAGGGACAGTAAATTCAGTACCAGAAACCAAAAAATAAAATAAAATAAAATAATAAGGAAAAAGAGAAAAGGAAAAAGTAAAACACAACTAAACCAGGCTCACATGCTGCTGATTGCCTCAGGCCCTCAACGCAGGTATCCTTCATTAGAACAGTAAGGAGCCTGGTTATAAGAAGAAAAACAGGTTTAAGATGAAGTTACCTTTTTTATAGCCTTCAGCTGCTCATTCAACAAATAACGTCGTTGCTCACCACTTATCTTTTCCTCTATTGCCTTTGCAATCGATTCCTATGAATGTGCCAAGCAAATGAAAGATGTTATTATAGTCACTTAAATTTACTATTTTTTGCTGATAACAGATTTTGGGTATGCTTGAAAGACCCAACTAGCAACATTAATGCCGGGCAATCTCTCTAGCCCCTTAACATGAGTCATCAGACTCCTGATTAAACAGATAATAGGATGAAGTTTCACTTCTCAACACAAGTGACAGAACTTTGCATTTTCATTCAGGCTAACTAGAGAATTACCACTAAAACAGGGGGAAAAAAAAAGTACCTGGATTCTGCTAATTTCCAGTTCTTTCTTCACAAGCTCCAGGGTAAGTTTTAAACGTTTATATACCTGGTATGGCAACATATTGCAGACAAATAAATCAATGAAAGATCACAAAACCATGCAGGAATAAATATGATGAAGCCTACATACATCAAGCTCTTCAAGCACCGCCAAGCATTGCAATTTGTTGGCCCCAGATATAGCAGCTCCAAAGTCTGCTAATCTTGCATAATTAAATTCGCCTATATGCTGCAGATACAAAAGGGGGAAAAGGATGTTACTATGATGGAACACAGAAGCGAAAAGGATCAAAATTAAGTACTCCAAGTTACCAAAGTCATAATCACTACAAGGGAAAAAAGGGAAGAATAAGCACAGCAAGAAAACTGGTCATGGATTCACCTTCCCTGATAAGCATACTTTCCAAACTATGAAGAGTAGTAATGCAGAAAATGGCAAACAGACAAATAAACTATGAGAGGGAAGGAATAGAGTACAAGCAGGAGGAAAAAATGAACCTGCTGATATGTTTGAACATGATCTCTCCAAAGATTGCTTGTTTTCAGAACATCCCTGAGGGTTGATATAACCTCAAAGATGTAGCTTTTATTACATCATCCTCCTTGTCAAATGGTAATTCCTGTAAATGGAAACAGGAAGAAAGATTGGACATGGTCAGATATTTACCTACCAGTGTTTCTCACTGGGATTAGTTAACCCAACCAAACTAAGAAGATAAAAAAGTTAAAACATGCCTTCAGATGGTCAACTTTGACTGTGAGGGGATCCTCGCTAACCTACACCAGAATCCAGAAAAAATTATTTCAACTGTAACAGAGAACCATTTAACATAAGAATACAAAACCAGCAGCTTATATAAGCTAAAAAGTGACATAGGAAATATCCTTTGAAAACATGCAAGAAAGAATATTGGTGAATTTTGATGAAAATACTCACCATCTCAGTCTTTCGAAGTCGTCTATGACCAATAAGAGTCACTTCATCTCCTATGATTCTTGAAATCTGGAACATGAAGTTATAAGACAGGATAACAATAAAGTAAATCAACTTACAGTAATCAACATCTAAATAGCATTATGTGTGATAATGAGATCAAGCACCTGGGCTAGCGTACCAACTTCATGAAGGCGATCATATAACTCTTTTCCTTTGAGGTCATGAATGCTTTTGTCTGATTCTGAGGCGGGACCCAAACTAGGATCAACACCAGGTTCATCTTTCAGGAGGAAAGCACCACAATATGGGGCTTGCCTTTTCCGACACTCCTGCAGAGCTGCCAATAACTTGGGATCCTGCATAATTTTTCTATTCTGTCAAGATCATTCAGCTGATGAAGATATCAAACAAGATCATCAACAAAACAGAAGATCTTCACCTTGAAAACTATGAACATTCATGGACCAAAAAAAAAAAAAAATCTTACTCAAAGGTTGATGCATGTTGAACTATGTAACTGTTAATAACCAGCGGTCAACCCAAAAAATGCTGGAAATCCAAAATGCTTTTCGGCGCCTTCATATATAAGTGAAGGCAGGGAGGAAAAATGACCTCTTTCTTTCAAGAGCACACATAGTGGCAAAATAGCTTACCAATGGTGTGTTATTGACATATAGCACCAAATCTAAGCAAAGCATGACTTGAAAGATAAATTGCGAAAAGATAAATTGTGAGAACATCTGCCACCAAGTATTAAATATATGTGCTCTGCAAAATAAGAAAAGAAGATGATGAGACACTTTACTCTGCTCTACCTTTACATATATCGGCATGTAAAATCCAGGAAATAATGGCCGATGAGGCAATGGTAATGCCAAAACCTGCAACAAAAGGAAAATTATAACACATGATGAGTTGAAGTTGATCGCACAGTCATGCTTACAGCAGCAATTCAGAGTTATTTCATAATCTACTCAGAATTCTAGCACGTCTGTAACTGACTCAAGCGAAAAATTAAACCAACGGCACAACAGAGAACTCTAAACAGAAAGACGAAAACTATATGGAGAAAATTTCCTTTGAAGGAATTCCTAATTAAACAAACATCAAAACTGCATGAAATCACAGCTATGATGCGCCACGTCCAATGCCAATCTATCCACACAAGCACTTAAGCAAATCGAAGGGAAAAAAAGAAGAAGTTGAGCTTCCTCGAAACATGAATTGCCACCATGAATATCAAATCAACTTCTGAATCCCCACTGTCAACAGCAAATGCAACAGAAAATACATTCCACCAAATTTATTACAGCAACAGGGCTCGCCAGGACAAAAACAGCACTCTCTATAACATAATTGGTCAATTGGCAAATCTCTCTCGCTCTCATTCTCCGTGATATCAACCAAATCTCTCTTGCTACAACCAAAACGAAAGCTGAAACCGAGCTTTTGTCAAGTCAACTTCGAAACATAAAAACTTTAACTTGATGAAAAAGCAAGATGCAACTGCTCCCCAATTACATGTTTCTCAACTTTACGAAGAACTGTCATAATTTCCCGTCCACATTGCACTGACTCTCGTGCATTCAAACAACAGAGAACTCAATTATGTGTGAATTTCTGAACGGTTAGTAACAGAAGGATGCATCAATTACGCACAAAATGCGCGGAGAAAGCCCCACCGTCAGATAATCATCGAGCCTCGGATTAGTGGGGATGATCGCGGACACGGGCTTCTCCGTGGTATCGCTCTCGGAATCGGTGGCCTTGCCTTCGGCCTGCGCCTCCGCCGCCGCCGCCGGCCGCCGCGTCGTCGCCGGTCGAGTCGGAGCAAAAGAACGCCCTTTGCCCCGAATTAGGGCTCCTCCGGACCAGCCCTCGCAGCGAGCTCAGCGCCCTGAGCAATGGGCTGCTCGGCTCGGTCCCGGCGAGGGGCAGCCCGGCGAGAGGGGGCGAATCGCGGCGCGCTGGGCTCGGGTCCGGAGGCATGCCGAAGAAGATAGGAGCTTCAACATCGGCGGAGGACGAAGGGACGTTCCGGGCGCGCAAAATCGGATCTTGGGAGGCGGGTGCCCTAGTTCTGGGCGCGGGGGGACGCCATTGGAGCGGTTCTGCGGAGGAAGGAGGTGGCTTTTGGGTGTTGCAGCTAAGCCCTGCATAAACCCTTGTTTTTGGAGGAGAGAGATAGAGAGGGGGAGAGAGAGAGGGTTTTCGGATGACTAAAATGCCCCTGACTTTGGTTTGAGTTTTGCAGGAGAGTCTTGTGTCTGCAAAAGACAGGAGACTTTTTTATTTCAAGTGAAGACCGGCGTTTGTTTTGCCAAAATATTCTTTGCCTAACTTGTACATGTTTTCATGCTGTATTTTTCTTAAATAGAAACATATTGGAATCTCTCTTTTATTGAGGTTTTGAATTAATTAATTAAAATCATTTGCAAGTCTTCGTAAATTTCATAAAATTTCATAACAATTATAACTCAACGACAGTTGGTTTTTCAAGTGTTTAGCATTGGACATCACTAATTCCAAAAGGATATAATCATTTCATAATAGATTCTAATAAACAAGTCTTATAAAAGTTTGTCCAAAACATCATGATTTTTTAATATAATTGAGGGGATGATGTGTTTTTTCGAGAATAACGTGTGGTTTTATTTTCTAAATATTTTTGCATTACATTGAATTAGGTAACCCAAATTTTTAGCCACCTATAACCCTTGTCTTTGCGCATATTATGTGTTATTCACAACATAGAGTCTTATTATTTTATCTTAGTTTTATTTTCACTGGCCAATCTCATGGGGAGAGAAGTAGTAGCATAAGGAACCAGCATCCACCAATACTACACAAAACCTCAGGAAGATCCCTTGCCAATGCTTGTCAACTCAACCAAATGCGTTCCGGCAAGTGAGGGCATAGGAACAAAGATTACTTTGGCAACAGATTTCGTACGTTTGGCCTCATCCTCTGATCATTAGGGAATCATTTGATTCTTTATCTGGGTCTTGGCTTCCCCAGTTGACCCATCAAACCCATGATCCAAAACCAATAGAAGAGGAAAAAGCATCAGGCAGGGCAATCTCGTCATTTCGAAGAGGGTTTCCTGGAATTTTTCATTTTAAATTTGGGGAACTGGGGCCTTTTTTTTTCTTTTTGCGCAAGTAAACTTAGCGAAGGCGGAAGAGGCTTCTAGCACAATAGTGGCGAGACCAAGGACAAAAGCATGCCTGAAATGGACGACCCTCTTGCCGCGGTTTGGTTTCTTGGTCTCCCAAGACTTCAGGACAAGGTCCCACGAAGTCTTATTAAACACTATCTAAATTAATCTGATTTATTGGACTGTAGCAAAGGAATAAGTGCATCAAAATACTAAAATCTATCGCGAAAATATGATTAATTCTTAAAATTTTCAAAAATTGCAACACGTTCCAATGCGTATCAAATTGGTGCAATCAAATTCGTCCATTAATTTATTTTAATTTGACTAATAAAAAAATGCCGACGTGATTATTTTATTACTTTCTTAAAATGCATGGCAATGACAAGCGCCACGTCAAAATTCTTCAAAATTTTTTAAAAAGAGGAGAAAAAACTTTCAAAAAACTTAAAAGCAAAAGGAAAATGGTTAATATTACATAAAACTAGTACACTTATAACAAATTTACCATAAATTAATTTTTTGACCATCAAAAACCCTAAATTATTACATTTGTGACAAATTTACCACAAACTAATTTTTTTACAATCAAAAACTCTAAACGGGTATATTTGTGACAATTTACTCTCCATTAGTTTCATTAAATTATATTGATACGACAAAAAATTATAAACCAGTACATATGTGACAAACGGATGATAAGACCTCAAACAAGTATATTCGTTAACTGTCACGTGTCAAATAATTCAACAATTTGATGGTAAATTTTAATAAAAACTAAATGAGGATATAATAATCACATGTATATTGGTCTACGATTTTTATAGTCAAAAAATTAGTTTAAGGTAAATTTATCACAGATATACTCATGTAGGGGCTTTCGTGGTATTAACCTAAGGAAAAAATGAGAATAATTTAATTTTTTTAAAAAAAAAAAAAAAGGCCTTGTCAATCGCCAACTATTCGGTGGCTTAATCGCCCACAATGGGGACAATTTAGAACGTCACTTGCATAGAGGAAACTTGAAGAATGCCATGGTTAGGCTCAACAAAGCTCGAGTGGGCATGCCCACAAGCACGAGGAAGCTCAAGCCTAGTGTGAGACGACTTCCAATATTCTGTCTCCACTTGAACTAAAGGTTTTGAGAATTTTGATTTGCGACTGCAACCCTCAAGTTTCTGTTCTTTTCTTGTTCTTCTTTTCGAGATGCTTTTCAAGAGAAAACGAGCGATTGAGGTTGATGAGTCTCTGTGTGAGATCAAACTAGTCCAATGAAGAGAAATTTTCACTTTCAGGTGAAAAGATGTCCACTAACAGCCAACTTCCTTGGATCACGTTTCATTGCAATTCCACCTGTTGAAGCTCTTTAATTTTGTTAGCGCAGCATCCACCAAGCTTGTTGGATGTGGTTTCTTGCTTCTAACAATGGCCTAGTTGCCGCAACTTTGATATGTTCCCTAAAATCAAGGCAATCGTCTCTAGATCTGGTAAGTTGCTCAAGTTCTTCCTTATATCTTCAACCTAGGCTCCACTTCAAGTTAGACCCTAACTAGACATATGCATGTCCTTGACCATACATCTTCGACCACGAGCATAATAAAAACAAATGCTTTAGAATCACAATGTTTCAATTGCGTGGGGAGCATGTTGAGTTAGGTATAAATCTTTTTCTATGCAAATTTTCTTTAGTTTGTAGTGCGTTATGAAAAAGATCCCACATAAAGTGTTGAGAAAACTTCCTAATATATTTTGAAGATTAACAAAACATTCCATAAGTGTTTATTGAATCTAACAAAAGTATTTTCAAGTGATATTCATGAAGAAACAATGTTCAAACTCTAGTTATTGTCATCTAAATATTGCATATGAAGTTCTGAATATTTCCGTAAAGGACATTATTGATATATGCGATGGACATTATTAGAGTAATTTGAGGAAATAAGCAAAGCTCGCACTCGAGTATCGTCAAGACACTTGACATTGTCTATCTAAACTTAGAGGGTATTCAAACTTAGATAGTATCATCTTATCGAGAAGTCTATTTAGACTTAGAGACTTCATATCACAATGAACTATTCAGACTTTGTTCCAAATATCATCAAACTCAGAGACCTATTTAGACACAAATTCCAATTCTTATAAGTATACAACTAGTGATCTAACTCAAATTTCATCTATAGAAAATAATTATTGATCTTCAATCTTAAAAATTGCTTTTCAACAATATTTATCAATGGAAAAATCAGGATTGATTGACAATCATTTCAAAGACAAGTGATATTCCATATTCGAAGAACTCCACTTATGGAAACAAAAGATTTGTTTGTATGAGAGATTAAATCAATGGGGATTTAGATCTTATTGCACCAGCTACTAAATCTTGATTATATAATCCCATCTAATGGATTGATTGGAGAGTAACCCTCTAAAGACTGTCAAATGGTTAGTTTGGAAGTGGAGGAATATAAAAGGAGACTAGGATAGCTAAGAGTAAGGAGAGGTCCATAATAAATAATTTCAAAGTCTTAAGAGTACTTCGATACTTGTTTTTCTTGAGCTTACAATTGTAATCATTTGAGAGTTGTCGATGGTGTTTTAATTCCTCCTCAGGTGTAAGATAGCGAGATCTATTAGCTTAGGTATAAGCAGCATTAACTTTTGGTAGAAGCACTTGGATGTAAGTATTTCATTGATTATTTAGTGGAATATAGTCAGTAGGCTATCAGTGTGGAAAGTGGATGTATGCTTATTCTTAACCGAATCACTATAAATTTTCTATGCAATTTTCTCTATTTCTTTACTTTATATTTATCATTTATAGTAGACATTTGCACATTGGTGGTTATCCCATTATCATGATCACAATTCAGACTCTGATTTCACTTGATTTTAAGGTTACTCATCTTGACTGTTTAATTCTACACAAATTTGATAGAATTTTTAAAATCATCTATCCATCCTCCTCTAGATGATACTGCTAGCCTCCAACATAAAGAACCTGATTTCAAGGTAGTTTGCATGTTCAAAATGTCTATCCATAGTGTTGGAAGGAGAGTGAAGCTTGGTTTTCACTTTGTTTATTCGCTGCCTCTCGGATACTATTATACTTGCTTACAACTATATATCTACTTGCTTGTGTCCTAGTCCATACTAGCTTATCATTTGCCACTTGATTACTATATGGATATGCAAGAATTTCTCTCGTGATTTGATCGTCAAAGTATTCTCTTAAAGAAGTTTTATTCCATCTATTTTCCTCCCTTAAAATGAACTCAGTAGCAAATTGTGGCTCACCCCTATTAGCAAGGCCTACTATAAACTCCTCTTTTAGCCGTCTCTTCTCTTTGATTCTTATATGTTCCCCATTTCCTACTTGTTGGAGACTAGCAATATCACCTAGAGAGGGGTAAATAGACAATTTTGAAAATACTTGATAAATCAATGCGTAGTCAAGATAAGTATGGTCGAATT
The DNA here is from genome assembly GCA_014182565.1 of Eucalyptus marginata. Taxonomy (NCBI): domain Eukaryota; kingdom Viridiplantae; phylum Streptophyta; class Magnoliopsida; order Myrtales; family Myrtaceae; genus Eucalyptus; species Eucalyptus marginata. Next base: position 26,372,941 of record CM024586.1, read on the forward strand.
TGAGTGAATTTAAAGTCTAAATTAGGGGTGTGCAACCAGACCGGGTAAACCCAGTTCTCGGACCGGTCCACTCAGAAAATAGGGTCGGGAACCGGTTCCGGTTGAAACCAGTCCGAGAACCAGTTCCCAAATTTCAGAACTGGTTTGAACCGGTCCGGGAACCGGTTCCGAGGGATTACCCACCCGGGAACCGGATCGACCAGACCGGTTTGGGAACCGATTTGAGAATCGGTTTGTAAGCCAACCCAAAATCAAAACCCTAATTTGTTTCTATCTTTACCTCTCACACGGTCACACGACTCACACCCGCAAACTTCACTTCACAGCTTTTCCTTCGTCGCGCCATCACCAAATCCGTCAGTGGGAGAATGCCACCGCCGGAGCCGTCGCTGGGTTCGCCACAGTCACCGCCGTGCACCCCCTCGATGTCGTCCGCACCTGGTTCCAACTCTCTCTCTCTCTCTCTCTCTCTCTCTCTCTCTCTCTCTCTCGGGTGCTTCCGGCTTGTGTTGAGTTTTTGGAGTTTGCTTTGGGCTGATACAGATTCGTTCGTGCACTCACGTAGTGAACGACGGTAGAGTCGTGTGCCTCCCGGCGTACGGAACACCGCCTGCCCAGGGTGCTCTTCACCATTGCTTGCTCCGAGGTTCTCTCTCTCTCTCTCTCTCTATGAGCTGAAAGTGCTTGCATTGAAATGGTGGGTCAAATTCAGTAGTGTGCTTTTCACATGGACGACTGAGGTGGGAAATTCTTGTGGAACTCTTTAGAATTTTAAATTTCGTGTCATAGTTGGGCCGTGAAGACCATGTCTTTTTGCTTGATGGCCGCTAGCTACGCTCTGCAACTTTGCCAATATCTTCTCGTGGTCAAAGACTCTTTCGATGATGTCCGCCCCATCGATAAGTTCTTCTTAATTCACCACTCAATTTGTTCCTGCTGACTTTGCCCTTTGAGATTTAGAGGGTAATTCATTAATTTCTCATGCTCTCGTTGCCTATTTGGGACTTTGCCATGGTCATGGACATCATTAGGGTTTACTCTCCTCCTTTGACCATTTATTAATTGATTGGTTGGTCGGACATCATTATGCTTTATTCTATTTAGTTGGTTTACGAGCATATTATGGATCTGTTATTTAGTTGATTGAGAGATTTGATTTACTATGAAAACTAATATGTTTTTGTAGAATCCTAATGTTATATAATTTATTTTCAGTTTTCAGTCAATGGATCAAGACAAAGACATATCAATGGAAGTGGAGGGACATAATGAAATGAGTCCGCTCATGGAATTGCCATTCCATGGAGCTGATGAAGTGGAATCTACGACCATGGGCGCAACAAACAAGGTGAGGGTACCTAACTCTCATCCTCCTTCGAGTAAAAAGCGAGCTAATCAATCAGATTGTTGGGATAATTTTTCAAGAATTATATATGAGAAAACACATAAAACAATTAAGGTGAAGTGTATTCATTGCGGGATGGATTATGCGTATAATGTTGATCATGGAACCTCTACTATGTGGAAGCACTTGAGAAAGTGCAAAAAGTATCCTCGTGCAGATAAAAAGTAAATGTTGTTTGCATCACGTGACAAAGATGTGGTTGGCGAGGTAGGGGAAAATACTACTAGTGGTGGTAGTGTCTTAACAACATGAAAGTTTGATCAAGAATGTTGTAGGCATATGCTTACTCGAATGGTTATTATTGATAAACAACCATTTTCCATGGTTGAGCGTGTTGGTTTTCGCGATTTTGTTACTGAATTGCAACCTCTTTACCATCATCTTTATTGATTTACAATGGCAAGAGATTGTATGAAGTTATATCTAAGTAAAAGGACTTGTTTGAAAGCTTACTTTGGTAAGCTTAAATATAGAATTGCACTCACAACGGATATATGGAGTTCCATTCAAAACTTGAACTATTTGTGTCTCACTGCACATTATATTGATGAAAATTGGCAGTTGCAAAAAAGAATAATCAATTTTGTGATTATGCATAGTCACAAGGGTAAGGAGGTTGGGAAAATGGTGGAGAAATGTATTTATGATTGGGGAATAGAAAAGAATGTGTCCACAATAACAGTGGATAATGCAAGTTCAAATTATATGGCCGTTAGTTATTTGAAAGAAAAATTTTCAGAAGAAGGATTTTTGATTTTGAATGGCGATGCTTTACATATGAGATGCACTGCTCATATACTTAACTTGATAGTAAGAGACGGATTGAATGAGGTGCGTGATTCTATTGCACGCATCTGAAACATAGTTAGGTATGTGAAGAGTTCTCCGATGAGAGCTAATACATTCAAAGCTTGCATTGAGAGTGAGAAGATTACATACAAGGGTTCGGTCTGTCTTGATGTTGCCACTAGATGGAACTCCACTTACATGATATTAGACACCGCCATAAAGTTCAAAAAAGCTTTTAAAAAAATGGAAGATGAAGATTTATTTTTCTTAAGGGAAATTGACAATGATCCTCCTGAAGATGAAGATTGGGAAAATGCCATCATTCTTTCTAAATTTCTGAGACGGTTTTATGATACAACCAAAAGGATGTCAGGTAGTTCATATTTTACTTCAAATGATTATTTTGAAGAGATATCTATGTTGTATAAGTATTTGAATAATGCGGCGAATTCTTTAGACCCAAAGCTTCAAGCTATGGGTTTAAAAATGAAAGAGAAGTTTGACAAGTATTATAGGAGTTTGGATAAAGTTAATATGATGGCATTAATTGATGTTGCATTGGATCTTACAAAGAAGTTGAATTATGTAAAATTCTATTTTGAACAAATCTATAATGATGAAGCAAAAATTGATGAGATGCATGATAAAGTAAAGGTCGCCTTGGAGAATTTGTATAAATCTTATGAGCGATCTTTTGTTGGCTCTTCTAGTAAAGAAAAATTTGGTGATTCAAATGTGAGTAACAGTAGTAGTGCTTCCAATGTTGATATTGATGACAATGATTGTGAAATCCATACTTGGCACAAAAACTTTCTCCACGCGAAGAAAAGAGTATTGGATGAAAACAAATCTGAGCTTGATCGGTATCTTGAAGCTGAAAGTGAAGATATCCTTAATATAGATCTTTTGATGTGGTGGAAGAGTATTAGGTCAAAGTATAAAATCTTATCTTTGATGGCTCGAGATGTTTTATCTATTCTCGTGACTACCGTTGCTTCAGAGTCGACTTTTAGTACATTGGGACATGTACTTGATGGCTTTCGAAGTTCTTTGACTCCTAGAGTGGTGGAAGGTTTAATTTGTACTTAAGATTAGTTGAGAGCTGTTCGCGTGCCAATTAATGTTGAAGAGTACATCAAGAATGCGGAAAAGTTTGAAGCAGGTAAGTTATATATATTTCTTTCTATCTTGTAATTCATTCGCATAACTATCTATTAAGTGAATGCCTTATTTAATCTCCTTTTTTTTTTTTTTTTTTTATAGATTTGGATTGTCTTACCAAGGACATTATCGTTGGAAAATAAACTTCATTTTTTGGAAACTCTAATTTTGTGGTAAGTAAATGGACTTTATTAAATCATAACTTTTGCATGTCTCTAGAGTATGATTTCTTGTTGATTTTTCTTTATATATGAATTTTAGGTTTTTGTCAGAGATTTTATACCACGTGGAACGCAAGGTCAAAGAATGAGAAGAAGATCGAGCGCATCAAGGACAAGGTTGATATGTGATCAATCAAAAATTGTCCTACAACTAGTTAATTAGCTAAATTGCTTGACTAATGCAAGGCTGTTTTATTCAACAGGAAATAAACGACATTTTAACTGCTACATGCTTAAGGCCTGATCAAGTTTGATGTTTTTAAAGTGCCAAGTTGCTCTTGGATTTGTAATATTGGTCTAGAATGGTCCTCTACGTGCCCAAAAAATTTTCATGTTGAAAGATGAACTCTCTTCTATTTTCCCTTGAGAATGTTTATATAGTGACCTTTGGTTCTTATCATCATCATCACCACCAACACTTTCATTGTAGTTATTATTATTATCTCTCGTTATGCACGTTGATTAAAGCGTATTGGGAGGAGTCCCAAATGGGATAATTGTTCAATGTTTCTCTGTTTATATGTATCTAATTCACCTACATCTAGTTCTATTAGGCCAGGTTCAGATATCAACCTTGGATTTACTAGTTGTGTAGAGCTTTACTGCATAAACTTTCTCTTGTGGACTGATAAGACTACCGATGATCATTTGAAATGGATGACAATTCTTGATCAAGTAAAATTGGTGATAATACATTTAATTAAATAATCTGCAGTATCCTTTGTTCTGAATAGCTAACACTGCCTAGAGATGAGCTATAAGATTGATAGCAATGCATCAGTAGTCACATTTGCAGAACACACAGCGAAAATTTTAGGGTTAAGCAAACTTCTCCCATTGGAAAAAGGATTTTAGATGGAGTGGTATGAGGTAAATAAACTCTTGGAGTATCTTTCTGGTTGTACATTTCTTTTTAAATTACATGGGACCCATCACAGGCCACTGGTTAGGTGGGCGAATAGAGCTGATGCCGCCACCACCTAGCCTTGTTTCTAGCTTTGGTGCGTCTGCCACTGCAAAAATTAGCGTTGATGCTTCTCTTGCTGGAGCCATCATCGGGAAGGATGGCGTGAACTCAAAGTAGATTTGTCGCCAGACAGGGGCCAAGCTTTCCATCCGGGACCATGAGAGCAACCCAGCTCTCAAGAACATCGAATTCGAATGAACATTTGAGCAAATTAATCAAGCAAGCACCATGGTGAGGGATAATTTGTGCATTTGATTGAATGTGCATATTATTAATTAAGGAGATTCATTGTGTTTAGTCATTCTGACGATGGCTATGGAATAATAGTCTACTTTGGATTTGAATGGACCGGAGTTTGGTTCGTTGAGCATTAATTTCATCCCCCGTTTCTTTGTGGGTTTGGCGAAGTAGTCCTCTTAACAAGCGAACCGTCTGGCTTTTTTCTAAATTCACCACAAATTGCTTATGGGTGTCTTGCGATAATATCAATATTGTGTCACACTGAACTAAGTGTAGAATACTTATTGTAGATAGTATTTATTTGATCTCTTGTTTGCCATAGCTCTTGCAAAATCATCTCTTTCTTCTTTTAGTTTTGTTAAGGTGACGAAGGTTAAGAGTTTATCACTGTGGTAATGTCTTCCTAGCAGAACTTGTCGAAACCATGCAAGACTCTGAGGATTGGGATGAATTGCAAGTTGTGGAATCAAAAGCTTGTGGAGTTTTGATTGATATGTTTGGCTAAGATATCCATAATGACGATGACCGTAATGTTATACAAGACATCAATATTATAGAAGATTCTCCACAACCTATGAAAAATCAAACTTTCCTTGAGGTGGATTCCTCTACTGACAGTGAAGACAAATATTATGTTTTGGGCAGTAAAACGGGTAGGAAATCGGCGTGCTATGTTCCTGACAAAGCAAAACTCTCAAATTCTGGCCATATGATCTTTAGAATCCATGGTATGGTTCTTCCATGGACATAGACAATGCTACCAAACCACTTAAATCAGTGTTTCACTGTTCTTTTCTCTTATAATTTTTCTCTGCTTGATCGTTTCCAATTTGCTTGCGATTCTACATGCAGCACAAGACCTACGCATTGTACGCAATGTACATGTCCAAAAGTATTTAGTAAATTGCTTATGGGGCCTCTCATCCAATCAAATGTCTAATAGACAGTCATAGCTTTAGCCAATTGCTTCCACACTCTTCAAGTTCCAAAATGACATATTAGAACACTTTGGTCAATAAAGAAGTTGATTTCGGTTTTGGATAATGTACAAATACCTATATTTCTCAAATACTTTGAGAGTATAGCAGATTGTCAAAGTGTAGATTAGCAATCTAGCATCATTGAAAGGAATATTTTGCGTAAATGAAAGCTTGTGATTTATGTTGAGTGTTGTGACTGTCAAATTATTAATCTCCACTTCTACTACGCTGCCTTTTCAGAAAAGACAAACCATCGTGCAAGCTATTGTATGTAACTCCTGAAAGGATTGTGGGAAACCCATCATTTCTTGAGATATTGACATAGAAAGGTATTGTTTCTAATGCACCATAACTTTTTCTAAAAGTTTCTTTGTAAATATTTTGTATTTGACCATCATGCATTGTAGGCACTACTAGCTAGTTTTGTTATTGATGAGGCACATTGCGTGAGGTATGCGTAATCTTTGGCATGCCATGGTACATGAAGAAAGATCATGGTAGAATCACTTTAGAAGGAATAATTATTTGTGATGTCATTGCAAAACTGTTGTCCTTGTTTCGGATAAATATAAGCAAGTTAACTTTTATATATGCTAACTTAAACTCTTTTTCCAAACTCTTCTGCATTTTTCTGTGCTTCTCAGTGTTACACTAGACCTACTGAAGCCCAGAACCCTATGAAGTTCTAGTATAACAGAATTCAATGTTCCATGTTTGATGAAAAGATTTAGGTTCCGTCGTTTGAGAACACTTAGCAGCACGTCCTTAATTATATTGAGTAAAAAGGACACAACTTAAATAAGCTCCAATGGAAATTACTTCCTGGACTTATTGGAACCGGCATAAGCTTGGATAAGGATCAAATCTCCTCTCTATGTTTGGCATGATACTCAGTCTCTTAAGGTGGTTCTTGTGTCCCTATTTATTCTATTAACGCTTATACTTAACGTTAACAACTTGAGAAAGGCCAAGGTTCAACCATATGATCATTGATTGTGTTTCTTACAAGGTCTTAAATGGATGTGCTCTGCCAATTTGATCTCATGAAAGGAACGTACTACTGGTTTGAGCTTTTCTTGTACATTTGATTGGTTAACATTGAAAGCTCATTGGTTGTCACTTTTGTGGTTGTCATTATTGTAGTCTATGGGGACATTTCATCCAAATTATAGGGGACTGGCATGTCTTGAGCAGAACTTTCCGTATGTCCCAGTGATGGCTTTAACTGCAACTACCACTCAGTCAGTTCGTAAGGTACTAGAATTACATAATCGCCTGATTATGTTGGAATAATCTATCTATTCTGATTAAATTATACATCCATTACAGGATATCCTAAAAGTTGTTGGGGTTCCCCATGCTTTTGTTCTTGAGACAAGCTTTGACAAAATAAATCTAAAATATGAGGTCATAGCTAAGACCAAGGAACCACTGAAGCGGCATGGTGACTCAAATAAGATGATCCATATTCGTGGTATTATGCATTGCGTCATTGAGATAAACTGTAAGCGGCCATTCTACCGCAAAACGGGCAAGCCTTTGAAGGAGAGCGGACTTCTAGCCTTTTGTTTTTCCTGAAAACTAGTTTAACCTTTGCTACAGTGGTGGATGTGCTTATGCTGATCAAGATTGTAAAGGCTTTATCTTACATATGAGTGATGTATAACAATTTTTATGCAAAACATGTTCCAATATAAATAGGATTAACCCTGTTCTCGGATCGGAAAAACAGGGTGGGTCGGGAACAGGGTCCAATGCAAACAGGGTCGGATACAGAGTCCAAAAAAAGAGAATCAGTTATAACAGGGTCGAATATAAGGTCCAGGTCTAAACTCTACCCACCCTGGACCCGATCACCCCTAGTGATTTGATGATATTCACAAGAGTGCAAAAGTCAAAATCTGAAGAGAAATTAGACACAGTTCACAAATGTGCATGAGTAAAAAAATAATTAACACGAATTTAGAGATAAAAGAAGTTGCCTACAAAATTTATAATGGTTCAACTTATAGCAAGCATAAGTTCACCCTCCAATGTTGATAGCCTAATGGTAGGATTCCACTAGATATTGAATCAGAGGCTACAATTGTAAGTGATAATACTCAAGCATATGACAAGTTTTACTATCTCACTTAATCACTCTTTCACTATTTCTCTGTGATCATAATTCGTAGCTCAACAAAGATAAGTATGCAAGATCAGAGTTCTCTTAAAACTTTGGAATTTTTTATTCTAGACCTCTCTTCTCTTCATCACTTTGGTCTCCTTTTATACTCCTCAACTTCCAAACTAACCATTGGACAGCCTTCAAAGGATCATTCTCCAATCAACCCCTTCGACAAAATTGTATGAGTAGATTGAGTAATCGTTGTGAGATAAGATCTGAATTCTTGTTGATCTAGTTGCCTATTCAAGCAAATCTCCAATTTCCATATGTAGGGTTCTTCAGGTCATGAAAGTAGCTTATCTATGAAGTGATTGTGAATCAATAAAAGATGTTTTGCGTGAAAGACGTGTTGTAAAACTATCTTTAAGATCAAAGATCAATACTTTCTTTAGTACGAAATCCAACCCAAAGCACTAGCTGCGATAGATGAACTTTTGCATCTAAAATGTTTCCATTCATATGAATGTGTTATCATGTGTCTAAATATTTATCGATGTAGAATTCAAACTTTGATAATATTCAGTTTTAGCAATAGAGTCTGAAGTAATCAAGTGCATTGATGATATCCATGTGTAAATACTACCGATTTCCACGTTATTGCATATGATGATATGCACGTGTAACTTTGAGTCTGATGATATCCAACTCCAGTTGTCTAGTGATATCCAAGTATATTGACAATCATGATTCTACCTCGATGTTCACAATTCTATGGTACTTCCAAATTTTATTGAACTTCCCATTCAAGGTTTACTCACATTCTATTCAAGTACCTTCATCTTGGAGACACTTATATGGCAAATGTCTTGTTCACCCTTTTAGGATATCATCTACATAATGGCTCGTGCATTACCTGGTTACTCCACCATTAAACTCATTAGTAGCTTTTGATTATTTTGTCATCTTCAAAACTTCATAAGGAATTTTCCTAATATTACTAATCACATAACTAATGGTGATATAGAGTCTCTTCTTAATAGCTGACTTTGCCAATCTTGAGATAGGCCATGCCCTCTTCCAAGCATGTCAAAAGTCTATATACGAAAAATAAAGTCTTTTGAACAACTTACTCCAAAGAGATGTTACACTTTAGGTCAGTAGTCAGCGATTGTAATGTTCAGAATTTTTTATTAATCAATTTTTTTCTAAAATAGAATTTACATGTGGTTATTGTTCTTGCTTTTTTTGAGAATGATGGTGCACTCCCAAGTTCAATTGCACATTGTTTTTGCTCCTATGAGGATGAAAATTGATATCATTGTTGGCATACTAGAAGGTGGCCATGGTTTTTATTTGTAACTATCTTCTCTATTTTTTTTTCCTTATTCCTTTTTATCCTTTTTTTTTTTTTTTCATGAAAATTCTTTTATCCTTTTTTTTCTTTTCAAAACTTTTAAGTTTTATCTAATGCGACACGCACATGTCTTAAGAAAATAATTTAAAAAGTCATATCAGGCATTCTCAATTGGATAGAATTAGTTTTATAACTTAATTACATTTTTAAAAATTTTAGAATTCAATAGCACTTTTATGGCAGATTTTGGAACTTCTGATACACTTATCTCTATAATATAACATATCCTTTAATACCATAAAGCAAACCTAAAGCACCATGATCTTAAACTCCCAATTGGAGTTGCCCTTTTTCTTAAACCCAGTTTGGTTGGAGTAATTAGGAAGGAGAACAAGAGATTTAAGAAATTATGAAGAAATGAATTATCAAGTAGTTGCAATGCAAGCTAAGTGAAAAAAAAGTAAAAATGCATGATTATTTAAATATCTTTTTATGTGTTTATAAATATAAATAAAATGCAGTTAAGTGAGAAAGAAGAATAAATTGACCTTATAATCAGCCTTATTTTTCCTAATCCCTTTCAATCTTCCCTAATCCCTTCTAATCTTATGTCTTTGTCTCTTTTCTCTCCATCCAAACATGATTGTACTTTTAAAGCCATTTCTTTTCCCTTTTAATCCATCTTTTAATAAGCATAGTTTTAATCCTAAATTAGTCAAAACCTGTGTTAGGTGTATTGACTTTCGATACCTATTAATAGGTTGTGTTGTAGAAGGACCCAAAAAAAAAAAAACTCAAACTCCAAAAACAAATTCCATGAAAAGGTCATATTTGTTATAAGGTGAATAATCACCTTGTCTTACCAAACAATAAGCAAAATGTTTACAAATTAAGCCGCCATTCAATTATGTTTTCCATAAATCCTTTAATGAATTCCTAATTTAAATTAATTTTTCTCATTTAGAAAATGTTTAAAACAAATTCCTAAAACAATTCAAATTCCACTTCTGATTGCGAGAGAAATTTTACTTGTGGTATAAGAAAAAATGAGCATGGTTTCAAAGTAGAATCCGGAACCTAAGAACCGGACCGATGAGAGCATGTCGGTTCTAGGTTCCAAGATATGAAGAATAGATTTTAAGGGAAATCCTATTTCGATGGGTAAGTTTTAGGTTTTAGGTTCTAGGTTAGTGGAACCTACAACCCAAAACATATAATCTAGCATCTAAAACAAGTTTTTGCGTTGTTCTTGATCTATATCTTCACGAGATCCTACGGTATTCCATATGGGTTCATTAATGAGTATATAATATGGAACCACTAGTCTAAGCTTCCATTTTATGAATAAGACTATTACTTTGTTAATGTTTCATATTTTTTATGTCTAACTATGAGTTTTGGACAGTGAATTGTAGCAACAACTAGTGATTATTAAAAGTGATGGTTCATCGCAATCATTCAATTCATAATACATGTGGAATCTAGATAAACCTTGGAATTAACTCGAGAACTTGTGATTGAGTAGATTCCAAGTTCCATATTATGCAGGGTAGGTTTCAAGTTCTAAAAAATGAGAAACCTACTTCAACGGGTAGGTTACAATTTTCAAGTAGAATCTGTACGGTTCCTTAAACCACTCACCCTAGGTACGAGTACTCTTTTCATTTTTAACACAAGCAAATGTGTGCCATTTTTCTAAGTATAAGCAAGGGTAAAGTCTTTCTTGCAAATGAGTTTTGTGGACAATTTGTGCCCATGTTTACTTCCTCCATTGTTGTTTTACATGAGCCTTTTCCAAATTTATTCACAATGATTGTAAGAAGTAAATATTTTAAAAAGATTCAATAGAAATCTCCAAATTTAGTTACAATGTGATCACAATCCGTCAATATCTCGTCAATTCAGAACTAAGGTGAAAATGAGATAATTTGTTACAATGTGATCACAATCCGTCAATAGAATTGTCTTTTGTTGTGCTTGGCACTATTCCATTAATAGGTAATTAAACGCATTTCTGGGTATACCTAATCATGGATTGGACGCACGGACAGGCCCAATTCTGGGCTTTGGGAAGTCGTTCATCCAGGCCTCCAGGGGCATACGGACCAACCCAAATCTCAAAAACTTCAAGTGGGACAGATTGGGCTAAGTCACTCTCTTTTATGGTCTGATCTGATGTTTGTAGGCCCATTGAAAAGATTGAATACGTAAGAGGGGAGTTTGAGCAATGTCTCCCAGGCCTGATGTTAGGCAAGGCTCAGCCTTGCCCGGCCCCGGTGCCTAGCAGTAACTTTTGAAAGATCGGTCCATTGATCGCATATTTTAGTTCCCTTTCGGAATAGTGGGACGTTTGAATCGGACCGATTAGTTTAATCGAATCCCAGCAGTCATACCATCTCTCAGTAATACAATGCGATGGTGATGACTTGGATAAGATGGTCTTGGATTTGACCCTAATAGTACTTGATAAAAAAAAAATTCGATACAAAGATTGTGCATAACACGACAATGCTTTGAATAAATTAGTCATAGCCAAGCAATCTAATTTAATGGTTGGAAATTAAGAAGAGGTGTGTCTCGAGGGTTACCGGCCATCTAAAGAGGGAAAAAAATGACGGAAATTACAGAACGATAGATAGGGTTGTACTTTGTTTGCATCTCTGATGAAAATTAAAACTTTATTTTGGCCTTTCATGAGAGAAAAAGGCAGTGGTGTAAAAATGGTAGGCTGTTGAGTTTATGGTTTTTATGGCACATTCGGAGTTTGAATCCGAGCGTGCAAGTAGATGGGGGATTTGGGCACATTACTGGATTAGCTGAGCCAAAAAGTTTCGATGCTCAATATATTAAGGAAGTGATTTTGTTAATGAATGCTTGGGGATTGTGGTTAAACATCCACATTAAGAAATCGTCATTTTCAAAACACAGTCATGCATAATTAACCGATACGCTAAAGGTACTCATCATTAACAAGACTTTCATGAAGATTAAAAACAAAAACAAAAAACAAGAAGAAGAAGATCTGTTAGGATCTAATCCAAGTCGATCCCATCCTAGTCATTGCTGAATCAATCCTATTACTAAAAGGTAGCGGGGCTGCTGGGATTCGATTAGACTAATTGGTTCGATTCGAACATTTCATTGTTATCGAAGGCATTAAAAGTTAGTGATCAATGGACTAATCCTTCCAAAGTTACCGGGCCCTTAGCCAAGCCTAACATCAAGCCTGACATTTGGAGATTTCCATTGAACCTTCTTAGAGTCTTTCTTCCTATAATTATCCTAAGTCAATATCGAAAAGACGCATGACGTGTGTCATATGGATGAAGTAAAAATGAGATGCAAATATCGCCCACACGACTCAATCCCAAGAAAGACTCGATCACAAGGAAGTAAAAGACATGAAGAGTTCTCACTCCACAAAGAAAAGGCCCCTCGCCACGAAAATTGAAACTTGAGTTGTTTTAGGAAATCGTTTTTGAATAGTTGCTGAGTTAGGAAGATTTATTTAGATTTGGAATCCATGAAGAATTTGTGAACACATATGCTGCTTCAAGTTAAACTAAGGGTAACTCGATTCTAGAGGAGGCCACTTCCAAGCATAGAACCGGGAACTGACTCTTTGACCCTCGCTTCAAAAGATTAGAATTAGAAACCGAATTGGTTGGCTAGAACCTTTGATTTCTACACCAACCGATTTTGGTGCAGATCAATCTAGGAAGCATTTTTATGTATTAGGCAAATAACCAAACTTTTATAATGAAATATAAAAGTTGCGCCATTATACCATGAAGACATTTGTTGGTCTTTTTTTATCACTATATGTTGGTGTTAAGTGGTTGTATTGATGTTTGTTTATGTTCAAGGGCCACGGGCCTGGTAAAAGTATTTTTCTTCTGAAAGAGATTTCAAAACCAGATTAGATCTAGTTCAATCTAGGAACTAGACTGATTGAGCTAGTTCCTAGGTAGAAATGGCTGTTTCGATCTTGAAACTGGGAATCGAACCGATCCGAAGCTAATTATAGGGTTGTCAAACCAAGAATCATACTAATTCTCCCTAGAATCAGCTCGGAATCAATCGGTCCAAGCTAGTTTGGTTTAGTTATCGGTTTGGGCCAAGTCTCGGGTTGAACCAAACTCACTACCATTTTGCTTTTTATTTGGTAAGGTAAGGTTATTATTCATCTTAGAACATAGATGGCCCTTTTATGGAGTTTTAGAAAGTCAAGATACCTAACACGAATGTTAACTAATCTTAAGAATAACACTATGCTTGTGAAAGAGGGATAAGGAGGGAGGAAAAAGGGCTCTAAAAGCGTAACCATGTTTGGATGAAGGGAAAGAAGACGAAAACAAAAGATCAGAAGGGATTAGGAAAGATTATGAGGGTGGTCCTGTCAATTTATCATATACTGGATTAATTAGACAAATTAAGTCTTCTATCTCACTTCATCATTCTACTTTTATTGACAAGCAAATTAAAGGATAGTTAAGTAATAATGTAGTTTTTTATTGAATCATGCAAATTCGATGTCCGGTTTATCTTCCTTATTTAATTTATTTTAATATTCAATCTCTTGTTTTCAAACTAGCGTTAAAAGGTTTCAACCCAAGAACAGTAATTTAAAGCTCCTTACATAGGTAAGCAAGCGGCAACATTAAACATGTCCTTGTCTGATGTTTCCAAAGATGTGTGTTGTGACATTTAGATTCTCTCTGGCCGGTCTGTTCACACTGCTCTCCTTCTCATCCCATAGGATGAATGAAACATGGTGTGATTCTTCAGCTATAAAATGGATAAATTTCTTTAAGGGTATATTAATCTGAAGTAAACAGAATCATACCGTGTTCACACTGGTTAGGTAATACAATAATATGATGGCATAATTAAGTACTCCCTTAATCAATAAATTTATACTCAGATGGTTGCCAATTTTTGCAACCCCAACTTCGATTTTTTTTTTTAATCTCATAGTCAAGATAAAAGTTTCGATGTTCTTTCAATCCACACGCATGCCACTTTCGTAAAGCTCTCCCATCTAATGCGCAAGTCAGCACACACCTCACAACAATGACCGAATTATTGTCACCTACGTTCCCAACGCGTAGTTGTGCATAGACCCCCACCTTCCAAGCTATGGAAACTTGGAAAGTGGTGTCGTAATTGTTTGTCCTATCGATCGAACACGCAATACTCAACGAACGGAGGGGAAGAAAAACAGATAGATTCACTTCGAGAAGATGTGGGGCACTTATGTTTAGTTTTTTTGGATTAATACCACAAAAAAATCCAAACTCGTGTATATCGTGACAAATTAGATTGACTTAATATCACGAAAAACCATAAACAGATATACTTAACATAGGATATTTGTGTTATAAATGCATCAATTTAGGATTTTTAATGATGTTAATTCATTAATTTTTAATTAGATTTACCATGATTGATCTGATGCAGGGAACCGAACTGAGGCGATATGATCTTCTTCCCTAGCGTGTGGTGAGGGGGTGATGGTTGACCAATCTTTGTTTTAGGGTCGGTATATTCTGTCATGGAGGCAATTGCAAGTGTGTGGTCGCATGGCATGGACCAGTGAACAGGAGGACGGCTGTCCCGATCAGCATCCCAGCACCGGCATGAGCTCATCCGGCACATGGCTTCGTGTGGTCGACACGCTCCCGTGCGTTGATTCTCCACGGCCATCCAAAAACCGCTTGGCTCCACTCGGATTCGCTTTTCCATCTTTTGATTATTGCCGATCGCGACGTCCGATGGACGCATTTCGGAATTCTCCATCGAACCGGTTGCAAAAGCTGTTGCAAATTGCTGCAATACCAGAGATAAAAAGAGTTTTCATGTGCAGGCACAGGAACACGATTCGAGTGCGGCGCATACTCATTGATAAACATCGCCAAACCGAATATGAACACGAAACATGTCTACTACTTTGAAATTGACACGACTCGACACTTTTCCATCTATTTTTATGTGAAATTTTGTTAGATGAATCCAAGAAAAGAACACAAGAAATGTCATACGACGTTCATTTTTGATCAAAACTTTTTATTAGATTGCCACTTTTTTTTTTTTCAGAAAAATCATTTAATCCTCAACTCCAATTTTGGTTGCCGGAAATCTAATGTGACAATATTTTAATAATTTTCCTGATTAACATGGCTCGCCCGCATGCCCAATCGGCTATAACAGCCATAAATGACGTCATCTATGTCCAGCCACCTCAAAGTCTACATTAAACTTTCTTTTTAATAAATAAATAAATAAAAGTCACACATGAATTATCATTAAATTAAAAAAGCCACATAGGACTTTTCGCCGGAAGTTGTATTTTTCTCCAATTTAACACTTAATGATCCGGCAAAAAGTTTAGCTATTA
Source organism: Eucalyptus marginata (assembly GCA_014182565.1). NCBI lineage: Eukaryota > Viridiplantae > Streptophyta > Magnoliopsida > Myrtales > Myrtaceae > Eucalyptus > Eucalyptus marginata. Next base: position 26,388,562 of record CM024586.1, read on the forward strand.
AAGTGAACATCGTATAAAAGTTATGACACTTTTAATGTTTTTTCTCGAAGAATCCAACTATAGACTTATTACTCTAAAGAGCTTAAAAGACATTTATGCACTTAATTTCAAGTTATGCAGATATCTCGAATTTGATTTCTCCCATGTCCCTTTTACCCCTTTTAAGTATGCCTTTGTATAATTGCATCGGATCTTAAATCTTTACCCAAGGACCGAACGGATCAATTTGCATGTTGTAGGTTTCCTCGGCATCACGTTAAAAGATAATTAGATACCATTTCGATATATTTTGAGCACACTAGATAACTCAACCTAGAAGTTATGGATAGTCTGGTGCGATAATAAAGCTGACCCACGGTGCCATTTGACGCAATAAAAAAGGTTATCGAGTATAATTAAAGATCATATCCAACTTAGCAGCATATTTTCCATTTTGGTAATTTTGTTTAAATAACTAATTTATTTTTCCCCAAAAGCAAGCGTGTTGATGGATGAATGGTGCGCGGGAGAAATTATTATTTTTTATTCAAAGTGGACCTTACGACCATAAATTTTTTATTTGTATTCTGCCGATTGTGTCAAGGAAAAAAGGTTCTTTCAAAGATGGCCTCTCGTTTCGAATTCAATGTCGAGTAGTCGCATTGCGTAGTTGCAATTTGTTAATTCGTGAAAGCGACTCCACAGGCGACTAGGGCAATAATAATGTGGACTTTTACTTCTCAAAGAAGTGGCACCTTTCACGCCGGTCCACAATTCATATCATTTCGATTAGTCTTTTGCGGTGAAGTAGGTACTTCTAAATTTTATGACTTCTTCTTAGATTCCATTTGTCTCACCAAGAAATAAATGATTTGGAAAAATATTTTTATAAAAATGATCGCTCATATTATATGAAATAATTTTTCTATGTTATCATTAAAATAGTTTTCATAAATGATGAAAATATTTTTCATTCACTTATTTTTTTAATCGATACAAGTGATCATTTTTAGGAAAATATTTTCAAAACATTCATTTTGCATAAAACGAAAGCATAGCCTTGGTAATTTCTTCTGTATTTATTCCTTTTTTTTCCCAGATTTTTTTCTTCAAAAATTAGAGATTCCGATCAAATAAACGTTCAAAATAATGTTGCGAAAATCAAAGTCAACTACAATTTAAATCAATTAAAGGGCGGACTTCATCCAGTTTTGGAATTTCAATGTTGGAAACAAAAGCATCTAAGATCTTGTCAAAACATGATAACATCTCAAGCATCTAAGGTCATGTCTTCGACCAAAAAAAAAAAAAAAAAGATCATGTCAAAACATGAGGACATCTCCAAAGGTACAAAGAATCCAATCGATGACCTGCGCACTACAAAAGGGATGGCTCATCTCTCACTTGCACCACTGGAATTTAAGGGAAAGTGCAAGAATAAAAAAATGATTGAAAAACCCCATAATTTCTTTAAATATTTAATCTGTACTTACCATGGGCTTCTCTTCTTTTTCCCCTTTGAAAAAAAATAAAAATAAATAAAAGAAGCTTCAATGACATTGAAATGTCAACACAATGAAGCTTTTAGAGGTGGCCTTCCATGGGTATATAAAGTCACCTCTTTTTTAGGCATTAGCCGACAATGGCACGATTGAAAAATGCCAAAAAATGATCAGGATGTAAAATCTATGGTGGCATCTTCAAGGAGAACAAGTAAAGTGCAGCTCAATGGGGCCTTTAATAAAAAATTGTGATTATTATACAAGGGTCCCAAGCCATTTGTTCCGAGATAATTATGAAGAAAATTAAAAATCTTTCGTGCGAATGCTAATTCAGTCTTAATTTTTTTTAATTTGACCAATTTAGATATAAACATTTTGACAATTTGTCAATGTAATATGTATGCCTAATTTAGACAGGATGCGAATTCTGGCTATTTTATATGGCATGATCGATGTTAACGTGGATAATTTTTGCAACTCTTTAAAAAATTTATAATTTCTTTAAAAAAAATACAAAAATTTGTCTACGTTTAGTGTTGGCCATGCTGCGTAAAACAGATAGTGTCCACATCAACTATTTCCTATCAAAATTGGTAAGAAGAACTACATTGGCAAATCATCAACAGATTTATAATTAAATTTATTAAATTGAAAAATTTATGACTGAATTTTTCTTTTTTTTGTCGGTCCTACACGCTAATCCTCGTCTCGGACTTTTCCCTGCCTCTTCCCTCGCTGCAGGAGTGGGGTCGAAACCCACTCACGAAATGAAATCGTCCCCACCCCAATCCCCGATGGGGATTTGAACCCCAACCTCCCCTTCCAAATGAAAGGGTTTATGGTTTATGATTGAATTGACATCCATAATAAATTAAGGATTTTTTTGGTAATTTTCCTTATTTGTACGAGAAATGTTCTAAATCTTCTAGTTCATGCAATCAATTACCATATAGAATGATGCAATCGACTTTAAAACTTCGAATTTGTTTAAACAACTCATAAACTTTTAGTGAACATTGCAGGCATAGCTCCTTATTGTATAGGAAACATTCGCGGCACCTGCACATAGGTGCCGCATGTCCTGAAAAAATAATGAAAGAATCATATCAACACTCTTTGTTGTAATTTAAATCGGAGGGTTACTAACAAAAGTAATTGAGTATACCAATTGGACAAGTTTTAGGGCTTAAGTGCATTATTTGAAAATTTTATTATTCAATTATACTTCCTCGATAGATTTAGGGTTTTTACAGCACTTATCTGAAAAGAAAAACATCAAAAGAAGAGAAAGAGGATTGGTTGCCAAAGACGGTAAAGTTTTTGAACATGGAGTCGTGCCTTAGAAATGGATTGTGCCCCCAAATAGGAACCACGACAGCGATTTGTTGAAAATTTCACTAATATTTAAAACCTGGATCGACTAGAAGTAAATTAAATACCAGTGCAGGGATCAAATGTAATTAGAGCAATGCTAATTAGTAAATGGTGCGGCCACAAAAAGTTGCAGCCAAGTATAATAAGGTGAATAGTGAGAAAATGACCCTAGATTTACAAAATCTGATCATTAAATGGTGCAGCAAACTGTAAATAAGTATTCAAATATGCGGTACTATTCAAACACCAAATCAAACCTCTACATGTTATTTTTTTTTTTAAATTGTCTTAGAAATTTAGCATTATATATTCGAATATATGGACATTTATATATTTGAAATTAAAGCTAAATAGATCTACTAGCTCTGACAAGAGAATCTATGTAATTTTTTTGAAATGAGGAACATATATACCTATAAAATGTAATTCCATAAGAAGGAGAGCATCATATGAATTTTTTTCTTTCCCTAAGGAAGATTAAGATATCGAAACACGCAAATGTAGATGAAAATTTCGTTTAACTCGTTTTGTTTTATGAAAAGTTAATTAAGTTTATCTATCATTTTCCCATCGAAACAAAAGGATCATTCTAATAGAAAGTTAATGTTAATATTAAGCGCTTATCAAAAACTTGAGATATTCTATCTCCATTTATTTCGCGAAAAATGAACGATTTAGAAAATATTTTTCATATATGATTATCCATATCACTTTAAAAAATGAAATAAAGGAACACTATTTTTATTATCTATGAAAATGTTTGAGTACAACTTGTTGTCGATGATAAAAGTACAAGCGATTACATTTTAAAAAAATACTTATGAAAACAGATGGAGCCTCAGTTAAACGAGAAATTATGCTCGGCACACTTAAAAAGCAAGGGATTATAGAATAAAACAAAAAGCACCGTCAGTCACAGGGCGAAAAATTCGCCCCCTTCCGTGACCTTTATCTACACGATAGCGATGCTCCAAGGAAATTGACGTGCACGCCTTCCCTAGGTTAGGGTTTCCATAGAAAACGATCTTCTCACGAGAATCTTGGCGTTCACACGGAGGACGCACACGCTGCAGTCCCCCGCGCCCCAATAGACCAGCCCTGCGAAAACCCTAATGTACAGAGAACTCTACTCGAGCCCCTTTCCAAGATTCGATCGATCAAGAGAGCGATTGCTGTGAACTGGGTTCGATGCCGTCTCGCCAGAGATCGGCATGCCTTCATGGAGATCTCGTTCATCTCGAAAGATGAAGAATCTCACTGCGTTTTCATTTAACTGGGTAGCACTATGGGGAGGTGAGAACTAGAGCCGTGTGAAAAGATAGGCCGGAGAGAATCTGAACAGCACCTCGCACATACCATCCCTAGAAACGTGACGCGAGGGGGCATGTTCCGCGCTGTCGCAAGTAATCTTTCGGGGGTGTGAAAGCCCTTTTAACCTCGCATTCGAAAGGGGCCAAAAATGTCAACTTTGGCCCGCTTCGTCCGCGTCAGTTTTCACGCACACACCTTCAGGAAACGTCAAGACAGGGACGTGCTTGACGTTGTCGTAGCCAGTAACTTGGGGTTTGGAAAACTTCTTAACACAATACAGAAAGGGTCTTGGATGTCGACTTCTGCCCGCTTCTTCGTCTATGTCAGTTTTCGTTCGTCTTGTTTCTTGATCTATGAGTGTGTATCGTTGTCCATCTCGCTTGGATGGGAGCGGGAGATGTCAAACTTTTCACCCCCCACATGAATTGTCCCCTTCATTGGCGGAGAAAGAACCGAAACAAGAAGGGGGTGAAAATCAGTCCATTGCGTCTGATTGCGGGATACAGGAGCATCGCGCCACACGCCATTATCTTCCGGTCATTCTGTGCACTAATTCAACACGAAACTAAGACCTTTCAAAATCGTATTCCAGTCAATTTCAATTTTTTTGTTGCATTTTAGGTAACGTAGATGCACTCATACGAAGGGACAAGTTTTCTACAGAGGATTGCTAATTTTCAACCCCCCCTTTCCCAACTTCATACTTATGAGCTCATCGGCTTTTTCGTTCACATGTAATTCATAGTTTGAAATCTCTAACTTTAATAATTTTATCAGCTCGCTTTTTTAAGATAAATTATATTACGAAATAACACCAGTGCCACACAATAATATTAAAGTTGACAAAAGTAAGATGTAGCGTGAACGACAATATAAATGGATCAATCCCATCTAACCAAATAAATTTCACCTATGAAAAAAAAAAAAAAATGCACAACAAAGTCTCCAACGCAAGTTATAATAGAGGGGAAATAGCACAGCCCTCCACATAGCGTGGTCCCTACAAACCCTCCATAAATAGTCAACCATTGGAACCCTAGATGTTGTCACAATTCGAGCTGTCTTGTGAGGAAGATCACATCGCCCTCTCTCTCTCTGAATTTTCAAACATTTCCTTCTTCATTTGCTGTGTAAACTTTTGCTTCCATAACCTCATAGTGTCGACATGGGATGCCAACAAGACCCTCTTGTCCAAAGAGTCTGCGAACTGTACGAGAAGATCTCAAGCCTCGAGTCTCTCAAACCATGCAAAGATGTCAACATGCTGTTCAACCAGCTGGTCCTCACGTGCATGCCACCAAACTACCCGATCGATGTCACAAAACTATGCAGAAAGGTTCAAGAAATGAGGTCCAACCTCATCAAGCTTTGTGGCGAAGGTGAGGGTCTCTTAGAGAGCCACTACTCCTCCATCTTGGCCTCATATGACAATCCGATTGACCACCTTCATATCTTCCCTTACTTCACCAACTACCTCAAGCTAAGCCAACTTGAGTTCACCATCTTGAGCCAGCACCACTCAGGGCGCGAGCCAAGCCAGGTCGCCTTCGTGGGCTCCGGCCCGCTCCCGCTGACCTCAATTGTCCTAGCCTCTAACCACCTGCCCAAGACTCATTTCCACAACTATGACATTGACCCCTCGGCCAATTCCATGGCACTCCAATTGGTCTCACCTGACCCTGACCTATCCAAGAGAATGTTCTTTCACACCACAGATATAATGGATGTCACATGTGCCTTGAGGACTATGATGTCATTTTCTTGGCAGCTTTGGTGGGTATGGAGAAGGAGCAAAAGATTAGGGTTATTGAGCATTTGGCCAAGTACATGGCCAATGGTTCAATCTTGATGATCCGAAGTGCACATGGGGCTAGGGCTTTTCTGTATCCTGTAATCGAGGCCAGTGACCTAAGAGGGTTCCAGGTTCTCTCGGTGTTTCATCCCACGGACGAGGTCGTCAACTCGGTCATCATCGCCCGCAAGTGCTCGACACTCAATCATGAAAAGGGATCGCCGCTCGGGCCAATCATAATGCCTAACAAGTGCTGTGAGATCCACCAAGTCTTCAATCCTCTCAACCACGGGAGTATCGTGGAGGAGTTGACCATTGAAGAGAAATTATCCTAAAGACAGCTCCGTTCTACCCTCCCTCTATCCCTAGGTTTGACATACATGCATCTTTTCTATGCAAGTGTTTTTAACTTGTCGCCTTGGCGATTGTAGGGTTTGTGCATCGTCTTTGCATTTTTATGGCGAGAAATAAGTCTGATCTTATATTCGTGAAAGTTACAAACCTTACTTTCCTCTTCTTTTTTTCTGCTTTTCGGGTGGTTTTGTGGATGTTATGTTGTTCCACTATGTAATCTCGTGTAATGACCAACTGGTCATTAAATGTTTTAATAATCATCTAATATAGTGAATTGTCCTTTTCTATGGCAAAAGACGAGACTGTCAACCTTCACAAAAGGAAGTCGCTAGGGTAGACTCCGTTTTGAGGACTCGTGGTATGAATTCAACCCCAAGAGTATATTTGTACTAGTATGGGGGCAAAATTAGAAGCTGCAACGCATGGAAGTGTGACATAGGAACAGCTATATTTGACAGACTAACCGAATTAGCCGATACAGCGACTTGAATCATCTTCTTGAAAGTTCATGTTGCTGTTATTCACGTGGGGACTTATCCAGATGACGAGATTCGCCATTGAGTGGAGGAAGGAGATTGATAATAGAGAAAGAGACCCTTCTCATTGATTTTCGTGTGATGTTGCTGCTGTTGGAGTGCTGTTTTGTTTGGATCTTGCAATCATTTCGCGTCGTTCCAATCAATGCAAATTGCCAGGGAGAGAGTTGATACCGTAGGTCATGGGTGCTTCGTTTGTATCTGTTGTCTGGCCATGGGAAAAAGACGCTTCTTGAAAATTGCCCCAATCAATTGTTGCGTACAAGGCCTTTCCGAACTTTGTTTTCTTCTCGTTTTGATTGGACCTTAGTTTGCCGAATGAAACATGGGGATGAGCTCCTTTATCTTCTTTGAGATTTGTGACGATTGAACAGAGGATTAGATGCATGATCTGACTGAGGGTAGTATTTTTCACTTCCCACTTGGCTGTAGGAGAAAACATCGCTAGCTTTAAAACTTTCATCAAGCGATCAATTGAGCCTATGAACCTTTTTATCCCTCTAAGTTCTCGGATTCATGTTGTTTTGTTGCTTTAGATGATAGTTCGATTAAAGGACGTAAGGGAAATGCTAATATGAACATTGGACGCCGTGCTAACATCATACAGAAGTCAAAAATATGAGAAGGGGTATACCTTAAAACAGCTGAAAAAGCGAAATCGAAAGAAACAATACTTTCTACGTAAAGAACAACAAAGAAGAAGATAAACGAATAGGAAGAAGAGGGGCAGGCGATGGTTGTGAAAATGGTTGATGCGAACGAGGCAGGGCATGTCAATCATCGGTTTTGGGTAACATTAGCTCATATGGTCAAGTCATATCCGTGCCATGCGCATGCTTGTAGCAGCAATTTTCTTGACTTGATGTGTGGTAAAATCAAGGACGGACGTAGAAGATCACCCCAGGGGCGATACGCGACTAATCGAGAGTCGAATGATCATTAGCAGCATTTCAAAAGACAATCGACATATCGAAAGATTGGCATTCGAGCTATGAAAGATTTGGCGCAGAAGAGACTTCAACTGCTAGAACAAGTTCCGATTCCAGTACTTTCGCCGCCAACTTCATGTAAGAACAGGTGCAGAAGGGACTTCAACACAAAACCGCACAAGAAGTCCCAACAATTTGTAGAAATTGGCCGAGGGATGAAGAGGATGTATTCGACACCTCTCGAACCCAGATATACATACTCATGCCCCATGGTATTAATATTCATGGACGCATTTCTATGCATATATGAACCATACACAACAATCATCTGTACACTGTATAACGGGACAGGTACCATTTTTACATGTTGAATGTCGCACTTACATCGATCTTCTGAAGCTTTTCATGGGCAGCAAGAACAAAGCAAAGGAAAAAGAAATTTCTCTAATAAAATGGACAAATGCACGTAAGCTTCAAAAGGAAAAACGTCCCAGCTCCAAATTGTCTTCAGCATATCTCACTGCTTAAGGCAGTATTTGGCACGGAGATTATCAAGAGTCTCTGCATGCTCGATTGGAGTCGCCTCACTACAGAATACATCCTTCCATAGTCTGAGAAGATCTGCTCCAAAAGAGAACTATGGTCAAATTCTCAGTCCAATCAACAATTAAAGAAGTTCCACTCTCAAATATTTCCATTTTCCCATTGCCAATGTTGCCAGGTCTTTGCACCCTCATCAATCGACAAGAAAAAGGTATATGACCACGACCCTAAAGTGTCATCAATGCTTTCACCCTCTCCGAAATATACTGTTCATTCAGCTTCCACATTAGATGTGTAAAATCTCTCATATCCAAAGTTTTCAAAGATGACCTCATGATGGCAATACTAGACCTAATCTGTTTTACATTGCCTTCTTGGCAATTGGCATTGGTGTTAACTTGTAGATGCAAAGAGACGTCAAACACACAGATTGTGCTTTGAAAATCCTATAAACATCTGCTCTGTCATTGCTAAGGTCAAATTTAAATGTTGCGACTAAACATGCACATACAGACACCCACACGTCAACTCCTACTCCTCAGATCAAAGTAACCCCTGGTCCACCGTAGTTGAATTAGGTGTCAAGAAAGACATAAAATGTAACAAGCAACAATATTTATTCAGTGATCATCTAACTCAGAGGAGCATCCACTGGAATGGCAGGAAGCAAATGCCCAAATGTTATCAGAAGAAATATGCATGCCCATGGTAGATGTTACCCAAGCATCGGCTCCTGAGATGGTTTATGACAGTGTGCCTCAACAAGCAGCAACATACAGTTGAATTACATTGAGCCTTGTGGCATGCATATGTGTATTTCAAAGACATCAAAAAGAAATGAATTCAATAGGTAACCTATTTATACTTCAGAAGTGAACATACCAGCTTTATCTTCAGAAGAAAGACACATAACTATCATATCGAATCTTGGGACCTTCGTCAAATTATCCAAGTAATTAACAGCCAAATCTATGTCCTCACTGTAAAAAGGTAGAAAGTTAGCCAAACGAAATAGCATTGAACTCAAACAAAGTCCAAAGACATCCTGGACAAATATAATAACAAGATCCTGTACTTACGTGAAAAATGTGGCTACACACTTGATGATATCAACCAGTAAAGGAGCAGAGAGTGCATTTTTGAATATCTGTGGCAAAGAACCTGGAGAAGTAACCTACAGATAACAAACAGAGAGAAGTGGAGACATCAAGACAGTTGTTAATATGATTGCGTACAGGAACAGAGCACAAATCAATCCTAAGATCTATAGCGCATACATTGAACATCCACATTCTTACTAGGCAAGCTATCACATTACCACATTTCAGGCAAAAATTATGGAGGATCTAGCAATGCTAAAAGTTGGATGAACTAATCTTACTATGACCAGTTAACTAATTCTCACAGAGATGTAAGGACCATCTTCGTTTTCCAAAAGTTCATTAAAGCCATGTATTTATCCAGAAAATGATCTCCTGTCCAATTTCTTATCCAACGAAAGGAAGTGAGCGTTAAACACCACACTCATGCCATGGACTAAGTACTCAGCGTCCCAGAAGGGCCCAATTAGTAGAGCAAACCAAACATTTAACTAATAGCATATTCAAGATTCTACGAGAACAATTAGTTAATGGATATAATTATGAAGCTAAATGATAACAAGAACCTTTAATAAACAAGAACAATTAGTTAATGGATATAATTACAAAGCTAAATGATAACAAGAACCTTTAATAGACGAGCTTGTAGAGAATGATCGCCAGAGAATCCTCGCCAAGAAACCTCAAACTGATAGGCTGAATTCGGTGGGGTGATTTTTTCAGCTGCTTCGGACATAGCTCGACAAGCTGCTCGAGTAGCAAGATCTTGCACTGATACCTTCAGCTCTTGCTTTCCAGATCTCTCATGTCCCTGAAGATTCACAAAGAGAGAGAGAGAGAGAGTACAAAACTAAGTCAATAATTCAAGTGTGTAAATTTTCAGTTGTGCACAAGCCAGGCATAATACAAGACATTTTTGGAAAAAGAAAATTTAAAAAGGGCAAAAGCACCACAGAATATTTTTATGAATGTTCCAGGGACAAACGAAAAAGAAAGAGAGCTTATAGTAGGACCTTAGATTTCTCTACAACAGAACCATTGACATCCTTGAAAGTCTTCTTGGAGTCATCTTCAATTCTAGCTTTATTGCTTTTGCTTTTTATTTCCTCGATGCGGATGGAAGGCTTCAAGGACACTGGCCCATAGTGCTCCTGCCAAAGGTGTAGAAATAATCAGAATTATATTCGGGCTCTCTCTCTCCTTTTATATTATTTATTTACTAACAATCCAGCAACTCATGATGCTTGGAAAAAGATTGCTTCATATTGCTTCATATTTTCACAAAAGAAGCAAATTCACAGAACATCTAAAGTCTGAAGACTCATAATACTACATTCTCAAACACGACATCAATGCTATTGGATTTCCCAATGATCATTTATGCAATTGGAAGAATATGAAATTTTGAGTATAAAGATATAATGACAGATTTAAAACCCAATTATATTCTGCTCAACAATCAGTAGAAAATCCAAGCACTCATAATTCTTGGCATACTCTTGTTTCTTGCAGTTCCACTTGACGGACTACATTCTCAAACATGCCATCAATGCCATTGGATTTCCCAATGATCAAATATGCAATTGGAAGAATATGAAATTTTGAGGTATAAAGATATGATGACAGATTCAAAACCCAATCATATTCTGCTCAACAATCAGTAGATAATTCAAGCACTCATAATTCTTGGCATACTCTTGCTTCTTGCGGTTCCGCTTGACGGACTACATTCTCAAACATGCCATCAATGCCATTGGATTTCCCAATGATCAAATATGCAATTGGAAGAATATGAAATTTTGAGGTATAAAGATATGATGACAGATTTAAGACCCAATTATATTCTGCTCAACAATCAATAGAAAATCCACGTACTCATAATTCTTGGCATATTCTTGTTTCTTGCAGTTCCGCTTGACAGACTACATTCTCAAACATGCCATCAATGCCATTGGATTTCCCAATGATCAAATATGCAATTGGAAGAATATGAAATTTTGAGGTATAAAGATATGATGACAGATTTAAGACCCAATTATATTCTGCTCAACAATCAGTAGAAAATCCGAATACTCATAATTCTTGGCATACTCTTGTTTCTTGCAGCTCCACTTGACAGAATAAGTTGTCAAATGGTTTAAGCTGAAGCAGTGACTCCATGTCTTTATGCACAATTGTTTTATGCCCAGAGCAACCGACACAAATGGTACTCCTTGCCCTCTACTAGTTCGAGAGTTTCGTCAGAGTAAAAAAGAAACAGAACCCTCTTCTTTTAAACTTTGAAAAGTCATAAAGGTGAAGATGAACCAGCCCTTTCCCCACCCCACAAATTAAAGGTCAAAAAGAAAGGTCGTTTTCCACATCCTGTGTTCCTGTGCATTCTTTTGTTGGAGGCTTTCTAGAATTGCAGAAATGGGTCAATCATTATATATAATGAAGATCCTTGCCTAGCTTGCTCAATTTGTTTCTGGTTTTCTACCCAGCTCCCAGCTAGAAACCACTTTCTTTTTTTCTTTTTCTTTTTTTTTCAGAAAAAAAATAGAAAATCAGTTCAACGGATGTCAGAGACTTTACTGATGCAACCATGTTCCTTAGCAATCTACTCCAAAAGCCTCTCAACGTTCACACAATCAACCTCGCAAAAGATAACTAATTTTACTAAATTCTTGCAATCACACAAAGTTCACAAAATAATTGCAACTCCACTGGAGATAATACAAAGTTCATACCTTGCTACGATCTTGAACTGCAGCTGCTTCTGTCCGCTGGTTACTGACAGAGGATGACTGGATGTGACGTCCATTTTCTGATTTCCCTGATTTCTGAGGACCTTGAATAGAGCTTCTCAATGCCCCGGTTGCTTTCTTTAGAATCTCCTAGAAGGGGCCATCCAACTAATATTAATGCTGAATTGGAAATGGTTTTACAAAACAAACTTAACAAAAAAGAAGACCTTCTATGCCTGGGTGCCACTAGAACCCAAAATTGCTTTTTTCTTTTTTCTGGGATATGATATCAAGGTGCAGTTTTAAATGCATAATTTACTTCCTGAAGCTCTTGACAATCTTCTGTGATATTTACCTAGTTATACTGGTAAACAAGGATTCAGTGACAGAAGTTACATGCCAAAAACATAACATAGAGGCCAATTGCATACTTTCTCATACAAAGATTTTGCATCTGAATACTGTTTCTTGATTTCTTCATTCTGTGGCTCCAACCGAAGAGCAAACTCAGCATCTGCAGTTAGCTGTGATTAATATACCAGGCCTGGCAGATCATATGTAAAGATTCAAGAATATATAACAGGAACATCATCAGCACAAATTATGTTTTCTATTAAATTCACCGGTCTACAACCTTTTCAAGTCAATGGACATGACATTATATTGGCTCACATACCCTCAAGTGATTCTTTATATTTTGCAAGTTCTTTCCTTGCCATTGCTCGGCGTGAGTATGCTTTTATGTATCGATCATCTAAATTTAAGGCCTCTGTGCAGTCATCCTCAGCCTCTTTGAACCTAAGGCACCAAGGAAATAATGACAGGAAAGAAAACCAATTAATATGCTCCTTCTCTGATTTTCTACGTCATGACTCATCAGAGAATTTCCCCTTTCCTGCAATATATGTGCATTTCTCTCATGATAGAGAAATTTAGAACTCAAACGGAGAAGTCTGGCCCAAAAAACAATAATGATAGTACTAGTGGTGGTGATAGTAGTAGTAATAGTAGTGTAGAGCTGTGAAATAGATATATTGTCACATGGACCGACGACCTCACTCTATACCTTCTGATCTTGAGATAGGCCATTGCCCTATTTGCATAAGCTACTGCAGTTGGTGAAAAGGCAATGCTTCTTGAATAGCAATCAATAGCTTCATTAAATTTCTTCTGCTTGAAGAACTCATTACCCTGTCATTGAGGGCATCAATCAAACAAATAGCATGTGAAGCTAACTTCACATAGCAAGAGACAACAACTGTTGATTATTTAAGCATGATAAGAGGAGAATTCCTACCAGCTCCTTTTCTGAAGCAGCATCTGGAACAGACTCTTCCGTTGAGAATCCACCTCCCAGACTCTTTGCGCTACCACTGAGATTAATTCCTGATTTTTTATCCACACTAGGATATCCTCTCGTTGATGACGGTGATTCCTGCAAGAGCACCGATGAAAGACTTGACCATTTATATACTCTCAAAGCTTTTCCATACATGTTCACACACACTACTGTGGCATAACTTTAATCTCCAAAATATATATCAAGCGAATGCTGGCTATGCCTCTTGATATTCACAAAATGAGATCAAAGCCAGTACAGATCAGTTTCCTCCCCAATATAAAATGCAAGAGAATGTCTTGTATACCCTCCAGACATAGAAGAAGACATAAAGAATGCATGTTAACATGTCAACCACTTGATCACTCAAGCAGAGAACATCAGATCAGCGCCTAAAAGCAATTTATGTACTACCCATCTGTTGCATATATATCCAGGACCCAAAACTTTGCAAACCTTTTGGGAAGTTTAGAAGGGAGGAAAATGAGTGGATATACTATCATTCAAGCATACAGTCTATAAGCATGTCGATACATATAACACTGTAACACTATACCTTGTCTGGTCTTATTTTCTTGTCCTTGTCTTTGAGTGAAAGTTCCCAATCCTGCAAGTCATTCAAAAATCCCTGGAAATCCTGGTGGAGTGGCCAAAGAAAACGGCAAGAGAGAAATCAACTCGACAGCTACTATACCAGCAAAGTACATGCGAAAAAACAGCAGCTACCCATGATCCCCAACTACTTCAGCATACCAATTTTACAAAGAACTTACAATGAGACCCACCAAAGCAACGATCTTTTTCTAACGCGCAACGAAACCAAGGCTCCAGAAAGCTAAAAAAAAAAAAAAAAAAAGGACGTCTTCGCGAGGTCGCAAGTAGGCACAGGAACGTTGCCCCAACATCGAAGAGAAGTAATTCCCTAAACCCTACGAAACCCGCCGTCCCAGTTCAATCGCTCGAAATTGGAAGTAAGAATCAAGGCGGAAGAATCTAGCTACTCGAGACGGACCAAGAACCGACCCCACATCATTCATCACTCAAAACAATCGCCGCCCTAGAGAGCAACCGAAAGCCAAAGCCGAAAGCCCGAAGCCGCAATGCACATCGAGAAACACTCAATCGCGAGCGGCAAAACGCAGTCCTCTGTTCGCCGTACGCCGAGCGCGCGAAAGAGCAAAAGAGCGTGAGAGAGAAAGAGAGAGCACGAACCAGAGCTTGATCGCGACCATGTTTGGCCGGAGCCCGAGCCATGACGGTGCTCCGAGGCCGGCGGCGACGGCGGCGGCGCTGAGCACCGCGAGACGGGGGAGGGAAGAGACGGAGGGAGAGAGAGAGAGAGTTTTCGACCGTCGCGGACAACGGAGGCGCGCCGTCAATGGATTCCTCTGGAGAATCGACGAATTTCGACGTGGGCTGAGTGGAAATTGCCCCGTGTCTCGCACGTTTTGTAAAGGGAAAAATGCATTGGGAATCAAAAATTTATCACGAAAATATAATTTAATTTTAAAATTTTCAAAAAATACATTAAATCCTAAAATTTATCACAAAATACAATTAAGTTTTAAAATTTTCAAAAAGTGCAACCAAATTCTAAAACTTATCAAAATGGTTTAATCTAAATTTTTCTATTGATTGCACTTTTTAAAAGTTTTAAGATTTGATTGCACTTTCGAGACAAGTTTTAGAATTTTATTGAACCTTTTGAAAATTTTAGGACTTGATTAAACTTTTGTGACAAGTTTTTGAATTTAATTACAATTTTTAAAATTTTTATGACTTAATTGCATTTTCATGATAAGTTTTAAGATTTCTAATGCACTTATCCCTTTTGTAAAAGGTTCACTCGCCAAGCTAAACAATCTTGCGCCAGTAGTGCGTCGATCGCCAAACGACATTGTTCATTTCTGGAATGACCAAGGACGAACTCGAGGCTTCTTATGGTTCATAAACTTTAACCCAATATATAATATTGTTCTGAAACTTTTAATTTGTTTAATGTTGTATATAAATTTTTGGTAAATGTTCAATATGTTTCCTAAACTATATAAAATATCTAATTTTATATTGTTCCCCGATTCAAGTTCATAGACTATATTTTTATATAATTTAGAGACTAAATTACACATCTCTCAAAAGTTTAGGAATTTTATTGAATAAATTAAAAATTCATAAATCACATTACATACTAAATTAAAGTTCGGAGATTATATTAAATAAATAAATAATTTAGGAACAACATTATACATTAAAGTTTAATGAACTTTCCAATAGTTATTCTCCTTATCACGTCAGCAAAGCAATTACATTTTGGCCTCACCTGCGTAACGAAGATTCCACGTTTTCCTAGACTCATCTTTTGTGTCAATACAATCTAATAATATCGTTGTTGCTTTTTGCACTTATTCTTGCCTGTTGGTTACATGAAAAACCATCGCAAACTTTTCCGCCGGCGTTTTCTAAACCCAATAAAGACCGGGCCGGCTCGACCGGTTGAAATGGTTCGGGTTTTACTTGAGAACCGAAGTGGTCAAAAACCGGTCAAGCCCGGATATGACCCCGTTCACCGGGTTTGGCTTGATCGGATCTTTAATAAAAATAAATAAAAAAGCATGCAGAGGCGGCAACCGGCAATAGGGATCGAACCCTCGACATGGTTTGAACCGGTAGGCCTGTGAACCGGAAGCCAAACCGGTTCCTTGACTGGGTTTGGAAACGCTGCTTTTCATGCATTTTCCCTAAAAATGACTTTCTCAGAACTTGTTCTGCAGCAATGTCCGAGTATTTCTAAACAAACGGAGCCCAAGTGCGAGAAATCTTGAAAGGCTAAAGAATTGTCTTCTCACTGTCCGAAAGCCGATCATGCTGCCATGGAATTCACTGTAGTTATGAAGTAAGAAGAAACTAAGAATTCCTAGGAAAGGATAAGAGTGCAGAGTGAATGCTGCTACAAGTCCAGAGAAGCCAGTGAAGATTGCTCATGGCATTGAGAAGTCGATCCGCCGACTGAATTACACCCGCTTTTGGGGACACCGGCTACATAGCACCAGTACAAGCATCAAAAATCTAATGAAGGGAGTGAAAAAAAAGCTACCCTCGAAAGATCTGAACTACTAGCTTATCAACCCAGATCAACCCAACTGGCCTCATAGCTTAACGCAAGACAGATATGCTTCAAAATATAAGGTCCCCTGCCACCCAAGGGACAGTATCTTATTTAACTTGTGATCAAGTGTTAACCTTACAATCAAGTGCGTCCAATGACCCACCTTAAATCGCCATTAGAAATGTGAAGATCTGCACCAGAAATGTCGTCATTCATGAAACTACAGGAAAGACATCCCGCTCCATCAGCAGGCAATCAGTGGCTGTGATTTTGTTGTATAGCTCTGTAGCAATCGAGACTGCACACTGGTAACTTCGACTTTGAATCCCGGTACCTATATGGGTTCATACAGGAGGGAGCAGCGCATTTTTCACGGGGCGGCGGGTAGCTGAAAATTTACATCATAAGGCTTTAGTCAGATCAAAATGCAGTTGAATTATCACATCAGAAGCTACGTGCTCTTATAGTACGGTAGCAAATTGCGGTGCCACCAAAATTGGAGGAAGGACAAAGGTCTGTGAACATAAGATAGAAGCAGTTACCTGCAAGTTCTAGAATCAAATATACTTGGCAAGCCCATCTCCTCTGGGAATGTGACTACCGTTCTCGCAGGCCCCATAACCCATCTCACTGTGTCTGATTTAATTATCATAGCATTTGCAGCCCTCTCCTAAACGTAATAAAAGGAGGTATATAATTAGTCCCTTCTATTACAAAAAGAAATATCGCAAGGTATTAGTAAATACCTCGGCTTCCTCTTCTTGTCGTTTCCTGATCTTCTGCTCCCGCTTCTTCCTACTTGAATCTTGGCCCAGTATCTTCCTGATTGCCTCAGCCTGGAAACAAGCCAAATCTAATCTTAAATTCCTCCTGAGGATTCATGCAGTTCACGAAGTACTATATACAGAGAGGCCAGAGTACGGCTACGAAGAGTGATGGTCAAGCAAGCGGAAAAGCTGTTAAAATATAGTATGAGAGAAAAAACATAGAAGCCAACCTGAGATTCCATAGCCGCTTTCTCGGCCAGCATCCTACGTCTCTCGGCAGCCTCAGCTTTCTTCAGTTGCCGGTCAACTTCAGAGAGCATTTCCTTTTGCTCTGGTTGTGACAAACGAACTTCCTCAAACATCTTTGAGAATAACAATCTTTCATAGGAAAAGTACAGAAGATGCGACAGATGACTCACTTTTAGGTGGTGCAGGAGGTAAACCATTTGAAAGTTTGACCATATCTGACCTGCCATCAGAGAATGTATCTTTGCCTGATTGCAGTGCCCGTTGACGGGTAATCACTGTCGTCTCCCTTTCGGAACCCCCTAAAGACTCGAGACGGCGCGCCTTGTCTTTCTTCCTCTTAATTGTGGGTTCGACATCTGAAGTCGGTTCTTCTTCTTCCAAATAATCATCGTCTTCAAATGTCCTGGCAGATTTGGACTTTCTAGCTTCTTTGGCTGAAAGGGCATTTATCCGTGTGTTCACGTTATGCGGGCCCTCAAACTGTCTCTTCAACACCTCCGATAATTTCTGTTGTCTCCTTTTTCCCCCTTCGTAATCCTCATCACACTCATCATTGTCCTCGGCATTGAATCTAGGCACATTGACCTTTCCTAGAATCTCATAATCATCAGCTCCATAATCCCCATCGAATGTACGCCTTTTAGGAACTCGCTTGCTCTTGCGAACTGACTCACTACTGCCAGAAGAATCCGCCTTCCCCATTTTGAAAGCACTAGCAGAGAAATTCTTCCACCATGGCACCCCTCGCAGGCGACTTGCCTTGTCAGAAGAAAGAGTGTGAAATCTAGAGGAGCCATTCTATAGAGAGAGAGAGAGACAGAGAGAGAGATTTGTTAGTTTAACTCAAAATACATTAAAAGAGTATAGCATGACTATAAGTAGGGTCCATGTAAGCCATTCAATTTATTACCTCAAGCATTGCATTTTCAGCAGGCCCCATAATATCTGAAGAGCCGCAATATTTTGTTGAAGAGGACCCAACGACTGAGACACCATCTGAGTTGGTGTGGATGGTTCGAGTCATGCCCCCAACCTTGAGCTTGACTTTTTTCACTTTATTCTCGTTCATCGGTGGTGAATGAAGAGCTGCTGCTCCTTTGGCTACTTCACAATTAGCAGGGGCAAGGGCACATTCACCAGATGTATTGGAATCAGTAGCACTGCGCATCTGTTCGTTTCCTCCACAAGAACTATGTGCGGAGGCATATTGAGATTCTCCAGCATCTGCCACGTTATTGCATGATGCACTTGAAGCGACCTGCTTCGGATGTGTCTCCTTGTGAGCATAAATACCATAATCCACATTCTTGTCAACAGAAGCTTCACTAAAGTTATCAGGAGGTGGTGTAGCAGATGCCATGTCAATGTAATTATAAGGTGGTTGCAGCTCATCATGGGGACGTCGAAAGGCATTACTTCGTTTCTTCCTTGCTCCATTCCCCAAATGAAGGAGCCTGCCACCACTTCCTTTTCCCTCCATGGCCGATTCAAGTTTTCCTAATGTAGTCATTTAGTGTCAACATGAACAAACCACAAACCATGAGAAAATGTAGTCAACACTGGATTCCTCAAAAGAGTGAGGAAGAAAACAAAAGTCAAACATCTTTGTGTCAATAAACAAAGTAATGGACAAATAAAGCTTCTCATAATCACCTCTTACAAAACAATCCCACAAAAGAAATGTTAGACAATATGGTAGGATCAGAAATGCAGCAGACATCAATCACTACCATCTCTATTTTGGGAAGTAGTCTGGTTTCAGTACACCATGGTGAGCTAATAAATCGACTAGATTTTCATAAGTATCCTCAGCTTCTCATTTGATCACATCACTACTTGCTTTGACGAGCAGTAATGGACCTTGTTGAAGTCATGAAATAGTTTTCACTCTCCTAAAGTTGACTCTGATGGTAACTATTAGCTGAACCTTCACAATCATTTCCAACAGGAGCCTGGAAATCTAACTTTTACTTTCTTCACTTCCATTTCGGGGAAGATTCAACAATAAAATTTTTCCAAAGAAAAACACCTAAATATGAAAAAGACATTTCACAGTCCACAGTTCATGAATTGCAATCACGCCGACACAAAAAGTGTATGCTCGCAGCATCGTTCAATGAGCCCGACCAATTACTAAATACCAAACACAGCACGCCAGCAATAATACCAACAGCAGCAAACGAAACACAACACGAAAGAAGTTGCAAAAATAAACAAACACTCCGATGAACAACCAAACCAACATGAAAACATTAACCAAAAATAACACACGCAAACACACGCCCCAGCAGAACCATACCCCAAAAAAAGATGAATTCAAGAAGAGAAAACAGGAGAAATAACCTTATACAACGAAAATACAACCCAAAAATCTTCAAGTAATCACAGCAACAACGTACCACTCAGACCAAGAATTTCAAGAACCCGGCTTAATTCTTGAAAAAGGCGCGAAAATAGCAAAACCCACGACCCATAGGCGATGGAAACACCATCCAACTTAGATTAAACGCAGCAAGAATCTGAAGAGCTAAAAGATGCTCCTCAAAGATGGGATTTTTACCTTCTCGAAAGGAGCACTTCTACGCCACCATGGCGGGGCAAAACGGAACTGGGTCCTCGACGAAACTGGAGTTGAAGCCCAGTTGAAGAGACAAGAACCTCAAATCTCGGGTTTCTGTGCTCGTGGGGTTCTAGGTTCTTGATTCCTCAAGCAAATTGTAGTGGTCTGGAACGACGAAGTCTCCAAGATTCGAACCGAATTTCGAGGGTGCGTTTGAGGTCCTCGAAGGTGGGACACTGTTTCGTGGACAATCTCTCTTTTTTTTGGAATTTTCTATTTATTTTTAAGGGTGGGGATCGACTGATAATTGTTTGGGAAATTCAACGATGTAGTGAAGTGGACGTTTTCTCACGAATCATCGTACTCTACCGAGTTAATATCATGAAAAAATTTAAACTGATATGTATAATAAACTTACTTAAAATTAATTTTTTATCATAAAAATCTCACATTTATACATTTATGATAAATTTTTAATAAATTTTCTCTCCATTAATTTTTATTAAATTAAATTAATACTACAAAAAAATTTAAAAATTAATACATTTGTAACAAACTGATAATAAAACTTCAAATTAATATACTTACCAAAATCAGATGTATTAGTCTATTAGTTTCAAATAAATTTATGTGTATTAGTGTTGAGTTTTTCGTGACATTGATATTATATTATATATACGTCATGAACTTTTACGTCATCAAGGGTAGTGTGCATTTTCTTCAAACTAAATTGGACAACTCAATCATGGACTTCATTGACTTTCCTTACTCCATTACTTTTTCTATTTTTTCAGTCAGAACTAGCAATGCACGGATAAAAATATTCTGATCATAATCTCTCTTCCACTCTTAATTGTCAAAAAAAAAAAAAAAAAAATGAAAACGGAATAAAATGAAATTAACTAATAGTGTTCTCCTTTTAGAAGCTTTTGCTCTTTAAAAAGAATTATAATAGATGAACTACCTATTAATAAACATAAAAGCAAATGTTGAAATGCTTTAGTTCTTGAAATCCTTGGGTGCATAAGTCTTCTCAAGTGTTCTTCTTGAAATCTCTCAAGAAATACAAGTATTGAGTCCTTAGCAGAGTTTTCTGAACCTATTCTCTTGAAAAAATGTTATTACACACTTCCAGTTTGAGATTCATGTTTCTCAAACCTTTAAATTCTATCCCGTAGACATTTCCTACCATGATCTAAAATCTAATTAGGCTATCATCATTCTCCAAGAGTATGATGGGCTCACAAATTGATAACTCCAGAATAGTTAGCTTTGTCATACTCTTCAACTTGGCAAGCCTAGCACTAAGCAATTCCAATTGTATTTCATCCTTGCTCATCTTATGGATCAAATCTTCACTTCATATGTAACTCTTCCAAGTTGATTAAACTTTTTAGGACACTTCGCTTAGTTATCTAAAGCTTGTGGTAGTTATTTATATTTAAGAGCTTCCCTAATGTCTTTAATATTTTTTGCATGAGATGCATCTCATGTACATCTTTCGTGCATTTTACATGAGATGCATAAGTTTGCTTGGTTGATAAAGATTTGGCCGATTGGTGAGCTTGGGTTCTCATTTAAGACTAATAGCGTATTTGGTAATGTTTCTATTTTAGAGAACAGTTTTTAAATAGAAATAATTTTTTTTTTTATTTCTGTTCCTAGGAATAATTTTTAGCATAAGAACACGCTTGATAATCGTAAAAAAATTCTATTCCGAAATAGAAATGCATTTAGTAAACTTGTATAATTTTATTATTTATTTTAATCTTTCAATTTTTTATTATATTTTTCCTTTTTTTCTTTTTCTTTTTCCTTCTTTCTCCTTTATCGTTGGTCGTTGGCCACGGCGGCAGCGGGCGACCGGCTGGGCGAGGTTCAGTGAGCTCGCCAGACCTTGACAAGCCACCGCGAGGCTCGGCCTCGCTAGATCTAGGTGAGGCTGAGCCTCGTCGATGGCCTCAGTGGCCAGGCGAGCCTCGCCAGGCCACCGGCGAGGCTTGAGCTTGCCCAGCCGAGGCAAGGTTGCCAGCCCTCGTCGGCCAATGCCAGCCATGGCCGAAGCCGGCGACTAGACAAAAATAAGAAAAAGGAAAGAAGAAAAAAAGAAGAGAAAGAAAAATTGTTTCTCGGAATTGTTATTGGGAATAAGAAGAACTTTCTTCTACTTGCTTGTTTATGTTCCAAATCTATTCCCGGGAACAAAAGTTTTACTAAACACGTTTCTATTTTTTTTTTTTGTTTCTCGGAACAAAATAACATAAATTTTTATTCCGGGGAACTGAAACACTTTTTGTCAAACAGAGCCTAAGTTGACCACTTTAGGATTTTACTTTAAGACAATGTCTATTTTAAGCCATCTTTCAAGAAAACGGTCCCACTTTATACTCTTATTTAAAATTTTCCCTAGGACACTAGTTAACAAGACTCATGTTAGATAAATTTTTTTTTAGTTATTAAAGGAAGAGGAAGATATTCTATCAAAATCCGTTTTTCAGTAAAGAATCCATATAGTTATATTAAAAAACATAATGTCCAAAATTTTATTTCTTCATCCAATCAAACGTACTAATGTTCTTATTAATTCATCATGACATTGTATAAGGCGCATGCATGAAAACTAGCCTTCATTAACTAAAAGAAATGGGTGGGACTAGGGCATCTTACGAATACTCCTTAGTATAAAGTCATTAATGAATAATATAAGGACGCGAATGATAACCATTTTGTTTCTTTATTTTCTATTTCTATGAACATATTTGAAATAGAAATTCATTTGGTAACATAATTTCTTTTTTTTTTTTAATTTCCAGGACAAATTTTTTTACCCAAAAATAGATTTGGAATAGAAATGAGAAATAAAAATTTTATACCTTTTTATTTCTAGAAGAAAAATAGAAATAAAAACTCCTTTCATAGCTCGTTCTTGCTATCCGCCGTTGCTTGGGAGAGAGATCTTTAGGAAGGCTTTGTGTTATTATCAAACACATATCTTTACTTAGAAACTCGTCTAGAGAATAAAAATAGATTTCTATTTTTAGTCAGAAATTGATCGTGAGAACAAAATAGTTTTTGACCAATTATACCTGGTTTCCTAACTCTACCTTGCGTTTGGGCGCTATGGGACCCAAGCCCGAGGTCCAAGGCCTAGGTCCACCCTCGGGGTACCCCCATATTTACTAAGTACAGTAGGACCTTCAATGCTCATCTAGGTTGCATGGGCACTCTCCGGAACCCTTTGCGATATTTTGACACGTGTTCGACACACTCCGACATGCTCCAACACGCGATCAACTGCCTTCGACATGCTCCGACACGCGAGTCGGAAATTCCGACACGCACGGGGTTATTTTTACAAATATCCAAAACTTCTGGGGTCTAAATATAAATATATGAAAAAAAAAAAATAATAAAAATAAAAGCTAAAACAAATTTCTAATACTTGTTTGAAGATGTTGGGGGCTTGAAGTTACAAATTTTTCACTTGATGAGCCGGAAATGGAGTCTGTTTTTTTTTTTTTTTTTTAGAAGAAGTGGATCATGTAGATATGAATGACTTTTTGTTATATTTGATGATGTAATGTTAATTATTTTTTTCTTATTGTTAAATTTTAAATTTAATAGTGGAACATGGATTGCTTGTTCTTTCCTCCAAATTTTATGGATTATTACAATGAAATGTAGTTGAATTTGTCAAATTAAAACAATGAATGGTATTAACAAATGTAGGATTAATGTTCTTAGTATAGATTAATTCTAGGCTCTTTTTATTATTATTATTTAGTTATTTAGTTATTTATGCATTTATATATTAAAATATTTATTTAATATATAACGTGTCAGCGCAGCGTGTCGTGTCCATGTCGGTGCAACCTAAATGCTCATCAGTCCACCAAACGGTTTCCTCCCCTGCTCATTGATTTCTAATCTATGAATAAAAGCTTCACTAATCTCATTCGTGGCCAATACCTAATCCTTCTCAGCTTCCATCAAGCTCTCAAAGAGAGTTCTGACAGTTCAGTAAACTTACAATCAGAAGGATTTTTGCCTCTGGTATAAATATGATGAGATCAATGTCCATGTCATGTCAACATTTTCTGGATACATCCTATGAAAAATTGTTCTGAATGCAATGTACAACTATGCAAATGAAAAATGGATTTCTAGAGCTACTGCGACTTGTACAGACATTTACAATGCTAATTACTGAAAATCAAACGCAAAAAGACTCCTTTGCTCGTCTGTTGGGTTCAACAACCACCTACAGAACATCCAGGCCGCCCCAACCACAGACATAAGCGACAACATCGCTAAGATTCCGAAATGCGAAGAATCATTGACAACTATCGCTACTCCTAACATCACAGATTCCGCCAAGCTCGCTACAGATATCTCCGTCGTCCCGATAAGATTAGCTTTGGAAGAGGGAATCCCGGTTTGAAGAATTTGCGCCCCGACCACATCATAGGACATGTGACCCAACCTCGACAATACCTACAAGCAGCCCACATCAATAACATGGAATCATTGATAATTCTACTATGATGAATTTACCCACGTGCATGGAATGCACACATTATTATTGAAATTTCATTTCAGCCTGTTTACTTCATGTAGTTCAAAAAATTAGCCTTCCGTTCACAGGGAAAAATAAAAGAGAGGAGACAGAAAGGATAGATGTTATGTTTGAGCCTTGTGGATGTAGAGTTCGTGGGGACTAATAGATGTTATGCAATTTGAAATTGATCTCAAGCTTTTTGTTGCAAACATTCTTATGTTGCTTAATTAGATTTATGATTCTCCATGTGGATATTTAGGCCTTTAGGTTCACATAATGATATCAGATTGATAGACCTCAAAAAGTAAGAAACTGATTGAGCCGAGGTTTTTACCATCCTCTAGTAGATCACAACGTAAGTTCACACGATATTCTCTCAATTGCAGAAATAAGGTAATTGTGCAAAATTTGTCAGAGAGGTAGGATCCTTACGATTAACGAGAGGAAAAAGAGAAGAGGGTACTGCTGAGAAAGAGACCGACTCCAGTACACAGCTACAGCAATGGTAAGAAGTGAAGCCTGAAAGATTAAACCTGCTGCTCCAGCCTGCAACAGTGTATCCAGTAAAAACCATGCTCAGAGGAGAAAGGAATCAGAAAGTTGCGGAAGATATAAAAATATCCCACTCTAACCTTCAATATTCCAAGGCGATTGACTAGGTTTGCAGACACAAATGTCGCTGCAACACCCATAAAGGCACATAACCCACTAAAACCTCCAATTACAGATGGATTCAAACCTGCATGAATTTCCACCAAATAATATTCAAGTAGCATGAAACATGCTGAGAAGATGGGGAAAGGTTTTCTTAAGAAAGCTTTTGTGCAACATAGTTGAGTAATGGATGTCCCATATAAAGGATAACCGATTTCTCTCCTTCTTATAGAGTGATTTACATAAGCCAGAAATGAAGATGATGTTAATGCACTTAGTTCTTTTATTTGCAAGAAACTTTACTTTATGCTTATTCTACGCAAACTAATGCCCCTTTTGTGCCACAAAGACAAGGTTTTTGATTAACCTATTTTCACTCCTGGAATGATAATTATAATGGCAGTAGATAGGATAAGAAAACATACAATAATGGACCATGATATGACAATACAGCCACTTTGAAGATAGTTCATACTTCTAAATACTGGTCAGACAATACTGGCCTATCGAAGATATGGACATTTTGCAGAAATGGGATTCTCATTAAGGATTATATCAGCAAATATGGATAAGTACCATGCTGTGTCAAGAATGCTGTCATCAGACTTCCAGGAGCCAGAACAACATTAAAGTACAAAAGCACATAAGCAAGGCTTGCAGGTAGAACAGGCTGTTGTATATATTCCTTCCAACCCAGCTTGATAGCTTCTACACCTACACCTGCTAGACATTCAAGAGGTCAAATCAGATATCAAAACATTACCTTATAATGCGTGACGTCTCAAAAGACTTACCTATACTATCATTCTCATTCACTGTTACACCATTGCATGATTTGCAACAATTATGCAAGGATTTAGGGCGATCCAAAACACCAGTTGAAAGCTTGTTTGTCAACCATGTGAGAAAAACCTGGAAAATGATTCAGAAGTTCAGGCTTAAACATGTACACACATTTTAATCCAAAAAGATTTGGCAGAGGATGTGGAGCCATTACCGTCACAGGCAACGAGCATATCATTAAACCAGCAGCTGACTTTAAGCAGGTCACCGGGTCGTATTTGGCAAGAAGAATGCCAAACAGAGAGGCTCCAGCAATCTGTACTTATTTATTAAAATCACACTTTTCAGAAGAGAAGTCTAACAGTGACAAACCTCTTCTCGTGTTTTTGCTAGCATGATTTCTTTAATTTTCTAAAAAAATGACTGCAAACATGCATGCGGGCTACATGCACAACAATTTGCAATGACAGGATAACCAGACCAGAGATTCATGACCCCAATTATTGTAAGTACTTATGATAAAGGAGATTTGACAATACCTCACAGAGAAGATCAATCCGATTAATAATAGCATTGGCTTGAGCAAGTGCAATCGGCCTATTCACTCCTGCTAACTGCATAAAGTTAGACTAAAGGGTGAGAAAACGTTAAGCTTCAAGAAGGAGAAAGAAAGAGAAGCCATACGTGCATTTTACAGAAACATGAAAAGCTTCATGAAAGGAGATACCAGCACAACCCAATCCCTCTCCATAGCAACCCCGAGCGCTATGCCACACAGCCGCTCAACGGCACCAGCTAATACAAGCACAATGAACCAAGGACAAAGAATCACAGCTGATGCAGAAGTAGATGGAATTGAATGAGCTCGAATTATCATTGCTGCAGATAACAACTGAGCTGCTGCCTGAGAGAAACAGCAAAGTCAATTTACAAAAATGTCGCAAACTTAAGTCCTCATAATTTTTCGCAAGAATGTATGGCCATAGTAGAATACTTTACCTGAAGAGTATTTAAAAAGTTATATGCCGGCAATCTGGGAAAAGAGTCCATGAGCTTTCCAACTAAAGGGCCTCCAGCAATTATTGCAAGCTGTGCACAAAAAGCGTTAGGAAGATTCTTGTTGTGCACCAAATCCTTAAGACATGTCTTAGAGCATACCTTTGCAATAAACCCCATGACTGCCACTGGAAGAAGGCTTGGGTGAAGCAGTGCTATAGCTGATGGCCAAGCAAAATTCCATAACTGTTCCACCAGATTTCCAGTTAAGCAACTGGCATACAATGCTGAGACATAGGTTCTCCAAATTAGAACAATGGTAGCATAGTGCAGTGTCAATTCAATACTTCACCTATTTAAAGCTTGCATTAAAGAACCTATCTAAAACTCCATCTATTAAAACCAAGGAATTTACAAGTTGCGTCATGCTCATCGTGCAGTTGTCATGGAAATTGAGTGCACTGGGTATCACGTTCGACACAGGTGCTGTGGACGTGAATTTCAGATCTTGCAAGTTATGAATAGAAAGGAATTTAATATGTAGTTCTCCTTCAATAAATGTTAATTGTTACTTTTTTCTAGCATAGCTGATCAACAACTCAACCTAGTTGATCTTTTCAAATAATTATATATATATGAACATTGACTCTTCTATGTCATATTCTTTTAGTCAATTATTAATTCTTTGAGTATAGTTTGTGCTTTTGTGCGGCCAAACAAGATTTTCCATATATACTCATAAAGTAAGAAATACAATACTTGTAAAGGATACAATAAAATTCTTAGGCCATTGTTTTATTCAATAAACTCATTCTACTTCCAGCCAAAACGAGAAAAGTTACTAAGGACCATGCCAGCTCATTTCTCTGATGCACACTTCCTAGAAATAACTAGGAAAGGGAAGAACAAAGAGATGATTCTCTGGTTCTCCGTTGAGTGCTAACTCATTTCTCAAAACCAAGCTTAACTTGCAACCTATCAGAGATGCAGACACTGGGAAAGGTGGCTATCAGACTCGGATCTTTCATCTTTCGGCCCATACACATTTGTACAACTTTCCTCAACCATCTTCCCAAATCAAAACCCAGATTCTTTTCAACCAGAACCCAGATCTTTCTTTTTTCTTTTCAACAAAAGGAGAAGAGGCACGTACAGCCAATAGACAACTTCCTTTATTCGGTTCTGCTACCAACTTCATATATTGCATCAAACAAGAGACACAATAACAGACTGCCAAGGGGGAAACAAGGGAGTCAACTATTTTTTGTATTTTTCTTTTCTTACCATATAAACCTGCCGGGTGGGCTGGAATAGCTGCGAGGGCGTTCTGCTCCTCCACTGACAAAACCTACAAATACAGACAATGATGAGAAAAGGAAAGTAAGTCCACGACAGAAGAAAAAAGTCAATTTGAGACTGCATTTGAAGATAAAAAGTGTATAATAGATTCATGGGAAACATACAGGCAAGGCTGTCAAGAGATTATCCACAAAAACTCTTTCAGCCAGTAAACTCGAAGAGTCAGACTCAAGGATTTCAGGTTTAAGGTGAACAACAGGGACTGGACATTCGGCTTCTATGACTGATTTTTCACTCAAAGCCTCATCATCTGTGGCAACATGATCATACTGTACATCTGTATTTGTTATCGAACACCTGGAACTCAAATGTTCAAACCTGCAAATTAGAACACAGTCGAAGAAAATTACTCATGTCACATATGATCCTTTTAATAATCTGAATATATATGATCGTTACCATGCTACCACAACCAGGACCCTTCAACTGAAGCAAGGCAACAACTGTCATCAGACTCACTTCCTTTTCCTTACATGATGATGGAGAAAAAATGAACTCCAATGAAGTTAGATTTCCTGAACACAACAGTACTATTTTTATTTTTATTTTCTTGTCTGTCCTAATCTAACTCTCAATTCCCTCCTAGACTTTTACCCTGACTCTTTATATGAGAGTTGAACTCCAAATCCAAAACTAAACGTTCTCATCCCTGGCCCCCTTGAGAAGGTATGGAATCGAACTCCCCATCTCCCCCTTTCCATGTGAAAAGGGTGGCCGCAACCCCAGTAGTTGAACACAACAGTACCATACATAGAAGAAATATCTCTACCTTGTCTCTGGATGCAATAGCAGTACAAGAGCAAAATTATAACTAAGTAAAGCCTTCTTAAGCTCACAATTTCCTTCGCAATAATGACACCTCTAAAAAGTGAGCAAGACACCACAGAGAAGCAAGAAAGCACAACTTCAACTCCTCTTCTAGTCCTCAAACACGCATCATTTCTCGATACCCTGTAGCAGATTGCAGTGACCGCCCCTTCAAGCACAATCACTTCGAATTGACATTAACCAAAAAAAAAAAGCCCGACCTTTCCTGCTCTCTCTCTTCTACGGCTCATCGAATGAAAACCCATCCAAATCAATTGGCGAACGACTCCGGCGCGCCAAAAAAAAAAAAAAAAAAAAACACCACCCGTAGAGTTCAGAAGCAAAAACCCAACCTTCCGGAATCGAGCGGGTGGCTGCTGAAGTTCACCCATCGGCAAGAAGCGAGGCGATGGCGAACGCGAGCGGAATGCCGCGGCGGCGAGCAAGCGACCCTGGGGAGCGAGGGCGGGCTCGCGACGGAGACGGCGACGGCGACGGGCATGGCGGGTCACCAATCCGGAGCAGCTTCCTCCTCCTCCAATTCAAGTGCCTGAGCCTGAAGGACCGACCGCTGCTCGAGCCTCCCGCGCACAAACTCATGCAGGCTGCTGCGGCGGCGAACGACGGATTCGACCCTCGCGACCAATCAAGAAGCTCATGAGAGAGAGAAAGAGAAATGGGTTGAATCCAGATGAAGATTTCTTCGATCGAATCGTGAGAAAAATCGAGCCTTGCGCGGTGGCGGTGGCGGTGGCGGTGGCGGAAGCTTCAATGGCTGCGGGGAGAGAGTGGTTGAGTTCTGGTGGCTGGCGAGTCCACAAAGCTCAATTTTTATTTTTTTTATTTTGTTTTATCTTTTCTCAATTCTTGGGTATTTTTTTTTATAAAAATTATGGGCCAAAAAAGAATAAAGGGAAAATGACTTATCTATTTTACTTATTTTGTGACCAGACGGCTTGCCATTTTGCATGCCGACGTTCCACAAAAAAAGGATGGTGGAGACGAGACAAGAGGAAGTCAAGATCAGATTTTCTCTTTCTTTGGCCAGGAAAGGCAAGAATATGGAAAGCAAAAAGAATAAAAAAAGGAACCATGAATATACCGTCAACTTTCCTTCGTCAATCAATAAATGAAAAATTTGTCAGATATGAAAGTCATCATCTCAAAAGAAGAGTCACAATAGATTTGGTTAATCTCGAATAAGAGTTCGAGACTTCGATCATATCAACTATTTTCATAAACAATTTATGTTTAGAAATGATTTTTTTATTTTATTTTATTCCTTAAAAGAGTTTTTGAGAATTTAAAGACATTTGATAATTATATAAAATTTCTATTTTCGAATGAAAATATGTTTAATATGATTCTCAAATTTTTTTATATTTTAGAAAAGAGAAAAGATGCTCGATTTTTTAAAATTATTCTAAAAAATAAAGAAGCACATTTTTTTACTTCGTGATTCTATCACAAATCCATTCCTCAAAATAAAAGTGTTACCAAACGAATTTTTTATTTTTTATTTTATTTCGAGTAACATAAAGATAAAAATGGATACCGTTTGACTTGTCCCCCATAAATCCTAAATGGCCTGTCGTGCAACTTACGTACTCATTCCGGGGGCCAAAGCGAGGGACAATTTTGTCCAAAGGATCTTGCTCTTGGGCCAGGCTTTTTTTTGGTCGAAATTTTGACCCAGTTCAATTTGCGGGGTTAGAGAAGATTAGGGATGCACTCATAATTTTGTCCAAAATATCTTGCGCGTTGACCCGATTCAGCTTGCTGGGTTGGCGAAAATTAGCTCGGACTCTTAGTAGGGTTCTCTTTCGAAAAAACGACCATGGTTTGTTTGAAATTGAGATGGTTTTGAAAAAAAAAATTTCCAGTTGATCTGATGGGTAGGATTGAAAAATTTGTCCAAAAAGTCATTAACCTATTATATTTTTATATTTTGGGTTGACAATTATAAACCTTTTTTAATTTTATCATTTTT
This sequence comes from Eucalyptus marginata, assembly GCA_014182565.1. Lineage (NCBI taxonomy): Eukaryota > Viridiplantae > Streptophyta > Magnoliopsida > Myrtales > Myrtaceae > Eucalyptus > Eucalyptus marginata. The sequence goes on from CM024586.1 coordinate 26,419,876, forward strand.
TGGGTTGATCTTGAAACCTAACCATTTTTCAAGAATTACTTTGTCAATTCAATTTATTCGATCAATTTTCTCTTTCGGTGTTTTATTTGAAAATTATTTGATCTGATGGGTAGAATTAGAAAATTTGTTCGAAAAGTCTTAAATTTATTACACACTTTGTCAATTCCTTTCAATTTTGTCATTTCGAACACATGACACTTTTGTAATAATATTTTGAATTTTGAATTTTGAATTTTTTATTTTGGGGGTTCAAATCTGGCTGAAAGGGGTTGCCGACCAACCTTGTCGGCCTCAGGCGAGGGCCAATAGATTCTTTCCGGCTCTGGGCAAGGGCATTGCGCCTCTCACAAGCTTTGGGCAAAATATCATTTAAAAAGTGCCATGTTAGTGTCGATTATTCACGTTAGCAATTTTCAGTCAAAATTAGTCGGATTGACTCAATTGATAATAAGTGAAAATTTTTATAATAGAATTAGCAAAATGTAAAAAGATTTAGAACTAAATTAGTAAAATTGAAAAGTTTAGGACTTAATTGACAAAAGTGTAATAGATTTAGGACTATTTGGATAATTTCCCATGTGCAAGGCTAGTCCCAAAAATCGGTGGACTGGATGGAAGTTAGAAAGGTCTATAAAAATCGGATATAGAACCGCACTTTTGTCTTTGCCTGGGATAGCAAAACATCATGAAATCAGTAAAAGCATCCGCCATTTCCACAATTCCCATTGCTCCGGACACCCTTAAGTGCAAAAACCGAAGTCCAATTCTAGTGGAAACGAACTAAGAAGAAGAAGAAGAAGAAGAAGAAGGGCAAAGCTTCGTACTTTCAAAGATAGTCCATGAATTCCGGGAACATCGATGTTCCTCGTTCTCGTTCTGCATAGGATGTCTCTAGGAAGTCGGCCACTCTCTCTCTCTCTCTCTCTCTCTCTCTCTCTCTCTCTATATATATATATATATATATATACGAACTAAGAAGAAGAAGAAGAAGAAGGGCAAAGCTTCGTACTTTCAAAGATAGTCCATGAATTCCGGGAACATCGATGTTCCTCGTTCTCGTTCTGCATAGGATGTCTCTAGGAAGTCGGCCACTCTCTCTCTCTCTCTCTCTCTCTCTATATATATATATTGTCTCATCAAGCTTGGCCCCTCTCCTCCATATCTATATATCTTCATCAATGATTAAAATATTTTACGCTCCACATTTTTGTAAGTGATATAGACAATCATTTATAAGAAAATGTATTTTGAATCTTTCATTTTTTACGAAACAAATAGAACTTTTTGTTTGTTTGATTTTTCTTATTTGAAATGGAAGAATTACGTTATTTATCCTATGTATATGTATTACAATTCATTGACTTATATACAGTAATTTGAAGTAAGAAAATCCTTTGACCAAAAAGAGAAGAGTGAGAAAATCCAACTTGATCTAAAATAAAAAAAAAGGTAAGAAAATCCAAACAATGAGAAGATGCACTTCTTACCAGCATACATACGGGAAAAGATAATACATGTGAAGAAGAAAATAATTTCATATGATCTCTTTTCACGATGAGAAAATCTGCCTTAAAAATGTAATTCCAGATCATTCATCGAAATAGGATCGGAAAATTTCTATCTAATAGATCATGTCAACGATAAAATGAATCCATTTGCTTTCATTAGGACTCGAATGTTTTTCCTAATGGAGTGTTGGCAAGCCATCCTTCTTGATCAAGGAAGTATGATCTGGAGAAATATTGAAGCTGTGTCTTGTCGAGATGCTTCTCCCACCGTACCCTCTGTGAAGTGTCCGAACCTCTTCCTTCACAATCCACCTCGGCATGCATGATGTTGTCCCTAGAATTCACTCGAAGAGTATTTAACCAGATGATCATTCGGGCGAAAGAGCATGAAGAAATCGATCGAAACAGCGAGATCAAGCGAGATCTTTGGTCGAGTGAACTTACTCGTGTCCCTGAAAATTCCAAGGATCCCAACCTTGTGGCGCCACACCGGCCGACAGAAATGTCTTATGGAATACGACCCTGGAATAAGGACCATATGCCCTCCCTAGGAGATATGGACCGCTCCCGAAGACAGCACCCCGTTCGAACACGAACCCGCTTGGGTCGCCAGGCGATGCTCGACCCTGAGCTGTGACGCAACCGTATGGAAGACGGTAGGGCAGCAAAGTAGCCGTGACGTTCATGGTACAGTCCTACATGTGTGAAGATTTCAACCGTTTCAGACATTGGATATATATCGAACATAGCTAACCATTACTGATATTTTGATTAATTTGAGGGCAAATTGCTTAATCTAGACGGCTTTTGATCGGAACTGCCTGCTATCCCATTGCGCCGTACCTCGAAAATGGATTGGCCACTGCCGAAGATGAAGTCGACCGCGCCCTCGATGTAGCATGAGTCGTAGTAATGCCGGCCCTGTGCGTCCCACAACGTATCTTGCACCCCCAGGAATCCGCATTCGAAGAACACGCACTTATCTCCGTATACTCTGGCCGCCAATGCTTGAACTACAGGCGGCTCGTTGGACTCTTTCCAGTACCGGTTGTACGAATTCTGCGAACAACGAAACGAGGAAAGAAGTTACTGCATGCCGAATCATCTGCGAGGAACAATGCCGATCATGTATCTATTCGGAGCACGAACGCGGCACCGACCTTAAAAGTAATGCCTTGGACGACTATGTTGTCCGGGCTGGAAGTGAAAGTAGCACTCGTATCTGTTTGTTCATGAGAATTGAACGTAATTATCGTCGAATCTCGGCCCTTTCCTTGAAGAAAGATGCACGGCTTGTCCGACGGGATGGTCACCATCTCTCTGAAACATGTTATCAACCCTTAGAACTTTCTAACCAATGCACGCATCGATTTCGACAGGCGACAAGAACTACGTAAACTCAAAAACTATGAGCACGGACGACGATACTTATATGTCCCGGGATTTATTCGGATGCTAATCCACTTGTTGTTGCCTGAGGGAATGGAGTCGATAGCCGCTTGAACCGAGGTGAAGTGTCCGCCGCCGTGCTGGTCGACGGTGATCGTGTTGCCCTCGAGCCCATTGTTTCCGGCTCCGCAGTCCGCCACTGAGGTGGACGAAAGCAAGATACAGAAGAGCGTCGCGGCAAATGAAGCTGCGAGAAGAAGCTGCATCTTCCTTCTCTATCTTCCTTGTGGTATGGGGGTCGAGATCTTAATGAACTCGACAGGTAACCGCAAGAAATGATGGCGATGACATGTATCAAGATTTTTCAAGATTCTTATGAACTTGAGATCTTATAATGTAGTCTCTTTCCCATTTTCGAACATCGTGCAAATTAAGGAAACGAAATCTTGCAAATATCATTCTATGTGTTTTCTCTTTTATATTCTCGATAAAATCTGCGAAGGATGAAAATTCACCAGAAACTGACATGAAGGGCTGCAATTTATATTATAATTGAACATAATTAGTGCCCATAATGTCGCAATTTAGTTTGTTTGATTATTCTTTTTTGTAATGGAAGAATGACTATGCTGCAATTCATTGGCTTATATACAGCCATTCAAAGTAAGAAAATGCAAATCCAAACAATAAGAAGATGCATTTCATACCAATATAATGGGAGAAGTGTTAAAAAAGTCCTAAACCTTTTGCATTTGTGACAATTTAGTCCTAATCTTTTTTTAAGCCAATTTAGTCCTAGACCTTTTTACTTTGTGCCAATTCAGTTCTTTTCAGCCAATTTTGGCCGGATTTTGTTAACTGGATGCCGGCCAGCTAACGTGATCTGGTCGGTGCTAATATGAACAACTTTTAATAATATTTAATATTTTTTATTTTTGAATTTTCTTTTTCTTTTTACCTTCTCCTCCTCCCTCTAGCCAGCGACCAGCCAAAGATGGCGGTTGATGAGCCTTGTTGCCCAGGCCTCGAGGGCGGCCTCACACTTGTGGCCACTAGCGAGGTGGCCGGCAAGGCTCACTAGTGGCCAGCAAGGTCGACCTCGACCTCGTCGGCCATCACCTCTGGCCGATCGCCGAGGTTCAGGGATCGGTTGAAGGAAGGAGGAGATAAGAAAAAAAAATAAAAAAAGAAAAAGAAAAAAAAAAAAATAAAAGAAAAATATTAAAATATTATTAAAAGTTGTCAATGTCGGTGTCGATCGGGTCACATCGGTTGATCGGCGCCTAGTCAGCAAAATCCAACTAAAATTGGTTGGAAAGGACTGAATCGGTACAAAATAAAAATGTTTAAAACTGAATTGGCACAAATACAAAAGTTTTACGACTTTTTTAACATTTCTCCCCCAATATAATACATACAAGGAAATATAATACATGTGAACAAGAAGAAAAATTTCCTATGATCTTTCACGGAGACGAGAGAGCTGGCCTTAGATAGGTAAATTCGAGATCCATCTGTCGAAATTGGAACGGAAATAAAAATTTCGATCCGACAGATCGGGCCAAAAACGAATCCATTTTGCTTCCGTTAGGGCGAAAGCATTTTCGCTACTGGAGTCTTGCCGAGCCATCCTTCCTGATCAATGAAGTCTCTTCTTGAGAAGTATTTCATCTGCTCCGGGGTGAGATGCCTCTCCCACGGGACTCTCTTCGAAGTGTCCGAGCCTATTCCTTCGCAATCCACCTCGGCGTATGTGATGGAGTCCCTGAGAATTCGCCCGAAGAAATGACGATCAGATGATTAATTGGGGCGAAGGAGCGCGAAGAAGAATTCGATCGAAACGGCGTGACCGTCGGTCAAGTCGAGTGAGAACTTACTCGTGTCCCTTATAAGACCAAGCATCCCAACCTTCAGGAGCCACGCCAGCCGCCAGCTTCGTCTTGTGGAACACGACCGTGGAGTAACGACGGTACGCCCTCCCCAGGAGGAACTTACCAACCCCGAAGACGGCACCCTGTTCGAAGAAGAACCCACTCCGCTCGTGCGGCAATTCTCGACCCTGAGCTGTGACGATACCATCCCGAAGATTGTAGGGCGGCAGACTAACCGTAACGTTCATGTTGCAGTCCTGCATGTGTGTAATTTTCAGCTGTGTTTCAGATATCGGATATGCAGATTGCTTAATCTAGATGGCTTTCGAATCGAAACTCCATGCTATCCATGCTATACCATCGCGTCGTACCTGGAAAAAGGATTGCCCACCGCCGAAGATGAAGTCGACCGCACCCTCGATGTAGCACGAGTCGTACAAATGCCGGCCCTGCACGTCCCACACCGTGTCTTGCACCCCCAAGAATCCGCATTGCAAGAACACGCACTTATCTCCGTATACCCTCGCCGCCAACGCTTGAACTATGGGCGGCTCGTCGGCCTTCCAGTACCGGTTGAACGAATTCTGCATATAACGAAACGAGGAAAGAAGTTAGTGTCCGCCATATCGTCTTGCGAGGAATAATGCCAGTCGTGTACCGATTCGGAACGTGAACGCGGCTGCTGACCTTAAAAGTAATGCCTTGGACGACGATGTTGTCCGGGTTGGAAGTGAAAGTAGCACTCGTATCTGTTTGTTGATGAGAATCGAACGCTATTGTCGTCAAATGACGGCCCTTTCCTTGAAGGAAAATGCACGGCTTTTCCAGCGGGATGGTCACCATCTCCCTGCAACATGTTATCAAGCCTTAGAACCTTGTAACCGACGCGGCGCACCAACACCAACATGCAACGAGAACGACGCAAAACTCAAAGCTACAAGCACGGAGGAAGACGATACTTATATGTCCCCGGATTTACTCGGATGGTAATCCACTTGCTGTTGCCTGAGGGAATGGAGTCGATAGCCTTCTGGACTGAGGTGAAATGCCCGCGGCCGTTCAGGTCGACGGTGATTGCGTCGCCCTCGTTTCCGGCTGTGCAGTCCGCCGCTCTGGAGGTGGTGAGAAAGATACAGAAGAGCGTGGCGGCAAGCGGAGCCGTGATGAGAAGCCGCATTTTCTTATCCATCTTCCTTAACGGTGTGGGGGTCGAGATCTTAACGAACTCGACAGATTAACCGCAAGAAATGATGGCGATGATGGATATCAAGATTGTTTCGAAATCCTTAGGAGCTTGAGATATTTATATGCAGTCTCTTTTCCATTTTCGCACATCGCGGAAGTTAAGAAACGAAAAACCTTGCGAAAATCATTCTACTTGGTGTCCTTTTATTATCTCGATACGATAAAACCTGCGATGGACGAAAGTTTACTAGGAATAGAAATGAAGGGCTGTAATTTATGGGATGGTTGAATATAATTAGTGCATCTATAATTGCAATTCAGTCGAAAAATCACAGTAAGACATTCTTTTTTTTTTCTTTTTGCCATGGAAAAAGTTCATTGTTTCATTATGGTATTTAGTTTTCACGTCGGACCATGATTTGGAAATTCATATTGAAAGGCCATCGTCGGAGAGAGTGCAGCCGTCATCAGAGAGCGAAGAGGCCGTGGAGTAGGGAGAGAGGCTGTCGTCGGGAGGGAGCGTCACCATCGTCAGTGGGAGCGCAGCCGTCGTTGGAGAGCGCTATTTGGGAGACAACATCCTCGGGTCAGGAAAGAGGGGAGAGAGAGAGAGAGAGGAGAGAGAAATGACCCGTTGAGTAAAGAAAGAGAGAAGAAAGAGGGCGAGAGCGCTGGTTTGAAGTTGGCTGACGTGGCGGGCCCCGAGAACACGTGTCGACGTGTGAATGGTTTAGAGCACAAATTATGTGGCACTTTGAGGGTACCAAATATTTTCTCAAATTAGGGATGTACTTCCAAAAGATCTTGCACGTTGACCCTGTTCAGGTTTTGGTAAAAATTAGGTCAACCAATGAGCTCGGACTCTTAATAGGTTCTCTTTCAAAAACAATCACATTTAGGACTCTTTTTGAAATTGAGATCGTTTGGAATTTTTTTTTTTTTTTTACGTCTGACCCGATGGGCAGGACTAATACCAAAAGTTGGTGGGCTGGATGAAAGTTAGAAAGGTCTATAAAAATCGGATATAGAACTGCACTTTTCTCTTTGCCTTGGATAGCAAAAGATCAAGAAATCAGTAAAAGCATCGGCCATTTCCACAATTTTCATTGCTCCGGACACCCTTAAGTGCAAAAACCGAAGTCCAATTCTAGTGAAAACGAAGACTTTGAAGAAGAAGAAGAAGAAGAAGAAGGGCAAAGCTTCGTACTTTAAAAATAGTCTATGAATTCCGGCGACATCGATGCTCTTCTTTCTCGTTCTGCATAGGATGTCCCTAGGAAGTCGGGTTTGCGATTTGGCGATTATTTTTATGGCGAGAGAGCCATTTGGGTCCAGCATCGAGCGCTTCTTCCCGCGGGGTTCGACTGCTGAATATTTTGTCTCGTTAAGCTTGGCCCCTCTCCTCCATATCTATATATCTTCATCAATAATTAAAATATTTTATGTTCCATATTTTTGTAAGTGATATAGATAATCATTTATAAGAAAACATATTTTGAATCATTCATTTTTTACGAAACAAATAAAACTTTTTGTTTATTTGATTTTTCTTATTTGAAATAGAAGAATGACGTTATTTATCCTATATATATGTACTACAATTCATTGGCTTATATACAGTAATTGACCAAAAAGAGAAGAGTAAGAAAATCCAACTTGATCTAAAAAAAAAAGGGTAAGAAAATCCAAACAATGAGAAAGATGCATTTCTTACCAACATACATACAAGGAAAAGATAATACATGTGAAGAAGAAAATAATTTTCATATGATCGCTTTTCATGACTAGAAAGTATGCCTTAAAAATGTAATTCCAGATCATCAGTCGAATCGGAAAATATCTACCTAATAGATCATGTCAACGGTAAAACGAATCCATTTGCTTTCATTAGGACTCGAATGTTTTCCCTAATGGAGTGTTGGCAAGCCATCCTTCTTGATCAAGGAAGTATGATCTGGAGAAATATTGAAGCTGTGTCTTGTCGAGATGCTTCTCCCACCGTACCCTCTGTGAAGTGTCCGAACCTCTTCCTTCACAATCCACCTCGGCATGCATGATGTTGTCCCTAGAATTCACTCGAAGATATTTAACCAGATGATCATTTGGGCCAAGGAGCATGAAGAAATCGATCGAAACAGCGAGATCAAGTGAGATCTTTGGTCGAGTGAACTTACTCGTGTCCCTGAAAATTCCAAGGATCCCAACCTTGCGGCGCCACACCGGCCGACAGAAATGTCTCATGGAATACGACCCTGGAATAAGGACCATATGCCCTCCCTAGGAGATATGGACCGCTCCCGAAGACAGCACCCCGTTCGAACACGAACCCGCTTGGGTCGCCAGGCGATGCTCGACCCTGAGCTGTGACACAACCGTATGGAAGACGGTAGGGCGGCAAAGTAGCCGTGACGTTCATGGTACAGTCCTACATTTGTGAAGATTTCAACCGTTTCAGACATTGGATATATATCGAACATAGCTAACCATTACTGATATTTTGATTAATTTGAGGGCAAATTGCTTAATCTAGACGTCTTTTGATCGGAAAGGCCTGCTATCCATGCTATACCATTGCGTCGTACCTCGAAAATGGATTGGCCACTGCCGAAGATGAAGTCGACCGCGCCCTCGATGTAGCATGAGTCGTAGTAATGCCGGCCCTGCACGTCCCACAACGTATCTTGCATCCCCAGGAATCCGCATTCGAAGAACACGCACTTGTCTCCGTATACCCTGGCCGCCAACGCTTGAACTACAGGCGGCTCGTTGGACTCTTTCCAGTACCGGTTGTACGAATTCTGCGAACAACGAAACGAGGAAAGAAGTTACTGCCTGCCGAATCATCTGCGAGGAACAATGCCATTCATGTATCTATTCGGAGCACTAAAGCGGCACCGACCTTAAAAGTAATGCCTTGGACGACTATGTTGTCCGGGCTGGAAGTGAAAGTATTACTCGTATCTGTTTGTTCATGGGAATTGTACGTAATTATCGTCGAATCACGGCCCTTTCCTTGAAGAAAGATGCACGGCTTGTCCGGCGGGATGGTCACCATCTCTCTGAAACATGTTATCAACCCTTAGAACTTTCTAACCAATGCACGCATCGACTTCGACAGGCGACAAGAACAACGTAAACTCAAAAACTATGAGCACGGACGACGATACTTATATGTCCCGGGATTTATTCGGATGCTAATCCACTCGTTGTTGCCTGAGGGAACAGAGTTGATAGCCGCTTGAACCGAGGTGAAGTGTCCACCGCCGTGCTGGTCGACGGTGATTGTGTTGCCCTCGAGCCCATTGTTTCCGGCTCCGCAGTCCGCCACTGAGGTGGACGAAAGCAAGATACAGAAGAGCGTTGCGGCAAATGGAGCTGCGAGAAGAAGCTGCATCTTCCTTCTCTATCTTCCTTATGGTATGGGGGTCGAGATCTTAATGAACTCGACAGGTAACCGCAAGAAATGATGGCGATGAGATGACATGTATCAAGATTTTTCAAGATTCTTATGAACTTGAGATCTTATAATGTAGTCTCTTTCCCATTTTCGCACATCGTGCAAATTAAGGAAACGAAATCTTGCAAATATCATTCTATGTGGTTTCTCTTTTCTCTTTTATATTCTCGATAAAATCTGCGAAGGATGAAAATTCACCAGAAACTGACATGAAGGGCTGCAATTTATATTATAATTGAACATAATTAGTGCCCATAATGTCGCAATTCAGTTTGAAATCACAGTAAAGCATTTTTTTCTTGCCAAAGAAAAAGTTCATTGTTTCACTATGCCATGTAGACTTCATGTCCAACTACGGTTGGAAAAATCGCATCGAAAGAAATAAATTGTTCACGTAGACTTCATTTCAACTATGCTAATTTTTTTCTTAGGTGACGCTATATTCACCCCTTATATGACTAAATCTACCCCATTTTCATTAAAAAGAAAAGTTGCCCTTAATTATTCTAAGCCCCCAATTTATTTACTTTCCTTGTTTTGTTAGTTTTTCTATTCCTACATAGGATTTGGTTGCCATAACTAAGAATATCGCATGTTTTGTTCTTGTGTATCGTGGATATCTCATGTATGTTAAAGGCATTGTGTTTTCTTTTTAGTTTTAGATTTTACTACCGTAAAAATTATTTTTGTTGAAAAGAGAAATTTCGAAGAAACCTAATTATTTTCTACATTGTCAAGCAAATTTATGGAATAACTGTCCAATAAAATCTAGAAAATATTTAGCATAGGTAATTTTTTAACACAATCGCGTGTATATAGACTTTTACATTTTTATTGGGCATATCAACATCAATTCCTTTTTTATGAGTTGTCTTTTATACACCAACAAATAAATAAACGTCTTTAAAGCAACAAGCCAAGAAGATGGGCGGCAGTGTCTACTGTCTATTGCCACCATACCGTCGCCACCCCAAGCCCTGCAGTGCATGTCTTCTCTCTCCTCTATTCTGCCTGCCGTCAAGCGCCGCGGCCACCTCCATCGCCGCCGATATCCAACAGAGCTTTGCCCACCCCGAGCTCGACAAGCTCGCGGGCTTGAGCTCGAGTTCATGAACCGTTCAGATCAGCAGAAATCCAATAGGCGAGCCGGGGTAAGAATTCGCACGATGCATGGCACGACATGGAAGTTTTTTGAAGAATATATCAAGATCTGAGAAGATTTTCGAGTTATAACTTAAATGTGGCTCTGATATTTTCTTTCTCTAGTTTAAGATGCGGGTATATATATTTATAAACAAAAACTCTAAATTTGCTAGCTAGTTTGAATGATTTAATCTTTTACCCTCTTCAGGGCATTTGGAATTTCTCAATATAAATATTAGCTTGTTCCGATAAATCATAATAGTACTCTATAAGGAGAATTCCTCTATTGAGTAAAAAGAAGTAGCGAAGATAATGAGAGATGGTGCGGTGCAGTCGTTACATGAAAAATAAGTGATTAGCAAAATTGTAAAAAATGATTGCTTGTATTGTTTGAAAAAAAAATTATTCAACGAAAAACGTTTTAATTATCGATAGTAATCCATGCCTAAATATTCACAAGCGATTAAAATTTTTTTTCATTCATTTAGTTTTGAAAGCAATATGAATGATTATTTTTCGGAAAACTTTTTCCAAATCACTCAATTTTCATGAAACGAACACACCCTAAGCAATATAAGCAATTAGTTTGTTTGATTATTCTTTTTTGTAATGGAAGAATGACTATGCTGCAATTCATTGGCTTATGTACAGCCATTCGAAGTAAGAAAATGCAAATCTAGACAATAAGAAGATGCATTTCATATCGATATAATGGGAGAAGTGTTAAAAAAGTCCTAAACCTTTTGTATTTGTGACAAGTTAGTCATAAACTTTTTTTTGGTGCCAAATTTAGTCATAAACATTTTTACTTTGTGTTAATTCAGTCATTTTAGGCCAATTTTGGCCGAATTTTGCTGACTGGATGTCGGGTGACGACGGTTACGATCGGTCTTGACATTGACAACTTTTAAAAATATTTAATGTTTTTGAATTTTTTATTTTATTTTTTTTTTTTCCTTCTCCTCCTCCCTCCAACCGGTCATTGGACATCAGCGATTGGCCAAAGATGATGGCCAACGAGCCTTGCCGCCCAGGCCTCGCGCTTGTAGCCACTAGCAAGGTGGCCGGCGAGGCGCGTTAGTGGCCGGTGAGGTCAACCTCGACCTCGTTGGCCGTCACCTCTAGCTGGTTGCCAAGGTTCGACGACAAATAAATAAATAAAAAAAAAATTCTAAAATATTAAAATATTCTTAAAAGTTTTCCGTCGCGCCGATCGGGCCACATCAGCCGATCGGCGCCCAGTCAGCAAAATCCGACCAAAATATGCCGGAAAGGACTGAATTGGTACCAAGTAAAAATGTTTAAGACTAAATTAACACCAAAAAAAGGTTTATGACTTTTTTAACACTTCTCCCCCGATATAATACATACAGGGAAATATAATACAAGTGAAGAAGAAGAAAAAATTCATTTGATCTTTCACGGAGACGAGAGAGCTGGCCTTGGATAAGTAAATTCGAGATCCATCTGTCGAAATGGGAACGGAAAAAACAAATTTCGCATCCGACAGATCGGGCCAACGACAAAAACGAATCCATTTTGCTTCCGTTAGGGCTAAAGCATTTTCGCTACTGGAGTCATGCCGAGCCATCCTTCCTGATCAATGAAGTTTGTTCTTGACAAGTTTTGCATCTGCTCCGGGGTGAGATGCCTCTCCCACGGGACTCTCTTCGAAGTGTCCGAGCCTATTCCTTCGCAATCTACCTCGGCGTACGTGATGGAGTCCCTGAGAATTCGCCCGAAGAAATGACGATCAGATGATTAATTGGGGCGAAGGAGCGCGAAGAAGAATTCGATCGAAACGGCGCGACCGTCGGTCAAGTCGAGTGAGAACTTACTCGTGTCCCTTATAATTCCAAGCATCCCAACCTTCAGGAGCCACGCCAGCCGCCAGCTTCGTCTTGTGGAACACGACCGTGGAGTAACGACGGTACGCCCTCCCCAGGTGGAACTTACCAACCCCGAAGACGGCACCCCGTTCGAAAACGAACCCACTCCGCTCCTGCGGCGATTCTCGACCCTGAGCTGTGACGAAACCATCCCGAAGTTTGTAGGGCGGCAAACCAACCGTAACGTTCATGTTGCAGTCCTACATGAGTGTAGATTTCAACCGTTTCAGACATCGGACATGCAGATTGCTTAATCTAGATGGCTTTCGAATCGAAACTCCATGCTATCCATGCTATACCATCAAGTCGTACCTGGAAAAAGGATTGCCCACTGCCGAAGATGAAGTCGATTGCACCCTCGATGTAGCACGAGTCGTACAAATGCCGGCCCTGCACGTCCCACACTGTATCTTGCACCCCCAAGAATCCGCATTGCAAGAACACGCACTTATCTCCGTATACCCTTGCCGCCAAAGCTTGAACCCTGGGCGGCGCATCGGTCTGTTTCCAGTACCGGTTGAACGAATTCTGGATATAACGAAACAAGGAAAGAAGTTAGTGTCCGCCATATCGTCTTGCGAGGAATAATGCCATTCGTGTACCGATTCGAAACGTGAACGTGGCTGCTGACCTCTAAAGTAATGCCTTGGACGACGATGTTGTCCGGGTTGGAAGTGAAAGTAGCACTCGTATCTGTTTCTTGATGAGAATCGAACACTATTGTCGTCAAATGACGGCCCTTTCCTTGAAGGAAAATGCACGGCTTTTCCGGCGGGATGGTCACCAGCTCCCTGCAACATGTTATCAAGCCTTAGAACCTTGTAACCGACGCGGCGCGCCAACACCAACATGCAACGAGAAGGACGCAACACTCAAAGCTACAAGCGCGGAGGAAGACGATACTCATATGTCCCAGGATTTACTCGGATGGTAATCCACTTGCTGTTGCCTGAGGGAACGGAGTCGATAGCCTTCTGGACTGAGGTGAAATGCCCGCGGCCGTTCAGGTCGACGGTGATTGTGTCGCTCGCGTTTCCAGCTGTGCAGTCCGCCGCTCTGGAGGTGGTGAGCAAGATACAGAAAAGCGTGGCGGGGAGCGGAGCCGTGATGAGAAGCCGCATTTTCTTATCCATCTTCCTTAACGGTATGGGGGTCGAGATCTTAACGAACTCGACAGATTAACCGCAAGAAATGATGGCGATGATGGATATCAAGATTGTTTCAAAATCCTTAGGAGCTTGAGATATTTATATGCAGTCTCTTTTCTATTTTCGCACATCGCGGAAGTTAAGAAACGAAAAACCTTGGGAAAATCATTCTACTTGGGGTCCTTTTATAATCTCGATAAGATAAAACCTGCGACGGACGAAAGTTTACTAGGAATAGAAATGAAGGGCTGTAATTTATGGGATAGTTGAATATAGTTAGTGCATCTATAATTGCAATTCAGTCGAAAACTCACAGTAAGACATTCTTTTTTTCTTTTTGCCATGGAAAAAGTCCATTGTTTCATTATGGTATGTAGATTTCACGTCGGACCATGATTTGGAAATTCATATTGAAAGAAATAAATCGTTCTTATGGAAGTTGCAAAGTTAGACCGGATCGATTTTTACCATATGCGGCGACTCGTATTTACAATTTGATAAGTCCAGCTACCGAAAAATGAAAATTTTTCTATCTCGACACGACCCATGCCTGAGGCTTGTCAATTGCAAACACTTCCAAACACCGAAGCGGAAAGATCCGACTCAGATACCACATCAAATTCCAGACTGCTTGAAAGAATATTCACATCAGATAACGATACCAACTAAACAGTTGCGTCACTCTTGCATTTCAATTGGCTTAATTTAACAGTAACGGGCTGTCTGAATATCTGCGTACCTAGGCTGTGCCTCGATCCAGCCTTCCTAGTCCACCGACCTTTTCGAGAGAATGAACTCGCATCTGACTTCGGCAAACATGATATCATCCCTATACCGACTTCAAAGATTAAAATTTCCATTGTATCCAAAGTGGTTAAGCACCTCCGTGACCGAGTTGGGTTTAGCACAAAAGAAGCAGATTTTAATTCTTATGGGTTCGGAAGTTGCCGGCGGACCAACCCTCGTGCACGATAGCCTTGCTTGCGTAACGTCTTGTAAAATAGGACCCGTGAGTAGTGCCGCCACTTCTCCCGAGATACATGCATTTATCATGTTGACTTGCAAGCGTGAGTTGTGTCAGTATGGCACAAGGCGATTAATGTATCATAATTAACTCATAATTCACTGGCTCAAGTGTTTTAGCAAAAGTAGGTCTAATTTGATATATTCATGGGCTCAAACTTGAGCTCTCCTTGACGATCTTCCCAAATGAAGATTTCGAGTTTCTTTTGTGTGCTCCAACACATAATACGTTCTTTGATATAAAAAATTCGTAAATTTAAGCAACTTCTGGGTCAAAATTATTTTTCTTGCTGTCCCATATATTGCATTATACTTTCGTCACGAAGGCGATTATCACTTTAATCCTTTACATGTAAACCGAGATTATTTCATCCATAATCATAATGTGAGCTTATTTGGTCACATAGCCTCCCACCACCAAACTTCAATCGATTAGGGGTGCATTTAGGAAGACTTTTGGGGAAAGTCTTTAGAGAAATGCAAAGGCCGTTGAGTTAAAGGAGTTTTCTAAAATGCAAATTGTGTTTGGTAAATTGTATTATAAAAGTTTTATTGTGAAGTACCTTTAAACAAAATAGTGTTTGAAAAACTATATTTGCAAAAGACGTTTATTATTTAAAAAGAAGAGTTGGCCGGCTAAGGGCAAGCGGTTGCCAACGAAGAGCGGGCGTCGTCGACGAAGGGTAGGCACAGGGCGATTAATGTATCATAATTAACTCATAATTCACTGGCTCAAGTGTTTTAGCAAAAGTAGGTCTAATTTGATATATTCACAGGCTCAAACTTGAGCTCTCCTTGACGATCTTCCCAAATGAAGATATCGAGTTTCTTTTGTGTGCTCCAACACATAATACGTTCATTGATATAAAAAATTCGTAAATTTAAGCAACTTATGGGTCAAAATTATTTTTCTTGCTATCACACGTCTGTCCCATATATTGCATTATACTTTCGTCACGAAGGCGATTATCACTTTAATCCTTTACATGTAAACCGAGATTATTTCATCCATAATCATAATGTGAACAGCTTATTTGGTCACATAGCCTCCCACCACCAAACTTCAGTCGATTAGGGGTGCATTTATGAAGGCTTTTGGGGAAAGTCTTTAGAGAAATGCAAAGGCCGTTGAGTTAAAGGAGTTTTCTAAAATGCAAATTGTGTTTGGTAAATTGTATTATAAAAGTTTTATTGTGAAGTACCTTTAAGCAAAATAGTGTTTGAAAAAACTATATTTGCAAAAGACTTTTATTATTTAAAAAAGAAGAGTTGGCCGGCTAAGGGCAAGCGGTTGCCAACGAAGAGCGGGCAGTCGCCGACGAAGGGTAGGCAGCCCGACGACACCCCCGAGGGGGTGCAAGACGGTAACATCCCGAAATTTGGCCCCGTTTCGAATATATGAAATGGTTGTTTCGTTGACACGCTTATGGTTAATTTACTCGGAATTGATCACTCACGAGTTAACTAATTTATTAGGTAAGGCCGTTAAGAGATATAAACGCGACAGACTAGAGAATTCAATCGGAAATCGACCGCCTGACCTTAATAATCGGCAAGGGTCAATACGACACCGTTATAAATCGATTAGTGAATGAATATAAGTCGATTCGATGGAAGTACGTAGTCGAATTGCGGGTGGTTCCGCATGATTGCGATATTCGTGTCGAATGGCAATAAACCGATTTTCTATCGATATTATATTTGGGACACGTAATTGGAACCTCGCGATTATTTGATAATCGAGGGTTGTCTACAATTCGAAGATGCACAAACGTGAATAAAAATTATCGATCACGGGTCAAACGCGCTAAAATCCCTAAAAGCACTACCCGATGGGTTATGTCGTACTAGAGTCACGTTCGGTTGATTTTAACCACGAAATTTAATTTGGTTTCGGGATTCGGACGTTCGAGCGTGTCACGATTTATTTATTGGACGTCATCTCATCTTTCAGTAAATTTTCGTTGAGTTCGGAATTTTGAGGAAAAATGTCAGACAAAAAGGAAAATAAAATGAAATTCGGATGGGTAGAGAAATTTGGTTTTTCTACCCTAATTTGGCTTATTTTTTGGGAAATTAGCGCTAATTTCTAATTGGGTGGGCATAGGACTTTGAGGCATGAAGACTTTAGAGGTAAGAGTGATGATGAGCTAGATATTTATCTAAAGCTTTTGATTGGCCTATTCTTTTCTTTCTCTTTCTTTCTCTCTCTTTCTCTCTCTTTCTCCCACTCTCCTTACCGCACGCATTCCCCTCCCTTTCTGCCCATTCCTTTCTCCCTCACATTTCTTATTTCCTTCTCTGCCGCCAACCCCATTTCCCCTCCATCTCCATCTCATTTCATCTCACGTCTTTTCACTCCATCATCCCTTTCACACCAACTTCATCCATCACAGTCACATCACCCCTTCATCTTGCCGCATCATCACCAACGACACCATCACCGCATGCCAGCCACCATCACCTTAGCATCTCATTTCACGCCTGACCACCCCCACAACCCGTGAACTTCACCTCACGCCCAGCACAGCCACTCCAGCACTGCAACCCCACCGCGGCACCACCCCAACGCCAGCAGCCACTCGCCACCAGCTCCGTCCGCCCAGCTCCTCCACCATCCAGCCGAGCTCACCCACTTGGCTGAGAGCTTGAGTGGCCAACACCGCCGCCGTTGAGCCTCTGTTCAAGCCGTGGTTGTTTCATGTTTTCGTCACTGTCGCATTGCCGTCGCCGCAAACCCGCCGCCGTCGAAAACCATGAGTTAACTCCCTAATCTTTGATTAGACCGTTAATTATGCTTAGGGGTGGTTAGATTAGTCTTGATGAAGATTAGTTTTAGTTAATCCTAGATTAGTGTTAATTAAGCTTGGTTAGGTTAGTTAATCATGGCTAGATTAATTAAGTTGGTTTAGTTTAATTAATCGTAATTTACTTAATTAATCGTAATTAGCATAATTAGTGACGGATTAGGCGTTACATAGAATTTTACGCTTATTTTCTTGTATGCAATTATGCATGATTTTGAGTGTTTGCATGTCCAATATTGTGCAATTAATTGCTCTATGGTCCGCTCCGATTTTTTATGTCAAAAGATGGCTTTATAAGCTTTTAAATAGAAAAACAATGAAGTGTCGGGTTTGGGTACCAAAACTTATTTGCTCAACAAAACAATGAAGTTTTAAACTAGGTGCGTGCAAAGTTTGACGGATTAATTTTGAGTACGTGAACACATACGAATTTCTTTCCAAAAGTTTTAAAGAAAAAAAAAGAGGGGGTTACCAAAGATTGTTTCCAAAAAGGGTGGTTGGACAAAGAAATAGAAAAGAAATATGGTGTCGGGTTTGGACGCCAAGTTTTATGTGCTCAATAAAACCGTGAGGTTTCAAACTAGATGCGTGCAAAGTTTGACAGGTTGATTTCAAATACGTGACTCTGTACGAATTTATTTCGGAAGGTTTTGAACAAAAAAAAAGAGAGAGTTGCAAGGTTTATTAGTTGAAAAGGGATTTTGGTGTTCTGGGCTAATTGATGGAAAATAAGAATTGGTTTGATTGATGACGTGATTGCACGGTCACTTAATGGAACCCGTCACTTGACAAGAGTTGGAGGTGATGCCCGATTAAGTTTGAATGCCCCCATGTCAACGGGATGCCGAGTTGCGGTTGGGACAAGATTGATGCTCCTTTATGAAATGCCGTCTAGGTGGGGAGTGCTAGACGTTGCCATGCCTGATGGGGCGGGACGATGCCCGGTTACATTGGATGACCGCCAACTTTTGTGTTGGCCGTGGCCAAGGGGTCGTAATAATCGAACACGTGTGTATGATTGTGCTATTGTGCTTGATTATGGGGCAAATTTGTTTGGCATGGTATGGGAGTCAAAAATAGTTTTACCTTATAATCGGGACCCCTATGAGTGTTTGGAGAATGAGAACCTTGTGTCTTGGTTGCTGATTATGTTTATGGTATTGATAACGGCATATGTGATGTGCTAACCTGTAGGGATGTGCCAAGGCGAGATGATTTTGTTTGTGGTGCCAGTTTAGGCTGCCTTTGAGGCGAATTTGTGTCCTAGTCGAGGCTTAGGTTTAATTCCCTGAGATTTATCTCACCTCATTGTGGTTAAACATTTTCAGGGCCGTAGCGTGGAGATCTACTGAGTGTAGATGTGGTGGGCGCGAGATGCAACACCTTTTGTCCTGGCCCTTTTGAGTGAAGTTGAAGGAACCCTAATCTCCGGTTTTTGAATGGGTTGATAGGAAGTGGCTCCTTGAAAGGTTTTTTTTTTTTTTTGGTCGATCACTCCTTGAGTTAACCAGTTGATAAGGAAATTGTTATTTTTGGGAAATTGTTCCTTGTGTTTACTATCCCTATGTTTGTTTGTTGACCGGGGGTTTATTTAATTCGCTTTCGCATGTGCTTAATTGAAAGATAAAAAAGAATGGATCGGCGACGTGTCTTGGGACGTTGCATTTTTAGTTGACCGCTAAGGGATGTGCGCATGCTCGGGGTTCGGGGCGTGACAAGGATCCTCCGGCGACGGTCACTATGACCCCAGACGGTGTGGCCTACCTATGTGACCCAAATCATGCAGCCTTGTGCGGAGGTTGCCGCTACCTAGATCGCACGGCCTCGGCAACTTCCACGCGGAGTTCATGGTGCGGCGGGTCATTGTGACCAAATCACGTGGAGGTCACAGCACGAGGCCATGATCTAGGTCACGCAATCTAGGTCATGGAGGTTAAGTCGCATGATCTAGTTCATGGCGACCGTCACTGCGGGTCACCCAATGGGGACCTTGCCTTAACCACTCACGTCGGTCTTGTTCAATGGTGCGACGGCCTTCTCACCCTTCATTTTTGCTTGCCTTTCGCTAACCACTCACAGCCATGTCGGTCTTGTTCAATGGAGAAGAAGATGAATAGTCATCAAGGGCAAAATCGGAAAAATAAAAAGTTAGTGAGGATAATTTCAGGAAATATTTTTTTTACTAACCCTAGCTCGGCATGCCCAGAAGGCTAAAAGCCCAAGACAGCTTGGGTTTCAAAAAAATTTCCCGAACACCTACAATTTGGCCCAAGGGGCTTTAGGAAAGCCTTTCCCAAACACACTGAAGAGAAGAAATCAATGAAGTTAACTACAGTCAGTTGAGAGAAGTTTTTAGGAATATAGCAAGCAAGCTTGTCTATAGTTTCCAACTCTCTTATAACTTAACAACCATGCTTACTCCATACCGTTTGCAAAAGTCAACATCTCTTTGCATACCTCGAAGACATCTTTCCTCGAATATTTTGTTGCTCAAAGTAAATTTTGAGACCTTAATTAGGAAAGCTGATGAGGATAATGTGTCACAACCTTTATGAGGCAGCCTTGAAGAGGTTCAACGGATGGCTAGGCAGGCCCAAGTAATCTTCTCACAAAGTGGCACCTATATTTCGCACGGCCCTCTTTAAGCCCTAATAATTGTAATTTGATTTCTTTTATTCATTCATGATTACTTTAGAGTCACCACTAACTACTTATTGAGCCAATTAGGAGTCTAGTAAAGCACAAGAGATCGTTTAACCTCTGTGAATCGGAGATTGGGTTCGGGGAATTGGTTAGCTAGATTGAATTGATGTCAATAAATTGGTAAAATATTTATCTTTTAAGGAAAATTTTTCAATATAAATAATATTTGAATTCTAATAAAGAAATTCAAAATAACAAAAAATAACAATTTAGTTTTTAATTTAATCTTATTTTTATTTATGTATATTCAAATTTAATTATATATTATAATATACATTCAATATATAAATATATTTATTACATATTTTATGTATTTTAGTATTTTAGGTATTTAGTACAATTTAATATTTATAAAATTTTATTAGAAAATGATGAAAGGGGAAGAAAGAAATAAAAAAGAAATCAATTGAAAAAAGAGAGGAAAATAAAATAAAATAGGCAAGAGTGTTGTGAGAGATTTTCATCACATCCATTTGTAAAAAATATTGGTTCATTTATACCGATATATTATTTATATTAAATAAAGTACATATATGATATGAATATATCCGACTTTATTACTAGAATCACCAAAAAATGAATAGAATATACTAAAATTCCTAGATTTCATATTTTATCATATCCAATCCTATCTTACTAGAAATCCGAATGACCAGACATAGTCTTACTTCATAACATGCATGTACATGTTCATGCATTTATAGTTATAAATCATACATTTAAAAGGTTAATAAATACATACAATATATGTAAAGCAATGAACAAATGAAAAAATAAAAAAAGGCAGAAGATAATAATCTAGTCGTAACAATAGAACAAGTCCTTATTATAACACCTTGGGACAAGATTCATGTGAGCGGTCAATAAAAAGTCCATGCGCTTTTCAAATTTAGACTAGTGTATCAAAGGAAATATAAATATGGAGATGTAACATGGTACATAGAAGCCCACCCTAAAATTACCTTAAAATGAGCTTTTAAACCTGAAAAAAATATAGGGAAAATTTCAAATAAGGGCCAAAGTAAAGCCGTTTTCTTAAAAGGGGGCTTAAAGTGGATTTTGTCTTAAATAAAAGCCTGAAGTGGCTAGGTTAGTATTAAATAAGGGCTTGAACTTGATTTACGGCCAACTCTTCACCGGACAGCTTTTTCCAGCAAGTAGGGCATGGGCAATTTTGTCCAAAAAATTCCAACTAGGTAAAAATGCTTTAAAATCCTTGAACAAACAAAAATCCCAAATTGAACTCTCATTAGTTTTTCGTGAAATCGTCAAGTCTTTGAAGCTTGAACTCTAAGTCCGTCGATTCTGGACTGTACCATGTTTTCTTCCTGTCTTCAATGCTAGATGGAATGGATGCACTTACTAATGAGGACAAAGCTCGTGACAATGGGGCGAGGAGGTATTTGGTGTGGATGAAGGACTTGAGTTGGAATCGAAGAACCCAAGCCCCATCTAAACTCAAGAGATGGAATTGACATTCCTCCTCCTTCAACTAATAATGGAGCTTGAGATGACAAGCTTTCAAGGGGAGGATCAATTTGCTGTTGGGGATTGACTTGAAGACTCAAAAACAATTTCACGAAGAACCAATGAGATTTCAATTTGGGATTTTTGTTTGTTCAAGGATTTTAAAGCATTTTTACCTTTGGAATTTTTGGACAAAATGGCCCATTTTTTTGGACAAAATTGCCCTTATTTTTTGGGATAAAATTGCACCTACTCACCGGAAAAAGTCATCCAGTGAAGATTTGGCTGGAAAATAAGTTTAGACTCTTATTTGATACTAACTTAGCCACTTTAGACCCTTATTCAAGACAACATTCACTTTAAATCATTTTTTTGAGAAAGCGGCTCCACTTCGAACCCTTATTTGAAATTTCCTAAAAATATATATATATATATAATTAATATCTTATGTATAGTAAATTATCAACATCTTCGAATTATCACTGCTATCATAATTTTATCAACAACTAAATGAATTAGTAAAATACTACCTTTTCTGAAAATTTTCAAGTTTCATTAGTAATTTAGTACAACCACAAAGCAAAAAAAATTGGGTAGAAAACGATGAAATTGGACCTAATGTTTTTACTTATAGAGGGAGAGGAGAAAACAATAGTGTTAGGAGCAATCCATACCTCCACCTTCAAGAGAGAAAATAAGTGTTCATCTTTACCTCCCGCTTTCATTCAGGATATTAAACTCCGCTTATCAACACGAAGTGAAGTTGCAAGGGGCTTTTTGGTCCATGAAAACGTTATATCTTCTTTTTCAGTGTAAAAAGAAATTAAAATATTTTTTTTACTCCATTTGTCTCAGCAAAAATTTATTATCGAAAAATATATTCCTTGTTTTCTCTGTCCTTTGAATTTTTAGAATAACGAGTGGATGGCAAAATCTTTTATAATCCATGGAATTCAAAAAAAAAATTTACTCTTTTAAAAATTAAAAATTATATTCCATAATATGATTGGACCCCGACACCTCCTGGACTTGGGAACAAGTGCTTGGCCTTGGCCCCCAATGTGCCAAGGCCGAGGACCCCGGCGCCTAGGCCTGAGAGTAAGGTAGTCGTGCCTAGGTTCCTCGAGGGTGCACCAAGGCTTCCAGAGGCTACGGTCCCTTGAGGTAGGGCCAAAATCCCTGGCATTAGGGTCCTTCTAGGCCTAACCCATAGACTTGATGCCTAGGCCTTGGACCATAGTGGTAGGGCGTGAGTCTCCAGGGTAGAGCCTGTGAACAGGGGGCGATGGTGAGTGTTGCGACCCTCAGCTAGATCTGATAAATTTATGGTAATGTTGGTAATCTACTAACCACACTAGAAACACTTCATTAGAGTTGGTAATTTACTACTTTATTTGAATGTCCTTAAAATCCTAGGACACCAATTAGGAGTTTATTGATAAATTCTTAATAGAGTTGTTAATTTATTATGGGCTACCCGACATTTGAGCTCCTAGTCTAATTGATGGGTTGAGTTACAAATGTTCCAACTCAAATTGACCGGTTTAATCGGGTTGAACCATTTCCATTCAACACAAATCTAGCGTCTCATCTCCCACCTAACCCATATTGCTAAAATACTTTCATATTTAACTTAATCTCAGAAAAAAAAATGTTTCTTTTGATTTTTTAACAAATTATATTGCTACAACACTTCCACTAATACAAATCTAGTGGACAATTTTTATAATTTTTTTAAATTTGAGTTTTTTATATTTTTTCTTTGTTCTTTTCCTTTTCATTATTCTAAGTTCCATGAGGGTCATCTGCACACTTCCATATTTAACTTAATCTTGGAAAAAATGTTTCTTATGATTTTTTATAAAACTACATTGCTAGAACACTTCTACATAATACAAGCTTAATGGACAATTTTTATAATTTTTTTGAAAAATTGAATTTTTATATTTTTTTTCTTTTCCTTTTCTTTATTCTAAGTTTTATTATGGTCACCAGCCCAAGCCTCTGACCAGCGAGGGTGCAAATTTTATGAAAGAAAAAGAAAGACAATAAATAAAATAAAATTAAAAAATATATAGAAAATTAAAATTTTTAAAAATGACTTCATTAGGTAACCCATTTATGTTACATTTAAAACTCATTTAAGACCCATTAAATAACTCATTTAAGACCCACTTAAACTTGTTTTTAAAAGCTAAGGGAACCCATTTATAACCCAAATATGAGTTACAATATAGATTCGAGACTCATTTTGCTACTACTACTCTACGGGGCTGATGCTTCCGTTTAGTACGCAGCTTCTTGATGATCAAGGGAAAGAGACCGGGTCAAAATGAAGATTTCCCTTCAGTCAATTGCGTCATAACGTAATTAGGACCGTAATCAGGACCGTCTAAAGATGGACAGAAGATCCGGTTGCTCAAATCCATTCGGACGATCAAGCAGTTTCGATCTCCCGGTTTCTCACTATTCGTCCGGACAAAATGACCCTTCCCCGCGGCTTGTCATACGCAAACTCTCGGGCATTCAGATGGTCGAAAAATCTGACAAACTTACATGAGCCATAGCGGCAAACACTTCAAAACACCGAAGCCAAAGAAATCCGACCTACGCATCGCAATATTTATTTACAACTCGAAAGAACCTCTGCACCTGCTCTACATGATTGAAGAGGCCCGCGTCGGACAGTATCCTAATAACTACACAGTTATGACAGCTTTTGCATTTAACCTGATAACATATCAGTAACGAGGTGTTTGGGTCTCAATGTATCAAGGTTGGTTCTTCAACCAGCCATCCTGGTTAATGAAGTCGTTTGAGAGGAAGTACTGCACTTCTTGAGATGGCAGGTCTTTCATCCATTTCACACGCCCGGATTTGTTGGCGCCCTCTCCCGTGCATCTGACTTCGGCGAATGTGATGTCCTCCCTGCATAATAAGATCCGGATTAGAATTCAAAATAGACCCGACTTATAATATTTTTTTTCCTTTGTTTTTATCCAAAGTGGTTGAGCCCAAAAGTCTGTGTTTTCGTGACTAGGATTTTAGCAAAAAGGTAGCAGATCTTAGTTCTTACTCATGGCCTCGGTAGTTCCAGGCGGACCAACCCGCAGGCACAACGACGTCAGTCATTCTCGTATAGTAAAATAGGACTCTTGAGTACTGCCGATATGCTCTCCCGAGATAGGTGCGGCCTTCTCCCTTTACCCAGCATTGAATGAACACAAATGCGCTTGGATCGTCTGCTCCTTGTCGGCCTTGTGCCGTGATATAACCATCCTGGCCAATGGTGGAGGCTGTGGTCTCCAGCAGGCAATGCTGTTGCTCGATCAGTAGGAGGAGGGTCGCGACTCAGGGTACAGGAATTCAACATTCAGATGAAATCTTCGATTTAATTTCAACCGGCATGTCATTTGTTTTACCTTATACACCGACTGGCCGTGGCCCCAGATGAAATCTATGGCTCCTGAGATGTAGCACTTCACGAAGTAATGTCGGCCTTGCGCATCTCCGAGAGTGTCCTGAATGCCGTGAAAGCCGCACCTGTGAAACGACACCTTGTCTGCAACGAGTAGAGCAGCCGGGGCCCATGTAAGGCTAGTATTGTGTATGTTCGATGTCGCAGCACTGTAGCTGTTCTGCACGTAAAATTTCACATGAACTGCTCTAGCTCGCGGACTATAGTAGGGTCTCATTAGTTATCTGTCGTTGCGAAACATGAGAGAGGAAGAGAGAGGACAAGATAGATATGTTATCGAGCTCATTTCGACCTTGAAGGTAATGTCTGAGGCAACAAAATTATCCGCATAAAGCTGGAAGGTGGCGGCTTCGATGGCGCTCCCCGAATCCCCGTACTCGATGGTGGTCATGTCGCGACCGTCGCCTTGGAGGAAGACGTACTGTTTCTTTCTAGGAACCTTCACCTTTTCGCTGAACAAGCAAGAGAATCATAACTTAAGGTACAGAAAGAAATACGAGTGATTTCATCCTGAACTTACCGGTAGGTTCCCCGTTTGATGAGGATATGTATCCACTGATTGTTATCATCCGGAATGGAGTCGATAGCTTCCTGCACCGAGGAATAATTCCCCGAACCCGACTTGTCCACGTATATGGTGGTCATCGGAACCGTGCGGTCGGATGCGTCGGAAATGGACAAAAGACCCATCATCAAGTGAAGGATAAGGGAAAGTTTGGAAGAAGACATCCAGAAAGAGAGAGAGAAAAGGAGCGATGAGACCGAAAAATAACGCCACTATTCCAACTTTCACTTATAGCAGGACGAGTAGAGGCCTAAATGGCAACATGTGCTAAAATTAAAGAGCAAAAGGAAGATTACCGCATGGGGCTTTGCTAACATTGTTTTTTGGGTATTGTGAGAATAATATAATGTTATGAGCCACAAATTCTTGAATAATTAGGTCCAATAAAAATTTATAATTATTTATGATTTGATTTTTTGTGGTTCAAAATAAATTGTCATTTTCACAGTAAATTAGAAACCGTCACTCAATCATTTCTCTTATAGCATGCAAGTTCGTGCTCATCTTTTCTTTTCTTTTTTGTTGAAAAATAAAAGTACTATAGAGCATACGAAGTAAGGCACCTTGGGCGCATCCCCAGCATTACAAGAAGAGCTAATAAATTAACAAGATAGAGGTAGGAAGTCTCCATATAATAGTCAATACAACATTTGACTAGGAAAAATGAGGAAAATGGGACCTGCTACCTGAACTTCCCATTATAAACAAGACACGAGCAAATGAGGAAAATTTGATCAAAGATGCTAAGAATTTCCAAGCTGCAGAAGAAGAAAAGTCACAACAAGGCTCCCATTTGTTTTGATTTGGAAAATATTTTCCTAAAAAGAATTATTTGTATCACTTAAAATAATTAGCTAATGAAATTTTTTTTTCCATTATCGACAACAATTTATGTTTAAACATTTTAAAAAATGATGAAAAAAGATTTCATTTGGCATTTTTGTAATAGATACAAGCGATTATTTTCTTAAAAATATTTTTCAAATCATTTATTTTCCGCAAGACAAACGCACCCTAGAACACGATGATTGTGAAAGTAAAGGGTGAAAACTCTACGGTCTGTTTGCTAAGCGTGCATTTCTATTACTAGGAACAATTATGTTTAGAAATAGTTCTTTTTATTTATATCCCTAGACAAGGTTATGAGCAGAAGAATGCGTTTAGTAACTACACAAAATTTTTATTTCCAAAATAGTAAAAGAACATAAATACATTTGGTAAGACCTTATAAATTTGCATTCCCAATTTTTTTCATTTAATTATAAAAATGTCTATGGAGACTTAACAATTAATGTTTGGATAAAACTAGACTTTTGGTAAGGGTTTAATTGGTCAAGATATTTTAAGATGATCACTATTTTATAAGTTACAATATGAGGATATTGATAGTAAATGTTGGCTGGGGGAATAGGTAAGGATGAAACAACTGAGGACGGAGGTGATCCTAAAGTTGGTGCGCTTATTTGAACAAACTATCAAACCTTCAAACAAATGAAATCAGAAATCCATGGAATACGAGCTTATTCAATTGCTATGAACACAAGACAAATAGTAATGCAAAAGACTTATTTAGAATCATCTAATTTTTTTATTAAAACATAATTGCAGATGATTTTAAAGGATATGTCCACTAGAATCTTAAGGGAATAATACGTCTTCTTTCAGTAGAGTCATCAAGCTGTCGCGATCTAACATTGTCTCTAGAAGAAAACAACATTAAAAAAACCATGTGATAAAAATTTTAAGAGCTTATTCAATTTTGTATTTAATTTTGATCAAAATATTTTCACATTTTTTATGCTAAACAATTCTAAACTAGAATTAACACTAAAATCTAGTAAAACTATTCAAAATCTAATTTCTAAATTATTTCCTAAATTTCTGAATTTTTTTATTCCAAAAAATGATGACTCGGATTGGGTTGGGAGACCTAGACTAGATGTAGATCTCACTCATATCGTGTGTTGGTTTTTTAAAGGCGAACATTGGATTATGCTAAACTTGTTTTTCTAAAATTATATTCTTTCTCTTTTTGTTCCTAGGAACAAAAAAGTAATTTTTTTTTTTTACTTCTTGTTTTTGTATGAAATTTATTCCTAATTTTTTTTACTTTTTTTTTATGGAAAATCTATTCCCGAATCACTAATCTATTTTGGGAAATTGAAAAATTAGCTGATGTACACAAATAGGATTTTGTTCTTTTTCTATTTTGGAGAACCAAGAAAGAGAAAAAAGAAGAAGTAGAAATGTTACTGAATATGCCCTAAAAAGCTGGGAAGATTTTCGTGTCAGTACAATTTCAAAGTTGCTGGTAATTTTTCCCGATTTTATTGGTTAAACAAGAATATGACTGATAATTTGCATAGACAAAGTCGCGATTCATAATATGGTCATTGACATCGAAAGTAGCATTTCTTATTATCATGTGTCGCACATGTTTTATTTAGTACTTTTGTCGTGTAGGCAATTATCACTATAATCTTCTACGTCGATAATGATAATTACAGTCATTTGAAAGTTTTCGCCAAAAAAGTACATAAAAGCTCGTCGATGAACACATTTCAATTTTAGCAACTCATTTCATCAGTAGCAAGTGAGCTAGTCTACCGTTTCAGCTTTCTCACTAAGGGCTTACTTGGTTACGTGCCAAATGATGCTTGATTCTATTCTTTTGTTCTCTGGAATTTAAAAAAAAAAAAAAAAAAAACATAAATCTACTTGTTAACTTTTTTGTTTTCAGGAACAACGGGAACAAATTTGTCCTAAAGAATAGATTTGGAACAAAATTAATAAATAAAAACAAATTACTTCTTTGTTTCCAGGAATAACTCCAAAATCAAGCCTTTTCATTTATTTTATTTTATTTTATTTTTTTCCTTTTCTTTTTCTTCTTCCCCTTATCGGTCGTCGGCCATAGCCGAGGCCGTCGACCTACCAAACGAGGGCTAGTGACCTTACTGGAGCCCTGTTGGCCGTGAGAGGCTTGGCTTATTGGGGTTGGCAAGGCTCCTCTAAGGCCAACGATTGATAAGAGGAAGAAGAAGAACAAAAAGAAAAAAAAAAAATGAAAAAATGTAAGAAAATTATTTATAAATTAAAAGAAATTCGAAGTCACAAAAAATTTGAAAGTCTTACCTAACATATTTCTATTTTAGGAATAAAATTTTTATATAATCACCAAACGTCTTCGAATACTCAAAAATTCGTCTAGAGAACAAAATCAGAAAAACTATTTCTTAGTAAAAATTATTTCCAAGAAGAGAAGGTTACTAAGGGCGCGTTTGGTAACACTTTTGTTTTCGGAAACAATTTCTGATAAAAAATAATTTTTTTATTATGTTCCTAGGAATAATTTCTAAGCATTTTAAACCATTTGGTAACTGTCCAAAATTTAAATTTATGGAATATAATTGCGTTTGGCACCATCCTCAAATTTTCTATTTCAAATCTTTTTTTTTTTAATTTTTAAATAATTTTATTACTTTTTTCCTTTCTTTCTCTTCTTCTTCTTCAAGGTTGCTAGTCGCCGACCTTGGGATGATCGGCGACCGGCCAAACGAGGGTCGACAACCTCACCGAAGCGTCAACAACCCTTAGCAAAGCCGTGCCTCGT
This sequence comes from Eucalyptus marginata, assembly GCA_014182565.1. NCBI lineage: Eukaryota > Viridiplantae > Streptophyta > Magnoliopsida > Myrtales > Myrtaceae > Eucalyptus > Eucalyptus marginata. The sequence continues at coordinate 26,449,122 of CM024586.1, forward strand.
CGATTGAGACTCGCCGGCAGCTAGGCAAGGCTTGGCCAAGCCATGGCTAGGTGAGCAGCCTTGCCTAGATCCGGCGAGGCCGAGCTCACCCAGCAATTGGCGAGGCTCGACCTCGCCAGATCTGGGCAAGGTCGAGCCTTACTGGTGGCCAGGCGAGGCCTAGGCGAGCTTGCCGGACCTCGCCCTAGCCTAGCGAGCCTCCAACGAGCTCGTTGGACCTCACCCAACTGGTCGCTAACAACCGGCGGCGATGGATGGTGGACGGCGGTGGTGGTGAACGGCAACGACGGCAATTGAAGAAGAAGAAAGAGAGAAGAATAACAAGGAAAAAAAAAAAGAGGGAAAAATATGTTGGTTGATTCTAGAATTGTTCGTAGGAATAAATAATCGACTTTTTTTTGCTTCTTGTTTCTATTCCAAATCTACTTCTAGGAATAAAAAATTAGAAATTTGTTCTCGGAAACAAAAATTTTACCAAAAATTTTACCAAACGGATTTTTATTCCAAATCTATTTCCGATAACAAAAAAATAGAAATTATCACTATTTGGCAAGTTGCCAAATAGACTCTAAAGGTACCCTAACTTAACAATCATGCTCTACTCCATACAGTTTTCAAAACTTAAAATCACTTTGCGTGCACGAAAACACCTTTCCTCGATATATTTTGTTGTTCAAAGTAAATTTGGAGACCTTGGTTAGGAAAGATCCTAAAGTTAATGTGCGTTGCAACCCTCCCGAGGGAAGCCTCGAAGAAGCTTAACGGGTCGCCAGATGGACCCAAATAATCTTCTCGCGAGGTGGTGCCTGCATTTCTCACAGACCCTTCTAATGAGCCTTACCATTCGCAATTCGGTTTTTCTTCAAGGTCGCCACTAACCATTTACTAAGCCGACTAATGCACAGGCATGAGAGAACGATCGCTTTGTCTCGGCGAACCAGCTTCTAAATCGGGGATTTGGTCACCAAGATTAAACTAACGCCAATGGATTGGTTATTTTTTTTCCCTCTACTAAGAAGAACTTTTCGTTCAATTTTGAGTGACTTTTAATTCCTAACATGCATCTACATGTTCTTTCATTTACGGCTGTAAATCAAACATTTAAAATGTTAACAAATTCAGACAATACATGAAAAAATGTGAACAAATTAAAATGTAAAAAATGTGGCATAAGAACACCCCAAATGCCGCAACTTGACACGGGGGACACATAAGTGCCAAAATTTCCAAAAGGTATATTCAAGTGCCAAAATCGGAGGAAAAAAGAATACTTAAGTGTCAATAGCATGAATTTTTTATCAAACAACTGATGTAACTTTTCCGGCGAGAATTTTAAATGACATGACATTTCTTTAAATAAAATATAACCACGTAAATAGGGTGAACAACGTCGTGCTATCCACGTGGACTAGGCGAAACGACGCTAAACGACGTTATTTTAGCACTTAAGTGATCATTTTCACTTAAATATTCACTTTTAACCACGAGTTGCACTTAAATGATCACTTACCTTATAACTTGACATTTAAGTGATCCTTTTTTAATCATGATTTGATACTCAAGTGAACATAGAGGCCGACATCGTTTTAGATGAGGATTGTTGGGTGAGCCACGTAGATTGGTTTTATTAATAAAATAACGTTACGTTAGATTTTTGGCAAGCTCGCCGGATTGGACACTTAAATGTCCAATTGTTTTTTTTTTTAAAGTGACAATTAATTATATCTTTTGGAAGTTTTGGCACTTATTTGTCTCTCGAGTCAAGTTGTGACACTTGGGGCATTTTTTGCCCTAAAAAAGGCGTCATAAGTAAACTACATTTTTAAATATGAGCTTTCAAACATGAAAAAAATAATCTAAATAGTATCCTACGTGTACACGTAAAGGCATATTATGTAAATATAGTAATTTTATTTTAATGGCTCTCAAATTGTGCTTAAGAGGAAACTTAATGTACTCTAAATCATGGAAATATGTAATTTTACCCTAAACGCCAGTACAATCCTAGATCTATGTGACACTTTGTGAATATGCAGTCTAAGATGATTAACGTGCAAAACATAATCTCTTTTATTGTTTTCTCTTTTATGGCATAAAAAAGGGAACCAAATATACAATCATGGGAAGAAATGTGTAATTGTGGAAACTCACTATATACGCAATTCAACTATCCTAATGGGCTACAAAAACATTCATTCACAAGAATCCTAATTTTCCTAGCATGGAAATTATTATGATGCAAAGAAAATGCAAAAACATGCAAAATTAGCTATATGCTTGAAGATACAAACGTGAATTTTTCCAAACATGCAGAAATTCAAGACACAATTTCTTAGATTGCAGATTTCATGATTAATCTAAACATGCAATTCATTAACCATGTCCCAATTATAAATTTCAACTGTATTCTATAGATCCTGTTCGTGACTTCTAAAACTGCTATGTATCTCACTCAGTGCACATCAAAAATGAAAAATCCCTAAGGGCCTATTTGATAAGGATGCGTTTGGTAACTATTCTATTCTCGAAAATAATTATTACTTAGAAATAGTTTTTTTTTTTAATTTTATTCCTTGGATGAGTCTCTGAGCATTCGAAAGTATTTGATAATTGTAAAAAATATCTTTTCCTGAAACAAAAATGCGTTTGGTACGACTCTAAAATTTTTGTGACTTCAAATTTTCTTTTAAATTTTTATAATTTAATTACTTTTTCTCTTATTTATTTTTTCCTTTTCTTCTTCTTTTTCCTCTGGCCGATCGTTGGCATCGTCGCCTCAGGGGAGGCCTTGCCCAGCCATTGGCAAGGCTTGACCTCACCAAGCCATCGCGAGGTCGGCCTCACCGAGGCCTGGCAGGCTTCGACAAGATCTTGTTGAATCTTGCTTGGACAATTGTCGGCCATCGCCGTGGTCAGTGATTGGCTAGAGGAAGAAGAGGAGGAAGAGAAAAAGAAAGAAAAGGAAACAAAGAAAATAAAAGAGAAAAAAATAAAATGGTTTGGACTTGATTTTTAGTTGTTCTTGAAAACAAAGAAATAATATTTTCTACTTCTTGATTCTATTTTAAATTTATTTTCGGGAACAAAAATTTTACTAAACGGATTTCTACTCCTAGGAACCGATTGTTGCAAAGAGTAGATTTGAAACAAAATCAAAAAGTACAAAAATATTACTTCTTTATCTCCATAAACAATTTTAGAATCAAGACATTTTCTTTTCTTTTCTTTTTCTTTTTCTTTTCTTTTTCTTCCTCCTCTAGCCAATCGCTAGGCTCGGCAATGGTCGGCAACCTCGCCCAACCATGGAGAGGCTTGACTTCACCAAGGGTCAGCGACGTTGCCTGCCATCGCCAAGACTTGGGGACCGGTTAGAGGAGAAAGAAGAAGAGAAGCAGAGAGAGAGAGAGAGAGAGAGAAAATTCTCATAACCAATTAAAAGAGATTCAATGTAAAAAAAAAAAAAAAAAATTAGAGAATCGTACCAAACGCATTTTTGTTTTTTTAAATTCCAAGAAAAAAATTTTATGTAGTTATCGACACGTTCGATTCCTCAAAAACTCGTCCAATGAATAGAATAAAAAGAAATTATTTCTAAACATAAATTGTTACCATGAACAAAATAGTTACCAAACAAACTATAATTAGTTTGGAAGAGCAAGCTAGAGAATTTTTTACTAGATGGCATCCTTTTGCTTTGAACAAAGTGCATATTACTGAATTTTTTTGTACATAATTTTGTTAAACCCTATTTTTCCTCCAAACTAAAGTAGAATAACATTTAAGGATATTGACACAAATAGTCCCTAAATTTTGACTCGATGTACCATGTAGTCCCTAAATTTTTAATTTGTTTGATTTGGTTTCCAAACTTTTGTTGCATGTTCAAACTAGTCCCTAGACAATATGAAAATGCTCAATCCCTAAACTTGAGTTAATGAAATGATGACATTGCACATTTCCATATAGTCCAAGTAGTAGTTTGATCATGTACAAAAATTATATGGACCATATTGAATAAATTATAAATCTATAGATCATATTTCAAATTGGGCTAAAATTTAGGCATCACAATAAATAGAATAAAAGTTTTGAGACCACATTACTCACTAAATGAGAGTTTAGGAACCATTTATATCATTTTCCCTAACCTTTAAGCTCGGTTATGCTAGGGATGAGGATGGGTCCCGGTTCTAGAGAGGCTGGTTCTGGTTCTCAATTCCATTTTTTTTTTTTTAAATTGACGGTTCCTGGTTTGGATCCCGGTTTCAATTGGAACTGAACCGTAATTGGGATTACCCTTCATCGAAACCTAATTTTTCTTCTCTTCTTCACTTTCGCTTCTTTCTATTTCCTTTGCAACACTCTGCCCCATTTTTTCTTCTTTTCTTCACTTTCCATTCTTTCTATTTCCTCTACAACGCTCCACCCTTGAGTCACCAATGACATCACATTGCTCGCCGTCCTCGATGTCCTCACTACTTGCTGCCCTTGACATCCTTACAGCTTGCCGCCCTCAATGCCCCCGTCATGACCCATGATGTCGCCGCCGCTGCCGCTGCTCCAGTTAACGACGCTTCTAATTTGCTATCGCGTATGCCGCCTCCCAACAATGAGCTACTAACAGGCTACCACCATGATGCTGCTATTATTCCATCGTTGGCAGTTCTCAACCTTGCCCACTTCTCCAATCTCTCCCTACTCCTCGATCACATCCTCCTCGATATCTTCTTCATAAGTTCATAAGCTCTCTCTCTCTCTCTCTCTCTCTCTCTCTCTCTCTCTCTCTCTCTCTCTCTCTCTCTCTCTCTATCTATGTTTGTGGGTATCTCTATCTGGGTTTTCTTTCTTTTGTCTTGTTTTCGTGTCTACAAGTGGAAAGGTCGAAGCTTGAGCCGAGCTCGAGTGGTCGATGGTTTTTGTGTCTATGGTAGTCGATGGTTTCGAGGATGTGGTTGAATCGGTGTTGAATGGGCATGGGCACCAACATGCATAAAAAATTAACTCAATATAAAGAATTAGCAAAACAAGGAGCTGCTAACACATAAAAACCAATTCAATGCATAATTAGAGAATGATATAAAAGTTTTGCTAGGTTTTTGGTTTCGAACATCTAAGAAGGATATCAAAGTGAGATTAAGGAAGAGATTGTAGAAACTCGAAAAAGCCGTCCTCAGTGTGACTTCACAAATTCAATCTAGGAACTTCAAAGTCCCATTCCTCCATTAATAGGGCATAGAGAAAACCAACTCCCTCATCGAACGCACATCAATGTAAGCCCCCACAAATCATGATGTTGCAAAAATCCAAAACATATCATTCTTGCTCCGAGAGTAAATTTATGTCAAAAATCCCCCACCACAACAAACCAGAGTTCTAGATTAAGAGACTATTCCCATAATCAACATTGCGAAAAGGCAACACTGAATGAGTGAAAACAGTAGGGGGGAAAAACCCAAACATGGACCAAATGAAGAAAGGGACAGAAAAGTGATCGAACAGGATTCCCCTCACACCAATCTTTGTTCTTTGTCTCTATACATTCAAAAGTGATCGAATAGGATTCCCCTCACACCAATCTTCGTTCTTTGTCTCTATACATTCAAAATGTTAAGATAGGTTACAGAGTTTTGTTCACATCACATGATCTTGTTTGCATCTACATTTCTCTTGTAAATATCATCTGGATGTAGCTTTTTATGACAGAAGGTGGTCGACATTTTTGTTTTTGTCATCGTCTCTAGCTTCTCTACACCAATCTTTTATCCATGCTTATTTTCTTAGTTAATGTAAATGTTTGATCTTTATTTTGAAATTTCTAACTATATTCTATTATTGTTGTGTATGTGTGAAGTTAATGCATCAAGATAGCACGTCAATGGAGATGGAGGGATGTGAAGAGATAACTTCGATCACGGAATTGGAATTGTCTAGCAATGAAAATGAAGGAGAGCCATCCCTACCATGAGTGCCACAAACAAGGTTCTCGGTTCTCGTATTCCTCCTCAAGATAAGAAATATACATCTAAACACTAGAATCATTATGCGAGAATCAATGATAAGGATGGAAGAACATATTAAGTGAAGTGCATTCATTGCGGGTAAGTGTTTAAGTATTGTGTTGCTAATAGTAATTCTGCAATGAGGAAGCACTTGACCACGAGCAAAAAGTTTCCTTGCAATGTAGATAAGATGCAGATATTCTTTGCACCACATAATGTAGACATGGCTGGTAAGGTAGGGGGATTTTTTAGTATTGGTGGCGTCTTATCGACGTGGTCGTTTAATCAAGAATGTTGTAGGCCAATACTTGCTTGGTTTATCATAATTGATGAACAACCTTTTTCCTTAGTTAAACGTGTTAGATTTAATGATTTTGTTAGTGAGTTACAATCTCTCTTCGAACCTTTATCACATTTTATAGTGGCTAAAGATTGCATGAAATTGTATTTCTATGAAAGAACTTGTTTGAAGACTTATTTTGGAAAGATTAATTCTAGGATCGCACTTACAACTGATATATGGAGTTTCATTCAAAACCTGAATTGTTTATGTCTCACTACATATTTTATTGATGAAAATTGGAAGTTGTGTAAAAGAATCATCAATATGTGGTGATGCATAGTCTTGGGATAAGGAGATTAGGAAAATGGTGGAGAAATGCATCCACAAGTGGGGAATAAAAAAAATGAGTCCACAATCATCGTGGATAATGCTAGTTCAAATGATATTATAATTTGTTATTTGAAGGAAAAACTTTTAGAGAAATTTTGTAGATGTTAGATGGTATTCTTTTGCACATGAGGTGCACGGTTCATATATTAAATTTGATTATGAGAGATGACTTGACTACAATCTGTGACTTTACTGCATGTATCCGAAATGTGGTTATGTATGTGAGGAGTTTTCTCATGAGAGTCAAAGTATTTCAATCTTGCATTGAGAGTGAAAGCATTACTTACAAGAGTTCGATTATTCTTGACGTTGCCACTAAATGAAATTCTATATTCCTCATGTTAGACACATCCATAAAGTTCAAAAAAGCTTTTGAAAGTATGGAAGAAGACAATCTATCTTTTGCAAGTGAGCTTAACCATGATATTCCTAAAGATGATAATTGGGAAAATGCTATTATTCTTTTGGAATTTCTAAAAGCATTTTATGATACCACCAATCGGATGTCGGAGAGTTCATATATTACTTCGAATGATTATTTCGAAAGGATAGCTCTTTTGTATATATATTTGAAAGATGCGGCAGATGCTTCAGATCCTAAGCTTTAAGTTATTGATGCGAAAATAAAAGAAAATTTTAACAAATATTATGGAAGTTTGGATAAAATAAATATAATGGTATTGATTGTGGTTGTGTTAAATCCTAGAGACAAGTTAAGTTTTTTGTATGGACAAATTTATGATGATGAATTGAAAATTAAAGAGATGCATTACATGGTGAATGATGTATTGGAGCGTTTGTATGAATTTTATGAGCAATCTTCTCTTACTTCAAGTGATTGAAATTTTGGTAGTCACAGTTTGAGTGCAAGTAGTGGTGGTTCCAATGTCGATGCAGGTGGTAATGAAGGTATAAAGAAATATGATGCCCGGAAGAAATGTTTTTGCACTCGAACCAACAAGGATGTGGTAACAACAATTCCAAGCTTGGTGAGTATCTTGAAGAAAAAAATGAAAAAGTCTTTGATCTTGATCTTTTGGTGTTGGTGGAAGACTTGTAGCTCAAAATATAAGATTCTTTCTTTGATGGCTCAGGATAATTTGTTTATTCCCATAACTATTGTTGTTTCAGAGTGAACTTTTAGTACAATAGGTTGTGCGCTTGATGGCTTTCAAATTCTTTAACTCCCAAAATAGTTGATGCTTTGATTTGCACTCAAGATTGGTTGAGAGCCATCCGTGTGCTGATTAATTTTGAAGAGTGCATCAAGAATGCAGAAAAATTTGAGTTGGAAAAGTGATGTTTATATCTCTATATATTATAATTCCTTTTATATATCAAATAAGTGAATATTTTATTTAATCTCTTCTTTTTCTTTTTCTTTTTAAGATATGAATTGTCTTAATGAAGAAATTATTGTCGGTAAATAGAATTTACTAATTAAAGCGGAATGAATATATGTGGCAAGGCATCTAATACTTATTTTAGTTTACCAGCATCTCCCATTATACTTCCATCCGATGGCTTTAGTTCTCATATATGGATTGATTATATAGTCAAGTTGAGCATCGTATTATGCTCTTTTCTATATGCTCCAAAAGATATTAGTTCTCATCATGTTCAAGGAGCACTTACTCGAATTGCAATGCCAGCCTATCCTGCATATGGCTAATTTTCAGTTGCAAAGAAAACATTGTAGTTGTAGTTGTGAATAACCGATATGCGACACTTTAATTTTAAATTTAAAGCTATTATTAAGTTATTAATTATGATTGTTGTTTCTTTTGATTTCAGGTGATCAAACTTTCGAACAAATTCTCATGAATGTTTAAAGACCAAAAGCTCATCTTTCTTTCCTTTTTCCTGTTTCCTATTTTCTCTATGGTCCTAAATATTGTCTTGATCGACATGCTAGTCCCTCGTGAATTCTATTGCATATCGATTCACACAATAGTTTCTAATTTTAATTGTATTTATTTGAGCCCATAATGCTAAGTAAATAGCAACTCCAATGGGCACTGTGCATTTGCTCCTTGGGAAACAACAATGAAGTCTAGTGATTGAAACTTAGCTCCTTTGGTATGAATGTCCTTCATTTAAAATGTTTAAATTGACAAAAGCAGGATTAAAAGGAGTTGGTGATGTCCTCTTACACGGCAGCAACATCCGGGTAGGTCGCTCTGACAGAAGCCTTATGTCTCTATGGGTCTGTGTGACGATCCCCCCGATTTTAGCTCCTGATATGCTTTTTTAAGACTAAGGTAATCACTTGGCAGGTTTGACATGTTGGCATATTCAGCAGAATACTACTATAGCAAGTTCTACACCCAAAGGATCGTCACACACACCTTGCTTGCTCTGACGGAAGCAAGGTTGGTCGCGCTCTCTCTCTCCGATATAAGTTCATACAATTCCCCTCATTTTCGGATTTTTCTTCTTTTCATTTAATGACATTAATTCTTTCATAATTTTGGGAACCATAATTGAGTCGATCGAGAGATTCAAGTCTTTAAATTTTAGTTTGTAATCTAAAACTTTCTATGTTTAAGAACAATTAACTTATTAGCTATGAGATTGGAAAGGGGAAATACCTCTTGCTTTTAGATAGTCTTTACAATTAGAGAGTATCCGTTAGTGATCCATAATAAGTATTCCCGTTGCCTTGTAGAAGTATAGTAAACCTAGTTATGTGCTTCGGGTCTGAATGATTTTGAGGTATGTCTCTTAAGTATTATCGCTAAAACGATCTTGTCTATACAAAGCAATCAGATGATGAGTTGGTTCATTTTAGATGGTGCCTTGATATTATTCCACAAAATTGCTCTGAACTTGAGGTTAGTGTTTTTAAACGTCAAATTTTTGTTAGTGCTTTTTCTGGACATTGTTGTTTTGCCGTCGACGACGCCGCCGCTGTTCAGACTTCGATGATGAGCAAACCATGTGTCCAAGCCACCATGGAAAAGAGTCCCATGAGCAACTTAGACATAATAATATTGTTCTATTATGGCCTTGCTCTTGCTTGCCAATACTCATATTTGCAATTTTAATGCTCTTGTTTTTATGGTCTAATTTGTTCTATGGTGTCATAAGTCCATAAATCCCCTGATACAAAGTTCCAAAACAATATTTATGGCCTAGTGAATTTTGATCCATTTCAATGCAAACTTTTGTTCAATTTCCTATCTTTTATTTAATTGAATTCCTTGCTAGGAATTCTTTTTCCTCTATTGATAGTTTTGTTTATTTTGTATTCTCTTCGATGAATGACAAGCTTGCTTATTATTATTGCGTTCATTTTCATTTTATCTAACTAAAAATGAAATGAAAAAAAGAAGTTGTTGAACTATGAAACCGATCTTGGAACTTGTAGTAGGGTAAGTTCATATGGATAAATTCTAGATTCTAAAAAATGAGGAATCTATACTTGAGGGTAGGTTTTAGGTTCCAAACGGAACTTAGAAGGAACCTGAAATCGCTCATCCTTAAGTTACGCCATGTCAGATGCCACGTTGGATGTCAACCATGCTTACTAATGGGCTACTTAGGGTGCGTTTGGTAACATTTCTGTTTAAAAATTGTTCTAGGAAACATAAATAGAAAAAAGTGTTTCTGTTCCGGGAAACAATTTTTGAACAAAAAAACGCATTTGGTAAACTTGTTCCGGGAATAAAAAATGAACAAAACACGTTTAGTAAATTTGTGTTTTTTTTTTCTTTTAATTTTTTAATATTTTTATTTTCTTTTTTTTTTTCTTTTTTTTTTTCTTTTTTGGCGGGTCGCCGGCCTCGGCCATGGCCGGCGATCGACCGACGAGGGCCGGCGGCCTCGCCTTAGCCGGGCGAGCTCGGGCTCGCCCAAATTCGGCGAGCCCGAGCTCGCCCGGCCTTGCCCCGTGCCGGTGAGGCTCGGCCTCGGCCGGGGGCCGGCGATGCTCGATGAGGTTGCCGGCCCTCGATGGCCCGTCGCTGGCTATTGCCGAGGCCGGCGACTGGCCAAAGAAAAAAGAAGAAGAAAAAAAAGAGAAGAAAAAGAGAGGAGAGAGAAAAGTTGTTCTTAAAAATTGTTAAAATAAAAACACGTTTTTTTATTTATTGTTTATTCCAAATGTGTTCCTGGGAATAAAAAATAGATTTAGAATAAAAAAAAATAAACGCGTTTTACTTTTTTTTTTGTTCCCGAAAGAAAAAAAAAGAAATTTTGTTTATAAACAGAAACAAAGAACATTTACAAACAGGCCCTCAAGGCGAAAATGTCCGTACGGTGTTTGCGTGGGTAACGATGCTCCAGCCCAACATTCATTTAGGCCATAACAATGGGCCGGCTAAGTGGGCCTATTGGCCCAATAGCCGTTGCAACGGGAAGAGGCCCAAGCCGTGGCAATTTCGTGAATTGGGAACCCCCCTCGCGCCTTAAACCCTTGCCTTATTGCTTCCTTCTTGGTTCCGGCGAGTTTTCGCTTAGCAGGGAGCAATGAATGTCCGATGAAATCGTGGAAACGAGCGAGAAAAATTCGAACTTCGTGACGACGAGACTTGGGTTTTCAGTTTGACCGAAGTTGAGATCGTGGGTAGCTTCAGAGGAGGTTCTGCACGCACTCCAATGGCGCTTCATATGCTCGCGAGGAAGTTCTTGCAGAGAGCTCCGCCCCGACAGGTGATTTTTTACGTGGGAAGTCGGAGATTTCGCGGTCTGTTCGTTGGATTTAGTTATTTGGATGAGTTTGCGGTGATGGGTCGGTTGTTGTTTGTACTTTCGTGGAGAGAATGGAGTGGGAGCTGTGTCGTTGACTTTTGCCATGTGGGATAGTGCTACCTAGGCGCTGCAAGGTTAATGGGAAGTAGAGAGATTTGTGGAGGTACCTTGATGAAATCTTGGTGGTGACTCGACGGTGAAATGCCTTATTCGAGTTGGTATTTCTTGTTCCGGTCTGGGGTCTTTGGTGTTGCTTGTGTGTGTTGTGAGAGGTGAAACGTTCATCATCTACGTTCTAATAGCCTTTAAAGACTACCATAATGTCTAAGGGCTTCACCTTGATGTTCCAATTCAGAATCTTTTTGGACTGACCTGTGCTTCCGAACATGCTTATGTTGGTCCGATAATGCGATCGATTGTTTTGTTTTTCTTGGACTTCGTCTTGAGTAGTGTCCATATGTTTTAACTCATCTCAGTTAGCTTTTTCAATCAATGTGATGCTCAAGAGTTTCTTTTCAGCTTCAGGCGATCAGTTCCTGTTCATTTTCTTCCAAAAGGATGATTGATGTTGGACAGCCAACTCCAGCAACCCATCCTGAGGTACTTCTACTTTTCTTCTTTATGGTCTTTTTTTATCTTGCACTGTTGCTGCTTTCATCAATGCATGGGTATGCTTTTCGAAGGATGAGTGGAGTATATGGCGCTATGCTCATCTACCACAAACCCTTGCACGTCCACTTGCTCGCACACACAAAGACAAGCACAGGCCCCTGTGCACAGTCTGGTGTATGGTGCATCAATGAAATTACACACCCAAGAGTCAATTCCTACCTCCAGATAGGTGGAGTTGTTAGATGACTCTTGGGGATGAAGTAGCAATGAAGGTGCAGCATTGACAATGACTCCCATTAGCCAATGTTTATAAATTATTATCATTTACAAGAATTAAGAACATCATTCGGTTCTACATGTAGTTACTAAATGAGGGAGAGATTACACCTGGCATTACTGCAGAGGAATACATTTCAAGACGGAACCAGTTACTGGATCTTCTCCCAGAAAAGGGTTTGGCCATCATCGCAGCTGCTCCCATAAAGATGATGACAGATGTCGTGCCCTATACATTCCGACAAGATGCTGATTACTCATATATCACTGGGTGCCAACAACCAGGTGGCATCGCGGTTCTAGGTCGTGAGTGTGGTTTATGCATGTTCATGCCAGAAGCAACACCTCAAGTATGCCCGGTTTTCTATAAAAGAATTGGCTTAGTACCTTTTCACGAGTTATTTTTCTTAGGTTGGCTAGAATCTTTGTCAATCATCACACATGATGTAATACATTAGAATAGTCTTTGTTTAAAATGGATCTATTTGTTTGATACTCTGCATGCTCCTGTAATCTCTGATCAGCCTTTTCTGTATCAGTGTATATGTGGATACTGAGATTGTAAGAGGACGGAGTGGACCATATCATGTGCATTTCAAAACTATTACAGATTTCCATTTTTTGTGTTGGGAAATAGGATTCAGTTTCAAGCCTGATAGATTTTCCTTATGAACCCTCAGGATGTCCTTTGGCAAGGGTATGTTGCTGGACTTGATGTGGCATTGGAGATATTCAAAGCTGACTCAGCATACCCAATGAGCAGATTACCTAAGGTGGTATCTTTGAAAAACTAGTAAACTTAGAGGTTGCTTTTATCATCATTGCTCAGACTCAAGCCGGAGTGAATGTAATTGTTTATGATTGAATCTTATTTTTTAGTGACTATATAAGTTGCTGACTGCAGATTCTCTCAGAGATGATTCAGCAAAGCTCTAGGTTGTTCCATAATGCGAATACTGCTGTACCTGCATATACAAATTTAGAGGCATATCAGTTAGCAGCCAGCAAAGGCAAAGTGAATAACTTATCTGCTTATACACACGAATTACGGTGGACAAAATCATCTGCACAGCTAAAGTTGATGAGGGAATCAGCATCTATTCCTTGCCAGGTACTTCCATGCATTTAGATGCTCAGGAAATAGAAAAGGAAAACCTTGCAAATCTAGTATTATCCTTTTGGCAAATTCTTTTGTTTTTTGGATTTTTATTATTGCTACCTTCAGAGTTTTCAGTTGAATATGTGACCTGATGAAATGAGAGCTAGGTGTTGATTTCAAGTGATTAGTAAGGACAGTCAATCTATCTTGTAAACTTAGAAAGTAATTTCTTGATTATGATTCTGTGAAGATGCACCAATGTGAGTTAACCTCTCACCCGTCGCTTGTTGGAAACTTTATTGCAATCTTTGTCATCATCACTTGCTCTGACTCGCTACTTCAGAAGGATTTGGTACATTCATCTTTGTTAACAACGTTTTGTTTCTGCTCTCAAAGTGTCTAGGGAGTGAAGAGATAAAAGTACTTCTTATATATGCTATTGCCCATCTAAGGTTCCTTTGTTTGATATGTCTACACCTCATCCTTGAACGCTGTTTGCATTTTGCTATGAACACTGATATACAGCTAGGGTCATTCTCACACTAGAATTTGTGCTTGAACCATGAGGTACATGGATGACGTGAATACAGTAACCAGTTTGTCTTTTGTTGTGTGTGTGTGTGAGAGAGAGAGAGAGAGAGAGAGAGAGAGAGACTCTGAGTGAATACTTTTGTCAGTAGTTGTGTTTCATCTAAAAATTAGTTTGTCATGGAAACTTCTCATGTATTTTTCACTAATGTGTATCTCCTATTTCTAGGCTCTTTTGCAGACAATGATGCATTCAAAAGTGTACCCTCATGAGGCTATGCTTTCAGCAAAGTTTGAATATGAATGTAGAATGAGAGGTGCTCAGAGGATGGCGTGAGTGTTTTCATTAACATCAAAAGAAGCTTATCATTATCGCTATAATGCCTCTTCTGTATATTCTATTATAAAGTATCTAACGCATGCATCAGACTGGTGTCAAAATTTGTGCTTATCATATGAAATATGTGCAATGAAGTGAAGCAATTGACAGATGCTTCTTCAATTTCTCTTTTCCAGATTCAACCCTGTTGTAGGAGGTGGGAACAATGGAAGTGTGATACACTATTCTCGAAATGATCAGAAAGTGAGATCCATTTCCATCAGCTAATCCAGACCTCCAACATTCTACTGATAATACCTTTAACATTATGAATACTCTTTGCAGATTGCAGATGGGAACCTTGTCTTGATGGATGTTGGATGTGAGTTGCATGGCTATGTCAGTGACCTAACTCGCACCTGGCCTCCCTGTGGCAGCTTTTCACCTTCTCAAGTATGCAACAGCAAGCTCCCTCCCTCCCTATCTCTCTCTCTCTGAGGCTTGGTTGTTGTTGTTGTTGTCATTCCTGTTGATGCATGCCGTTACTAAAAAAATAAGGATGAACCCATCCCATCACATGGCCGTGGTTTCATCTCATGGATTCATCACATAAATTATAATTCATTGACATGACACAATTTGCATGTTTACATGTGACTTTGATTATCACACTTCCGTTCATCTATTGTGTGTGGATTTTTTCCAACTCCTTCAATGTTTTTCCAATTAAATGCATATCCATTGAACCTCTCAATGATCCTGTACATCTTTTTAGTTTTTCCTGCTTTCCACCATATCCTAATAATGTTATGGTTGGAGCTTATATTCTTTTTGTATCATATCACCATGATATCATTCTTTTCTTTCAGGAAGAACTTTATGATCTTTTACTGCAAACAAACAAAGAATGCATCAAGCTATGCAAACCGGGCACAACCATTCGAGAAATTCACAAATACTCGGTATGTTTAGATTGTTCTTACATGAGCAGGTTGAAGAATCTATTCTTCTACTGCCTGTGAATATTCTTTCATAATACAGCTGAAAATAAATACTGTCTTGCTTTATATCTGAGTTTGCCTTGCTCATTTCATCTGGGTTTGAGATGTCCTTAACTAGAAGAATGTTTGCTATTATGAGCGATATTCATTTTTATCAGTAATTGTTTGCTGATGTATTTGATGCTAGATTGTTCACAAACATCATAGCGAATTGTGGTCAATTATTGTGTTCCTATATGTTCTTATTTATTCTTTCAGAAGATTATCATTGCTTGTGGTTAAATGGATTTCCTGTGCTTGTGTTTTTAGTTTTTATTCACTTTTGATTTTATGCACCTTTGGTGGAAGTCTAAATAAGATTGATCCTGTGAACATATCACTGCTACTTTTGTTGCAATTAACAAATTTTCTTCTTGGCATGCTGTCAAAATGGAATAGTTTTTTTCTACTTTACTAAATGCAGGACTAGGAGGTTTTTTATGTGTACAATTGTGATGACATGAATTTTATCTCCCCGTTTATGGTGCAATACTTGTCTTAAAGTGGCTACTAGATACCTCTATTGCTACACAGCCTTTGGAACATGTTATATGTTGCTCCTGTGGACTCTGATGGTTGATCAATCATCTCTCATCATGCCATGTGGTATCACAGGTCGAGATGCTATGCAAAGGATTTAAGGAGACTGGACTTTTGAAGGATGATCGGAGCATTTTACACAGTTACCATCAACTGAACCCGACCTCTATAGGTATACTTGACTATCCATTTTAATTTGGTTTTCTAAGAAGCTTGGGTTATATCTTTCTCCAATATTATCCACTGCATACTCAACAATTGACAGTGGATGCTTGTTTGTTGAACTTTCATTTCATTAAATTGAGTATGTTTGTCAGATGAAAGGTTAGTGTATTATCTTCATTAACATACAGGTCATTACCTCGGAATGGATGTGCATGATTGTTCTACAGTTAACTATGACCGTCCTCTGAAGCCAGGTGTTGTAAGTTGACTAACTCGCAGCTTTGTTATTCTCTTTCCTTCATATCATGTCGATGGTGGAATTATCAGTCATATATTTGCATATTTATCAAAACTTCATTTGAGAGCCGTCCAGTTGTTTCGCACTTTGGACTTTATTGAGAGTTTGTTTCCATATTTCAGCATGTTTTGGTATCAAATTTAGATGTGTCTGTTTTGCAAACTGACTCGATGACATCAAATCTTTTATGTTAAGCCCCTATAAAGTAGAGATGTCCTTGATGGGGTCTTAAGTGTGCAGTTGCATGCAGTAGGTCCCTATGTGTAGACTTTTGCAGCTGTTATGGCTTTCACGGGTCATGGGTAACAAGTAAATGCGATTGAATTGCCATGACATATGTTCAGAAAGTATGCTTGCCGTTTGCATCCAAGTAGCTGCCTTGTTTTGTTTACATGGTATTTACTCAAGGTGCTTTTTCTGTTCCAGGTGATAACGATTGAACCAGGAGTCTACATCCCATACAACCTTGATTGTCCAGAGTGGTATGAACTAAATCTTATGTAATTAAAGCTGTCCATATCATCTTGAATTTCTAATGACTCAGGCCTTGCTTGGAAGTTCTTTTAGAAACTAAATGCAAGATTATGAGGCTTTGTTAGTTAACTCTCTGTTTTCATGTGTTTGAAATCTATTTCAGAGGGCAAACCTCTTCGTGAGAATACCAAAGTGATCCGTTTGTTCTGTTCTTTGACTTGTTCTAACATTTGAGGAAGCACATTTAGATCCTATACTATAAACGCCAATTATCAACCTAAACTATTAAATGAGGATGCTTTTCTTTTCTTTTTCTTTTTTTCTTTCCAGGGAAACTATTTTGAAGTTTGAAACTTTGATATATATACTTTTTCTGAGAAAAGAGAATTGAAAGTCGCTTTTGTGCTCATTCCAATTCTAAAAAGTTCTTTTCAGGAACATTTTTAAATGACTATGGAAGTTCTCAAAAGTTGTGTTAAAAAAAAAAAGGCAACACCTTGAATTTCCGGCCCAGTTATGTGATTCATACACAAATTATTAATAAGTAAAGGTTCATGAAGAAGCATCAACAGTGTGCATCCCTGCCACCCTATATACAAAGCTAATTTTCAAAAGTATCTAGAAAAAAATGCATATCATGACTCTTTTTCAAATTGGGCAGTCTAGTTATGGCATCTGTCAAACTGAAATTTCCAAGTAGAACTTCAGATGGATTAATTCTGAGTCTGCAGTCTAGAAAAGGCACTTGATTGCAACCAACACTGGACTCTAGCATTGTCATTAGTTCAACTTACATGTCCCAGAGTAAATGCAGGTACCAAGGGATTGGGATAAGGATTGAAGATGATGTCCTTATTACAGATACAGGATATGAGGTATGAACACAAATTTTTCATGGTTGGCACTAGGCATGTGGTGCTTTGCTCTTGTTGTGGGACCTTCATTTACTGATTCTAGCTTTGGGTCACATTGTCATGGAGACACCTCAAATTTCATTTTCGGCTGTTGTTTCTACATTGAAATTCGTAAATCTTCTGGACCTTAAGCTGGTACTCTTGAATAAGAGAATGCCTAATTTACTCGTTTAGCTCGACATAAAGGCATTGCCTGCATGTTGCATATCCCATTGTCTTGACAGAAAGGTTCATCCAAGCTAAAAGTTCATGGTTATCATAAGCTGATCACATGTACAATTGACTTAGTCCTTTTTTGTAATCTAATATACCACTGTTTGACACAGGTTCTCACTGGTTCAATGCCAAAAGAAGTTAAACACATCACGGCATTGCTGAACAATTGCAACATGGCAGAGCAGGCAGAAAGCTGGAACAGTGCGAGAGATGTGTCCATTTAACGATCTCCTCGTGCTTAGAAGAGCCAAAATTTTGGGTAGTCACGGAGGAGGCTCTTACTATCCCTCCAGCAGATTGATCTCTCTTGGGCCTAGAAATGCACAGAAGTACCTGCCCATAGACTGAGGTTCTGATGCATGTTTCATCAGGTATACGTCCAGATCTAATGATGCCCAGTTTCCATGGTAGTGTTGAGTCTATCAGTGTGACCCCATCAAAAGTTTTCTTTAACCGATTGTTCAAGTTCTATTTGGCAAGTGATGCATCTCATAAACTCCCCACTATAAGCCATCATTCTAGAGCGTATTTCATGTGGCTGTCGAGCATATTGCACCATAAGGCATCACAATATCGCTTTGGGCAGCCTTTGGCACCTAAAATAACTGTACCGCTCGTTGAATGTAGTAACGTGGGCCAGCGCTTGTGTCATGTAATTGAACTTGTTTATTTATATATAAATGATGCCATTTTCCTCATTCTGGATTTCTCTCTCAATTAAGGCCGATCCAACATATGTTCATGGATTTGTCAAATGGATCAGGGATTCCTAGCATCCTCATAATGCCACATTGTAAAACATAGCTTTCCCCGCTCTTTGGGAATGATTGAAGCTATAAATGTCTGATATGTTTTAATAGCGCAAAATGTATCATAGTAACTAGTGTATTTGCTTTCAGATCTTGCGATGACAAAGTGGTACTAGTCATCAACCCTTTTTTAATATCTGAACACTTCTAACACACTATAGCAGATGTTATAAAACTGTGACACTTGATTTTAGCTACAAGGCCAAGAAAGGCATGATATAAGTTGTGCCGAAAGACACGGTGAAGTACCTGTCCACTTGATCAGCTTAGGTCGGGTAGCAATTTCAATCCAAGGCTTAAAGCCTTGACCTCATAAATTGTGGTGACTATATATGTCACATTTTGCAGTTTTGGACTGTCAGAGAAGCCCAGTGTATGAGCTTGGATAAAGGAAAAAAATACATCAAGTCCTGGAAACCCAGCAAGTAAACCAACAAGTCATATTGCTAATTGGTACCCACCATTTTTTCTTCACCTTCCTTTTTGTCGAACCACATGAAGTATCAGCAATGAGACAGTTCATTATCCACTATCCGTCGCATAATTCACTTCACATGCTAGTGAAAAGCCTTCATAGGGGACAAACAAGTAATGCAAAAACCAAGGATGCTTCTTCATTTACAGCACCATTCGAGCATTTCGAGTTGGTATGCCAAGTAAGGTGTCAATAAGCAGACAAGCGCCAGGCCAGTGCTCATTGGAAATGCTATGAATTGCCCTTTTCATCACATTTTCAAAATTAGGTAATTTGTAAATGAAAGATTTAGTCAATTGTTGGTTAACAACTATCAAATGCAAAAGGCAAGTTTTTCCATGATAATTACCGTTGAAAAGTAGATCTTATCTTCCATGATATGACAGAGTAACAGAAAGAACCACATCGGGTCTGGAAGATGCCAATCACGATATTCTTAAGGCCAACGGATGTACCATGAGGTGCATACTAATTCACATATGATCCATACAGAAAATCTGAATTAATCACCTCCTCGTCAATAATACACATCAATTTCCACCATAGGCTTTCTTTGGTCTAATTTCTATCAACTCCAGACACATTTATTCCAGCATTTACAACTACATCTACAAATCCTCTGGCATAATGTCGCCAAAGTTTCTGGTTAATGCGTCAACTGCTTAAATTCAAGTGCAAACATTTACCTCAGCCTTCTGTTCGAGTTCTCTCCCTCTACTTTATTTGACAAGGGCAGAGAATACCACTCTCAATAACAAGAAGAAAGTAGGAATTCAGTTTTGAATTATCTGAGCTGGAAAGCGACTTGCTATCTGTCGATAGGCGAGAACAAACTGCTATTGGCTGCTTTGCCTATCTATTCTATGTTGGCCAGCTTGGAAACATCAGAAGAAGGATGAGTGCTAATCAAATGTCTAACCTACTGATCCACGGTAAAGAAGAAATAAAATACATATGGGCAAACCCCACCGATGAGTCAATTCGTGTTTTCTCTTATCAAGCAACCTTCCTTTCAGCACATAATCGGCAATTGACAACAATAGTAAGATTCCTGGTGATTTTAGGGATATTAACAAAGCATAATTGGGCCTCTCACTTAACAGGGATTAAGATCTGGTCTCTCTCTAGTTCATGAAATAATCGTATAACTTTTTCACCAGGACATCTAGCCTACAGTGTCCAAAGACTCAGATTAAGTAATTTAAGGGCATTTAAGCACATTTGAAGAGACTTGGTCATGGCTCCTCTTGGTAAGGGAGGAACTCTCAAATCTAAGAAAATTTAGTTCTAATTGGATCAAATGCTTGATCTTGTGAGTTTTAGATGTTTCGAATCCTAAAATTTACTTATAGTTGTATATATTTTTGTTTTGAGAAAACTTCACAAAGTTTGACTATAAGCCAATGGAAGAAAATAGAATCCCACATTCCCCAGAACCAACAGAGTTTCCAAACAAACCTTAAGCAGCATCGAAGAGAATTTACACTAGGCGTGTGTTTTTTTTGGTACCAAGGAAGCAGTCATCCATCTTCCACCAATCCACTCCTGATGTAGCCTCAACTTAGAGTGTTGAAACACTAATTCTTCCTCGGTGTCTCTGAAGTAAACGGCGTACCTTGATCTGCTGAGGACCTTAGAGACCACACCAACCCACCAGCTGTCATTATACAAAGCATCTACTTCATCATGCAAATCAAAATGGTCGGCAACTACAATTTCTGGTGGACAGGGTCGGATATGCAAAGCGTCGGCCTCTTCTTTCAAAAGCTCAGCACCGTCCTCCGTCCTAAAGTTCTGGAACTCAACAAGGTACTTTCCCTTGGATACCTCTTCAACAACCACTGCCGCAAACCAGGCACCGCGATATCCATCTTCGTCACTACTCACTTCAACTGGAGTGCCCTTAGTGAATTCATTACTTTTCATCTTTTTGGCAACCTTCATCTCCATCTGTGATTGTGCTTTCTGCTGTACCATTTTCCATGTGTCAGTAAGAAAACACAGACTATTTTCACTGTGAGACAGGATTGTGGAATTTATGCCTCACAAACAACACACACACTAGCTTCCCTAGATTTCTTCTCTCATTTTCAATTCTTTCATATATTTGCATAGTTTCAATGAAGAAGATGAATAATGCCTCTTCGACCAACTCTATCAACCAACCAGGGATCATTAATCAACATGCACAAAGTACAAAACCACTAAGCTACATTCTCATCCACCCCAGACCCACAATGCCAGCTAAACAGAAGCTTCATCAAGCCAAGAACTTTACACTTGCTTCAACATAGAATTCCAACGGATAATTCATGAAAACACAGGATTAACTATTCTTGAGCGTCCGGAACATCTAATGCAACATAAAGATCGTTTCTTTTCACTCTGGACTCACTCCGACACTTGAACTAGCAGCCAAACTCAGCACCAAGAACACACCTAATCGTCCACATCTACACAAAACAAAAGGTCATTCACTTTCTATCCACTCAAATTATTATTTGACCAGCAAACACGGAAGCTTCATCAAGCCAAGAACTTTACACTTGCTTCGACATAGAATTCCGACCCATAATTCATGAAAACACAGGATTAACTATTCCGGAGCGTCCGAAACATCTAATGCGACATAAAGACCGTTCCTTTTCACGCTGGACTCACTCCGACACTTGAACTAGCAGCCTAACTCGGCACCAAGAACACTCCTATTCGTCCACATCTACACAAAGCAAAAGGTCATTCACTTTCTATCTACTCAAATTACGATTCTGCACACTGCTGTCGCCCAAAAGAGCTAAAGGATGGAACACACCCACAAAGAAAAAAATCCAAACTTTTACGAGAACAAATCACAACGGAGTGCCAAACCTGTCGATCTTCGGCAGCAGCATCACTGGGAGGCAACCAAGACCCACGGACCCACTCGCGACGCACCCTCAAATCCCCGACCTTGAACACCACCCTCTCCCTCCACTCGCTGAACAAGACCCCGAACCTCCCACCCCGCATCCTATCCACCACCACGCCTTCCCACCACCCGTCGTTGTAGCGGGCCTCGACCTCGTCGCCCACCTCGAAGTCCCTCTTCGCGTTCGGCTCCTCCGGAGGCATCGGCCTGATCTGGGACCCCGCCACCTCCTCGGTGACCCGGCGCGTCCCCTCCTCGTCCTCGTAGATTTCCCGGAACTCCACCGCGTAGGAGGAGGACCGCCGCGAGGGGCGGCGGACGACGGCGGCGGCGTACCAGGAGCCGCGGAAGCCGTCGTCGGTGGAGGCGATCTCGACCAGCATGTCCACTTCGAAATCGGGCTGCTGCTGCTGCTGCTGCTGCTGCTGCTGATGTTGTTGTTGTCGTGTCGCTTCATCTTCTTCTTCCCCCGACAGCAGTCGTCGTCCTCGTGTTCGGGGAGGCATTGTCGTCGTTGCTTCTGGGGCACAGTGTCCAGAAAAAGGTAACGGAGAACCGAATTTTATGGAGGGAAGAACTGCCTAGGAACAGCAAGAGTCCTTTGAGGTTGAAAGTGCATCGGCAGAATAGCGTTTTCATCCATTTTATTCAACATAGAATTGAGCATTAATTTCGAATCCAGGAATTAAGTACACCCGGTTCGTACGGGAGAGGTGCGGCGTGCTAATGCGCCGGACGTGATGATCCCATCTCGAGCGTGGATGCGTTGCGAGCACATTGAATTTGTTCATGTGGTTCAACATCAAAGATGCGCCTTTACTGTAAAGTAAACAGTATTTATTGGAATCTGACCCAAAAAAAAAAAAAAAAAAACAGTATTTATTGGAATGTACTACGATCGGAGAGAATTGGGTGATGGGACAATTGGTGACAGCATGTTATATCCTTATTTTGTAAACTTTTTATCGAGAAAAATAAACTAAACATTAATTTAAGGTATGATTGATAATCATTTTAATTTTGAAAATAATTTTCGAGTAAAAATGATTTATTTTTATTTTATTTTAAAAATAATTTAAATATTTAAAGACATTTAGTAAATGCTCAAAATTTATATTTCTAAAATAGAAAGGTGTCTAGTAAAATCTTTAAAATTTATAATGCAAGTTTTTTATTTTAATCTTTTAATATTTTTATTAAATTTTTCTCTTTTTCTTTTTCTCTTTTCATCTTCTCCTTCCTCCAGTTGTCGGAGCATTACCAGCCTCCAACAACTCAGCCACTATGAGGCTTGGGCCAACGAGCCTCATTAGATCTAGGCGAGGTCAACCTCACCCAGCCATGGTAAGGCCGAGCCTCACCCAGCCACATCAAGGCTCAAGTCATAGAGAGGCTCGAGCCAACAAGCCTTATCGTGGCTCTGTGTCGCCAACCCTCGACAATGCTCCAACGAAATTGCCAGCCCTTGTCTGGCCGATCATCGGCCATAGCCAAGGCCAACGATTGTCCAAAAGGAAGAAGAAGAGAAGATAAATGAAAGAGAAGAAAAAGAAGAAAAAAAAGATAAAAGATGAAAATTAGGCTTGATTTTGGAATTATTCTCGAGAACGAAGAATCAATTTTTTTTAACTTCTTGATTTTGTTTTAAAGTTATTATCGGAATAAAAAATTTACCAAACGGATTTTTATTTCAAATTTATTTATGAGAATAAAAGAAAAGAATTAGTTACTACTTAACTCATTAACGAATAAGGCCTTAGTAATAATTTCAAAATTTTATAGCATCTGACATGTTATTAAGAAAGATAATGGTTAAAATGCATATTGTTATGAAAGATGTAAACTGTCTGTACCTCGCGAGAATGTGTGATGGGTTATCACAAAATGCACGGGTGTGCTGACTTTTTATGGATCGTCTGTGTATTATTCGAAGTGGGGACAAAAGGAAAGGAAAGGAAAAAAGACATGCTTGTTTCCCCGAGCCACATATTAACAGGTTAGTGTTAAATATTTGAAATGTTGTAACACATAATTCCAATTGTCCTGATTTTGGTCGAATGGGGTTGAGACACTAAATCTTCCTCTAAGACGAGTAGGAGAAACTAATCGTGCAGATTTGTAAGCTGACTAATTTTCAAATTTGAGATGGTCCAAGCGTCTTCAAAGACGAAAATGGAGTGCGTCTACCTAAATTTGTCACCCTTTGAAATTTCATAGAACGGGAAGCAGAATTTCATCAGTTCCTCGCATAAACATAGACATCCTTCTCAAAGGACAAGGACCGGATGGCTTTCGCTGGTTATGCAGAAAGTGAGAACCAAACGCATGACCTGCAAGTTCTGGCTCGCGAGCAGCTGGGGATCCTATGCCATATGTATACCCCAAAAAAAAAAAAAATGAAGCATTCTTAGAAGTGAGACTTATTTCTCCACTAAACTTGCAAATCTAAAGCAAGACAGTTTCATCTAATTGGTTAGGAAGGTGTCTTTTTAGAAAATAGAGACCATGTACCACAGCAGAGCAGGCAATAGGAGAGATGACACGAAACAGAAACCACAGAGAGCACTCGATCATTCAGCTTGAAGAGCTCATTACAAAGTCCATGATATTATGAGAGAGAGAAATACAAAAGGCACAGTATAAAATTTATGTATCCTACGAAAATTCGACCCAAGACTTCCTTTTTTTCCCATTAGAAAGAATCGTATCCAAAACTGGCCATTACAGTCATACGTATCATCTTTACACAAGGCGCTACCACATTTCACATCTCACCTTCATGCAAATTCTTCCCTTGAGGTTACTTTGTGGTATATGCGGTTCAAACAGCGCTAAATGCTGATTGTAACGTAGAAGAAAACCGAGAGGCAATTGTCTGGGTAGCAAATGCCTGAATCTGCTTCTTGGCATCTGGGAAATACAGCCAACAATCTCATCAGCAAAGAGGAAAACTTCATAAACCGGACAGCTGATTTTGAAATCAAGAGAGTCCACTAAAGTGTCCCAAGGCCATAGAATGCCGGACGAGAAGCAGCCCTGACACGCATGCTAAATCATATCTACTCAATTTGGAAGGTTGGTGGGTCCATCTTTAGCTTGTATACCTCAAGTTAAATATTACTAGACGAGGACTTCACCTAATGATCTCCTATCTCAAATAGCCTTAACATTACAAATTGTCTCTTCAAAGAACTAAGCACGGGGTGGATTTAATTGCAGACGAATAGTAATCACTATGCATTGAAGATATCTCATTAACAAAACCACCAGAAAGGTTAGAAGAGCGTTACTACCCACCTTTGCGGCACTTGGTGAAGCCCACAATATTTGCAATGCTGAGAGTCAAACAAACTCCAACAACAAGGAGATAGTCAGCCTGGAGCCTTATGAGCGAGAATATAGCAAGGATAGTCCATGCAACTGCCTGCAAACATAAGAATAACCTTGGGTGTAGATAATGAAAAAAATTGAAGCTGAAAGACAGACTCCAAGCACCTGCAACAGGGCCAAACAATGATCCCAATGCAAAGAATAGGACCACTTCAAGTTAAGGATTAAACATCAATTGGTTTAAAAGATGTACTTATAGTCATATAACTTCCTAATACCATTGTGAGTTGCAGTTCATTTCAAGAATACCAAAGCACTCCTTGGTATGTCCTCCTTTAAAAAGTTGAAACTTCAGGAGCACATGTGATTGTATCCAAGACCTTTCCATATGTTACCTTAGGTGTCTCATAGCAAGAAAGCGAGTTTGGTTTTGTTTTTGCCATTTGTTTTTCATTTCTGAGGGAAGATCAATGAGCATGAGTCACCGCATTGATATGTGAACTTACCGTAAGGTAAAGAGTCCACCAGAACAACCACGAATCTTTCTTGTTCATCCGTGCCAATGACTAGCACCAAAATAATGCAATCAGATCTTCTGAAGATAATTCTTTGAACAAAACCAATGCAAGTAAACTAGAATATCAACATTACTTAGCTCACCTCCTGGTCAAGGCATTCAAATTTCCAGACACTCTCACCATTATCATCTATCTCATTCCACCACCTCAAGCCCACTAAGATACGCCCACTCACGTTTTTCACAACCCAAAAGTCTAGAGCGGCAAGGAAGACCGTCACGACAAATATGATGACAAAATTATCGAAGAAGAGAGAAGATAATATGTAAAATGCCAAAGCAGCAGCCTGCCAAGAAAAAGAAATATTGAACATTAGAACTCCAAATCCCGGTTTAGAAATGATTGATCAAACTTCCAACAGATACTCTTCTCTCTTTACCTTGAACGCAACGTGAAAGAAACATGTCTTTGGGTTGGCATAGTTTTCTACTACAGGCTGCAGGAAGAAGTGACAGATTATGTCATGACATAGGTGATTATAGCAAAGAAAGACTTATGAGATGAATTTTACAAAAGAATAATATTGTCCACTCCACTGTCAGACTATAGATAAGCAAAAACAACTCAAGCTCCATCAAACACCTACAGCACAATAGTCTCTATTTTTATCATCATTTGCAATGCTCTATAGCACATGGCCAAAAAGAAGGGATAAAGTTTCACTACTGCTGAGTATATCTAGCTTTATTACTCCTTTAGGGATCCCCTGTCAACTGCTAAACCTGGTTGATGAAAGGAAAAAAGTTCAATATGTCCTGACCTCATACGAAGTTCACATGTGTAGAGATCACTTATTTTCTAAGCAATACAATTCTCCTATGCCACAATTTTTTGCTACAAACGACAGAAAGGATTACAACCAAGACTCAAGAAATACAGCAACTCAAGTCATAAGTCTCTCACTGCAGATTTGCCTTCTCAGAGATTGTACTAAATAATCACCTGTTTGGATGTTGCCAAGCCAATACCAAACATCACATTTTACTCTTGACATAATACCATTGCTAGAAACAAGACGATTATCATCATGAAGCTTTCTATTTTTCTCAAACCAGATATGGTAAGTAACAGCACAGCATGCAATCTCACACGCAACATTTGCTATAGCTTTCCCCTTCCAACTAGCACAAGTCCACTGCATCTCATCACTTCAACTCTGCCAAACTCTTTGAATACCACGGCAACTATAAACTATGCTCCAGACTTGACAAGACTTGGTACATTCAGCAAATGAATGAACTGTAGATTTAGGGAATGATCCCACAGAGAATGCAAATATCATTCAAAGAAGGATTTTCTTTGATCTATCTTTAGTAGGAAGCTTTTTCAAAATAACAAACCAGCTAATAGAGCTGTGTTTTGGTAGGTTTGGAGCAAACCAAACCAGCTCATGCCAGGTACTTTACCAGCTAAAAATTGAATTTTACGCCAAGCATTGTGAATAGAAAATCCTCCAGTAGAAAAAGGCACCCAAACAACTCAGTCAGACTGCTTGACACTTGGCCGAATGCCATGTAACACAGATTCAATGAGAACTAGGTCCTCTGACCTAGCAGCAAGCCAGTGCCACGCCCCATTCACATCGGATACTTTCACAGTAAGAGATAATCCAGCAGCACAGACTACCATTGGAGAAAACACATCCCAGCAAAGCCCCCACAGGAAGCCAAGGATCCAGCCATTAGCAACCAAAATACTTAATCAAGGCCTCAAATTGAGTTCTCATCTTAAGGAGCTTCCTCCATATACAGGAAGAGGTAGCAATTAGAATCTATTTACCAGAAGAACCGATTAGAACCCATAAATCCACTCCGAAATGCCGCAATTACCCATGAAATTAACTTCTACTCTTAAAAGTTAGCAAAGTCAGGTGAAATCTTCCCTCATTTTCTTCTCCCCTTCTTACTCCAATTCAAGATCCGTCGAATTTCCCGCGTCCCATAACACCCTAACCTCACCACTAGATTCCGAACGACATGAACGAACTCAAATCGAGCTCGATTCAACGCCCACCAACGACCTCGCTCCATCCCCCTAAACGCGGGCGGATCTCGCCGCCATGCAAAACCGAGACAATCGACGACATCCTAAAAATGGGAAAAACCGCGGGAATCGACCGAATCGACCCCGGAAACGTCGACGGAAAATGGAACTCGGCTGAAGAACGGGGACAAGAACGAAGAGGACCGAGTCGACTCACCTGGCTGGGATCCATGGCGAACCGATGCGGGGGCGAGCGAGGGAGGGATCGGCGGCGGGAATTCGCGGGTCAGGCGGCGATCTTCATGGACGAATCTCGAGCTCTTGACGGAGAGAGAGGTGGGATCGATTGATTTTTGGGGGTGGAAATGTTAGAGGTTTTCACGAAGTCTTTTTGTTGTTCGCATCGGATGTTAGCTCGGCCTCGTCGTGCTTCGTGGATCTCTATTGGTAAATAGATACGCGGTAGTTTTTTTTTCACCTTCGCGATTGTGACCCTGATCTTTCGTGAAATTCGTCTCGAGGCCCAGATCCATCTTTTCCTCTCATTTCTATCCTTCCCCTCTGGGATGTACGTATAATATTTTCCTAGGGAGGTTTACCTCCGTGTCTCTTTAGTCCTCAAGAACTAATGTTTGGCTCACTTTCCTTTTTACTTTATTTCTTTCGATGGGAAAACCTGTCAAAATGAGTTGTGAACCAATTTCTTAAAATGTATTTAATGGGCTGAATCAATGTATAGGTTAGTTGAATGAGAAAATTGTTCAAAAAGTCCTAAACTTATTATTTAGTTCTAAAAATATTTAATCGTGCCAATTGAATCCTAAATTTTTTCACATTTTATCGATGGAACTTATCCGACCAATTTTGGCAAAAATCATTGGCGTGGACATTAACCATCCTATTTAGTAAGGCAAGCACGACGTGAACAATTTTCAATTTAATGAAGGGAAAAAAAAAAAAGAAAATAAAAATAAAAATTTAAAAAATATTATTAAAAATTGTTTATGTCAACAATTTCAAACTAAAATTGGCTAGATATATTTAATTAGCAAAGTATGAAAATATTTAAAACTTAATTGGTACCGTTAAAAGATTTATGATTAAATTGACAAAAGTTCAATAATTTGATGACTTTTTGGACAATTTTCCCATCTATAAATGAGTTTAGAATGATAAAGCCCAAAATAGTATAAGTGTTAAATGGGTTCACAACTTACAAAGACTTAACTTATTTGTATGACTCTCTTCATTCTTTCGTCCTCACTTGATCTCGTGCTCACTCCTTCTACGCTCTTACTTCGATCTGGATATGGGTTTTCCTAAATTAGGTTATTTATCGAAGTGTTTTAATAATATGAATTAGATCATGTATGAATTGTTACATTTGTATTGTATATAAATATATCAAAAACGGATTAAGTGGGTTAACTTGGGTCAAGCCATTTTTGATCCGATCCATTCATTTAATGAGTCTAGGCACCAATAGCAAGTACTCTAATCATCACGTCTATAATTATAGAGAATAATGGCCTAATTTTTACATGTCCTTAACCCTGATAAGTTGGGAACTCTTACCTCACGTTGGGTTTTGCCTCCTGGGCTGCTACTTTTATCTGGATAGGGCTTCTTACAGGAAGATCGATAATGGACAGATTGCATGCTCTTGTAGTATTTTGATTTCAACAATGCTCCATCAATTCTGAGTAATGCCTTTGGTCCTCGTACACCAAACACCTCCCCAGACCCCACCAACGGTTGAACATCTGGTTATTATTGTCCTCTTCTTTGTTCCTGCATTTTACATCAACCTATATAAATTGCCTATTATCCTGTTCATGCCTTGAATTCTTGATGACAGTCGACGGAACACTTGGCTTTAAGTCATGAATTGCAACTTCTAGCTCAAATCATCTGGCCCGACTAAATAACTGTTGTCTCTTATTTGCTTGCATCAGTCCCCCACAACAATGTTCTAGATACGATGCGAATTTTCGGGAACTGCATTTCGAATCAAACATCATCGTACTGTACTGCTCTGCGTTTGGGTATTCACAAGTTTGGATGCTGATTTAATCGATGATTGAATTGGTGAATCCACTCATCATCATGTAGCTCGATAATTTGAATGAGGCACTTGCAAGAGGAGACCACTCATCGACTGGCCTAACATTAAAGGTGATGATGTTATGTTCCAAGGCCAAGAAATGATGTTATGAATATTTTAAAGTAATATAGGCTGGATAGGTTCGGATCGAGCTTGGTATGGGTATTAGTCACTAAAAGTGCATTGCACGTAAAATGGGTCAATTTGGGTCAAACCGTTTTCGACTCAATCCGAATCACCCGTTTGACGGGTCTATATAAAAGTAAGACCTAATGAATTTCTGAGAACAAAGTAGATGTGAGTTATATTTTGGGGGCAAAAGTGCTATTTTAGACTTTTGCAATTATTCTCGTCTCCCAATAGCCAGAACGGGACTAAACGTTAGGCCCAAAAATGATGAGAATGACCCAACCTTTTTAGTCATTTTGGAATCAAGCCCGTTCTTCATCAAGGCCCATTTTTGTGACAGCTTTTGGAAGCCTGGCCCGATAATTAAGGCTTTGTACAGTATTATTTGAAACCTCGGTACGCGACTCTTTTTCTTTGTTAATGCGCCGAAGATAGCGCGACTTTCAGGACGTCGGATCTAAAAATTAGACGACTGTGAAGTCGAGCGGGTTCGAGACAAGAAAGATTGCTATTTTTCTTGTCGGAAACTGGGCTTCGTAGCTTGAGCTTCCAGATCATTACAAGTAATCCGACTTTGACCAAATGGCTCAAGTTAAAGCCCATTTGCTGGTCCGTCCGTCCATGAATGAATGAAAAGAGGACAACTTACAGGGGTAGACATGTTAATTCACGTCGATACACCCGTCAAGCGCATTGTGTCATTTCATCATATTCCAATTATGTCGGCTCGTTAAAGCCCATTTCATTAAAAAAAAGAGAGTCGTTAATTAGGGTATCGCAGGGCCGTTTGAGCTTGCACTATGAGCTTAATTAACCTTGTGGCAGGATGCATTTGCTCAACTGATTTGAAGTAACAAGGTTACACATTTACAAATCAATGTAAATTGATGTTAGATAGATGTTATTATAATAACTTGTTCGGGCAATAATTCTTAAAATGCGTGTATCGCCTTACAAAAGTAGCTTGTGTAAATTTTGTTTCGTGTCATCGATCAACAACATATGATTCGTTCACGAAGGTTCCATTATCACAACAAGTTTTAGGGCTCCAACACAGCACGCCCAACTTCCATCCACTTCAACAATGTCTTGATAATATGTTGTGATGGACAATATAATCTGTGCTCACTCATATTCAAGAAAACCCTCGAATTCAACCTTTTCTCCTCTCCCTTTTCTCATGAAATATTTGGTAGATGATCACTACTTGAAAACGATACGTAGGTATCGACATGTAAAAAGAAGATTTCAAAATTCAAATCTAAAAAGAGGTGGATATCGCTCGCTCATATAATGTGACAACTAGTTACTTCATATATCGATATGCGTCACAGCCACCCCCGCCCCTTCCTTTTCTGTCTCTCTCTCTCCCTCTCTCCATAGCATTGAGTCGTCGGGCCTCCAGATCTAGAGGCGATGAATGTGCGGTGAGGATAGGAGTTAGGGAGAGGAAAGGGGGGGAGGGTTTGAATTTGGTGTTGAATTAGATTAGAGATCCATCGCGATCCTGCGAAGAAGTGGCAAGGATTGAAGTTTAATAGACACGCATCTCGATCCTAAAGAATAAAGACAATAGGTAGAGACTACGCTCGGAAAATGTCAAGTTTTTTTATTAGTTAGTCTTCTAAATAATAATAATATGTGGCTGAAATCATAGGGTAGAAAAACATGACATTTGTGCATTTGGATATATCAAGAACTCTCGAGAAATTCAACTTTTTTGACTAAGATCACTATTTATGATAAGTGAGATGTGCCAATGTGGTAATTTTCCTCTATTTCCACATCTATTAAAAGCAAAAGAAGGGTGAATACAAATTGAGCTAGGGGGCCTATTTGAGCATTTTCTTTTAATTTCCCCTTTATATTTTCCTTTATTTTGAGGTCATGGGCATGGACAAAATTAGATGATTTGTTTCTCAAATGATCGACAAAAATTACGGCATGTCATTTACTTGTAAGATCTATATAAAATGTATAAGTAAAATCAATTTATTATAATTTCACTAGATTTATTTTCTTGTATGTTAGCATGCATTCTTTTCTAGAACGCTCCTCTAGAAGAATAATGGATTTGAATATTCAAAAGAATCGAGAAATTTCCTATGGGATTCTTAGATTGGTAAGCCAAAGTCATACATTGATGGGTCGGTCTAAGATGAGAAATGTCATCCCCCTTGGAGATTTTCAATGGTTATTATCCTCAAATGGAACTTAAAATATACTTGGTTGAAGAAGATTCTAGCTACCCTTTTGATTAATCACCTTATTAATCTAACGAACTCGGTGGGCCCTCCCCCTTCTTGGTCCAACTAATATAACTGGAAAAGCGGGAAAAAAAAAAAAAAGGCCTCTCAAGAAGGTGCCCTCTTGTGCCACCTGTCCCTGCACGGCCAAGGGTCGACACGTCGATTACTCAGGAGCAATATGAGCCACGCAATGAAGATCGTGCGACTTTGAGAGCCATTGTCCATCCATATGTCCGGCTGAGATTTGTCAAAAAAATTGAGAAATTAATGCTCCCTACTTTCCCATATAAGAGTGTAAGAGCCTAATTTATAGACTTTACAACGTACCAAAGTGATGAGAAAGGCAAGAAGATCATAGAATATTGGTCACAATTGATCGGGACCGATCAACAATATGCACAATCATAATACACAATCTCAAGCGATATGAATAATCTCCTAACATTTGTCAATGATCTTAAACTCCTTCATATACAAAAAGTGGGGATAATTAGCTAAGGGTAAGTCAACCGATTTCAACTGTGGCTTTCTATTTATGAACAATAGGTTCCATAAGAAAGACCGTGGGGGTGGCAACTTGTGTTACTATGTTGTAATGGTGCCCGTTATTCACGCCAACTTGTACGATAGCATAAAACATTAACATTTTGATTTCATAGAATCAAATTACAATTAGAACGTTCTGTATCACGTTGATGTATCGATTAAACATATCGTGTCGAGTTGCTACCATCAAATTTTGTTGGCTTGTTTAGGCTCATATCTATAGAAAAATCTTGCATTTACTTAGTATATAATCGGCCCATTGGAGCTTTGCACACTTAGTTAAGTATGTAGCATGATAATTTTGCTTAATTAATTTGAAGTAACAAGTTAATGGATCTCTATTAGGTCTTTCATCAATCTATATCACTATTAGATTCATGACATTATAAGAATTCAATCACGCAAAAATTCTTCAAATTGTGCATATCACCTATAAAATGAAGCTTGTGCAAATTTTCTTTCATGTTGTCCGACGACTGAGTATAATTATTTCCCAAAGGACACCTTATCGTGACAAGTTTTTAGGGCTTTAAACAGCATGCTTGACCTCCATCCACTTCAACAAAGTCTTGATAATTTGTCGAGATGAACGGTTTAATTTGTGCTCACTCATATTTGAAGAAAACCCTTGAATCTTAACCTTTTCTCCTCTCTTTTTCTTGTCAAATATTTTGTGCTATGGTCACTATTTGATAACGACACATGAAGATAACGGCCCATAAAAGTAAGATTTTAAAATTCAAATATGAATAACAAAACGCATATTACTCAAGTAATGTGATCATCAGTTGCACCACGTATATTGATGTGTGTAATGAATGAATAAAATACCCCTCCATCCCTCCTTCCCTCCCTCCCTCCCTCCTTCCCTCCATAGCCATCGAGTCGGCAGACCTCTAGATCTAAAGGTGATGACTCCTAAAGATCCAGGCCAATGGCTCCTAAATGACTTTAGACTTGACAAAAAGGTTGAGATCTTAATGGTCATGAAGGAGCCGCTTAGTTTGGGATCAATGTGGCAAAGATCTAGGGTGATGCTCCCAAATGACTGTAGACTTGACAACGATGTTGAGATCTTAATGGCCATGAAGGAGCTACTTAGTTTGAGATCAATGTGGTAGAGAGAGAGAGAGAGAGAGAGAGAGAGAGAGAGGTGAAAGAGGTGTGAGGCCATGAAGGAGCTACTTAGTTTGAGATCAATGTGGCAGAGAGAGAGAGGCCATGAAGGAGCTATTTAGTTTGAGATCAATGTGGCAGAGAGAGAGAGAGAGAGAGAGAGGTGTGAAAGAGGTGTGAGGCCATGAAGGAGCTACTTAGTTTGAGATCAATGTGGCAGAGAGAGAGAGAGAGAGAGAGAGAGAGTGAAAGAGGTGTGAATCTACGAAAAAATGGTGAGGATCATTGTTGAATAGATATGTATCGCAATCCTATGAAAAAGACAATAGAAAAGACTAAGAATAGAATATGGCTGAAATTATAGGGAAGAAAAATGATATTGGGCCATTGGATTTATCAAGAAACCTCTAGAAATTCAAACTTTTGACTAAAGTTACCATTTATGATAAGTTAGACATGCCGTATGATAATTTCAATTATTTCTACATCTATTCAAAAGCAAAATAAGGGTGAACGGGGATTGAGCTACGTGGCCTACTTGAGCATTTTTTAAACCTTTTTTTTCCTCTTTATTTCGAGGTGGTGGATACATATAATAAGCAAAATTAGATGACTTATTTCTCAAACGATGGACCAAACCGATCACCTCTATTGTTTAAATTGATCGATTTAGTTGGTCATTACTATGCTGCATCACGAAACGAGTCAAAAATCATTATATATGACCAATATTGACAAATCCATTACTTCGTTTAGAAGAATAATGGATTTGCATATCCAAAAGAATCAAGAATATTCCCATGAGATTCTTAGATTGGTGAGTCAAAGTCTCTTCATGCAGAGCATAAGTCGGTCTAAGAAAAAAGATTTTATCTTCCTTAGAAATATTCAATGTGGAATATCCTCTATTGGTCTTAAATTATTCTTGGCAACCACCTCGGTCAATCGCGTATTAAATTAACGAATTCGGTGGACCCACTCCACCCCTTTGGTTCAACTAGTATAACTGAAAAAGTGGCAAAAAGAGGCCTCCCCGGAGGGTGCCCTTTTGCGCCACTTGTCCTTGCACCGTCCTTCGAACGAGGAGTCAACACGTGGGTTTGCTCAGGACAGCTCAAAAGATTAAGCGGCGGGGAATTCCACAACGACCGCAGCAGCACGCCGCCCGCAATTTTCAATTCCGTTGGACGCCGCTAGCACCTTCTCTTGAATCACGATTCCGGGGTCAGCACATCAGTGACGAACTCGTAGATTTACAAGTGAATTTGGTACCATGACTCAAACTGAATTTTCCGTGATATCTAGAAATGATGTTCATACCAATCGCTTCTCCTTAATTACTAAAATAAAATAGTCTTATCAAGCTATATGCATGTAAAGTCACGGAAATTTGAATCACTTGAGACGCGAACGATATCCATTCCGTTCCTAAAATAGATCTTTGGTTTTTTTTTTTTTTTTTTCTATTTCTATTCTCCTGACGAGTTTAAACATTTACTCGTTAAAATTCCTCTTCTTGGAATAAAAATTCACAAAATTTCTCCCCCTTATGCTCTTTTCACTCATCAAAATCATGGAGGGTGGCGACGGTGGCGGGAGGCAAGGGCTAGCGATGAAAGAGTTTATATTTTTTTCTTTTGTTCTAGAAATAAAAAGTAGAAAATTTTATTTCTCATTTTTATTCTAAACATATTTCTAAACTGAAAATTTGTTCCAAAAGTAAAAAAAAAAATGAAATTGTTGTATCAAATAGATTTTCATCCCGAACATGTTCCTAAAATCAGGAAATAAATCTAGTTAGAAATAAAATGGTTATTATGTGTGATTTTGGTATTTGAAAAGCTTACTCCATGGAAGAAGAAAAAAAATCTTTTGAAAGACGAATTCTGATTTTGTTGACTTGTTAATCGAATTTCATAAGCGCGTGCAGCATGACGATGAAAATCGAGCAATTATATAATATTTTGGTCACTATCGATGACAAGACTCAGAAACAAATGCCCATGTACTCCACATTTAATCCCTAGAAAATTGTTTAGTCATCGGCAACCAAAGTTCAACATCAGGGAAGAAACTCCTTACCTTGTTAGTTTAATATGAAGCATATAATTACATATTAATCAATAAAGATTCAATGATTAAAGATTCAATGATACAATATATTATATCAATCGAATGATGCGGCATATTTGAGTAAGACGATCATCTTTTTTGTCACTGAATCGATTAATTGTTGCGGAAAAAATACCACTTTATACTTGAAATTTGAAGAACAGCGGGTATAATTTATCTAATTGCTATCTACATGCATAGCAAAAATGTGTAAAGATCTTGTCTTCAAAGTAAGATGCCACTGCATTCGTACATCCCACGTTGGTTCCTCAAATGCAATGGTAAAGAACAATGAAATTCACATAAGGGACAAAATCATGTTATTTGAAGCATTGTATTAGAGATAATTGACAACAACTAAACCCATTTTGATACGATATGAAATTTTGATTTAGATGTAAGTCAAATCATTACGCTGTGCCAAATATGGATGGACCGTACACGACCTGTCCAAGTGATGTCAAAACCAAAACCGAACAGCCCTCGAAAATTGCTTTGTCCAGTAATGTTTACTCCTTTTTTTTTTTTTTTTTGGTCGGTAGTAATGTTTACTCCACGCGCAGCAAAACTTGCCCGGTCGATTCCATACATGCGCAAAAATAAGGGGCCCACAAACAATTCTAAAGTCCGGCGGACGTGCGACGGCCTGCCACGTGTCCGCCCCAAGCAACGTAGATTTTTCTATTTTATGATTTCGTGAGTACGAAGGAAAAGGGAAAATAAATAAATAAATAATTTGTGGATGTTTTCAGCCGCTGGACGGTGCGGCGGGTAACTTTTACTGTGGAATTAAAATATATAAATTCCTCCTTCTCCTTTTTTTTATAACAAAAACGTGTACGCAAGCGACAGGAAGCTTCTCCGGGGCGCAAGATCCGGTGCTGCTCACGCGTAGCTCGCCACGTGGAGCCGCAGCATCTGGTCCGTTGAGTTCCTCATCGATGCCAAGAGAAAAATCTCGAATGCTGCGGAGCAAGAAAGAGTAGAAATGTACCGAGTATAGGGAGTGCATGCTCAAGTGTTTTTATTTGCATTATCTAGAAATCAAATTAAAGGGCGCGTGTTTTGCATTACAAATAAGCATGATTTGGAGTGGGTCGGTTTATCATCTAACTCAGAGACTAATCTACACAGTATTAGTCTCTAATTTTTGGAATCAAGGACCAATTCCAATTGAACCTGAAACCAAGGTTTGAACCTATTTTGCATATGGAAAAAAAAAATGTTTTAGGAAGATTCGATCTATCTAGGAATATAAACTTTATTATTGTGTAAATAAGAATGATTTAATTAACTACTCAAAAAGAAAAGATGATTTAACTTGTAAGGTATCAAAATATTTAAAGAATCGTAATTTATGTACGAGAGGTTTAGCCCGCTTTCGAATTGCGTTCACATTCTTATTTATTTTGGGTCCATTTGTTTGAGAAAAAAATTGTTTTTTGACTTTCCAATACTTAGATAGCTAAAAACTAATTGATTGACGAACAATGTTTTCAATTGATTGAAAAAACAATTTTAGATCGGGGGAAAAGTCCCATTTCGACAATAAAGAGATCACCTTTCCTAAATCGTCAAACAAGTAAAGACTAATAGTTTTTTTTGAAAATGATTTTCATTAAAAATATTTTCCTTTATCATAAACTTTCAATGAAACAATTGCATTCTTAATATAAAACACAAGCTTTTGTGAAATTTATTAGTGAAAGGCTAATATTAAACGGCTTTTTTTTATCGACAAAAGAAGGGCTTTTGAAAATACCATAGTAGGCATAGCTTATTACAATGTTGCATTAACTTCAGCTTAGAAATTAGAGATCACTTGTTCTAATTTCGCCAAGTGCGTGTAAGTCGCTTTATTTCGAGATCTCTTGCATAGGTCACGAGTCGAGATTTAATTAGTTTGATCACTGTTGTAGGATGTCCCAGGAGATGTACATTCTACAAATTCGATTTATGACATTAACATATACATTCTATATCCCACAATAATCCAAGATCAAGACCAAACTCAGTTAGGATTTATGAATAACTACCATATAAAACACTTATGTTTATGTGATCAATAAAGTAATTTTCTGAAAATATACATTATTCTTAACGATCTTTTCTTGACCTTTTAAGGTCTTTTGGGCCAAGCTTATCTTTCCATAGCACTTTTCTCACGAGAGCGACAAACAGACTTTTTGACCCCGACTTTTGGGCAAATGCATAACATTATCCTCAAAAGCCGGCCCCACCACAACATCCAGTTACATAATCACCGTCGCCATATTCTCAAATTACACGAATGCCCTAATGCCGTCTTGTAATTTCGAAGTCGGCCGGTAGGAAAGTAAAAAAATACAAGCTTTTGTGAAATTTATTAGTGAAAGGCTAATATTAAACTGTTTTTTTTATCGACAAAAGAAGGGCTTTTGAAAATACCATAGCAGGCATAGCTTATTGCGATGTTACAGTAACTTCAGCTTATAAATTAGAGGTCGCTCGTTCTAATTTCGCCAAGTGCATGCAAGTCGCTTTATTTCGAGATCTCTTGCATAGTTTAAGAGTTGAGACTTAATTAGTTTCATCACTGTTGTAGGATGTCTCACGAGATGTGCATTCTATAAATTTGATTTATGACATTGACATAAACATTCCATATCCCACTATAACCAAGATCAAGACCAAACTTTAGGATTTACGAATAACTACCATATAAAACATGTATGTTTATGTGATCAATAAAGTAATTTTCTGAAAATATACATTATCCTTAATCTTGACTTTTTAAGGTCTTTTTTGCCAAAGCTTATCCTTCCATAGCACTTTTTCCATGAGAGCGACAAACAGACTTTTTGACTCCCACTTTTCGGCAACTGCATAACATTATCCTAAAAAACCGCCCCCACCACAACATCCAGTTACATAAATCACCCTCGCCATACACGAATGCCGGTAGGGTTATATTAGTAAATCCACTAAAGGCTTGACTTTTTGGGTCTTTCTAACATTAGCTATCTCTCTCTCTCTCTCTCTCTCTCTCTCTCTCTGGTATATTCCAGCCCGGTCCACCAACTCCAGATCTTGATGACCAACCGTCCGATCGACTCGCGCTGACCCACGCGGACTTCGATCCAACGGTGGAGCTCCAAAACGACGTCGTCGTTTCGCGAGAAATGGCCTTGCTCCGCCCTCATTGGACAAACGAGATCTTTGGTCTGTCGGCATGAAACTCGCAAGATTCAAGCAGCTTCCGTCCCCTGTCCCGATCATAGGAAATTAGGAAATAAATTTACCGCATTATCTCCAAAGATTTAGTCTCCTTAATTAAAAAATTTATTCTCCATCTCTATATAAACCCAGCACCCGCCTCTTGCCAAATCCACCAACTCAAACTCAGCCAAGCAATTCGCAAAACCTTCTCCATTCCCACTCACTGAAACCTCAAGCCTTTCCTCACCATAGAAATGGCTCCCACCATGGCTGCTGCTGATGCCGCCGCTAATGGCGTCGTGAAGCTGAGTCCCGAGAACCAGCCCACCTGTGCCTACGTGACGTTTCTAGCTGGAAACGGTGATTACGTGAAGGGTGTGGTCGGGCTGGCCAAGGGGCTCAGGAAGGCGAAGAGCAAGTACCCGCTCGTGGTGGCGGTCTTGCCGGATGTGCCGGCGGATCACCGGAAGATCCTGGTGGAACAGGGCTGCATCGTGAGGGAGATCGAGCCTGTCTATCCGCCGGAGAGCCAAACCCAGTTTGCCATGGCCTATTATGTGATCAACTACTCCAAACTCAGAATTTGGGAGGTATGCTTGGTTTTGATATTTCTTAGTGTCTTATATTTTTTGTCTGCTTCTTTGATAGTTAGGACTGAGAAGTACTATCAACCTGGTTATATTGAGTTATCGACCTGGCTTTTGGATTGCAGTTTGTGGAGTACAACAAGATGATCTATTTGGATGGAGACATCCAAGTCTTCGACAACATCGATCACCTCTTCGACCTCCAGAAAGGCTTCTTCTATGCCGTCATGGACTGCTTCTGCGAGAAGACATGGAGCCACAGCCCTCAGTACAAAATCGGGTACTGCCAGCAGTGCCCCGACAAGGTCCAATGGCCCGACCACGTTGGCCCAAAGCCGCCTCTCTACTTCAACGCCGGCATGTTTGTGTACGAGCCAGACCTCGACACTTACCACGATCTGCTCGAAACTCTCAAGGTCACGCCTCCCACTTCATTTGCTGAACAGGACCTCCTGAACATGTACTTCAAGGACATCTACAGGCCGATTCCTAACGTGTACAACCTGGTGCTTGCGATGTTGTGGCGTCACCCCGAGAACGTCGAGCTGACAAGGTGAAGGTCGTCCATTACTGTGCCGCCGGGTCGAAGCCTTGGCGGTACACGGGCGAGGAAGAGAACATGGACCGGGACGACATCAAGATGGTGGTGAAGAAGTGGTGGGATATTTACGACGACGAGTCCTTGGACTACAAGAATATCGTTGCGGAGATGAAGCGGCGAAGCGAACCATATGGGATCGATTCCTCAAGGCGTTGGAGGAGGCCGGAGCTTTCCGCTTCTTGACGGCCCCATCTGCAGCCTAAGTGTTTGGAATTAGGGCTGGTTTATAAGTGTGTCGAGCAATTACAGAGCCTGATACAATTGGAATTGGTTGCTTTTTTTTTTTTTTTTTTTGCCTCGAAAGGGGAGGGTTTTATTTTCCCCTTCATCTCCCTGATTTAGGGGTTGAAGATAAAGATGTCTCTTGAGTTTTTCGTTTTCTTTTGTTGAGTGATGTGTAAAGATATATATTGGAAGAACTTTCAAATTAGTATATGCTACTTTTGTTGTGTATCTACAATTGAGGAATTTTCTTTAAGCACATAAAATTTAAAATGGAGAACTTTGATTCCTTTTCATCGACCATTATATGAAGACAATGGAGAACTATCCCAAAAAAAAAAAAAAAAAAAATAGCCTCAAATTTTCTATATTCTGATTTTTGTAGAGTGAAGAAAAGGCACTATGAGAAAAAATCAAACTCCATGGCTACAAGATTGATAGAAGGTAATCGTAAAAAGAAAAATTTCAGAAAAAAATTAGATTAAAAATCACTAAAGAAGACTAGAAGAGGTAGAGTCGGAGATGAGATAGGGGGTGCATGGGCTGCACGCGCACCCTTTCTAGAGACATTTTCTCGTTGCTTTCCCAATGGAAAAACTCTTTCTACACTTGCAATTAAAAAAAAATGGCATGAACATTCCATCCTCTAAATTCAATATGTGTAAGTGCCCAACGCTGATGATATAGAAAGTTGTGTGTTCCGCTTCGCTTGCTAAAATGTAACAATACCCCTTCCCTCTAGAATCACAAACTTATCTTTTGACCAAAAGTATTATCTAGTTTATCACGGGATGTTTAGCCCTCTCTTTTTCTCATGTAATTTGAAGATGTCAAAAAACGAAAATTGCTCTGAATCTTTAAAACAACGTTAGTCACAAATTCAAAGATTTTCTTTTAAAATCGGTTTATAGATTGATATTATTTTTTAATTCATGTTTCAATATATGACTCACTTACTTCGAAATCAATCGTTAAAATCATTTTTTTTTTGCAACTAGGACTGCTCAATATTAATGGAGGAGGTAAGATAGAACTCTTTGTTTGCCACAGGGTCTCGAGAAAGAGAGCTCGGTATTCATTTCATACAACATTAAATCAGTTGTGATCCA
Source organism: Eucalyptus marginata (assembly GCA_014182565.1). NCBI lineage: Eukaryota > Viridiplantae > Streptophyta > Magnoliopsida > Myrtales > Myrtaceae > Eucalyptus > Eucalyptus marginata. The sequence goes on from CM024586.1 coordinate 26,491,023, forward strand.
ACGTTATCCAAATAATATTCAAAGGTTGTCTTCTTTCAAAAGTTTCAAAATTCTCGTTTGGTGGGGTCAGCAGGTTCTCGAAGGAGACAAATTAGTCACTAATCTATTGGTCGTTAGCTGTCATTAGCGTGTAAAACTTCTTTGACTAAAGTAAGAGATGGCCAACTCTCCCTCGGATCAACTAACATAACTGCAAGTGTAAAAACAGACTCCAAGGACGCAACCCCTTTTCGCCACGTGTCCTTTGCAACCGCCCTTTAAATTAGGAGTTGAAACGTGGAGCAAAAAAGACGCGCAAATGGATAGGGGTGGTGGGGCCCCGCTCGTTGGAGAAAATTCAAACATAACAGCTCACATACCGGTTGATGTGGTGTAGTGATGTTCTGATACTATAGAGCTGAGTCACCAATCTAACTAAGTGCCTCCTTTTGATTGTGATTTACAGTGATACATACAAAAATTAAAAGATTTTCTCTAACTTTAGAAGTTTTTTTGATGGACCCAATCCGCTAAATTCATCTTCTCACTCCAGCACATAGTTAAGCATCGGGCATCAGACAAAATATCCAACCTTGAAAATGCAAAACCAGTATCGATTTGTCGTTCATCTCGACCTTATGCTAAAGGCTATCTTGAACCTTTTTTTCTTTTTTTAATTGGGCGATCGCTAGCATGCATGCAAAGAGACCAACACAAACACATAGCTAAATCATGAACATATAACAAATTCTCTGAGGTACCGCAACCAATGTTATATGTTTGACTGATTCTCTGCCTTTTTCGTCAAATTTTGTCAAATATTGAAGACATTAGACTTCAATGTAAATTTAACATGACCACTTTTGTGATTTCCACTACGGAATCACGAGTTCACCTTCATCTTTTCTCCAAATTTTGCCGCCAAGACTACAGGTGGGGTTTCTCATGGGAAATAGTGCTCGAATGGGAGGGATCAAAGTGGGACTTTGTAATTTAGGGCTAATTTGGTGTTTTAGTTGCTCAATCAAGAAAGCTCATGTCACCATCGTCTTGTTGAATATTATTCCACGTCACCCTGTCATTGCTACATGTAAGGGGTGGCCGAGAAGACACGATTAGATTTTTCCTCAAAAGTTTTAAGACTAAAATAATTTTAATTAAAGGTTTAAGACTTGAATGAATGTCCCGTTATAAATTTAAGAGCATTCAGTCCAATTTTCGCCATTTTATAGTAATGCCAAACGAAAATTTTAACCTTCAGTACAGAGCATGCTTAGAAAACTATTCTCCATTTTTTGGCTACCATTTTGATTAATCGCTTATTAAATTAACGGCCCCCACCTCTGCTTGGTCCAACTAACATAACTGCAATGGAAAAGAGAGGCCTCCCAGGAAGGTGCCCTTTTCCGCCACGTGTCCCTGCAACGTTGCCCCATGCAGCTTCCGACAGGTTTCACGCGATTCATGCATACGAAGGAAAAGAAGGAAAATAAATAAATAAATAATGTGCGGAATATTCGCGGCGCTGGACGGTGCGGTGGCAGTTGGACAAAAAACAGTTGGCAGTTGGACAATAAACAGTTGGTACTAACTAGTGAATTCATATCATAAATTCCACCTTTTTTTACCAAAACTTGCACGAAATTGAGAGGCGGCTTCCCTCCTCCAGAGCGCAGGATCCAGTGCTGCTCACGCGTAGCTCGCCCACATGGAGACGCAGCATCTGGTCCGTCGAGTTCCTCATCGACGCCAAGAATAATATCTCAGATGCATGGGAGCGAGAACAGGCGGAAATGGATCGAGTATAGGCTGTATAGCCAGTGTATACACTCAAATTAAAGAGCGTCGTGTTCTGCTAAATTAAATACGTTTAGGAAAATAAATTTAACCTCTTTCAGCAAAGTAAAAATGATTTAATTAACTTACCAAAAATAGATGATTTGATTTGCAAATCATCGGATTTTTCTTTTTTAAGAAAGCTAGTGTAAAACACGAGCTCTCACGATATTTATTGGTGAAAAGCTAACGCTAAAATGATTTTCTAAAAACTCTCAAGGTTGGCATAATTGGTCGAGGTGTCGCAGCATTTTTAGCTCGGAAAATCAAAGATCGTTCTTTTGAATCCTATCAATTGTGTTCAAACCATTTTGGTTCGAATCACTTTTATAGGCAAAAGGTCCTAACTTTTTTAGTTCATTGAGTCTTTAGGGTATTCCCATAATTGTGTAAGTAGCTAGATTTTCACTTTCGCGCCCCTATATGAAAAAGAGAGAAATCAATGTTGTATAATTAAGATAAATATGATCAACACAAAAGCTCAATAAGATTGCTGAGTCCACACATGTACTTATTTAGTCAATATACTCATCGTTTGCCCTTTCTTGTGGGTTCAACTTTATTCTTTTGCGTATTTGGGTAAAGCTTATCCTTCCACGATTGTGCCCGTTAGTCAAAAAGAGAGGTAGCACTTTCTAAGGAGACGGGACTGTAGACTTGTTGACTCTCGATTTTGGGCAAGTGCGTGACGTTATCGTCAGAAACCGCCCCCTTCCACGGCACCCTATAAAAGTTAAATGTACATTTGAAATATAATCACCCATTGGAATATTCTCAAATTCACAATAATAACCGCCCCCTTCCACGGTACCCTATAAAAGTTAAATGTACATTTGAAACATAATCACCCTTTTGGATATTCTCAAATTTACAATAATACCTTGGCGTGGTCTTTGAATTAACTAGTCGGTAGTAGGGCTATAGTAGTAAATCTGCAAAGAGCTTGACTCGTTGGTCTATCTCTCTTGCACATTCCAGCACCGTCCACGAAACCCGGATCTTGCTTGACGACCGTCCGATGCACTCGCGCTGACCACGTGGAGTTCGATCCATCGGTGGAGCTCCAAAACGACTTCGATTAAGGAGAAATGGCAACGCTCTCCTCCCATTGGACCGACAAAATCTTTAGTTTGTCGGTACGAAACTCCTCGGTTCAAGCAAGCTTCCATCCCATGTCCCGATCACAGGAGTTAGACAATGAATCACCGCATTATCTCCAAGATTTAGTCACCTTAATTAAAAAATTAATTCTCCAACTCTATATAAGCCGTGCATCCTCCTCCTGCCAAGTTCATCAACTCAAATCTCACCCAAGCAATTGCGAAATCTTACCAAACACTCATCCTCCATTCCACTCACAAAAACCTCAAACCCATTCCCTACCAAAGAAATGGCTCCTGTCATGGCCGTCGATCCTGCTACTAATGGCATCGTGAAGCCGAAGCCCGGGGACCAGCCTAGTTGTGCCTACGTGACGTTTTTGGCCGGAAACGGCGATTACGTGAAGGGCGTGGTTGGGCTGGCCAAGGGGTTGAGGAAGGCGAAGAGCAGGTACCCGCTTGTGGTCGCCATCTTGCCAGATGTGCCGGCGGATCACCGGAAGATCCTGGTGGATCAAGGTTGCATCGTGAGGGAGATCGAGCCCGTCTATCCGCCTGAGAACCAGACGCAGTTCGCCATGGCCTATTACGTCATCAACTACTCCAAGCTCCGAATTTGGGAGGTATGCTTTGTTATTAAATATTTCTTTGTATTTTAGATCTTTGTCTCCTTTTTTGAATGTTAAGATTGAGAAGTAATATTAACATTGAGTTATTGATATGGTTTTTTGAATCGCAGTTTGTCGAGTATAGCAAGATGATCTATTTGGATGGAGACATCCAAGTCTTCGACAACATCGACCACCTCTTCGACCTCCAGAACGGCTTCTTCTATGCCGTCATGGACTGTTTCTGCGAGAAGACATGGAGCCACACCCCTCAGTACGAAATCGGGTACTGCCAACAGTGCCCCGACAAGGTCCAATGGCCCGACCACGTTGGCTCGAAGCCGTCTCTCTACTTCAACGCCGGCATGTTCGTGTACGAGCCAAACCTCGACACTTACCACGATTTGCTCGAAACCCTCAAGATCACACCTCCGACCGCATTTGCCGAACAAGATCTCTTGAACATGTACTTCAAGGACATTTACAAACCGATTCCTAATGTGTACAACCTTGTACTCGCGATGTTGTGGCGTCACCCTGAGAACGTTGAGCTGGACAAGGTGAAGGTCGTCCATTATTGTGCCGCCGGGTCGAAGCCATGGCGGTACACGGGCGAGGAACAGAACATGGATCGGGACGATATCAAGATGCTGGTGAAGAAGTGGCGGGACATCTACGACGATGAGTCCTTGGACTACAAGAATATCATTGCAAGAGATGAAGCGGCGAAGCAAACAAAATGGGATCGATTCCTTGCGGCGTTGGCGGAGGCCGGAGCTTTCCGCTTCATAACTGCCCCGACTGCAGCCTAGTTGTGTGTAATTAGGGATTTTTTATTTTTAAGTGCAGAGCAATTATAGAGTCTGCTACGGTTGGAATTGGTACCGTGAAAGGGATGGGTTTTATTTTCCCTTTCATTTCCATGATTTATTGAAAAGAAAGATCTCTCCTAATTATGTACTTTTTCTTTTGTTGAGTGATATGTACAAATATATGTCAAATGATATCAAATTAATATATGTTATTTTTTTCTTGTATATCTATAGTCGTGGAATTTCCTTAATACCTTTTCTCAAATTATTATATGAATACAATGGAAAACTACAAAAAGAAAGATTTTGGAAAACGACTAAATAAAATAACGGACAGAGGGAGGGAGTTGGCAGTAAGATATGAGATGCACTTGCACTCTTACCATGATCATATTATAGAAACCCTGTTTCACCTATTTGGATGTAATAATACTATGTCTTCTCTAAAAGGACAAACTTGTCTTTGACTAAAAGTGTGATTCGCTGTGCCACAAGATGTTTAACCCTCCCTCTATTTTCATGTAATTTGGGAGACATCAAAAAGTGAAAATTACTCTAAATCTTTAAGAAAAATGTTAGCTAAAAAAGACTCATTTGTAAAGTCGTTTTATAAAGAAATAACGTGTATTTTTTTCATTTCATATATTGATATAATATTGTTCGTTTATATATCATTTATGGTATGTCCTGTTATTTTAGAATCAATTTTTTAACAATAAAATAGAGTTATTTGTTTGCCTTAAGCTCTTTAGAAAATTAGCCAATAACTACTATATGACAGTAAATCAAATCTTGATTTTAGGTGGAAGGTTATAAAAATATTATTTTCTTATATTTAAAGATCATCATCTTTGAAAACTTCAAAAGCCTCGTTTCTTGGGACAAAAAGTTCTCGAACAAGACGATTAGTCACTAATCTATGTTTTAGCTGCCATTAGTTGGTAAAATTTCTTTGACCAAGTAAAGTAACATGGACCCGACCCATGACTGGACTAGTGGGAAAAAAAAAAAAAAAAAGACCACTGTCCTTTGCACCGTCCTTTAAATCAGGAGTTGACACTTGGATGGGACCGGTGTATTATCTAAGCAAAGACGCGCAAATGGATGCCGGAGGTGGGGCCCCCACCCGACCGTTGGGGAAAATTCTAATATAATCATCTCATGTGCCGCATACTAGTGGCATCACCAATCTGATTAAGTGCCTCCTTTTAATTGGGAGTTATAGTCATCCATAAAAGAATTAAATAAAAGAAGCAATTCCAAAAATAACATTAACTAAACTTTTCATGTGATAGCACATCAAGTATTGAGCGATGGACTAAATTTTCATGGTTAGAAATGCAAATTGATACTAATTTGTCATTTATCTTAATCTTTATGTAAAAAGGCAATTTGGATTTTTTCATGGAGAGTCCACCAACGCATCACTTGCAAGAAACCAACACAAACAATACAAAAAGGCTATGAAAAAACAACATACTCTTGAGGAGATCACAATCAAAGTTGTACCTTTGACTAATCCTCTGTAAATCTAACACAATCACTCCTTGTTCGTAGAATCTCAAGCTCATCTTTGTTTTGGCTTTAAATTTTGCCGCAAAGACCGCAGTTGGGGTTTCTTAGGGGAAATATGGTTTGAATAGGAGGGACTGATTTAGAGATTTGAGGATTATGGGTTGATTTAGGGCTTCAATTGCTCGATCAAGACGTACCATGAATATTAGTCCATGGAACATTGTCATTTTGTTGGATATTAGTCCATTTCACGCTAATGTCGTTATGCAATGATTGATTTAGTCTAACTGGAATTCTTTTGAGTTCTACCGCCTCATTTTAGAAGCAAGAGGCTATTATACTTTTCTACCCGACGGTAGCTACTTTCAAAGAAGTGACGTGGAGTCTATCTTCTTCCGCAAGAGCCCCCTTAGTTCCTTTGTAATTTTTTATTCCCTATTTAGGATAGAATACTCTCAAATTTTATGTTCAAGAGTTCAGACTAAGTAGTTTAAGAGCTTACTTAGATCCAGAGAAAAATCTAATATAACACGTCATATATAGCTGCAAACGTGATGTAATGATACACTAATACTATAGTGTAAACAATGTAATCTTTTAAATTAAGTGCCTCTTTTTTGTAAAAATCCACCTAGCCCCATATTATTCGCGACACCAAGTCCTCACGCTTTAAAACTCGTTGTCTAGGGTAAAGGCGTGAACCTGACCACCCTCATCCCAGCCCAATATTGTCCACTTTGGAGGCCCGACCATCGCCTTCCTCCCTCATGGGTTTGTTTTCAGCGCAGCGGAAGCGTACGTGAAACGTGTTACACAGATTAGAGGGATCCAAGTCTTATAAATTAGCCCATGACTCCCCCCCTTAAGTGATGTGGGACAAGAGGAGGGACCCCTTCCTTACGCATGTCTGGGGACCAAGGCGCGGACGCATCGCCATCCCTCCTCCCCGCACACCACTGCTTGGGCCATCCCATTTTTAATTGTGATTTACAATTAAACAACAAAAAAGACTTAAGATAAAAAGCAATTCTAAGAGAATTTCTCGAGCTTTCAATTTAAATATAAGACGAACTTGTCTTTGACTAAAAATATAATCCCATTTAACATGAGATGTTCAATCCTTCTTTTCTTTCATTGGACAAATCAAAATGTGAAAATTGCTCTAGATCTTTATAATAATGTTAGCTTGAAGACTGATTTCTAAATTTGATTATGAAGTAACATGTACTCTTTAATTCATCTTTCGATATATTATCAATTCGTTTAAATATCATTTATAATCTATCTCCATTTAAAAATTAAATCTCATAATTAAACTTTGATGTCTAAGATTAGTAGATCTTAATGGATGGGGATACTCTTCTTCAAAAGAGTAAAATAGAATCATAGACTTTTTAGGATGATAATTATATATTCATATTACGGCACTAATTTTGAATTTTGATTGAAAACAATACATATATTATTTTTTTATGATATTCAAAGGTCATCATCTTTAAAAATCTCAAAACTCTTATTCCTCGAGTTAATAGGTTCTTGAAGAAGATAATTAGTCACTAATTTATTGGTTTTTAGCTGCCATTAGTGTGCAAATTTCTTTGGATAAGTAAAAGATGCGCCCTCCCTCGGATCAACTAAAATAACTGGAAAAAGTGGAAAAAAAGGGACTCCGAGGATGAAGCCCCATTTCGCCACGTGTCCTTTGCACCGCCCTTTGCATCAGGAGTTGACACGTGGACCTTTGTTGTGACCCAACCAAAGGACAGGCAAATCGATACCGGTGGTGGGGCCTAAACTGTTGGTTCACATAATATCTTTTAAACCAAGTGCCGACAAGTTGATTAAAAGATATCATGCGAAATATACATCGATCTAACTGGAATTCTTTTGAGTTCTACCACCTCATTTTAGAAGCAAGAGGCTATTATACTTTTCTATTCGATGGTAGCTACTTTCAAAGAAGTGAGAGGGAGTCTATCTTCTTCCCTAAGAGCCCCCTTAGTTCCTTTGTAACTTTTTCTTCTCTACTTAGGATAGAATACTCCCAAATTTTATGTTCACGAGTTTAGACTAAGTAATTTAAGGACTTACTTAGATCTAGAGAAAAATCTAATATAACATCTCATATACGGTTGCAAAGGTGATGTAACGATACACTAATACTATAGTGTAATCAATGTAATCTTTTTAATTAAGTTCTTCTTTTTAATTGTGATTTACAATTAAACAAAAAAAAAAAAGGACTTAAGATAAAAAGGCAATTCTAAGAGAATTTCTTGACCTTTCAATTTAAATTTAAAGTCTTATTAATGATTACCCTCGAACATTGCTAATCATGTGTACAAAGAAAGTATTAATTTTCAATAAACTAACTACACATTTCAGTATAACAGCCGATACAATGAAAATGATAATTGTTCCATAAATAGTTGTTTAATACGTGCTCATGAAGCACTCCTTTAACAAATTTCTTGGACAAAAATTTGCTTTATGTTTATCTTGAGATTACTATGGGCCTGTTTGTTAATATTTTTTGTTTCGTTTATAAACAAAATTTATGTTTTTTTGTTCCAACAAAAAAGAATAAAAACACGTTTGTTTGCATTTTGTTTCAAATCTATTTTTTTGTTCCTAGGGAACACATTTGGAATGTAAAACAAGAAATAAGAAAAACATGTTTTTATTTAAACAATTTTTAAGAACAAATTTTCTCTCTCCTCTCTTTTTCTTCTTTTTTTTTTTCTTCTTTTCTTTTTCTTTTTCTTTGGCCGATCGCCGGCCTCGACCATGGCCGTCGAGGGCCGACGACCTCGCCGAAGCGTCGCCGGCCCCGACGAGCCTCGCCGTGGCCGGCGAGGCCGCCGCCTCGTCGGGCCGGTCGCGCCATGGCCCAGTCGGCGACCGCCAAAAGAAGAAAAAAATAAAAAAGAAAAAGAAAAAGAAAAAATAAATAAAAATATTAAAAAATTAAAAGAAACAAAAAAAGAACACAAATTTACCAAACGTGTTTCGTTCATTTTTTATTTCCGAACAAGTTTACCAAACACGTTTTTTGTTCAAAAATTGTTCTCCCAATGTAAACACTTTTTTCTATTTTTGTTCCCCTGGAACAATTTTTAAACATAAATGTTACTAAACGCGCCCTATAAGTTCATGGCGAGTGAAATTCCTCTAGTAAAAAATTTAACAATTTTCCTAATCATAGCATTACTTTTATTTTGTGGGTGGTTTTCTGATTATTACATTAACCTTCATCTATATTGGTGGTCAAAGGGTAACGACAATCTACAATGAGAGCAATAAAGACTTGTTGAGTCTAGGAGTTCCATTTCATGCTGCCAAATTGAAAAGTTTGGGTCTAACTAATGAGACGAAGGCTGTTGTTAGACCCATTAAAACAAATCATAAAAACGTTTCTCAACCCATATGAGTGTTAAATGAATTATAAATATGTTAGTTATATTTAGTAAATATGTTATAAATGGGTTTAAACACAATATAAGTAGGGAAAAAACCACCAAAAATTGCAAATTTTGTCAAAAGTGACAAATTTACCTCGTATTTTTTTTGTGACACAAAAAATTTCAAACTTTACTAACCGTGATACATTTACCCCAAAGGGCATTTTCAATGTAAATTTAACACGACCACTCTTTGTGGTTTCCACTACAGAATCACAAGTTCACCTTAATCTTTTCTCCAAATTTTACCGCCAAGACTACAGGTGGGGTTTCTCATGGGAAATAGTGCTCGAATGGGAGGGATCAAAGTGGGACTTTGTAATTTAGGGCTAATTTGGTGGTTTAGGTAGTGTTTGTTTGTGTTCCTTGTTTCTGTTTTTGAACAAAAATTCTGTTTTTTTGTTCTCGGGAACAAAAAAAGAATAGAAACGCGTTTGTTTGCGTTTTTGTTTCAAATCTGTTTTTTTGTTTCTGGAACAAAAAAAAATAGAAACAAGAAAAAAAGTTGTTTTTTTTTTAACAAAAAAAAAAAGAACAATTTTCTCTCTCCTCTCTTTTCTTTTTTTTTTCTTCTTCTTTTCTTCTTCTTTTTTCTTTGGCTCGGTCGCCGGCCTCGGCCCATGGCCTGGCGACCGGCCGTCGAGGGGGCGGTGACGCCGTTGAGGGCCGACGACCTCGCCGGAGCGTTGCCGGCCCCCGACGAGGCCGAGCGTCGCCGGCCATGGCCAAGGCCGGTGGAGCCACAAGGAAGAAAAAAAAAGAAAAATGAAAAAAAAATGAAAAAAATGAAAAATAAAATAAAAATATTAAAAAATTAAAAGAAAAAAAAAAAAAGAACACAAATTTACCAAACATGTTTTTGTTTTTTTTATTCGAAAACAAGTTTACCAAATACGTTCTTTTGTTCAAAAACTCAAGTTCTCCCAACGAAAATAGTTTTTATTTCTCGTTCCCTAACAAAAAAAGAATGTAAACACAAACAACGCACCCTTAGTTGCTCAATCAACAAAGCCCATGTCACCATCGTCTTGTTGAATATTATTCCACGTCACTCCGTCATTACTACATGTAAGGGGTGGCTGAGAAGACTTGATTAGATTTTTCCTCAAAAGTTTAAGACCAAATAATTTTAATTAAAATGTTTAAGACTCGAACGAATGTCCTATTATAAATTTAAGAGCATTCAGTCCAATTTTCGCCATTTTATAGTAATGCCAAAGGAAAATTTTAATGACCGATTTAATAAAACTACTCTCCTAGAGACCTACGGTACAGAGCATGCTTAGAAAACTATTCTCCATTTTTTGGCTACCATTTTGATTAATCGCTTATTAAATTAACGGACCCCACCTCTTCTGGGTCCAACTAACATAACTGTAATGGAAAAAAGGGGCCTCCCAAGAAGGTGTCCTTTTCCGCCACGTGTCCCTGCAACGTTGCCCCATGCAGCTTCCGACATGTTTCACACGATTCATGCATACGAAGGAAAAAGGGAAAAAAATAAATAAATAATGTGCGGAATATTTGCGGCGCTGGACGGTGCGGTGGCAGTTGGACAATATACTCATTGTTGGCCCTTTCTTGTGGGTTCAACTTTGTTCTTTTGGGTATTTGGGTAAAGCTTATCCTTTCACTATTGTGCCTGTTAGTCAAAAAGAGAGGTAGCACTTTCTAAGGAGACTGGTCTGTAGGCTTGTTGACTCCCAATTTTGGGCAAGTGTGTGACATTATCCTCGGAAACCGCCCCTTCCACCTGTCCACGGCACCCTATAAAAGTTAAATGTACATTTGAAATATAATCACCCTTGGGATATTCTCAAATTTACAATAATACCTTGGCGTGGTCTTCGAATTAAGAAGTCGGTAGTAGGGTTATAGTAGTAAGTCTGCAAAGAGCTCGACTCGTTGATCTATCTCTCTTGCACATTCCAGCACCGTCCACGAAACCCGGATATTGCTTGACGACCGTCCGATGCACTCGCACTGACCACGTGGAGTTCGATCCATCGGTGGAGCTCCAAAACGACTTCGTTTAAGGAGAAATGGCCTAGACCACCCCCATTGGACCGACAAAATCTTTAGTTTGTCGGTACGAAACTCCTCGGTTCACGCAAGCTTCCATCCCATGTCCCGATCAATCGCCGCATTATCTCCAAGATTTAGTCACCTCAATTAAAAAATTAATTCTCCAACTCTATATAAGCCGTGCATCCTCCTCCTGCCAAGTTCATCAACTCAAATCTCTGCCAAGCAATTGCGAAATCTTACCAAACACTCATCCTCCATTCCACTCACAAAAACCTCAAACCCATTCCCTACCAAAGAAATGGCTCCTGTCATGGCCGTCGATGCTGCCACTAATGGCATCGTGAAGCCGAAGCCCGGGGACCAGCCTAGTTGTGCCTACGTGACGTTTTTGGCCGGGAACGGCGATTACGTGAAGGGCGTGGTTGGGCTGGCCAAGGGGTTGAGGAAGGCGAAGAGCAGGTACCCGCTTGTGGTCGCCATCTTGCCAGATGTGCCGGCGGATCATCGGAAGATCCTGGTGGATCAAGGTTGCATCGTGAGGGAGATCGAGCCCGTCTATCCGCCGGAGAACCAGACGCAATTCGCCATGGCCTATTACGTCATCAACTACTCCAAGCTCCGAATTTGGGAGGTATGCTTTGTTATTACATATTTCTTTGTATTTTAGATCTTTGTCTCCTTTTTTGAATGTTAAGATTGAGAAGTAATATTAACATTGAGTTATTGATATGGTTTTTTGAATTGCAGTTTGTCGAGTACAGCAAGATGATCTATTTGGATGGAGACATCCAAGTCTTCGACAACATCGACCACCTCTTCGACCTCCCGAACGGCTTCTTCTATGCCGTCATGGACTGCTTTTGCGAGAAGACATGGAGTCACACACCTCAATACGAAATCGGGTATTGCCAACAATGCCCCGACAAGGTCCAATGGCCCGACCACGTTGGCCCGAAGCCGTCTCTCTACTTCAACGCCGGCATGTTCGTGTACGAGCCAAACCTCGACACTTACCACGATTTGCTCGAAACCCTCAAGATTACACCTCCGACCGCATTTGCCGAACAAGATCTCTTGAACATGTACTTCAAGGACATTTACAAACCGATTCCTAATGTGTACAACCTTGTACTCGCGATGTTGTGGCGTCACCCTGAGAACGTTGAGTTGGACAAGGTGAAGGTCGTTCATTACTGTGCCGCCGGGTCGAAGCCATGGCGGTACACGGGCGAGGAACAGAACATGGATCGGGACGATATCAAGATGCTGGTGAAGAAGTGGCAGGATATCTACGATGACGAGTCCTTGGACTACAAGAATATTATTGCAAGAGATGAAGCGGCGAAGCAAACAAAATGGGATCGATTCCTTGCGGCGTTGGCGGAGGCCGGAGCTTTCCGCTTCATAACTGCCCCGACTGCAGCCTAGTTGTGTGTAATTAGGGATTTTTTTATTTTTATGTGCAGAGCAATTATAGAGTCTGCTACGGTTGGAATTGGTACCGTGAAAGGGATGGGTTTTATTTTCCCTTTCATTTCCATGATTTAGGGGTTGAAAAGAAAGATTTCTCCTAATTATGTACTTTTTCTCTTTCGTTGAGTGATATGTACAAATAATCTCAAATGATATCAAATTAATATATGTTATTTTTTTGTTGTATATCTATAGTCGTGGAATTTCCTTAATACCTTTTATATGAATACAATGAAGAACTACAAAAAGAAAGATTTCGAAAAACGACCAAATAAAATAACGGACAGAGGGAGGGAGTTGGCGGTAAGATATGAGATGCGCTTGCACTCTTACCATGATCATATTATAGAAACCCTGTTTCGCCTATTTGGATGTAATAATACTATGTCTTCTCTAAAAGGACAAACTTGCCTTTGACTAAAAGTGTGATTCGCTGTGCCACAAGATGTTTAACCCTCCCTCTATTTTCATGTAATTTGGAGACATCAAAAAGTGAAAATTACTCTAAATCTTTGAGAAAAATGTTAGCTAAAAAAGACTCATTTGTAAACTCGTTTTATAAAGAAATAACTTGTATTTTTTCATTTCTTGATACAATATTGTTCGCTTATATATCATTTATGGTATGTCCTGTTATTTTAGAATCAATTTTTTTAACAATAAAATAGAGTTATTTGTTTGCCTTAAGCTCTTTAGAAAATTAGCCCAATAACTCTATATGACAGTAAATCAAATCTTGATTTTAGGTGGAAGGTTATAAAAATATTATTTTCTTATATTTGAAGATCATCATGTTTAAAAACTTCAAAAGCTTAGTTTCTTGGGACGACAAGTTCTCGAACAAGACGATTAGTCACTAATCTATTGGTTTTAGCTGCCATTAGTGGGTAAAATTTCTTTGACCAAGTAAAGTAACATGGACCCGACCCTTCTCGCCACGTGTCCTTTGCACCGTCCTTTAAATCGGGAGTTGACACTTGGATGGGACCGGTGTATTATCTAAGCGAAAGACGCGCAAATGGATGCCGGAGGTGGGGCCCCCACCCGACCGTTGGGGAAAATTCTAATAAAAACATCTCATGTGCCGCATACTAGTGGCATCACCAATCTGATTAAGTGCCTCCTTTTAATTGGGAGTTATAGTCATCCATAAAAGAATTAAATAAAAGAAGCAATTCCAAAAATAACATTAACTAAACTTTTCATGTGATAGCACATCAAGTATTGAGCGATGGACTAAATTTTCATGGTTAGAAATGCAAATTGATACTGATTTATCATTTATCTTAATCTTTATATAAAAAGGCAATTCGGATTTTTTTCATTGAGAGTCCGCCGATGCATCACTTGCAGAGAAACCAACACAAACAATACAAAAAGGCTATGAAAAAACAACATACTCTTGAGGAGATCACAATCAAAATTATACCTTTGACCGATTCTTTGTAAATTAACACAATCACTCTTTGTCCGTAGAATCTCAAGCTCATCTTTGTTTTGGCTTTAAATTTTGCTGCAAAGACCGGAGTTGGGGTTTCTTAGGGGAAATATGGCTCGAATGGGAGGGACTGATTTAGGGATTTGAGGATTATGGGTTGATTTAGGGCTTCAATTCCTCGATCAAGAAGTACCATGAATATAAGTCCATGTCACATCGTCATTTTGCTGGATATTAGTCCATTTCACGCTGATGTCGTTATGCAATGATTGATTTAGTCTAACTGGAATTCTTTTAAGTTCTACCGCCTCATTTTAGAAGCAAGAGGCTATTATACTTTTCTACCCGACGGTAGCTACTTTCAAAGAAGTAACGGGGAGTCTATCTTCTTCCCCAAGAGCCCCCTTAGTTCCTTTGTAACTTTTTATTCCCTACTTAGGATAGAATATTCCCAAATTTTATGTTCAAGAGTTCAGACCAAGTAGTTTAAGGGCTTACTTAGATCTAGAGAAAAATCTAATATAACACGTCATATACAGCTGCAAACGTGATGTAATGATACACTAATACTGTAGTGTAAACAATGTAATCTTTTAAATTAAGTGCCTCTTTTTTGTAACGACCCAGGCTCCACTGTGTAATATTATTCGCTTTGGACACGGAGTTCTCACGGCTTTAAAACTCGTTGTCTGGGGTAGAGGCGTGAACTTGACCACCCTCATCCTAGCCCAATATTGTCCGCTTTGGAGGCCCGACCACCGCCGTCCTCCCTCACGGGTTTGTTTTCAGCGCAGCGGAAGCGTACGTGAAACATGTTACACAAATTAGAAGGATCCAAGTCTTATAAACTACCCCATGACTCCCCTTAAGTGATGTGGGACAAGAGGATGGACCCCTTCCTTGCGCACGTCTGGGGACCGAGGCGCGAACGCATCGCCATCCCTCCTCCCCGCACACCACCGCTTGGGCCATCACATTTTTAATTGTGATTTACAATTAAACAACAAAAAAGACTTAAGATACAAAGCAATTCTAAAGAGAATTTCTCGAGCTTTCAATTTAAATATAAGACGAACTTGTCTTTGACTAAAAATATAATTCCATTTAACATGAGATGTTCAATCCTTCTTTTCTTTCATTGGACAAATCAGAATGTGAAAATTGCTCTAGATCTTTATCATAATGTTAGCTTGAAGACTGATTTCTAAATTTGATTATGAAGTAACATGTACTCTTTAATTCATCTTTCGATATATTACCCATTCGTTTAAATATCATTTATAATCTATCCCCATTTAAAAATTAAATCTCATAATTAAACTTTGATGTCTAAGATTAGTAGATCTTAATGGAAGGGGATACTCTTCTTCAAAAGAGTAAAATAGAACCATAGACTTTTAGGATGATAACTATATATTCATATTACGGCACTAATTTTGGATTTTGATAGAAAACAATACATATATTATTTTTTTATGATATTCAAAGGTCATCATCTTTAAAAATTTCAAAACTCTTATTCCTCGAGTTAATAGGTTCTTGAAGAAGATAATTAGTCACTAATTTATTGGTTTTTAGCTGCCATTAGTGTGCAAATTTCTTTGGATAAGTAAAAGATGCGCCCTCCCTCGGATCAACTAAAATAACTGGAAAAGGTGGGAAAAAAAAGGGACTCCAAGGATGAAGCCCCATTTCGCCACGTGTCCTTTGCACCGCCCTTTGCATCAGGAGTTGACATGTGGACCTTTGTTGTGACCCAAGCAAAGGACAGGCAAATCGATACCGGTGGTGGGGCCTAAACTGTTGGTTCACATAATATCTTTTAAACCAAGGGCCGACAAGTTGATTAAAAGATATCATGCGAAATATACATTGATCTAACTGGAATTCTTTTGAGTTCTACCACCTCATTTTAGAAGCAAGAGGCTATTATACTTTTCTATCCGACGGTAGCTACTTTCAAAGAAGTGACAGGGAGTCTATCTTCTTCCCTAAGAGCCCCCTTAGTTCCTTTGTAACTTTTTCTTCTCTACTTAGGATAGAATACTCCCAAATTTTATGTTCACGAGTTCAGACTAAGTAGTTTAAGGACTTACTTAGATCTAGAGAAAAATCTAATATAACATCTCATATACGGCTGCAAACGTGATGTAACGATACACTAATACTATAGTGTAATCAATGTAATCTTTTTAATTAAGTTCCTCTTTTTAATTGTGATTTACAATTAAACAAAAAAAAGGACTTAAGATAAAAGGCAATTCTAAGAGAATTTCTTGACCTTTCAATTTAAATTTAAAGTCTTATTAATGATTACCCTCGAACATTGCTAATCATGTGTACAAAGAAAGTATTAATTTTCAATAAACTAACTACACATTTCAGTATAACAGCCGATGCAATGAAAATGATAATTGTTCCATAAATAGTTGTTTAATACGTGCTCATGAAGCACTCCTTTTAACAAATTTCTTGGACAAAAATTTGCTTTTTGTTTATCTTGAGATTACTATGGGCCTGTTTGTTAATGTTTTTTGTTTCTGTTTATAAACAAAATTTATGTTTTTTTTGTTCCCAAACAAAAAAAGAAAGAAAACACGTTTGTTTGCGTTTTTGTTCCAAATCTATTTTTGTTCTCGGGAACACATTTGGAATAAAACAAGAAACAAAAAAACGTGTTTCTTGTTTCTGAACAATTTTTAAGAACAAATTTTCTCTCTCCTCTCTTTTTCTTCTCTTTTTTTCTTCTTTTCTTTTTCTTTTTTTTTCTTTGGCCGGTCACTGGCCTCGACCATGGCCGTCGATCGGACGTCGAGGGCCGGCGACCTCGTCGGAGCGTCGCCGGCCCCTCGGCGAGCCTCGCCGTGGGCCGGCGAGGCCGCCGGCCCTCGTCGACCATGGTCGCCGACCATGGCCCAGCCGACGATTGGCCAAAAGAAAAAAAAAAGAGAAAAGAGAAAAGAAAGAAAAATAAGAAATAAGAAATAAAAAAAAATTAAAAGAAACAAAAAAAAACACAAATTTACCAAACGTGTTTCTGTTCATTTTTATTTCCGGAACAAGTTTACCAAATACGTTTTTTTTTCAAAATTGTTCCTCGGAACGAAACACTTTTTTCTATTTCTATTACCTCGGAACAATTTTTAAATAGAAATGTTACTAAACGCGCCCTATAACTTCATGGCGAGTGAAATTCCTCTAGTAAAAAATTTAGCAATTTTCCTAATCATAGCATTACTTTTATTTTGTGGGTGGTTTTCTAATTATTACATTAACCTTCATCTATATTGGGGGTCAAAGGGTAACGACAATCTACAATGAGAGCAATAAAGACTTGTTGAGTCTAGGAGTTCCATTTCATGCTGCCAAATTGAAAAGTTTGGGTCTGACTAATGAGACGAAGGCTGTCGTTAGACCCATTAAAACAAATCATAAAAACGTTTCTCAACCCATATGAGTGTTAAATGAATTATAAATATGTTAGTTATATTTAGTAAATATGTTATAAATGGGTTTAAACACAATATAAGTAGGGAAAAAAACCACCAAAAATTGCAAATTTTGTCAAAAGTGACAAATTTACCTCGTATTTTTTTTTTTTTTGTGACACAAAAATTTCAAACTTTACTAACCGTGACATTTACCCCAAAGGGCATTTTCAATGTAAATTTAACACGACCACTCTTTGTGGTTTCCACTACAAAATCACGAGTTCACCTTAATCTTTTCTCCAAATTTTACCGCCAAGACTATAGGTGGGGTTTCTCATGGGAAATAGTGCTCGAATGGGAGGGATCAAAGTGGGACTTTGTAATTTAGGGCTAATTTGGTGTTTTAGGTGGTGTTTGTTTGTGTTCCTCGTTTCTGTTTTTGAACAAAAATTCTGTTTTTTTGTTTTCGGGAATAAAAAAAGAACAGAAACGCGTTTGTTTGCGTTTTTATTCCAAATCTGTTTTTTTGCTCCTGAACAAAAAAGAATAGAAACAAGCAACAAAAAAGTTGTTTCTTGAATCTGGAACAAAAAAAAAGAACAACTTTTCTCTCTCCTCTATTTTCTTTTCTTTTTTTTTTCTTTTTCTTTTATTCTTCTTTTTTCTTTGGCCGGTCGCCGGCCTCGGCCATGGCCGGCGACAAGCCGTCGAGGGGCGGCACGCCGTCGAGGGCCGACGACCTCGCCGGAGCGTTGCCGGCCCCCAACGAGGCTAAGTGTCGCGGCCCCGGCGAGGCTCGGCCTCGCCTTGGCCGGGCGAGCTCGGGCTTGCCCCACATCCGGCGAGGTCGAGCTCGCCCAACGCCCGGCGAGGCTCGCTCGGCCTCGCCTTGGCCGGGCGAGCCGGGCTCGCCCAAATCGGGTGAGGCCGAGCTCGCTCCGCCACCGACGAGGCTCGAGCTCACCCGCCAAGGCGAGGCCGAGCCTCGCCCAACCACGGTGAGGCTCGGCGGCCGGGGCCGGCGAGCCTCACCGTGGCTAGGCGAGGCCGCCAGCCCTCGTCGGCCGATCGCCGGACCATGGCCGAGGCGGCAATCGGCCAAAAGGAAGAAAAAAAAAAAAGAAAAAGAAAGAAAAAAAAAATGAAAAAATGAAATAAAAATATTAAAAAATTAAAAGAAACAAAAAAAAGAACACAAATTTACCAAACATGTTTTACGTTTTTTTTTATTTCGAAACAAGTTTACCAAACGCGTGTTCTTTTGTTCAAAAACTGTTCTCCGGATTGGAAATGGTTTTTTCTATTTCTGTTCCCTAAACAAAAAAAAGAACATAAACACAAACAAACACACCCTTAGTTGCTCAATCAACAAAGCCCATGTCACCATCGTCTTGCTGAATATTATTCCACGTCACTCCGTCATTGCTACATGTAAGGGGTGGCTGAGAAGACTTGATTAGATTTTTCCTCAAAAGTTTAAGACCAAATAATTTTAATTAAAATGTTTAAGACTCGAACAATGTCCTATTATAAATTTAAGAGCATTCAGTCCAATTTTCGCCATTTTATAGTAATGCCAAAGGAAAATTTTAATGACCGATTTAATAAAACTACTCTCCCAGAGACCTACGGTACAGAGCATGCTTAGAAAACTATTCTCCATTTTTTGGCTACCATTTTGATTAATCGCTTATTAAATTAACGGACCCCACCTCTTCTGGGTCCAACTAACATAACTGTAATGGAAAAAAGAGGCCTCCCAAGAAGGTGCCCTTTTCCGCCACGTGTCCCTGCAACGTTGCCCCATGCAGCTTCCGACATGTTTCACACGATTCATGCATACGAAGGAAAAAAGGGAAAATAAATCATGTGCGGAATATTCGCGGCGCTGGACGGTGCGGTGGCAGTTGGACAATATACTCATTGTTTGCCCTTTCTTGTGGGTTCAACTTTGTTCTTTTGGGTATTTGGGTAAAGCTCATCCTTTCACTATTGTGCCTGTTAGTCAAAAAGAGAGGTAGCACTTTCTAAGGAGACGGGTCTGTAGGCTTGTTGACTCCCAATTTTGGGCAAGTGTGTGACATTATTCTCGGAAACCGCCCCCTTCCACGCGTCCACGGCACCCTATAAAAGTTAAATGTACATTTGAAATATAATCACCCTTGGGATATTCTCAAATTTACAATAATACCTTGGCGTGGTCTTCGAATTAAGAAGTCGGAAGTAGGGTTATAGTAGTAAGTCTGCAAAGAGCTTGACTCGTTGGTCTATCTCTCTTGCACATTCCAGCACCGTCCACGAAACCCGGATCTTGCTTGACGACCGTCCGATGCGCTCGCACTGACCACGTGGAGTTCGATCCATCGGTGGAGCTCCCGAACGACTTCGTTTAAGGAGAAATGGCCTAGCTCTACTCCCATTGGACCGACAAAATCTTTAGTTTGTCGGTACGAAACTCCTCGGTTCACGCAAGCTTCCATCCCATGTCCCGATCACAGGAGTTAGACAATCAATCGCCGCATTATCTCCAAGATTTTAGTCACCTTAATTAAAAAATTAATTCTCCAACTCTATATAAGCCGTGCATCCTCCTCCTGCCAAGTTCATCAACTCAAATCTCACCCAAGCAATTGCGAAATCTTACCAAACACTCATCCTTCATTCCACTCACGAAAACCTCAACCCATTCCTACCAAAGAAATGGCTCCTGTCATGGCCGTCGATGTTGCCACTAATGGCATAGTGAAGCCAAAGCTCGGGGACCAGCCTAGTTGTGCCTACGTGACGTTTTTGGCCGGAAACGGCGATTACGTGAAGGGCGTGGTTGGGCTGGCCAAGGGGTTGAGGAAGGCGAACAGCAGGTACCCGCTTGTGGTCGCCATCTTGCCAGACGTGCCGGCGGATCACCGGAAGATCCTGGTGGATCAAGGTTGCATCGTGAGGGAGATCGAGCCCGTCTATCCGCCTGAGAACCAGACGCAGTTCGCCATGGCCTATTACGTCATCAACTACTCCAAGCTCCGAATTTGGGAGGTATGCTTCGTTATTAAATATTTCTTTGTATTTTAGATCTCTGTCTCCTTTTTCGAATGTTAAGATCGAGAAGTAAAAGTAACATTGAGTTATTGATTTGGTTTTTTGAATTGCAGTTTGTCGAGTATAGCAAGATGATCTATTTGGATGGAGACATCCAAGTCTTCGACAACATCGACCACCTCTTCGACCTCCAGAACGGCTTCTTCTATGCCGTCATGGACTGCTTCTGCGAGAAGACATGGAGCCACACCCCTCAATACGAAATCGGGTACTGCCAACAATGCCCCGACAAGGTCCAATGGCCCGACCACGTTGGCCCGAAGCCGTCTCTCTACTTCAACGCCGGCATGTTCGTGTACGAGCCAAACCTCGACACTTACCACGATTTGCTCAAAACCCTCAAGATCACACCTCCGACCGCATTTGCCGAACAAGATCTCTTGAACATGTACTTCAAGGACATTTACAAACCGATTCCTAATGTGTACAACCTCGTACTCGCGATGTTGTGGCGTCACCCCGAGAACGTTGAGTTGGACAAGGTGAAGGTCGTTCATTACTGTGCCGCCGGGTCGAAGCCGTGGCGGTACACGGGCGAGGAACAGAACATGGATCGGGACGATATCAAGATGCTGGTGAAGAAGTGGCGGGATATTTACGACGATGAGTCCTTGGACTACAAGAATATCGTTGCAAGAGATGAAGCGGCGAAGCAAACAAAATGGGATCGATTCCTTGCGGCGTTGGCGGAGGCCGGAGCTTTCCGCTTCATAACTGCCCCGACTGCAGCCTAGTTGTGTGTAATTAGGGATTTTTTATTTTTATTTTTAAGTGCAGAGCAATTATAGAGTCTTCTACGGTTGGAATTGGTACCGTGAAAGGGATGGGTTTTATTTTCCCTTTCATTTCCATGATTTAGGGGTTGAAAAGAAAGATCTCTCCTAATTATGTACTTTTTCTTTTGTTGAGTGATATGTACACAAATATATGTCAAATGATATCAAATTAATATATGTTATTTTTTTGTTGTATATCTATAGTCGTGGAATTTCCTTAATACCTTTTCTCATACTATTATATGAATACAATGAAGAACTACAAAAAGAAAGATTTCGAAGAACGACCAAATAAAATAATGGACTGAGGGAGGGAGTTGGCGGTAAGATATGAGATGCACTTGCACCCTTACCATGATCAGATTATAGAAACTCCGTTTCACCTATTTGGATTTAATAATACTATGTCTTCTCTAAAAGGACAAACTTGTCTTTGACTAAAAGTCTGATTCGCTGCTGTGCCGCAAGATGTTTAACCCTCCCTCTATTTTCATGTAATTTGGAGACATCAAAAAGTGAAAATTACTCAAAATCTTTAAAAAAAATGTTAGCTGAAAAAGACTCATTTGTAAACTCTTTTATAAAGAAATAACGTGTATTTTTTTCATTTCATATCTTGATATAATACTGTTCATTTATATATCATTTATGGTATGTCCTGTTATTTTAGAATCAATTTTTCTAACAATAAAATAGAGTTATTCGTTTGCCTTGGGCTCTTTAGAACATTAGCCTAATAGTTACTTTATATGACAGTAAATCAAATCTTGATTTTTGGTGGAAAGTTATAAAAATGTTATTTTCTTATATTTGAAGATCATCATCTTTAAAAATTTCAAAAGCCTCGTTTCTTGGGACAACAGGTTCTCGAACAAGACGATTAGTCACTAATCTATTGGTTTTAGCTGCCATTAGTGGGTTAAATTTATTTGACCAAGTAAAGTAACATGGACCCACCCCGGGATTAACTAACATGACTGGAATGGTGGGAAAAAAAAAGAGACTCCAAGTACCCGAACCTTTTCGCCACGTGTCCTTTGCACCGTCCTTTAAATCGGGAGTTGACACTTGGATTGGACAGGTGTATTATCTAAGCAAAAGACGCGCAAATGGATACCGGTGGTGGGGCCCCGACCCGACCGTTGGAGAAAATTCTAATATAAACATCTCATGTGCCGCATACTAATGGCATCACCAATCTGATTAAGTGCCTCTTTTCAATTGGGAGTTATAGTCATACATAAAAGAATTAAATAAAAGAAGCAATTCCCAAAACAACATTAACTAAACTTTTCATGTGATAGCACATCAAGTATTGAGCGATGGACTAAATTTTCATGGTTAGAAATGCAAATTGATACTAATTTGTCATTTATCTTAATCTTTATATAAAAAGGCAATTCGGATTTTTTTCATTGAGAGACTACCAACGCATCACTTGCGAAGAAACCAACACAAACAATACAAAAAGGCTATGAAAAAACAACATACTCTTGAGGAGATCGCAATCAAAGTTATACATTTGACTGATTCTCTATAAATCTAACACAATCACTCCTTGTCCGTAGAATCTCAAGCTCATCTTTGCTTTGGCTTTAAAGTTTGCCACAAAGACAGGAGTTGGGGTTTCTTAGGGGAAATATGGCTCGAATAGGAGGGACAGATTTAGGGATTTGAGGATTATGGGTTGATTTAGGGCTTCAATTGCTCGATCAAGAAGTACAATAAATATCAGTCCATGTCACATCGTCATTTTGTTGGATATTAGTCCATTTCACACTAATGTCGATACGCGATGATTGATTTAGTAAAACTATTTTATCAAAGACCTACAGAGCATGCTTGAAAACTTTAAAATGGATGAACAGGTTTTAGACTGCAATGACCAAATTATAGAAACTCGTTGTGTATTCCCTTTTGCCTACTCAAATATGACAATACTTCACTTCTATAAGATGAACTTGTCTTTGACTAAAAATATAATCCTATTTAACATGAGATGTTCAATCCTTCTTCTTTTTCACTGGACAAATCAAAATGTGAAAATTGCTCTAGATCTTTAAAATAATGTTAGCTCAAAGACTGATTTGTAAATTTGATTTATGAAGTAACATGTACTCTTTCATTTGTATTTCGATATATGACTCATTCGTTTAAATATCATTTATGATCTCTCATTTAAAAATCAAATCTCATAATCAAACTTTTATGTCTAAGATTAGTAGATCTTAATGGAAGGGGATACTCTTCTTCAAAAGAATAAAATAGAATCACAGGCTCTTTAGGATGATAACTATATATTTATATTACGGCACTAATTTTGGATTCTGATCGAAAATAATATATATATTATTTTTTTTTTATGATATTCAAAGGTAATCATCTTTAAAAATTTCAAAACTCTTATTTCTCGAGTTAATAGGTTCTTGAAGAAGATAATTAATCACTAATTTATTGGTTTTTAGCTGCCACTAGTGCGCAAATTTCTTTGGATAAGTAAAAGATGCGCCCTCCCTTGGATCAACTAAACATAACTGGAAAAAGTGGAAAAAAGGGACTCCGAGATGCAGCCCCAGTTCGCCACGTGTCCTTTGCACCGCCCTTTGAATCAGGAGTTGGCACGTGGACCAGTGTTGTGACCCAAGCAAAGGACAGGCAAATCGATTCTGGTGGTGGGGCCTCGACTGTTGGTTCACATAATATCTTTTAAACCAAGGGGCCGACAAGTTGGTTAAAAGATATTATGCAAAATATAGATCGACCTAAATGGAGTTCTTTTGAGTTCTACCGCCTCATTTTAGAAGCAGGAGGCTATTATACTTATCTACCTGACGGTAGCTACTTTCAAAGAAGTGACGGGGGAGTCTACCTTCTTCCCCAAGAGCCCCCTTAATTCCTTTGTAACTTAGGATAAAATACTCCCAAATTTTATGTTCAAGAGTTCAAACTAAGTAATTTAAGGACTTATTTAGATCCAGAGAAAAATCTAATATAACACCTCATATACGGCTGCAAACGTGATGTAATGATACAATAATCAATGTAATCTTTTTAATTAAGTGCCTCTTTTTAATTGTGATTTACAATTAAACAAAAAAAAAAGACTTAAGATAAAAGGCAATTCTAAGAGAATTTCTCGAGCTTTCAGTGCAAATATAAAGTCTTATTAATGTGTACCCTCGAACATTGCTAAGCATGTGTACAAAGAAAGTATTAATTTTCAATAAACTAACTACGCATTTCAGTATAACAGCCGATGCAATGAAAATGATAATTTTTCCATATAGTTGTTTAATACGTGCTCATGAAGCACTCGTTTTAACAATTTTTTTGGACAAAAATCTGCTTTATGTTTATCTTGAGATTACTATAAGTTCATGGCGAGTGTAATTCCTCTAGTAGAAAATTTAACAATTTTCCTAATCATAGCATTACTTTTATTTTGTGGGTGCTTTTTTGATTATTACATTAACCTTCATCTAGATTGGTGGTCAAAGGGTGACAACAATCTCCAATGAGAGCAATAAAGACTTGTTGAGTCTAGGAGTTCCATTTCATGCTGCCAAACTGAAAAGATTGGATTTGACTAATGAGACGAAGGCCGTCGTTAGACCCGTTAAAATAAATCACAAAAATATTTCTTAACCCATATGAGTGTTAAATGAATTATAAATATATTAGTTATATTTAGTAAATGTGTTATAAATGGGTTTAAACACAATATAAGTAGGAAAAAACCACCAAAAACTCCAAATTTTGTCTAAAGTGACAAATTTACCTTGAAGTTTTTTTTTTTTTTTTGTGACACAAGAAATTTCAAATTTTACTAACTATGACACATTTACCCCGAAGGGCATTTTTGTCCTTTTTTTTCCCCTTTTCTCTCTTCTCTCTTCCCTCCATCGGCCATGGCGGAGGGAAGCTAGACTCAGGCGTTGGGCTGCCCTCACCGGCGTCAAGTGAGGATAACCCTCGCCAGATTCAGCGAGGGCAACCCTCGCTTAACGTAGGCGAGGGTGGCCCTCATTGGGGCCCTCACCGGCGTTAGGTGACGTAGGTGAGGGTGGCCCTCGCCTGAGTCCGACTTCCCTCCGCCATGGCCGGTGAAGGGAAGAGAAAAGAAGAAGAAAAAAAATTAAAACAATAAAAGACGAAAATACTTTATAATTTGGGATAAATGTGTCACACGGATAAAGTTTAGGGTTTTTTGTGTCATGATTTTTTTTTTTTTTGGTAAATGTATCACAGTTGACAAAATTTAAGGTTTTTTGTGTCATAAAAAAAGTTTAGAGTAAATCTATCATTTTAGACAAAATTTAAGGTTTTTGATGGCTTTTTCCCATATAAGTATTAAATTGATTAGAAATAGGTTTATAATTTAGACATGTTTTGTCTCTATAACTCCCATTTCGTTCTCTCACCTTCATATTCGCTTACTATCTATGCAGTCTTACCTCGTTAGGTATGAGCTTTCGAAGATCGGGTAAAAAATTTCTGTCTTGCTAACTTGGTAAAGTTAGCCTACATAACTCAGCAATACCTGCTCATCCCCTTTCTTAATCTTATGGGAAAAGAGGGACCCACGACAATCCAAAAAGTTTAAATTGATTATAAATAGGTTTATAATTTAGACATATTTTGCCTCTATAACTCCCATTTCGTTCTTTCTCACCTTCACATTCGCTTACTATCTATGCAGTCTTACCTCGTTAGGTATGAGTTTTCGAAGATCGGGTCAAAAATGCCGTATTGCTAACTCGGTAAAGTTAGCCTACATAACTCAGCAATACCTGCTCAATGAGCAGCGCTCATTCCCTTTCTTTATCTTATGGGAAAAGAGGGACTCACGGTAATCCAAAAAGTCTAGGCGCCCCCACCGTCTTCTTGGTCCAACTAACATAACAGGAATTGGAAAAAGAAAACCTCCCAAGAAGATGCCCTTTTTCCGCCACGTGGCCAAATGACGAGTAGACACGTGGAATGTTTAGGAGCAATATGAGCCCTGCACATGACACTTCAATAGGTACCTCCACAAGAACAGGAGCAGCCCGCCGTACACAATTTCAATCCCGCAGAGCCTGACAGACGTGTAAGGGCTCGCCACGTGTCGGCCCGCGACAAGGTAGCCCCACGCAGCTTCCGACAGGTTTCTTACGATTCATGCATACAAAGGAAAAGGGGGAAAAAAGAAGAAGATAAATGATGTGCTCTGACCAAAAATAAATAAATAATTAATTAATTAATGTGCGGACTATCCACGGCGCTGGGCGGTGCCGTGGTAGTTAAATAATAAACAGTGAGCATTTACTAGTCGATTTATATTATAAATTCCTCCTTTTTACCAAAACTTGTACGAAAAATTGAAAGGAAGCTTCCCTCTCCATAGCGCAGGATCCAGTGCTGCTCGCCTGTTGCTCGCCCACGTGGAGTCGCACCATCTGGTCCGGGGCTGATGAGGTTGTCGGCTCTCAGAATGTTTTTGGATCCAGATGAGGATTGACGGCCTTGTTAGAGCTTTGTCGACTTGGCTGATGAGGTTGTCAGCTCTTGTTTGGCCCACTCGACGATTGGCTTAAGGAGAAAGAAGAAGAAGAAAAAGAAAAATAAATAAATTTATTACAAAATTTAAAAAATTCTAAGTCATAAGAGAATTTGAGAGTTGCATGTATTTCTATTTTGAGAATATAAATTTTGAATAGGTACTAAACGCCTTTAAATGTTCAAAAGCTAGTATAGAGAACATAATGAAAAAAAACTATTTTTGAACATAAATTGTTCTTGGAAACAAAATGATTACCAAATATGCTATAAATGGTTATTTTTTTCACTTTTGTGCCCCCAGAATAAAAAAGGGAGAGAAACATATAATATATAATCAAGATAACTATGATCAACACTAACGCTCAGTAGGATTGATGATTCCAAATGGTAAGGATGCATATACTTATTTAATCAATATACTCATTTTTTTGCCCTTTTTGTGGGTACAACTATTTTCTTTTTGGGTATTTGGCTAAGCTTATCCTTCTACTATTGCACCGGTTAGTCAAAAATGAGTGTTGGCAGTTTCTCGCGAGAGAGGACTATAGACTTGTTGACTCCCAATTTTGGGCAAGGGCGTAACATTATCCTTGGAAACCGCCACCTTTCACGGCACCCAACAAACTTAAATGAATTTTTGAGATATAATCACCCTTGGAATATTCTCAAATTTACAATAATACCTTACCGTGGTCTTGTGATTATGAAGTCGGTCGCTAGGGTTACAGTAGTAAATCTGCGAAAAGGGAGATTCGACAACATTAACTCTCTCTCTCGCGTGTTCGAGCACCATCCACGAAACCCGGATCTTGTTTGACGACCGTCCGGTCGACTCGCACTGGCCCACCTGGAATTCGATCCATTGGTGGAGCTCCAAAACAGACTTCGTTTAAGGAAGAAGTGGCCTAGCTGTACCCCCATTGGACAGACCAAATCTTTGGTCTGTCGGTATGAAATTCCCTATCAATCACCGCATTATCTCCAGGATTTAGTCACCTTGATTAAAAATTCAGGTCTCCAACTCTATATAAACCCCGCCCCCCATCTCGCAAAATCCATCAACTCAAACTTAGCCAAGCAATTGCAAAAGCTTCTCAAACCCACACACTCACATTCCACTCACCGAAACCGCAAACCTTTCCTACCGTAGAAATGGCTCCTATCATGGCCGTCGCCGATGCTGCTGCTAATGGTGTCGTGAAGCCGAAGCCCGAGAACCAGCCTAGCTGTGCCTATGTGACGTTTTTGGCCGGAAATGGCGATTACGTGAAGGGTGTGGTTGGCCTGGCCAAGGGACTGAGGAAGGCGGAGAGCAAGTACCCACTCGTGGTGGCGATCTTGCCAGATGTGCCGGTGGATCACCGGAAGATCCTGGTGGACCAAGGTTGTATCGTGAGGGAGATCGAGCCTGTGTATCCGCCGGAGAACCAAACTCAGTTTGCCATGGCTTATTATGTGATCAACTACTCCAAGCTTCGAATTTGGGAGGTATGCTTTGTTTTTAAGTATTTCTTTGTATCTTAGATCTGTGTCTCCTTTGAAAGTTAGGATTGAGAAGTGCTATTAGCCAGGAAATTGAGTTATTGATCTGGTTTCTTGAATTGCAGTTTGTGGAGTACGATAAGATGATCTATTTGGATGGAGACATCCAAGTCTTCGACAACATAGACCACCTCTTCGACCTCCCGAACGGCTTCTTCCACGCTGTCATGGACTGCTTTTGCGAGAAGACATGGAGTCACACCCCGCAATATGAAATCGGGTATTGCCAACAGTGCCCGGACAAGGTCCAATGGCCCGACCATGTCGGCCCGAAGCCGCCTTTCTACTTCAATGCCGGCATGTTCGTGTACGAGCCAAACCTCTACACTTACCATGATTTGCTCGAAACCCTCAAGATCACACCACCAACTTCGTTCGCAGAACAAGACTTCTTGAACATGTACTTCAAGGATATCTACAAACCAATTCCCAACGTATACAACCTTGTGCTTGCGATGTTGTGGCGTCATCCTGAAAACGTTGAGCTCGACAAGGTGAAGGTTGTTCATTATTGTGCCGCTGGGTCGAAGCCGTGGCGGTACACAGGCGAGGAACAGCACATGGATCGGGAAGATATCAAGATGCTGGTGAAGAATTGGTGGGATATCTATGATGACGAGTCCCTGGACTACAAGAATATTGTCGCAAGAGATGCAGCGGCGAAGCAAACAAAATGGGATCGATTCCTTGCGGCGATGGCGGAGGCTGGAGCTTTCCGCTTCATTACCGCCCCGTCCGCGGCCTAGTCGCGTGTAATTAGGGCTTTCTTTTTTTTAAGTGTGTAGAGCAATTAAAGAGTCAGCTACGATTTGAATTGGTAGCTCTTTTTTTTTTTACTTGAAAGGGAAGGGTTTTATTTTCCCTTTCATCTCCTTGATTTGGGGGTTGAAGATAAATTTTTCTCTTAATTTTTG
This sequence comes from Eucalyptus marginata, assembly GCA_014182565.1. NCBI lineage: Eukaryota > Viridiplantae > Streptophyta > Magnoliopsida > Myrtales > Myrtaceae > Eucalyptus > Eucalyptus marginata. Next base: position 26,520,573 of record CM024586.1, read on the forward strand.
TTTTTGTTTTCTTTTGTTTAGTAATATGTACAAATATATATAAACGAAATTTCATATTAATACGTGTTATTTTTGTTATATATATATAGACACACACATATATGCATATATATAGTTGTAGAGTTTTTCTTTAATCTCAATGGATACCTTTTCTCAGACTATTATATGAATACAATGGAGGACCACGATAACAAATAGCATCAAGTCTTCTATTATCTGATTTTGGTAGAGTGAAGGAAAGGCACTATAGGTCGAGGATAAAGAGTAAACTCCATGGCTTAACGGTTGATAGAAAGTAATTATACCAAAAAAAAAAAATAAGAAAGAATTCCAGAAAAGATTAAACAAAAAATCACTAAAGAAGGGGGAAAGTTAGTGATAAGACACGAGGTACATTTGCACTCTTGCAACGATCAAATTATAGAAACTCTGTTTCACCTATTTAGATGTAACAAATATTTTGTCTCCTCTAAAATGACAAATTTATCTTTGACTAAAAGTATAATTCGGCGTACCACAAGATGTTTAACCCTCTCTCTCTTTTCATGTAATTTGGAGACATCAAAAAGTGAAAGTTACTCTAAATCTTCAAGAAAGTGTTAGCTAAAAGACTTATTTTTAAACTCGATTTATAAAGAAATAACAAGTATTTTTTTAGTTCATATATTGATATAATACTATTTCGTTCATATATCATTTATGGTGTGTCTTGTTATTTTGCAATCATTTTTTTTAAAAATAAAATAGAGTTATTTGTTTGCCTTATACTTTTCAGAATGATAGCTCAATGGTCACTTTATATGAAAATAAATCATATCTTGATTTTTGGTGGAAAGTTATAAAAATATTATTTTCTTATATTTTAAGATTATCATCTTTAAAAACTTCAAAAGTCTCGTTTCTTGGGTCGCCAAGTTCTCGAAGAATACAATTAGTCACTAGTCTATTGGTTTTAGCTGCCATTAGTGGGTCAAATTTTTTTGACCAAGTAAAGTAACATGGACCCGCCCTGGGAATAACTAACATGACTAGAATAGTGGGAAAAAAGAGACTCCAAGGACGCGACCCTTTTCGCCACGTGTCCTTTGCGCCGTCCTTTAAATCGGGAGTTGACACTTGGACTGGACAGGTGTTATTGATACTGGTGGTGGGGCCCCGACCCAACCGTTGGAGAAAATTCTAATATAATATCTCAGGTACCGCATACTTGTAGGATCGCAAATCTAATCAACTTCCTCTTTTTAGTTGGAATTTATAGTCATACATAAAAGAATAAAATAAAAATCGATTTCGGAAATGACATTAACTCAACATGTCAACATGTCATGTGATAACATGTTACGTATCAAGCGACCAAATTTTTTTTCATAGTTAGAAGTGCAGGTCAATAACGATTTATCATTTATCCTGACATTTGTACAAAAAAGCGATATAATTTTTTTTTTTCATTAAGAGATCATTGATGCATCACAAGTGAATAAACTAATGCATATAGTACAAGTAGGTTATGAAAATACAACACACTTTGGAGATGATCACAATCAAAGCTATATCTCTGATTGATTCTTTGTAAACCTAATACAACCACTCTTTATCCGTAGAATCTCGAGCTCATCTTCATCTTGGCTTTAAATTTTTCCGCAAAGACCGCAGTCGGGATTTCTTAGGGGAAATATGGCTCGAATGGGAGGGACAAATTTGGGGATTTGAGGATTATGGGCTGATTTAGGGCTTCAGTTGCTCGATCAAGAAGTGTGCTGAATATTAGTCCATGTCAGAGGATATGTGCTGACTGTTGAGTAGTTATGATGAGTTCGCTTGTAACTACGGAAAAGCTTTCCTTGAGTCCTACAAGGGAAATCTCAACTCAAGACAAGGGAGATGTGAGGTCTGCTAGGAATTGGTTAGACTGTGGTCGACTGGTTGATAGTACACCGTAACGCATTGATAGACCTTCTCGGAAAGCATCTAGCTTCCCCATGTATTTAAAACGTATGTGAAAACATTAAGCTTAGATTTCTTAGCCAACCAAAATATCAATTTGGCTACAATGGCTTACCAGTCGAGTCCCTCAAAAAGGCCCTCCCTTTAATAGCAAAAGTTTCAAAGATAGCCCATTGGTGACTTTTAATCTTATGCAACTCCAATGCTTCAGTTATTGTAGCATCATCAAGCGCTTCAGGAAGATCCTGGGAAGACCAAAGTGAATATCACAAAAATCCCAAGGGCAAAAGAAAGAGGAAGACGTGCAAAATTTTTTTTAAGCAATGTGAAACAGAGCAATTCATCAAGTAAACTCCAGTTCATGGGTAAGAAAAAGCTTTAGATGTTGATGAGTGTTGAAATCTCATGGTTGCATATCAATACAAATATTATTCACAATTGCAATTCGCTAGAAGATGGCCAAAGGAAGTACCTACTCGTTAGCAAAAATCAAGACAACGGCCCCTTTTAACTCTTCTTCCTGCCAAAACACTAGAACTATTAGAAGAGATGCAAGAAGTTGGTAACATCCTAAAGATCGGTACTTGGGGAGTCATCCATTTCACCAATATGGACAAAAATAAAATGGCCTTGGAGAATTGAGATTCACTGTTCTGATGTCTAGGGTCTAAGCTACAACTTTTCAAAGGCAAACTCTGCACATTTGGTAACAAGAACTTCTGAGACCTCGAGCCACTGCTAAGTTGTTAAAATATAAGAGGACTAACTATAAGCTGGATTTGCCATGTTTTGAATTATCATAGGCTGCAATAAGAAAACGCTCCATAAATGATCCTTGTGACTCCTAACTGTCATAGAAAAGCAAGAGATAAGTGCATGCCCTTTTGAAATTTCCATCCTAGCAACTTAGACTAAAATTTTTCCAAATACTGTTAATGGGCTATCAAACCATAGTGATGATCACCTAGAAATGCTGACATGGATAATATTGACCTCAAAGGTCTTTCATGTCACGTTTGACTGATCACTAAAGTTTAAATTACAAAATTCATGCAATTGGATGTAATTTTCTCCAAAATGGTAAAGAAAAAATTATATAAGCGAGAGAACAATTTGCATTCACAAAGAAAAAGAAAAAAAAATGATTTTTTGGAAGGTCCATAACCATTCCTAACCCTAAGGAGACGACAGAAAATAAGGTAATTGCACCTCAACTTTGAACACGTCTTATTATGCACCAAGAATCCCTGCAAAAAAGAACAATCAGTTACATCACTTAGCTTTTGTTAGAATGAGAGCTCTCTCTTTATATCCCCCTTAATGCAGATGGATGCAAGCCTGTATTCTGTCTTTTATTTTTTGCATCATATTGCAAGTTGACTTCAGATTTTTTTTAGCTCTAATTTTTCTCATTTTTAATGGTAATTGTGTATGAATGGATAAACTTTAAAAAATTTCTAGTTTGGGAACTTAATCAAACATGATGTGTCAATATATGTTGTTGATGTCCGTCCATGTAAGCATTTTCATATATTTAATTAACTCATGACTGACATATTTAGCAATTGATGTACTCAATTGGGAAATAACAACAAACTCAAATTGAAGTCAACTAAACGGGTCACGTACTTTCCATGCATTTATCCTGAAAAATGAAGAGGGGATACCTCCAAGATAGCATGAAATTCTTCTTTTGCTATCACAAGCCTATCAGTGTCACTTGAATCAACCACATAGATGATGGCTTGAGTGTTGGGGAAATAGCATCTCCAATATGGCCTGGATAGGTCATAATTTTGGGTGTTCATAAAGAGAATTGATAACATGTATACCAAACAATTCTTAAACAAGTATCAACAAAATTTCAGAAGTTAGAGATATTAAGAATATAATGACATGGCACAATGACATTACTTTTGGCCTATTTCAATCTGAGGAGTGAAAAAAAAGACATTGTAATAGATGACAGTTAAACAAGTTCAATGTAGGTAAAAGCCATGGCATTTTTATTTGTTCGATGTAGTGACACCTTAAATGAGCAAATTGTCGACAAGAAAAAAATCAACTTGATCTGGATCCATGATTAGACAAACAGATTCAACAGGGTCAGTTGAAGTATCTTGAGAATTTTCATCCGTAAAATGTTGGCTTATGTAGGTGTAGATCCCAAGTATTGTAGCCTGGATTTCACATAACAAGCATGCCAAGCTTTCTCGCGTTCCTGCGCTTACAATCAAAAGCAATAAAACAATGAGCTTCTAAGTACTTTCTCGCGTTGCAGGGAAGCAATTGGAGAGGAGCATTCAACAACAAACAATGATGTCTTTGGATTGCACGATCAACTCAAAAGAGGGACTGAGAAATGCAACACCCACCCAAAGAAAAAAACACGACTGGATAGAAGAATGAACACTTGAATGCTTGTGAAACATATATAAAACAAATTTACTCATTTGAGTTCACTAGCATGAATCTAGTCAAGGGATCACACTAACAGCTATGAACAACACAACTCTAAAGACCTATAAAAGTTGCCCATATTCAGGAAATGAAGACAAACACATCAACAACAAAGAATAGCCCAGGAATAAATAAAAATGCAGAAACAAGACACTACACAAAAAATTGTAGCACAAACTTAAAGAGGCCCATTTGCATCATATTTACATATATATGTATGTTAACACACCCACTCCCTAGAAGAAAAAACAGAAATCATATTTTTACACCAGATATGACATTATAGAAGAGGCTGAGGAAAAACTAGAAGCGATTTAAAAAGATGCCATTGGTGGAAGAAATATATTTGCAAACTTAGTAGAAAGAAGAGACATGAGGATGTTACCTTGGTTGAAGACTAACATAGATAAATGAGTTTAATGTAAGTGCTAGTATGAAAACCTAGAGGGGGGTGAATAGGTGTAAAGACTATTTTCGCAAAGAGTAATAAAAATATTTTGTTTTTGAAATTGAGTTTGAATAACAACAGATTTTGAGCGAGTTCAAACTTTAACTATAAACAAAACTACGAACAAAGTAAAGGAGTTTAGGGAAAATAATAATAACACAAAATTTATAGTGGTTCGGCTTAGATCAAGCCTACGTCCACTCTCCCATGCTAACAGCCTTCTGGCTGGATTCCACTATGTAATCAATAAGAGATTACAACATTGAGTGCAAATACTTAGTGGTAGATCACACTATCTCACTAAGCCACTCTTTTAGTATTTCTCCCACGATCACAAACGTTTAAGCTCACAAGAGACAAGTGTATGATCGAAGGTCACTAAGACTTTGGAATTATAAATTTTACGCTTCATCTCTTATTTGCTCATCGGTCCTTGGTCTCCTTAAATACTCATCCACTTCCAAACTAGCCGTTGGACAGTATCTTAGAGGATCGTCTCCCAATCTACCCATTGGACAAATCTATATCTAGAAGATTTAGTAGCCGTTGAGTGATAAAAGTAGAATCTCAAGTTGATTCTGATCGTCCATACAAACAGAATCTTGGTTTCCATAAGTAAAGCTTCTTCATATAGAAATTTCTTGTCTTCAATATCCAATTGTCAATCAATTAGATTGAGTCAATCAAATCAATTTTGATGTAGAATCCAAACCAGATTACTAGCCGTTATATGTTTGGGGCTTATGTTACGTTCTATTTAGTTGTCTCGTTCTGAACATGCTTTGTTCTGAATCTGCTACGTTCTGAACTTGTGTCTCGTTCTGGATGTAAAGTCCAAGAGTGTTCTATTGAAGGTAAAGTCTAAGTGTCTTCAAACTGAAGTAGAGTCTAAGTGTCTTCAGACTGAAGTAGAGTCTGAGTGTCTTCCTTCTTCACTTGCGTTCAGTTTGGAATTTGTTAGAGATGGCAGACTTCTGATGTAAAACAGACTTTGACACAAAAGTCTGGCAGTCTTCAGAATAGACTTTACAGTCTGAACGTAAGTCTGAACATAATCTTCTTCTGAACAGATTTAGCCTTAAGGTCTAGACACAGTCTGAATAAGTTCAGCTTCAGCATAAATGTCTTATGTTTTTTCCAAGTATAGACTTCGACAATATCCTTTACATGTCCTATCATTTGCATAGTCTATTACTCAACCATTAAACACGTTAGTAGCTTTTGATTTATTTTGTCATCTTTCAAACATCATAAGGGATTTCCCTAACATTCAAGACAAGAAAAAAATCAACCTCATCTAGATCCATAATCAACGGACAAAGAGTTAATAGGGCCATTTGAAGAATCTAAAGAATTTTCATTTGTAGAATGTTCACTTATGTAGGAGAGGCCAAGCTTTCTTGTGTTGCTACACTTAGAATCATGAGCGATAAACTAGCGAGTTTCTCCCTCAAAACAAAGATGCGAACATAAAATCAGACTTGACCTGCGGTTGTAGATTTAGGGCTTCTCGAGGGACCACTTTGAGCAAAGCGGAAAGCAAGTCGTCGACGGAAGATTATAGGAGAGGGCGGAGCGATTGCTTCTCAGTCGCGAGTCGGGGGGAACAAAGAGAGGCGAGCCAAATCGACCGTCGAAAGAGCGCAATTTGGGAAGAAAGAGGTTGTGGGAGTGGCCAAGAGAATGCAGCCTGGAGGATGAGGCCATCGAGTGGAGAGAGAAAGGCCATCGTCGAGAGGGAGTGCCGGTCGTCGGAGGAAGCGCTAGATAGGAAGGTTGCGGGGTAGAGTGCAGAGAGAGTGTTGAGCATCGGAGGAGGAGGAAGAGAGAGCAGGTAAAGAGGAGAGAGAAGATAAAGAGGAGAGAGAACGCTCTGCCCTCTACCCGCACTGGTTTGAACTGGGACGACGTGGACACGCTCGAAAAGCTGTCAGCTGCTGAATGGTTCAAAATAAAAATGATGTGGAGCTATTAAGGTACCTAATATTTTCTCAAGCAAAGGACATGCAAATTGATACCGGTAGTGGGGCCCTCGATCGATGGATAAAAATCTAATATAATGCCTCATATATTGCTGCAAACGTAATGTAATGATATGCTAATACTACACTATAATCCATGTAATGTTTTTAATTAAGTGCCTCTTTTTAGTTGCAATTTACAGTCAAACAAGAAAAAAGACTTAAGACAAAAGGTGATTCTAAGAAAACACCGTTGAGCTTTCAATTTGAAAATAGTCTTATTAATGACTAACCTTGAACATTGTTAAGCATGTGTACAAAGAAAGCATTAATTTTCAACAAACTAACTATGCGTTTCCATAAATAGTCATTTAATATGTGCTCATGAAGTACTCATTAACAAATTTCTTGGACAAAAATTTGCTTTATGTTTATCTCGATATTACGATTAGTCCTTGGCGAGTGAAATTCCTCTAGTAAAAAAATTAAGAATTTTCCTTAAGTCATATCATTACTTTTATTTTGTGGGCAGTTTTTTTTTTTATTACATTAACCTTCAACTATATTGGTGGTCAAAGAGTTACAGTAGTCTCTAATGAGAGCAATAAAGACTTATTGAATCTAAAAGTGTCACAAACTAAAAGATTGGGTTCAACAAATGAGACAAAGGCTGTCGTTAGACTTGTCAAAATAGATCAGAAAAATATTTTTTTAATCTATATGAGTGTTAAATAAGTTATAGACAGGTTATTTATATTTAGTAAATGTGTTTGAAATAGATTTAAACACAATATAAATATTAAATTGATTATAAATAAGTTTATAATTCAAACATAATCCATCTCTATAACTCCCACTTCCTTCTCTCTCTCACCTTCACATTTGCTCGATATGCAGTCTCACCTCATTAGGAACGAGTTTTCGGATATTAGGTCAAAAATTTCCGTGTTGCTAACTCGGTAAAGTCGGCCTATATGACTCAGCAATACCGGCTCGTTCCCTTTCTTAACCTTATGGGAAAAGGAGAGACCCCACGGCAATCCAAAAAGTCTGACAGACGTGTGGGGGGCTTGCCACGTGTCGGCCCCAAGCAACATTGCCCTCATGCAGCTTCCGACAGGTTTCTTATGATTCATGCATGCGAAAGAGAAAGAGAAAATAAATAAAGCGTGGAATTTTCTGGGCAATGGACGGTGTGACGGTGCGGTTGCGGTGGCAGTTAAAACGGCGGGTTTTACTGAAACTTGTACGAAATCGAGAGGATGCTTCCTTCCTCCAGAGCGCAGGGATCCAGTGTTGCTCACGTGCAGCTCGCCACGTGGAGCCGCAGCATATGGTCCGTCGAACTCCTCATCGACGCCAAGAGAAATATCTCAAACGTTGTGGAGCGGGAACAAGTGAAAAATGGGTCGAGTACAGCGAGTGTATATACTCGAGTATTTTATTTGTATCATATACAATCAAGATTAAAGAGCGTCGCGTTCTGCGCTTGAATAAAATAAATATACGTTTAGGAAAATAAACTTAGGATGTTTTTAGCAAAGTAAAAATGATTAGGTTAACCTACAAAAAAATGATGATTTGATTTGATTAATTATAGGCTATATTTAAAGAATCACGATTCATCTAATAGAGCTATAGCTTCCCTTGGAACACAATTTGATCCTCCTTTAATATTATAAAGTTAGTGTATAACACGAACTTTTGTGAAATTTATTGGTAAAAAGCTAACGTAGATTTTCAAAAAACCCTAGAGTTTAGCATAACTAGTCGAGGTGCCGCATCATTTTTAGCTTGGAAATCGGGGTTTGTTCTTTTAGATCCTACCAATTGCACCAAACTACTTTGGTTTGGATCATTTGCTTAGGCTAAAGGTCTGAATTTAATTGGTTCTTCAAGTTTATAGAGTATTCCGCAATAGTCAGGTTTTCACTTCCTTGCCTCTAGATAAAAGATATCAATGCAAGGGAGCCTATGGTAAGAATCAAGGGAAACAAAGACAAAATATGTGACACATATGCTATTTCATACACTCGGCTCTCTTGGCCATCAAAGGGATTGCCTTTTAGCCATTTGATTTCTCTTCGAATTTTGATGCATACCACCAAAACTCAATAGGATTGACAAGTCAATGCAGTAAAAACTCATTTACTTATGTAATTAATATACTCTATTTTCTACCATTTTTCTTTGTGGGTACAGCTTTACTCTTTTTGGGTATTCTGCTAAGTTTATCCTACTACTATTGTATCCGTTAGTCAAAAGAGTTAAAGCACTTTCCCATCACATCCGACCGTACACTTGTTGACTTTGACTTTTGGACAATGGCGTAACGTTATCTTCGGAAACCACCCCTACCACGGCACCCTATAATCTTAAATGTGCATTTGAAGTTGCTTGCTAGGGCGATAGTAGTAAATCTGCCAAGAGCTCGACTTGTTGGTCACCCTAAAAATTCGACAACATGACTCTTCGCACGTTCTAGCACCGTCCACCAGACCCGGAACTTGCTTGACGACCGTCCGATCGACTCGCACTGACGCACGTGGAATTCGATCCATTGGTGGAGCTCCGAAACGACTTCGTTTAAGGGGAGATAGCCTAGCTTTACCCCCATTGGACAGACAAAATCTTTGGTCTGTCGGTATGAAACTCCTCGATTCAAGCAAGTTCCATCCCACGTCCCAATCACCGCAATATCTCCAGGATTTAGTAACCTTAATTAAAAATTATTTCTCCAACTCTATATAAACCGTGCATCCTCCTCTTGCCAAATGCATCCACTCAAACTCAGCCAAGCAAATTGCAAGACCTTCCCAAACACTCATTCTTCATTCCACTCACAAAAACCTCAAACCTTTCCTACTAGAGAAATGGCTCCCATCATCGCCGCTGATGCTGCCGCTAATGGCCTCGTGAAGCCGAAGCCTGAGAACCAGCCCACCTGTGCCTACGTGACGTTTTTGGCCGGAAACGGCGATTACGTGAAGGGTGTGGTTGGGCTGGCCAAGGGGCTGAGGAAGGCGAAGAGCAAGTACCCGCTCGTGGTGGCAATCTTGCCGGACGTGCCGGAGGATCACCAGAAGATCCTGGAGGATCAAGGTTGCATCATAAGGGAGATTGAGCCTGTCTATCCGCCGGAGAACCAGACTCAATTCGCCATGGCCTATTACGTCATCAACTACTCCAAGCTCCGAATTTGGGAGGTATGCTTTGTTATTATATATTTCTTTGCAACTTAGATCTTTGTCTCCTTTGAAAGTTAGGATTGAGAAGTACTATCGGCTTGGTTATGTTAAGTTATTGATCTGGGTTCTTGAATTGCAGTTTGTGGAGTATGACAAGATGATCTACTTGGATGGGGACATCCAAGTCTTTGACAACATAGACCACCTCTTCGACCTCCCGAACGGCTTCTTCTACGCGGTCATGGACTGCTTTTGCGAGAAGACATGGAGTCACACCCCTCAGTACGAAATTGGGTATTGCCAACAGTGCCCGGACAATGTCCAATGGCCCGATCACGTCGGCCCAAAGCCGTCTCTCTACTTCAACGCCGGCATGTTCGTGTACGAACCAAACCTAGACACTTACCACGATTTGCTCGAAACCCTCAAGGTCACACCTCCAACTCCTTTTGCTGAACAAGACTTCTTGAACATGTACTTCAAGGATATTTACAAACCAATTCCCAACGTATACAACCTTGTGCTTGCGATGTTGTGGCGTCATCCTGAGAACGTTGAGCTCGAGAAGGTGAAGGTTGTTCATTATTGTGCCGCTGGGTCGAAGCCGTGGCGGTACACAGGCGAGGAACAGCACATGGATCGGGACGATATCAAGATGCTGGTGAAGAATTGGTGGGATATCTACGATGACGAGTCCTTGGATTACAAGAATATCGTTGCAAGAGATGAAGCGGCAAAGCAAACGAAATGGAATCGCTTCCTTGCGGCTTTGGCAGAGGCCGGAGCTTTTCGCTTCATAACCGCCCCAACCGCAGCCTAGTTGTGTGTAATTAGGGCTTTTTCTTTTGTAAGTGTGTAAAGCAATGATAGAGTCAGCTACAATTGGAATTGGTAGCTCTATTTTTTTTTTTCCTTGAAAGGGAAGGGTTTTATTTTCCCTTTCATTTCCTTGATTTAGGGATTCAAGATAAATATTTCTCTTAATTATTTTTTTGTTTTCTTTTGTCAAGTGATGTGTACAAACATATGTCAAACGGCGTATCAAATTAATAGATGTAATTTTTGTTGTATAACTATAGTTGTAGAATCTTTTCTTTAATCTCTATGGAGACCTTCTCCTAGACTATTATATGAATATAATGGAGAACTACCAAAACAAATAGCATCAAATTTTTTTATAATCTGATTTTGGTAGAGGGAAGGAAAGGCACCGTGAAAAGGTCTACGATAAGGGTAAACTCCATCGCCAAAGAGTTGATATAAAGTAATTATAAAAAAGATATGGAAAAAGACTAAATGAAAATTCACTAAAGAAAAGGGGGGACTAGAGGAGAATCGATGAAAAAGATATGAGGTGCACTTGAACTCTAGCGATGACCAAATTATAGAAACTTGTCACGTGCACGGTTTCATCTTATTTGAATATGTAATAAAACTCCGTCTCCTCTAAAATGACAAACTTATCTTTGACAAAAAGTCTAATTTGCTGTACCACAAGATGTTTAAACGTCCCTCTATTTTCATGTAATTTGAAGATATCAAAAAGTGAAAATTACTCCATCTTTGAAAAGATATTAGCTAAAAGACTTATTAGTAAACTCATTTTGTAAAGTAACGTGTATTTATTTAATTCATGTCTCGATATAGCACTAGTGCGTTGATATATCATTTATAGCATGTCCTATTATTTCCAAATCAATTTTTTTTAAAGATAAAATAGAGTTATTTGTCTGCCTTAGGCTCTTTTAAACGATAGCTCAATAGTTACTTTATATGATGAGAAATCAATTCTGGATTTTTGGTTGAAAGTTGTAAAAATAGTATATTTTTTTGTTATATTCAAGGATCATCATCTTTAAAAACTTCAAAAGCCTGGTTTCTTGGGTCAACAAGTTCTCGAAGAAGACAATTTAGTCACTAATCCATCGGTTTTAGCTGCCATTAGTGGGTTAAATTTCTTTGACCAAGTAAAGTAACATGGACCCGCCCTCGGATTAACTAACATGACTGGAATAGTGGGAAAAAAGAGACTCCAAGAATGCGAGCCTTTTCGCCACGTGTCCTTTGCACCGTCCTTTAAATCGTGGGTTGACACTTGGACTGGATTGGCGTTATTTTCCGAGCGAAAGACTCGCAAATGCAAACCGGTGGTGGGGCCCCGGCCCGATGGTTGGAGAAAACTCTAAGGTCCGTTCGTTTCGAAAATGATTTCCTAAAATGTTTTCCGGATTTTCCAGGTGTTCGTTTCACGGAAAATGAGCTAGTCGAAAATATTTTCAATCATTGGAAAAACAACCTTTAAAGTGAGGAAAACGTTTTCCACTTTTGAAAAGTGGAAAACGTTTTCCATGACTTCTTCCCTCTTACTTTTTTTTTTTTTTTAAAAATCAAGTTTTTAATTTCTTTTCTTTTCTTTTTTTCTTTTCTTTCTTTCCTATTCATCTTCTTCTTTGGCCCGACTAGCCACGGCGGCGTCCGGCGACCGGCCGCAAGCCGGCCGGCCGGCGACCTCGTCGGCCTCGCCCCAGCCGGCGAGGCTCCGCCTAGATCGAGCCTCGCCAGATCGGGCCTCGCCAGATTGGGCGAGTTGGAGCTCGCCGGCTGGGTGGAGCTCGCGGCTCGCCGGATCCGGCGAGCTGGGCGGGGCTCGGGCCTCGCCCGAGCTTGACGCGAGCCGCCGGCTCGCGAGCCGCGAGCTCGTCGAATCGGGCGGCGGAGCTTGGGCTCCCGATCCGGGCAAGCCCGAGCTTCGCCGCTAGATCCGCGAGCTCGCGGCTCGCCGGAGCTCGGCGCGCTCGCGGCGAGCTCGGGTGAGATCCGCCGAGCCTCGAGCTCGCCGGATCCGCCATCGGGTCTTGGTCGGTCGTCGGGCGCCCGGCCATCGTTAGGCAGAAGGAGGTGGCGGCCGCGGAAGGAGGAGGGAGAAGGAGGAGGAAGGAGGCGGCGGCGGAGGAAGGAGGAGGAAGGAGGAGGAAGGAAGGAAAAGAAAAGAAAAATAAAAAAAAAGAAAAAAAGAAAAAATAAAAATAAAAATAAAATAAAAATTTCGATTTTTAAAAAAATATAAAAAATAAAATTAATTTTTTGGTCAATTAAAAATATTAAAATTCAATTTTTGATAATTTTTTTCCAAACAATTAAATGAGCTAATGAACGGTGGAAAATATTTTCCACTCAAATTTTAGGTTTTGGATGAACACCTAGGAAAATAGAGTCATTTTCCCGAAAATGACTTTCGGGAAAATGTTTTCTCGGAAATATGATATTTTCCGCGAAACGAACGGACCCTAAAGTAACATCTCAACTACTACATAGTTGTAGCATTACCAATCGGATTAAGTGGCTCCATTCATTTGGGATTTATAGTAATATATAAAAGATTAAATAAATAAAAAACCAATTCTGAAAATGACATTAACTCAACATGTCCTATGATAGCACGTCAAGTATTGAGCGATGGAGAATTTTTTCATAGTTAAAAGTGCATATTAATGTTGATTTATCATTTCTCTCGACTTTTGTACTAACTAGTTATATGTTTTTTTTTTCCCACCGAGAGACCATCGACACATCACATGCGAAGAAACCAACATAAACAATAAAGATAGGTTATGAAAAGACAACACACTCTTGAGAGGATTGTAATCGAAGTTATACCTTTGACTGATTCTCTATAAACCTAACATAATCACTCTTTGTTTGTAGAATGTTGAGCTCACCTTTGTCTTGGCTTTAAATTTTGCTGCAAAGACCAGAGTAGGGGAAATATGGCTCGAAGGGGAGGGACTAATTTGGGGATTTGAGGATTACGGGTCGATTTAAGGCTTCAGTTGCTCGATCAAAAAGTACGCTGAATATCAATCCATGTCGTGCCATCATTTTGTTGGATATCAGTCCATGTCACGCCATTGCCATTATGCAATGATTCATTCAATAAGACTATTTTATCAAAGACCTACAAAGCATGCTTTAAAAATTCAAAATGGACGAACAAGTTTAAGACTATGATGACCAAATTATAGAAACTCATTGTGTGTTCCCTTTCGCCTACATGAACATGAAAGTACTCCACTTCTATAATGACGAACTTATCTTTGACTAAAAATATAATCCGCTTTAACATGGGATGTTCAATTCTCCCGTTCTTTCATGTTACGTGGAGATATCAAAATGTGAAAATTACTCTAGATCTTTCAAGTAATGTTACTCGAAGATTGATCTGTAAAGTAACGTGCACTCTTTAATTCATATTTTGATATGTAACCCATTTGTTTAAATATCATTTATGATCTCTCCTCATTTAAAAATCAAATCTCATAATCAAAATTTTATATCTAAGATTACTAGATCTTAATGGAAGAGGATACTCTTCTTCAAAAAGAGTAAAATAGAATCATAGGCTCTTTAGGATGATGCTATATGTTCATTTTACGCCATTAAACTAATTATGGATTCTGATTGAAAATAATACATATATTATTTTCTTTTATGATATTCAAAGGTTGTCACCTTTAAAAATTGCAAAACTCTCATTTCTCATGTTAACAAGTTCTCAAAGAAGATAATGAGTCATTGATATATTAGTTTTTAGCTGCCACTAGTATGGAAATTTCTTTGGATAAGTAAAAGATGCGCCCTCCCTCGGATCAACTAACATAACTTCTTTTTCCGTCGGAACAGCTAACTTAACCCTTTTTTTTGCCTGGTCAGACAACTAACATAACTTGAAAAAGTGGCAAAAAAAGGACTCCGAGGATGCAACCCCTATTCGCCACGTGTCCTTTGCACCGCCATTTGAATCAAGAGTCCACACGTGGACCGGTGTTGTGACCCAACCAAGGGACACGCAAATCGATAGTGGTGGTGGAGGCCCCGACCGTTGGAGAAAAATGTAATATAACACCTCATATACCACGGCAAACGTAATGTAATGATATACTAATACTATAATGTAGTCAATGTAATTTTTTTTAATTAAGTGCCTCTTTTTAATTGTGATTTACAGCCAAAAAAAAAAGACTTGAGATAAAAAGGCGATTCTAAGAAAACACCGTTGAGCTTTTAATTTAAAAATAGAGTTTTATTTATAAGTACCCTCTCAAAAATTGCTAAGCATTATACAAAGAAAGCATTAATTTTCAATAAACTAACTATGCATTTCAATATAATAGCCGAAGCATTAAAAATGATATTTTTTTTCCATATATAGTCATTTAATACGTGCTCACCAAGCACATTAACAAATTTATTGGACAAAAAATTTCTTTATGTTTATCTCAAGATTACTATTAGTCCATGGTAAGTGAAATTCCCCTAGTAAAAAATTTAAGAATTTCCTTTGTCATAGCATTACTTTTTTTTTTTCTTTTTTTATATGGGTGGTTTTCCGATTATTACATTAACCTTCAACTATATTGGTGGTCAAAGAGTAATGGCAGTCTCTAATGAGAGCAATAAAGACTTATTGAATCTAGGAGTTTCATTTCATGCCACCAAATTGGAAAGGTTGGGCCCGACTAATGAGGTGAAGGATGTAGTTGGACTTGTCAAAATATGTTATAAACTCTTTTTTTTAATCAATATCAGTGTTAAGTGAATTATAAATAAATCAATTATATTTAATAAATGGTCTATAAATGGATATAGACATAATAAGAGTGTTAAATGAAATATAAATGAGTTTACACTTTAGATTCACTCACTTTGCACTCATACCTAATTGGGTATGAGTTTTCAGAGATTCATTCAAAAATTTCCGTATTACTAACCCGGTAAACTTAGACTATATGAACCACTGGGGGTTCGCCCCAGTAGCCACCCTTCCATCTTGGAAGGGAGAGATTGGGGGTTCAAATTCCCACCTTCTCAGGGGGGATTGGGGTGAGGAAGATTTCATTTCAGGAGTGGGTTTCGACTCTCACGCCCTGCAAGGAGGTAAGGGCAAAAGTCTGAGAGTGAGTGTTAGAGTAGGATTAGCGTAGGACTGACACAAAAAAAAAAAAAAAAAAAAAAACTTAGACTATATGACTCAGCAATACCTGTTGGTACCATTTCTTAATCTTACCCGGAAAGAGGGACCCACGACAATCCCAGAAAGTCTGACAGTCGTGTGGGGGCTTGCCACGTGTCTGTCCCAAGTAGCGATACCCTCGTGCAGCTTCCGACAGGTTTCTTATGATTCATGCATACGAAGGAAGAAGAGAAAATAAATAAAGCGTGGAATTTTCTGGGCGCTGGATGGTGCGGCAGTAGTTAAAACGGCGGGTTTTACTGAAACTTGTACGAAATCGAGAGGAAGCTTCCTTCCTTTAGAGCGCAGGGATCCAGTGCTGCTCACGTGCAGCTCTCCGCGTGGAGCCGCAGCATCTGTTTCGTCGAGCTCCTCATCGACTCCAAGACAAAATATCTCAAACGCCGTGGGAGCTAGGGGTGTGCAACCGGACCGGGTATACCCTGTTCCCTGACCGGCCCACCCTGAAAATAGGGTCGGGAGCCGGTTCCCATTGAAATTGGTTCGGGAACAGGTTCCCAAAATTCGGAACCGGTTTAAACCGGTCCGGGAACAGGGTCCAAGTGATTACTCACCCGAAACTCGGTTCCGGGACCGATTCCCGGACCGGTTTTGTAAGTAGAGGTACAAAACTTTTTTTCCTCTCAATATCTATTCTTACTCTCGCAATCACACGATATTTTTCCTCTTGGCTCATTCAAACACGCACGACACTCCTCTTTTGTCATTCCTCTTCCTCACTTGCTTCCCTTCCTCACTGGCTCCCTCTCACACAATTTGATGGACGAACGGTGTTCATTGCCGCCAAATTATTGTGTATCACATGGATTGGTTTGCCTAATTTCTCTTTTTTATAAGGAGTTATGTTTGCATAAACGAGTAACTTAATATAATAGTTGTGGGAATAAAACTAATATTAGACTCATGTTTGTTGCTAATTCTTTGCCTTATGATTTTATTTATTATAATTAGCCATATGGATCATTAATTTTCCGTTTAGTAAAAAAGTTCATGTATTAATTTATTATCAGTGTTTAATGTTTCAATATAAATTAGAAAGATTACGTTATTTTCTCGCTTATTAATATAAAATTCGAAATTGTATAGGATATCAAGAGATTGCAAAACAGGTTCCAATGGAAACAGGGTTGACCCTAGAATCGGATCGGAAAAACAGGGTGGGTCGGGTATAGGGTCCAATACAAACAGGGTCGGATATAGGGTCCAAAAAATGGGAACCGGTTATAACAGGGTCGGGTACAGGGTCCAGGTCTAGACCCTACCCACCCTGGACCCGATCACCCCTAGTGGGAGCGGGAACAAGTGAAAATGTGTCGAGTATAGCGAGTGTATATGCTCGAGTATTTTATTTGTATCATATACAATCAAAATTAAAGAGCGCCGCCTTTTGCGCTTGAATAAAATAAATATACGTTTAGGAAAATAAACTTAGGATGTTTTTAGCAAAGTAAAAATGATTTGATTAACCTACAAAAAATTGATGATTTGATTTGATTAATTATCGGGTATATATAAAGAATCACAATTCATCTAATAGAGCTATAGCATCCCTTGGAACATAATTTGACCCTCCTTTAATATTATAAAGTTAGTTTATAACACAAACTTTTGTGAAATTTATTGGTGAAAGGCTATCGTTGATTTTCAAAAGACCCTCGAGGTCGGCATAACTAGTTGAGGTGCTTGCGTCATTTCTAGCTTGGAAATCAGGATTTGTTCTTTCAAATCCTACCAATTGCAGCCAAACTACTTTGGTTTGGATCATTTGCTTAGGCTAAAGGTCTGAACTTAATTGGTTCCTAAGGTTTATAGAGTATTCCACAATAGTCAAGTTTTCACTTCCTTTCCTCTAGATAGAAGATATCAATGCAAGGGAGCCTATGGTAAGAATCAAGGGAAACAAAGACAAAATATGCGGCAAGTATGTTACCCTCGGCTCTCCTGGCCATCAAAGGGATTGCCTTTTAGCCATTTGATTTCTCTTCGAATTTTGATTCATACCACCAAAACTCAATAGGATTGACAAGTCAACGCGGTAAAATCTCATTTACTTATGTAATTAATATACTCTATTTTCTACCATTTTTCTTTGTGGGTACAACTTTATTCTTTTTGGGTATTTGACTAAGCTTATCCTACTACTATTGTATCCGTTAGGCAAAAGAGTTAAACCACTTTCCCATGAGATCCGACTGTACACTTGTTGACTCTGACTTTTGGGTGAGGGCGTAACATTATCCTCAGAAACCGCCCCCTGCCACGGCACCCTATAATCTTAAATGTGCATTTGAAGTTGCTTGCTAGGGCGATAGTAGTAAATCTGCCAAGAGCTTGACTTGTTGGTCACCCTAAAAATTCGACAACATGACTCTTCGCACGTTCTAGCACCGTCCACCAGACCCGGACCTTGCTTGACGACCGTCCGATCGACTCGCACTGACACACGTGGAATTCGATCCATTGGTGGAGCTCCGAAACGACTTCGTTTAAGGGGAGATGGCCTAGCTTTACCCCCATTGGACAGACAAAATCTTTGGTCTGTCGGTATGAAACTCCTCGATTCGAGCAAGTTCCATGCCACGTCCCAATCACCGCAATATCTCCAGGATTTAGTCACCTTAACTAAAAATTATTTCTCCAACTCTATATAAACCGTGCATCCTCCTCTTGCCAAATGCATCCACTCAAACTCAGCCAAGCAAATTGCAAGACCTTCCCAAACACTCATTCTTCATTCCACTCACAAAAACCTCAAACCTTTCCTACTAGAGAAATGGCTCCCATCATCGCCGCTGATGCTGCCGCTAATGGTCTCGTGAAGCCGAAGCCCGAGAACCAGCCCACCTGTGCCTACGTGACGTTTTTGGCCGGAAATGGCGATTACGTGAAGGGTGTGGTTGGGCTGGCCAAGGGGCTGAGGAAGGCCAAGAGCAAGTACCCGCTCGTGGTGGCAATCTTACCGGACGTGCCGGAGGATCACCAGAAGATCCTAGAGGATCAAGGTTGCATCATAAGGGAGATCGAGCCCGTCTATCCGCCGGAGAACCAGACCCAATTCGCCATGGCCTATTACGTCATCAACTACTCCAAGCTCCGAATTTGGGAGGTATGCTTTGTTATTATATATTTCTTTGCAACTTAGATCTTTGTCTCCTTTGAAAGTTAGGATTGAGAAGTACTGTTAATATTGAGTTATTGATCTGGGTTCTTGAATTGCAGTTTGTGGAGTACGACAGGATGATCTACTTGGATGGGGACATCCAAGTCTTCGACAACATAGACCACCTCTTCGACCTCCCGAACGGCTTCTTCTACGCGGTCATGGATTGCTTTTGCGAGAAGACATGGAGTCACACCCCTCAGTACGAAATTGGGTATTGCCAACAGTGCCCGGACAATGTCCAATGGCCCGATCACGTCGGCCCAAAGCCGTCTCTTTACTTCAACGCCGGCATGTTCGTGTACGAACCAAACCTAGACACTTACCACGATTTGCTCGACACCCTCAAGATCGCACCACCAACTCCGTTTGCTGAACAAGACTTCCTGAACATGTATTTCAAGGATATCTACAAACCAATTCCCAACGTGTACAACCTTGTGCTTGCGATGTTGTGGCGTCATCCTGAGAACGTTGAGCTCGACAAGGTGAAGGTCGTTCATTATTGTGCTGCTGGGTCGAAGCCGTGGCGGTACACGGGCGAGGAACAGCACATGGATCGAGACGATATCAAGATGCTGGTGAAGAATTGGTGGGATATTTACGATGACGAGTCCTTGGATTACAAGAACATCGTTGCAAGAGACGAAGCGGCGAAGCAAACGAAATGGGATCGCTTCCTTGCGGCGTTGGCAGAGGCCGGAGCTTTCCGCTTCATAACCGCCCCGTCCGCAGCCTAGTTGTGTGTAAGGGCCTTCTTTTGTAAGTGTGTAAAGCAATGATAGAGCCAGCTACAATTGGAATTGGTAGCTCTATTTTTTTTTTTCTTTTGAAAGGGAAGGGTTTTATTTTCCCTTTCATTTCCATGATTTAGGGATTCAAGATAAATATTTATCTTAATTTTTTTTTTGTTTTCTTTTGTTTAGTGATGTGCACAAATATATGTCAAACGAAATTTCAAGTTAATTTATGTTATTTTTGTTGTATATCTATAGTTGTAGAATTTTTTTCTTTAATCTCAACGGATATTTTTTTCTTAGACTATTATATGAATATAATGGAGAACCACCCAAACAAATAGCATCAAATTTTTTATAATCTGATTTTGGTAGAGAGAAGGAAAGGCACCGTGAAAAGGTCTACGATAAGGGTAAACTCCATCGCCAAAGAGTTTATTATAAAAATTTCACTAAAGAAAAGGGGGATTTTTTTTTGTTGGGGGGGGAATCGGTGAAAAGATATGAGGTGCACTTGCACTCTTGCGATGATCAAATTATAGAAACTTGTCATGTGCTCGGTTTTCATCTATTTGAATATGTAATAAAATTATGTCTGAGATGTTTAAACGTCCCTCTATTTTCATGTAATTTGAAGATATCAAAAAGTGAAAATTATTCTATATCTTTGAAAAATATTAGCTAGAAGACTCATTAGTAAACTTAGTTTATAAAGTAACGTGTATTTATTTAATTCATGTCTCGATATATCGCTAGTGTGGTCATATATCATTTACACTCTATCCTATCATTTCAAAATAATTTATTTTACAAAATAAAATAGATTTAATTGTTTATCTTTGACTCTTTTGAATGATATCCTAATAGTTACTTTATATGACAATAAATCAATTCTGGAATTTTGGTTGAGCTGTAAAAATAGTATCCTCTTTTGATATATTCAAAGATGATCGTTTTTAAAAAATTCAAAAGCCTGGTTTCTTGGGTCAACAAGTTCTCGAAGAAGACAATTTAGTCACTAATCCATTGGTTTTAGCTGCCATTAGTGGGTAAAATTTCTTTGACCAAGTAAAGT
Organism: Eucalyptus marginata; assembly: GCA_014182565.1. Classification (NCBI taxonomy): domain Eukaryota; kingdom Viridiplantae; phylum Streptophyta; class Magnoliopsida; order Myrtales; family Myrtaceae; genus Eucalyptus; species Eucalyptus marginata. The sequence goes on from CM024586.1 coordinate 26,541,577, forward strand.
AACATGGACCCGCCCTCGAATTAACTAACATAACTGGAATAGTGGGAAAAAAGAGACTCCAAGAACGCGACCCTTTTCGCCATGTGTCCTTTGCATTGTTCTTTAAATCGTGAGTTGACACTTGGACTGGACTTGCGTCATTATCCAAGCGGAAGACGCGCAAATGGATATCGGTGGTTGAACCTCGACCCGACGGTTGGAAAAAATTCAAATATAGCATCTCAAATACTGCATACTTGTAGCATTACCAATCGGATTAAGTGACTCTTTGTAATTGGGATTTATAGTCATACATAAAAGATTAAATAAAAAAAGCGATTCTAAAAATGACATTAACATAGCATGTCCTGTGATAGCATGTCAAGTATCGAGCGATGGACAAAATTTTTCTAGTTAAAAGTGAATATCAATGCTGATTTATCATTTCTCTCGACTTTTGTATTAACGGGTGATATGGATTTTTTTGTTCCATCGAGAGACCACCGACGCATCATATGCAAAGAAACTTACCAACACAAACAGTACAAATAGGTTATGAAAAGGCAACACACTCTTGAGGAGATCACAATTGAAGTTATATCTTTAGCTGATTCTCTGTAAACTTAACATAATCGCTCTTTGTTTGTAGAATGTCGAGTCACCTTAGTCTTGGCTTTAAATTTTGCTGCTAAGACTGGAGTTGGGGTTTCTAAGGGGAAATATGACTCAAATGGGAGGGACTGATTTGGGGATTTGAGGATTATGGGTTGATTTAAGGCTTCAGTTGCTCGATCAAAAAGTACGCTGAATATCAGTCCATGTCGCGCCATCATTTTGTTGGATATCAATCCATGTCACGCGATTGCTATTACGTGATAATTCATTTAGTAAACTATTTTATCAAAGACCTATAGAGCATGCTTGAAAAATTCAAAATGGATGAACAAGTTTAAGACTACGATGACTAGATTATAGAAACTTGTTGTGTGTTCCCTTTCGCCTACTCAAATATGACAGTACCCTGTTACTACAATGACAAACTTATCTTTGACTAAAAATAGAATCCGCTTTAACATGAGATGTTCAATTCTCCCTTTCTTTCATGTTATGTGGAGATATCAAAATGTGAACATTACTGTAGATCTTTAAAATAATGTTAGCTCGAAGATTGATTTGTAAAGTAACATGTACTCTTTAATTCATATTTCGATATGTGACCCATTCGTTTATATATCATTTATGATCTCTCTTCATTTAAAAATCAAATCTCATAATCAAAATTGTATGTGTAAGATCACTAGATCTTAATGGAAGGAGATACTCCTCTTCAAAAGAGTAAAATCGAATCATAGGCTTTTTAGGATCATAACTATATATTCATTTTACAGCATTAAACTAATTCTAGATTCTAATTGAAAGTAATACATATATTATTTTCTTTTATGATATCCAAAGGTCATCTTCTTTAAAAATTTTAAAACTCTCATTTCACAGGTTTACAAGTTCTCAAAGAAGATAATTAGTCATTAATTTATTAGTTTTTAGCTGCCATTAGTCTGCAAATTTCTCTGGATAGGTAAAAGATGCGCCCTCCCTCGGATCAACTAACATAACTTCTTTTTTCGTCGGAACAGCTAACTCCAACCCCTTCTTTTTTCTTGGTCAGACAACTAACACAACTTTTTTTTTTTTTTTTTTGCAACTAACATAACTTGAAAAAGTGGAAAAAAAGAGACTCCGTCACGTGTCCTTTGGACTGCCGTTTGGATCAAGAGTCGACACGTGGACCGGTGTTGTGACCCAACCAAAGGACACGCAAATCGATAGTGGTGGTGGAGCCCACGACCGTTGGATGAAAATATGATCCGAAAAGAGGGACCCACGGAAATCCTCCCAGAAAGTCTGACAGACGTGATGGGGGCTTGCCACGTGTCGGCCCCAAGCAACGTTACCCTCATGCAGCTTCCGACAGGTTTCTTACAGGTTTTTTGAAAGGGAGAGGTTGGGGGTTCAAATCCCCACCTTTGGGGTGGTGAAGATTTCATTTCGGAAGTGGGTTTCGGACTCCCACGCCCGCAGGGAGCGGGCAAAAGTTTCCAAGAGTGAGTGTTAGAGTAGGATTAGCGTAGGGACCGACAAAAAAAAAATAAATAAATAAATAGGCGTGGAATTTTATGGGCCCTGGATGGTGTCTTGTCGGTGGTAGTTTTTCTTTTTTTTTCCTTTTCCGGCGGGTTTTACTGAAACTTGCACGAAATCAAGAGGAAGCTCCCTCCCTCCGGAGCGTAGCGATCCAGTCTTGCTCACGCGCAGCTTGCCACGTGGAGCCGCGGATCGGACCGTCGAGCTCCTCATCGATGCCAAGAGAAATTATCTCAAACGCCGTGGGAGCGGGAACAAGTGAAAACGAGTGTATATATTCGAGTATTTTATTCGTATAATATACAATCAAATTGAAGAGAGCCGCATTCTGTGCGTGGATAAAATGAATACGTTTTAAAAAACTAACTCAACATCTGTTAGCAAATGTATAGATGATTTAATTAACTTACCAAAAATAGATGGTTTGATTTGATAAATTTGCTAGATATATTTAAAGAATTGAGATTTCTTACATAGAAATAAAGCTCACCTCGGAATCACAATTTTGATCCTCCTTTAATATTATAAAGTTATTATTATCCATTTAGCATAAAGCATGAACTTTCATAAAATTTATTGGTAAAATGCTATCGTTAAATATTTTTTTTCTAAGATGCTCAATGTTGGCATAACCAATCAAGTTGTCGCATCATTTTCAGATCAGAAATCAGGATTTGTTCTTCCGAATCTTACCAATTGCGTCCAAACTACTTTGATTCAAATTTTATAATTTAAATGTTTAAACTTAATCGGTTCATCATGTGAGTATTTAGGTTTTCGCTTCCTTGCCCCTAGATAAAAAAATATTGATGTAAGGGAGCTTATGGTAAGAATCAAGGAAAATGAAGACAAAATATGCAACAAATATGCTATTCCACACAGTCGGCTCTCCAAAGCATCAAAGGGATTGCCTTTTAGCCATCTGATTTCTCTTCAAATTTTGATTCTTACCACCAGAACTCAATAGGATTGACGAGTCAATGTCTTATGTAATCAAAACACTATTTTTTACCCTTTTTTCTTTGTGGATACAACCTTATTCTTTTTAGGTATTTGGCCAAGCTTCTCCTACTACTATTGTTATCCGTTAGTCAAGAGAGTTAAGGCACTTTCACATGAGATCCAACTGTACACTTGTTGACTCCCACTTTTGGGCAGAAGCGTAACGTTATCCTCGGAAACCGCCCCCTACCACAGCACCCTATGTGCCTATAATCTTAAACGTGCATTAGTATAATCGCCCTTGGAATATTCTCAAATTTCAATAATACCTTCCTGCGGTCCATGTGATTATGAAGTCGGTTGCTAGGGTTATAGTTTAAAATCTGCAAAAAGCTTGACTTCTTGGTCTCCCTAAAGATTCAACTCTCTCTCCCGCATGTTCAAGCACCGTCCGCCAAACCCGGATCTTGCTTGACGACCGTCCGATCGACTCGCGCTGAGCCACGTGGAATTCGATCCATCGGGGAAGCTCCAAGACTGACTTCGTTTGAGGAGAGATGGCCCAACTCTACCCCCATTCGACAGACAAAATCTTTGGTTAGTCGGAATGAAACTCCTCGATTCAAGCAGCTTCCATCACACGTCCCGATCATAGGAAGTAGACAATCAATCACCGCATTATCTCCAAGATTTACAGTCACCTTGATTAAAAAATTAATTCTCCATCTCTATATAAACCGTGCACTCTCCTCATGCTAGGTCCATCAACTCAAACTCAGCCAAGCAATTGCAAAACCTTCTCAAACACTCAATTTTCTCCATTCCACTCACAAAAACCTCAAACCTTTCCTACTAAAGAAATGGCTCCTATCATGGCCGCTGCCGATGCTGCCGCTAATGGCGTTGTGAAACTGAAGCCTGAGAACCAGCCTAGCTGTGCTTATGTGACGTTTTTGGCCGGAAACGGCGATTACGTGAAGGGTGTTGTTGGGCTGGCCAAGGGGCTGAGGAAGGCAAAGAGCAAGTACCCACTTGTGGTGGCGATCTTGCCGGACGTGCCTGCGGATCACCGGAAGATCCTGGTGGATCAGGGTTGCATCTTGAGAGAGATCGAGCCTGTCTATCCACCGGAGAATCAGACCCAATTTGCTATGGCCTATTATGTGATCAACTACTCCAAGCTCCGAATTTGGGAGGTATGTTTTTTTATTAAATATTTCTTTGTAACTTAGATCTTTGTCTCCTTCTTCGAAAGTTAGGATTGAGAAGTTATTGAGCTGGTTTCTTGAATTGCAGTTCGTGGAGTATAGTAAGATGATCTATTTGGATGGAGACATCCAAGTCTTCGACAACATCGACCACCTCTTCGACCTCCCAAACGGCTTCTTCCACGCTGTCATGGACTGCTTTTTGCGAAAGACATGGAGTCACACCCCGCAATATGAAATCGGGTATTGCCAACAGTGCCCGGACAAGGTCCAATGGCCCGACCATGTCGGCTCGAAGCTGCCTTTCTACTTCAATGCGGGCATGTTCGTGTATGAACCAAACCTGGACACTTACCATGATTTGCTCGAAACCCTCAAGATCACACCACCAACTTCGTTCGCAGAACAAGACTTCTTGAACATGTACTTCAAGGATATCTACAAACCAATTCCCAACGTGTACAACCTTGTGCTTGCGATGTTGTGGCGTCATCATGAGAACGTTGAGCTGGACAAGGTGAAGGTTGTTCATTATTGTGCCGCTGGGTCGAAGCCGTGGCGGTACACAGGCGAGGAACAGCACATGGATCGGGAAGATATCAAGATGCTGGTGAAGAATTGGTGGGATATTTATGATGACGAGTCCCTGGACTACAAGAATATTGTCGCAAGAGATGCAGCGGCGAAGCAAACAAAATGGGATCGCTTCCTTGCGGCGTTGGCGGAGGCCGGAGCTTTCCGCTTCCTAACCGCCCCAACTGCAGCCTAGTTGTGTGTAATTAGGGGTTTGTCTTTTCAAAGTGCAGAGTAATTATGGAGTCAGCCACAATTGGAATTGGTAGCTCTTGCTTTTCCTTGAAAGGGGAGGGTTTTATTTTCCCTTTCATTTCCAAGATTTAGGGGTTGAAGAGAAAGATCTCTTAATTATTTTTTTTTGTTTTCTTTTGTTGATTAATGTGTACAAATATATGTCAAGCAAAATATCAAATTAATATATGTTATTTTTGTTGTATATCTATAGTTGCGGAATTTTTCTTAGATACCTTTACTCAGATTATTATATAAATAAAATGGAGAACTACAAAACAAATAGCATCAAATTTATAATACTTTGATTTTGGTAAAGGTCTAGGATAAAAGTGAACTCCATTGCCAAACGGTTGATAGAAAGTAATTATAAGTAGAAATAAAGAATTCGGAAAGAGACTAAACAAAATAACAAGGGAGGGAGGGAGTTGGTGGTAGATATGAGGTGCATATGCACCCTCGCGATTATCAAATTGTAGAAATTCTGTCTATTAAAATGCAACAATACTATGTCTTCTCTAAAATGACAAACTTATCTTTGACTAAAAGTATGATTCGTTTTATCACAATATGTTTAACCTTTCTCTACATCCATGTAATTTGGAGACATCAAAAAGTGAAAATTACTTTAAATCTTTAAGAAAATATTAGCTAAAAAGACTCATTTGTAAACTCGGTTTACAAAGTGAAGTGTATTTATATCATTCATGTCTTGATATATTACTTGTTTGTTCAAATATCATTTATGGTCTATCGTGTTATATTGGAATCATTTTTTTAAATAAAATAGAGGTATATGTTTGCCACGAGCTCTTTAGAGCAATAGCCTAATAATCACTTTATATAACATTAAATCAATTCTGGATTTTTAGTTGAAAGTTATAAAAATATTATCTTCTTTTCTAATATTCAAGGAACATCATCTTCAAAAACTTCAAAAGTCTCGTTTAGCTGCCGTTAGTAAATTTCTTTGGATAAGTAAAAGATGGACCCCTCCCCCGGAGCAACTAACATAACTGGAAAAGTGGGAGATAGAGGCTCCAAGGACGCGACCCTCTCGCCACGTGTCCCTTGCACCGTCCTTTAAACCAGAGGTTGACACTTGGACTGGTGTTATGAGCCTAGCGTAAGACGCGCAAATGGATACCGGCGGTTGGGCCCGACCTGACAGTTGAAGAAAATCCTAATATAACGTCTCATATGCCGCATACGTGTCGTATCACAAATCTAATTAAGTGCCTCTTTCTAATTGGGATTTATAGTTATTCCAAATAAATAAATAAATAAATAAAGCAATTCTAAAAATGACACTAACTCAACATGTCATGCGATAGCACACCAAGTATTGGGTTTTTCATTGTTAAAAATGTAGATCGATGTTGATTTGTCATTTATATTGATCTTTCTACAAAAGGGTAATATGAATTCTTTTTTTTCATTGAGGGACCACCGATGTGTCACATGGGAAGAAATCAACACAAACAATACAAATAGATTATAAAAAGACAACACACTCTTCAAGGAACCTTAACTAAAATTATACCTTTGACTAATTCTCTATAAACCTAATACAACCATTCTTTGTTGTTCTGCTATAGAATCTCAAGTTTGTCTCAGTCTTGGTTCCAAATTTTACCGCCAAGACCGGAATTAGGGTTTCGAAATAGGGCTCGAATGGGAGGCATGGATTTGGGATTTGAGGATTATGGGCCAATTTGGTTCTTTAATTGCTCGATCAAGAAACATGTTGTATATCAATTCACGTTGCGCCATCGTTTCGTTGAATATTAGTCCATGTCACGTTATTGGATGCTGTTGTCATTGATAATTGATTTAGTAAAACTATTCTACTAGAGACCTACGTAGCATGCTTGAAAAATTCAAAATGAATGAACAAGTTTCAGACAACAAGGATCAAATTATAGGCATTCATTGTGTGTTTCCTTTCACGTACTTGAATATGACAATACTCCACTTCTATAATGATGAACTTATCTTTGACTAAAGTATAATCCGCTTTAAATCCTCCCTTTCTTTCATGTTATGTGGAGATATCAAATTGTGAAAATGACTCTAAATGTTTAAAATTATGTTAGCACAATGACTGATTTGTAACTTTGATTTATAAAGTAACATGTTACACTTTAATTCATATTTCGATATGTGACTCATTCATTTTAAATATTGTTTATGATCTCTCTCATCATATCGAAATCAATTTTCATGATCAAACTTTTATGTCTAGGATTACTAGATCTTAATGGAAGGGAATACTCTTCTTCAATAGAGTAAAGTAGAATTATTTGTTTGTCATAAGCTCTTTAGGATAATAATTATGAATATCTAGGCGCTAAATCAATTTTGAATTATAATTGAATTCAAAGGTCATCATCTTTAAAAATTTCAAAACTCTCATTTCTTGCAACAAGTTATCAAAGAAGACAATCAGTCACTAACTTTTCGGTTTTTAGCTGCTTCTTTGGATAAGTAAAAGATGCGCCCTCCCTCGGATCAACTGACATAACTTCCTTTTTTGGTCGGAAAACTAAAATAACTTTTACTTGTTTTGGTCAACTAACGTAGCTCGAAAAAGTGCAAAAAAAAAACGACTCCAAGGATGCAACCCGTTCTGCCACTTGTCCTTTGCACCGTCCTTTGAATCAGGAGTTGACACTTGGACCGATGTTGTGACCCCAGCAATGGACACGCAATCGATACTGGTGGTGGGGCCCTGACTGTTGGAGAAAAATCTAATATGACACTTATATACCGCTGCAAGCGTGGTGTAATGACATACTGATACTATCGTGTAATCAATGTAATTAAGTGCCTCTTTTTAATTGTGATTTACAGTTAAACTAAACAAAGATATAAGAGAAAATAAAATTTTAAAAAGGGTTAATACCATGAAAGCTCCAAATTAGTACACTTATACTAATTTTATCCCAAATTAATATATTGATCATAAAAAACCATAAATTGGTATACTTGTGATAAATTCATACTATATTTATTTTTTGTCCCTGAATTGGTACATTTGTTATTATTTTACTTTTCATTAGTTTTTGTTAAATTGCATTAATATCATAAAAAATTACAAACTGATACATTTATGACAAACGGAGGGTAAAGTCCCCTATGTACACCTTGTCAATCCCCCAAACCCTTCCGATAATGTATGGAGTTTGTAAGTTTACTTGTTGGCGAGTCTGACCAAGCAGGCCGGGAAGATGTGCGATTTCCCCGATTTTGAGAAACCACGACCTCTTGAATTGAAGTCAAATGAGCCGCCACGACCTCTACTGCCGCCTCCTTGATTTCCACTGGCATTATGCTCAGAAACGAACGCCATTGACGTGTCTGACGGAGCAGTCATGATTCTTTTGTTGCGATAGGTATGGCTTTGAAGCTGTGGATAACTTCTGCATATGATGGAAGGGGTGGTCGAAGCATGGCGGTCTTGAAAGACTCGGTAGTTGTCGCCTAGGCCTTCTGGCAACCCGAAAACTTTATTTGCATCCGAAACAGTTTGACCAAAAGCATTTGATTGATCACAGATGGCCTTGAATTCTCTAAGATAGACACCTTAGGGTTTAGTTCCTTTTCCAATATGCTGCGATTGTGCAAGTTGGTCGAATTCACGAGCGATAGGTTTTGAGTATGATTTCCTGTTAGAGCCTTCCATACCTGCGAGGCTGATTTAAGCCATACTGCAATGCAAGTCTGAAAACCTATTCAAAGAGGGTACCGATGACCTGGGATTTCACGAGTCGAACTGCCCCAACCCATGATTCGTAATCAACATCGGCTATTTGTTGCCCATTTTCTTGATCAAGTATTGTTGGAGGATCAAAGAGGGTACTGATGACCCAAGACTTCGCGAGTCAATCTGTCCGAACCCATGATTCGTGATCAAGATTGGCAAACTGTTGCCTATTTTCTTGATCAGGTATCGCTGGAGGAGCGGCTGTTTCGTCAGGGAGAAATCCTTGAATATCCTGACTTTCAACTGAGGTCAAGACTTGAGTCTTCGAGTGAAGATGTGCAATAAAGACACGCAAATTGATAGTGATGGTGGGGCTCGGACCATTGGAGGATATTCTACTCTAATATCTCATGTATCGCCGCATACATGATCTAATAACAATTAAGTGTATCATGCTAATATTTGTAATTAGTGATGAGAAGTGTACAAGAGTGATAGCAGTATAGTGCGATCTATCGAAAATGCGGTACCCATCGATAGTGACTTGTCTTGAAGATTACTAGTGGATTCCAACCTTATTGTAGCTATTAGTATTGAGAATGGATGTAGCATTAAATATAAAGCCAAACCACTATATATTTGCTTTTAATATCTTCTATTTTTTTCATTATTATGATTACTTGTTTGTTGTCATCACTATATGTTAGACAGTAGTACGCGCACTTGATTTCTACAATTCGTTTCCACTGATGTTTGAAATTTAATTTATTCTATTCCACAAAAGTTTTTTATAGTTCGTACGAACTTATTCAACCTCCTCTAAGTTGTATTGTTAGGCTCAATGATTAGTATCAAGTCTCGTTGTTTGTTATTTGAAGTGTTATACTTTAGAGGGGAGAGTTACCAAAAAAGCCCTAAACCTATTGTAATTATGTCGATTCAACCATAAACTTTTCTTTTTAGCTAATTCAATTCTAAACCTTTTGCATTTATGTTAGTTGAGTTTATTCAGCCAATTTTGGCCAAGCGACATTGATGTGGCACTACCGGTGTTAACGTGACATTTTTAAAATAATATATTTCTAATTTTTTTTTTTTATAAATTTTTTTTCTTTAATTTTTCCCCTTTCCCATTCCCCTCCCCTTAGAGTTGGCAAGGGTTGTTGGTCAACCCTCGTCGGCCACATGTGATAGCTACGACGCCTTCGCCTGTTCTATTGGCACCCTTGCTTGGCTAGATTTGGCAAGAGTGTTGTGGCCCTTGCCAGATTTGGGAGAGGGGTCGCGCGCCCATGCCTTGGCCGACGAGAGTTGGTTGGCCACCCTCGTTGGCTCTAAGGGTAGCGTAAGGGGAAGGGGGAAAATTAAAGAAAAGAAAGGAAAAGAAAAAAAAAGAAAAATTATAAATATTAAAAATATTATCAAAATATTATTTCGAAAATGCCACGTTAGCGCTGATTGTGTCACATCAATGTTGGCTGGCCGAAATTGGTTGAATTGACTAACTAGCACAAATATAAAATGTTTAGGACTGAATTGACCAAAAAAAAAAAGTTTAGGATATAATTGACACAATTACAATAGATTTAAAACATTTTTGGTAATTTTCTCTACTTTGGAGCATCTCTACTTTGGAGCATAACAATATTGTTTTGGCTAACTTTGTAAGAAGTGCTTTTTACCCATTTTTGTTTGTTCATGATCCATTCTTTGAACTAAATATTTCTAGGTTTACTTCATTGCTTTGAAGAATTTCCTTGTTTTAAATCGACGTTTTCCAACTTTGTTACCAAAGGATCTTCATTACTTTCAAATTTCACAAGGTCTCCTCGGCTTTGATTTTGTGTGTGTGTGTGTGTGTGTGTGTGTGTGTGTGTGTGTGTGTGTGTGATTACTTTGATTATGTTCTTTGGACAAAAGATCATTCTAGTCCAAATGAGTAGTCTTACTTTCTGGTTATGTAGCTCATGTGGATCCATATGAACAAATGAATTTGTTCAATCTTGGAGTCTTAAGATCGTCTTTTCCATTTATTACCCCACACGATCTCATTATAAGGATCGGATGACCTCGTTCATGAGTCTCATGAAGGTATTCAGAGCATAAGATTAGTTTGAATGACATAATCAGTCACTCATAAAGGCCCCCTTTATTTTTAAAGGCTATTTTCCACTTTGTCTCCTTCTCATATCTTGATTTGGTGATAGCCATTCCTCAAGTCTATCTTGGAAATGCAGTAGAACCATACAATTCATCAAGCATATCATCAAGTCTAGTTACAAGACACCTATACTTAGTGGTGATGTTGTTGATAGCTCGTGAATTGACACACATCTCGAATGAACCATCCTTCCTAGGCATGAGTAGAGTTGGAACAAAATAAGGACTCATGTTTTCTCGAACATACCCTTTATTGATAAGTTTATTGGCTTGTCTTTGCAACTCATTCGTTTCTTCTAGGTTGCATCTATAAGTTATTTTGTTTGGTAGAAGGGCACTCAAGCAAATCAATGTGACGCTCAATACCTCTTATGGGAGGTCCAAGTGGCAATTCTTCTAAAAAACACATGCAAATTCTTTTAACAAGGACGCATTCTTGGATGAATGGCTCACTCTATATCACTCTTTTTCTCTACCATAAGCAAAGGAGATACATTTTTCTATTGATGATGGCTCTCTCAACTTGTATTTCACTCAAGAAAAGGCTTTTTTTACTAATGTTTACCTCCCTAGGTTGATTTTCATGTATCATGGATGGATTCAAGGGTACAAAAGTCATGCATTTTTGTTTATTGAGAAAAGAGTATGTGTTTTTATGTCCATCATGCACACTATTTCTATCATATTACCAAGGTCTCGCCAATAACAAGTAACATGCATGTGACATCCTGAAGTTTTGGCCTTAGAATTCCGTTTAAGCTTGTGTTTGTTGACAGGGGAGGAATTGGGATAGGTGAATCGTCCGATGGGCTTTGTGTGTGGGCTAGGCGTGTGATGGCCTAGTGGGTCTAATTTTGGGCTGAGTTTGGACTAGAGAGAGAGAGAGAGAGAGAGAGAGAGGACAGTGGACCGTGAATAAGGCCCATAGGTTGGACACGTGCGAAAGGCCCGGTTAAGAAGGATGAATGTCGAGATTTTGGCCAATGTTTATCTTGCCCAAATTCGAGTGATTTCGAATGTTTGATGGTGTTTTATTGTAACTCAATTAGTGATGTTGTGGTGTATAAAATTAATGGTGGACGTAAGATCCTTGGATATTAGAAATTGTGACTTGAAGATGTGTGCAATTCCACTAAGTTTTTGGTCATGTTATTAGTGGAGGATCTTGGAATAAAGTTGTTTGATTAATGCCTAGTATTGGAGGTGTCGAATTATTTGGGCTAGGAGAAGGATTAGCTTTATTTTGTTTAGATTAAGCTTTGTTTAGGGCATGTAAGCCAAGGGGAAAATGACAAAATTTAGGATTTTCTTGCAATAGGTTTTGGCTTCCCCATGCAAGTTTCAGTTCTCCCCCTTCCCCCAGTCGAAACTTCAGCCCCAAATCTCATGATGGCCCTAAAATTTCCCTAGCCAATCTCCTCCTCTGCACGGTTGTAGCAAGGGAAAAATTCCCAAGAAAATCCATCATTTTCCCCCCGACTTCTTTTATTTTCCCTTTTCATTTGTTCTTCTTCTTCCTCCTTCCCTTCACTCACCTGATGCCTCCCTCTCTCATTTTCTTCTTGTTTCCCTATTGTTCTTCGAAGGGCCAGCGACCAGAGAAGCAGCCAGCTTGCAAGAGAGCTCGAGAAAGCAGTTTTTGAGTCCTAAACTAGGTAAGAGAATAAGCTAGGTATTAAATTTCAATATCCTCTCAACGCTTGAGGGTGGTTTAGCTCGATCTAGTGGATTTTTGGGTTATAGGAGCTAGATCTTTGGATGACTTTAGCTTGCATATATGCTCTGATGTGTGGGGAGTCTTGCATGTGAATTTCTTGAAAGTTTTTGGTTACTAAGCTCGCAAGAGACGTGCTCAAAGGAGTTGAGTTTGGATTTTTCTCCAAATCTGTTTACTAGACACCCGATGTTTGCTATTTTTGTGGGTTGGAATGTGCTACGAATTCGAGATTGCTTTCTTCTTGAAAATTGTTTTAAACATCTTTATTTTATGACATATTTTACTCAAGATTTTCTGGATTTAAAGGAAGAAGTTTTCAGCTTTGTTGCATGCAAGTCCGAATTTCGTTTTATGCTGGAATCCGTGACCTTTTGGTGTTCAAAGAATTTTTATCAACTCTTGATGTTCGATTTTTAAAATAGTTTCTTCACAAAAGATGTTAAGCACATTTTGAAGTTTAACATAGTCAAATTTCAGAGCAAGTGACTACTTTTGTATTTCGAACTAAGCTGGTTTTGAAAAACATGATTTCTGGACACGAGAACAATTTTGGTAACTGTTTGAGTGATTTACTGCTCCTATTCTAGAAAGAACTGGGTCAAAGTCTATGCATGAAAAATGTTTTTTTGAAGTGTTCTTTACAACATATTTAAATTTGAGAATTTTCAGAACTCGTTTGGTTATGTTTTCGGATTTAATCCTAGAATTGTGCATGTGGACTCGGTTTCGACCGGTGAGGGCCAGTTGTGGTCTTGTTGCTATTCTTGGTGTCTTACTTGCTGGAAAATGCATATTTCGTGATTTTGGATGATTTTGGCATGTGAGAACCTATGCTTGATGGTTGTGCGTTTGTGGTGCTTATCATGTGTGTGGAATCATGTGTGATGTGTTTGTAAGGCCGTGTGAAGGGCAATTCTGTTTTGTGCATGTTGATGCATTGAGATCTTAGCACACTGAACATGATGTGTGGTGATACATGTGTGTACTGGTGGTGTTAAAATTGTGCCCTAATGGAAGATTGTGATGTGGTGGAATGTAAGAATGAATAAAAAATAAGAGATATTCCATCGGGTAGCGTCCCGATGATACCCCAGGGGAGTGGGGATGCCCAAGGCGGTATGATTTGGGATGCCTTGGTTGAAGTCACAAGGCCAGCGACCTTTGGACACCAGGATGCCTCTGAGGGAGATACCCAGGGCCAACGTCCCCTAGAAGTCCGGCCAACGACTCGGAAGTGACTCGAATGGATCTGGCCAGCATCCCTGGTTCAATCTATTTCGAGGGTGGATATGAAATATTCGCACATTAAAATTAATCAACAAGGCATGTGAGTACGTGTGATGGTGTTGCCATGTGTCATGAGATGCATGAATGGGAATATGTGTGCTGTGTGATGCATGAACGGAGTTCATATGCACATTGCGCTGTAGTCTTCATGCATTATACTCACTTTAACTTGTCTAGTTTGCATGATAGTATTGGTATTGTATGCTACTCAATTCGATGTAATCCATGATTATGATGATTCATTATGTTTGTGCTATTTTCACTAATGAGCAAAGCTAGGACCTCGTTGTTTAATGCCATGCTTTTTCCTTTATTGGGCATTGTTACTCACCCCTTATTTGATTAGGATAACTAGCTTGCATATGCCCATAGCCATGACACTTAAAACATTTCCTTCCTTCACCATTAAGTTTCTTGTGGAGTTCTTTAATAGGCTTTGCAAACTTTTGATTACCTTTGTCTTTTTTCAACATATTATCAGCCTTCCTTGAGGAAGCACCCTTAAAGTAAGGCATTCCCTTTGTTGAGGTCCTATAAGAAAAACTCTTGCTGCTCTTTAGTTGATTTTCGACCTTCGTCACCAATTTGCATACATCTTTGAAGGATCAATAAGGTTGAAGTTTAACCAAATTAGCAATTTTTGGATTCATTCAATTGAGGAATCAAGCAATGGTTTGCTTCGGAAATTATGGGACTTCATACCTCATTTTCAGTTGTTCAAACTATCTAGTGTATTCTTCAATGCTCATCTCTTGTTGTTTTAGATAATTCATATTGAGGAATAAGTCTTACTTATAGTTGTTGGGCAAGAACCTCTTCTTCATAAATATATTGAGTTTCTCCTAAGACCTGATTTTGCCTTTTCCATCTTTGAGTCATTGATACTTTAAATTCTCCCACTAAAGACAAGCATAGTTAATCAATTTCAGGACAACAACCTTACTTCTATTCTATTTTGGCTAGGATTTGAGTCAAAAACTTGTTTGACTGCGTGTAGCCAATCGACAAAACTATTGGGATTGAGACTACCCTCAAATTTAGGAACCTTCACTTTGATTTCACAATCATTCTCTTTATGCCTCCCTCTTCTTCTTTAGGCTTGGTGTTCGTAAGTAGTTGAATTGCCTCTAGAGGAAATAGATTTGTCATTAGAGTTTTGACGAGAATTTGAATTGTCACATCGATGTCGATCATTTGGACATCTTGTTGGTTGTCCTTGTCTCGTTAGATTCTTTAAAAGATTGAGGACTCACTCCATTTGTTGCTAGATGTTTTGTATAGCAAAGTCTCACCTTTGTTATGTACTTGTTCCAAGGTCAAGCCTCTTGGAACCAGATCTTTCAATTTTTTAAAATAATAATGAGATGAAATGAAAGATAGGTAATAGAAGGAATAATTCAAAATGAGTTTAACCTAAATCTCTCATACCAACTTGATGCGTGCATGGGTAGGTGGTTCCAGGAAATGGGGATTTTTTGGTGTAATCAGTATGGAGGGTGTGTGGGATTGTTTGTCGATGGGTAAAATGCGAATGCAAGATAGAATATGACCACTATCGAGACCTAAAGGATGCACCACCAACCAATGATGAAGATTGGAATTGACGAAGTCCATCACCAAAACTTAAAGGACAAACCACTAGCCAATGATACAAGATTTCGAGATAAGAAAAACTCACCAATAAGGCTTAAAAAGAAACCACTAGTGGAGGATAAAGCGCTTCTTGACTCACCACCAAGGAATAATCACTCTCTAAGGATAAAGAAAATAGAATATGAGTTATCCACTCTCCAGAGATATTCATTTACATAGAGGAAAATCTCATGTATTTTCATTTATGAAACTCTATCTTACAACTAAGAACTCTACTTAATTTATAGAGGGACTAAGATATATGAAAGAGACAAACATTAAAGAGACATGGGGATTCCCTAAACATTTAAGTACACAAGAACTAGAAAGCAATTAAGGACGTAGGAACTAGAAACACAGAGTAATTATTTAAACAATAAAGACATAGGGACTTGAAATCTTGATTCTTCAACTTTGCAGTTCATGTCCCAAAATTCGTCTTCCAGTCTTGACAAGCAAACAATCACCTTAAGAATTTATCAAATATTCATGGAAATTGCTTAAAATTAGCCTTCCATTGATACGTTGTTGATCCACTGTAAAACGAATAATTAATAGAGTAAATTGGTAACTTAAATTACTCCGTGTGACATGCAATTTAATCAAATTAACTCTACATGACGTGCAATTTAACTAAATGAACTAAACATGCAATTACTAAATGACATGCATTTATGAAACAAATTCTATATGACATGCAACGATATATATTTTTATATTTTTCATTTAAATTTTGGAATAAATAAATATGCTTATTTTAACATGTAATATATCATTTAAAAAGAGTGTAATTTATTCCAAGATAATGTTTTCAGTATTTTTCATTAAATTCGAAATTAAAAATTACCCTAAGTAAACCACCAAGATTAGGATAATATCTAAGTTAAACAAATAATTTACGCTAAATTGAAATCAAAATTATCCTAATCTTCTAGAATCCACCTCAATATGCAGTACTTAACTATCTAACATGCAGTCAAATCTAATATGCGATGTTGTGTATTGAAATCTACTCTACTCATATTTTGTCTACATCTTTTTGTATTTTTTATAGATTAGACTATAAATAAAATAGAATCACATAAAAGATAGCATCCACTACCCAAACTACCATCCATATCCATTGAAATTTGGAAATTAATCGACAATCATATCTGACGGCACAAGAATAGGATTGACTGATTTTCCACACGATCGTGAATCATATTTCAAGCATGAAATTGGACTACCGTTGTTATGGGGGTTCAATTTTTTTTTTTTTTTTTGAATTTGACAATATCGACTAATTATTCTTACGAGACTGCAATTTTACCAATTAGGTAACAATATCAAGATTCTTACCAAGTTCACAATATCGCGCGGATAACATTTCCAAATTCAGGTGGACTGTGGATCACAAGAATCACTGTGGGTGATTAGTGGCAGTGGTTCACGACGGCGACCGGTGGTGCTCGTGGTGGATTTGCCAAAGGTTGATCGCTTGGTGGTGCCCGACCATGGCTCGGTGCTTGACGAAGGTCATCCGCGGATTAATCTACAAAACAAGAAGGTGGTGGTAAGATGTGACAGCGACTGGCCATGACTTCTTGGGAGTGCAAGCGCAGCAACAGTGGAATCCGCTGGTCGGCCAGTGAAGGTTGTGGCAGCAACGTCAGCGTCATGAGTCGTGGTGCTTGACTTCGTGTCGTTCACAGATTGCGTCTCAACCATGGTGGAGCTGCTTGTCACGGACGACGAGCTGCAAGGCGAAGCAGCAACAACAGGGGCCTCTAGGCAGTAACCAACAACTTCGTTGTCGCGGAACAAGGCAATGTCTCGGTCGGGACTAGCTCGAGAAGGCAACAACAATAGTTCTTTGCAGCGGTGGGGTTGCAGCATCGGTGCGGGGCGGTGCAAGGAGCAATGGCTTGTCGAGGCAAGGACCTCTACGGGATCCGCAGGGTGCAGCGACTCGTTGGGCGCCTCGTCGCACGGCTTGCGAGCCAACAGAGTTGACCGGCAGGGGGCAGCAGAATCAGCGATGTTGATCGTTGCCGCGAGAGTGACCAGCAACGTTGGGGGCCGGCTGGGGGAGGCCTCGATGTCATGACCATCGGGCTGGTCTCGCGTCCCCCCGGTGGGGGTCTCGCAATCGAGATCTCTTCCTCTTCCCTCTTTCGCTCGTGTTTCGCTCAATATACTTTTTTTTTTGTCGGTCCTACTCTATGCCTACTCTAACGCTCACTCTCAGACTTTTGCCCTGCCTCTTTGCAGGGCGTGGGAGTCGAAACCCATTCCTGAAACGAAATCGTCCCTCTTTGCTCAATATACTTTGAATTTGTGATCGTGGACCTCTAGCTCCGGCCTTTTAACTCAATTAGACTCTAATTTCAAGGCCTTTCTCTAATTAATCTTCGACGGGCAAAATTAACCTCAATTTGGACCGATTTTGGCCCATGGCTGAAAATTGCCCCTTTGTTGGGCTTGATACTGACCGTCTTTGACCCATTTATGATTTATTCTAATTAAACCCTATGCCTATTAACTTTATGGGCTAAACCCAACACAATACCTGGCAGAGTATCATCTCAAGTGTGGGTCTGCAAATCAAGTCCATTTCTCACTGCGGGTCCGATGCGAATGTAATTACTAAATTATATGAGGAATATTTCTAAGAAATTATATGTTGTGCAATTTAATATATTACATTTTGTTTAGGGGTTATGTATTAAGCCCTAATTTTCCATGCAATGATCCCTAAATAGTGAGCTAAAATTTAGGTGTCAATAATGTGATGAAGTTTTGCTTTGTGAAATCACATTGAACAAGAATATGTGTTGGAGCTGATTAAATCTTGTGATTTTTAAATTCCTTTTCTGAGACTTTTATTTTGTGATAATTTCCTATGAGGTCGAAAATTCGTTTCTTGATTGATCTTTTCCGCGACCGTAGGAAGGCACGGAAGAAATGATAAGGAAACGACCAAGACGTTAGGCAGGCGCCGAAGGAAACGATAAGGAAACGACCAAGACTTTAGGAAGTCGCGGAAGGAAACGATAAGGAAACGACCAAGACGTTAGGCAGTCGCGGAAGGAAACGATAAGGAAACGACCAAGACTTTAGGAAGGCGCGGAAGGAAACGATAAGGAAACGACCAAGACTTTAGGAAGGCGCGGAAGGAAACGATAAAGGAAACGACCAAGACTTTAGGAAGGTGTGGAAGGAAACGATAAGGAAACGACCAAGACTTTTGGTGCCCGACATGGAAACCGAGAAGAAAAACGCCGCATGCTACAACTTGATTTGAGCCGTGCGTGTTTCGATCTTTTGGCACCCTTTCGAATCGAAAGGGTATGCACTTAGGGAGAAGATATTGGGTGGTCCAGGACCGCCACGTCAGCGTGGTCCCGGACCACTCACGCGGCGCCACGTGTGAGGGGAGGGGGACAAAAGAGAGAAAGAGGAGAGAGAGCGTCAGAGAGGTGGGCCTGGTTCTGGTCCTTTGTCCCCTCCCCGCACACATGGTGCTGCGTGAGTGGTTCCGGACCACGCTGATGTGGCGGTCTCGGACCACCCAATATTTTCTCATGCACTTGGTCAGTCAATTGCTTGGGGGTGCTTTCACTTAGTCGAAACATGCAGAATTAAAGGCACACGCAAAACCGCCCCCACGACCCGCGACCAAGTATATGATCCGAGTCCTCCCACTCCGCTCGAGACTCCATACACATCTACATAAACTCCATTCTCGGTCCCTCCCTCATTCCACAATCAAACATGCAGCGCACATAGAGGTGGGCCTGGTTTTGGTCCTTTGTCCCCTCCCCGCACATGTGGCGTCGCGTGAGTGGTTCCGGACCACGCTGACGTGACGGTTCCGGACCACCCAATATTTTCTCATGCACTTGGTCAGTCAATTGCTTGGGGGTGCTTTCACTTAGTCGAAACATGCAGAATTAAAGGCACACGCAAAACCGCCCCCACGACCCGCGACCAAGTATATGATTCGGAGTCCTCCCACTCCGCTCGAGACTCCATACACATCTACATAAACTCCATTCTCGGTCCCTCCCTCATTCCACAGTCAAACACGCAGCGCACAGTTTTGACAATCACGCGCTCCCCCTCTCACTGCACACTCCAGTTTAACAGCCAACCGAAGAATGGACCATCCAGTCGGCGGTTATCCACCCGCAGCGGCGGCGCATGCCTCAAACTCAGCTGCCGCACGCCTGCCTCCGCGGGTTTATCCACCTGCTGGTTATCCACCACCAGCGGGATATCCGCCTGCTGGTTATCCACCACCGGCGGGATATTCACAGCTGATGGGATACGGGCACCCCCCGGCAGGATACTGGAACGCAGCCCCACCACCGGCGGGATATCCACCTGCTGGTTATCCGCCGCCAGGATACGGGTATCCACCCACAGGATACTGGAACACAGCCCAGCGGCCAGCACACAAGCCGAGCCGCAGCAACATCGTTTTGATGGAGTTGGGGGGCCAGATCGTCGGACAGGTGATATCGGCTGCGTTATTTAATGGTACTTGGTAGTTGATACGATGCCGGGTTCTATGACGGTTTTGATCTGTAAACGAATTTTCTCGTTCTCCGTCTTCCTTGCTCTGCCTTTTACATTATACTGATGTCGTCAGCCATGAGACGTCATTTTTCTTTCTTAGCTGGGTCCTCTTCTCTGTGGGGCCCAGCTAACATAAATTTAGAAAAGAAGTAAAAAAGAAGTGGCTGTTCCTGGAGAAGAAGAGAGAGGAGGGAAAGCGTTCACCGAGAGGAACGCACGAGAAGAAGGTAAAAGAGGGCAATGGCTTCCGGCGAAGATTCTACAGCCAAACGTTGTTGGGATTATCTTGAATTTAAGTATGTTGATCGTGAGATCGGGAACTGATCGGTTTCTTTCGTTGAAAACCTTCTTCAAATTGTCTCTCATTTTCTCCAATCTTGATTAAGGTTTTTTGTTCCATTTGTATCAAACCACTTTATTCTTGGTGATATAATATTGTTATATTATTGATGTTGGCCTTTTAATGTGTGACTAGAGATAAACTTTCATATATCCTACTAGTTTTGGTGATTAGATAGGTTTTTTGAGCAGTCATTAGGTTTTCCACATAAAAATTCCAGTGTTGTTGCTGCCTTATCGCTTTAACATTTCAGCATTATATTTTCTTATTTTGAGGTTGTATTGCTAGAATATACTGCTGGTTGTTGCTTGGGTTAAGTCACTTTTGATCAGTTTAGTTGTGGGGAAAAATTTGATCCTAGATTGAGTTAGTTCTTGAGGAATTGTTGCCCGATTCTTCCCAATATTCTTTAAATGAAAATGAAATGGATCTATTTCAGGGACTAAAATAGGGATCTGACTTTCATTTTGGCTCTTTTCTTTGCCTTATCAACTTCAAAGGTATGGCAATGAATTAGATCATAAAGTCCAAATCACTAAAATAACATAGTTTGTGAAAATTATATAAGGTCAAGCCTCGTTGGCTTGCGCCTGCGGCCGGTAGTCAGCTGTTGCCGAGGCCTGGCCACTGGCGAAGGGAGAAGGCAAAAGAAAAGATAGAAAAAAAGAAGAAAATAATTAAAAAAAAAAAATCAAGAAAAGTAATTTCGGAAAGTGTTTTCACATTGTTAGATTTAGGAATTTATTTTCCTAAATTTATGAATGAGTATTTTTGTGGACCATCATTTTCGGTTGACGGATGAAAAGAAAAACTAATTTTCGAATGTCACTTTCACTCAAAACAAACACACCTTCAACCACATGAGGTTTGACAAAAAAAAAAAAAAAAACACTAATTGACGACTCTTGTAGATGTTCAAGTTGGTAAACAAAGCCTGCAATGTTCATTTCCAGACTTTTGAGTCCATTTAAGTGAAGAGGTTCCTCGTTATGTTATCCATACAAGACATTCTTTATAATACGATTTGTTTTTTAAAAGACAATATAACTTTCTGAAACCTGATGAAACTTTATGAGGTGAAGCTGTACGTGTCATTTTGCGGTTGCGTGTATATTAGCGGTAATGCTCTGCTCATATGACTCGAGAACATGACCCAATAATTTGTAAATTCATGGTCAGAAAAATGGAGGGCTATAGGGATATTGTTAATTTGGAGTTTTTATTTGGACAGTTATGACAACAAAGGATTTCAACCATTATGTCTGTTTCCTTTGATATTTGCCCTATTGTTTTGCCTTCTTGAGGCCCTTTTCATCTTAGATACCTTTAAGTTGTTCACCCTAGAACCCCGTAGGCTGACTGACACTTTGGTCTTTTGCATTTTCATGCATTGTCGAGACTCATCACACGACTATCTGCACGAATTGGCTCACACAGCTAATGTTAACTTCCTGAGCCCAAGCAGAATATGTTTTTTCCCCCTTTTCAATAGAGTCCAAGTTTTTAACCTACGTTTGGTTGTCTAGATTTCTAATTATGATATGATTAGATATAATGGGATATGAAACCTAGGGATATTATTATATCTTATCTACCGTTTGGTGAATTGTAGTAATAAAATCGAATATATTCACATCATATTATTTATATTATTTGATATAAATGGTATACGGGTGTAAATAAATGAAAATTTTCACAAATGATTATGGTAAAAATCTTTTGTGACACTTTTACCTACTTTATTTTATTTGCCTTATTTTTCCTCTCTCTTTTTTATAAATATTTTTCTTTTTTATTTCTTTTTTCCGCTTCCATCATTCCCTAAATGGTAAAACTGTACAAATATACCTAAAATACTAAAATACCTAAAATAAGTAATAGATATAATATATTTTTATACTGAATTTATGTTATAAGATAGAGTTAAATTCGAATATATGAATAAAATAAGATTAAATTAAAAACTAAATTATTATTTTGCTATTTTGAATTTCTTATGCTAGAATTAAAATATTATTTGTGTTGAAATATTTTTAATTTTATTAATTTAAGAAACTTGTTATTTGAGAAAATGTGGATTTTAGAATTCTATCTACCTTTATCCCACCTCCTCCATGAAATAATTTTATCCGGGCTATATTCCTTTCTTATCCAACTTTATTCTGTCTTAAGCATGAACCAAATATAGAGAATATGATAAATTTTATTTTATTTTGAATTTTATCCTGACCGACAAACGTAGTATAAAAAAATCCAAAAAGTGCATCTCAAATTGAATGGAAAAGAAAAAAAGAAAACGTCAGCAATCCATCCTATAATTACATCAAACAAGCTCCAGCAACAGATGCAATCCTCACGGGACACAACAAATTCGAGAGCAAAAACACGACAGAGGGGGCTGTTCTTCGTGTCTTAATGATCAACAGTGGACGGCGCCAAATCCTATTCAACATGGACATTCTTGGAACATTAAAAATATATATAAATACATATTTGTCTAGAACTATTTATAAATGTTGACTTTCCCAAACATTAGCGTGCATATATATATATATATATTCTCCTCGTTCTTCATTTCCCATGAATATTAAAATAGGAAAAGTTCTTTAGGGCCAAAGTGTACCTACAAATTATTACTCAGAGAGAGAGAGAGAGAGAGAGAGTCAAAAGGATTTGGTGCCGTCGGCTGTTGATCATGGAGGCGATGTGTAACCCTTCTTTAGGGCCGAAGTGTGAAGGCCCCACAGAGTTGGGTCATACATCATTCCCCATGAACGTTATAATCGGGATAGTTCATTCATCATTAGTTAAAAGAGTTTTTTTGTTGTTAAAATGAATTAGTCGAACCTAAGCATGTCCTTTAAAGACTTTTCAGCTCAATAGAGGAATTTACCCAATGATTGGGTAAATTAGTCGAGGGCTGGAGTCCCGATACTTCATGGACATAAATATAGTAGGCGATAGAGGCAGTTCTCACATAAATATAGTGGCTGGGACCTCTCCATAAGATTTGGATCTAAATAAGTTCTTAAAAAAGCTCTTCAGTTCAATGAAGGTATTTAACCTATGGTAGGGTAAATCAGTCGAGAGCTAAGGTCCCAATATTCTAGGGACAATAAAACAATAGGGGGTAGAGGTAGTTCCCATGCCTTGTAAAAATAGAATGGCTAGGGACCTCCCAATTAGAACAAGACCTGAGTAAGTCCAAAAAAGATTTCCTAGTTCAGTGGTGGGGTTTACCCTATGGTGGGGTAAAATCAACTGAGGGCTGGGGTCCCAATACTCCAAGGACATAAAAATAATAGGGGGTAGAGACAGCTCCCATGGTTCGAGAAATATAGTGACCGAGGAGCTCCTTGTAAGATTAAATCTAGGACCTAAGCATGTCTTTAAAAGGTTTCATCTGAACTCTAGGATGTAAAACATGAGGTATTCCTAGTAAATAGGGAAGAAAAAATTATTTTCCCTAATTAAAGGCTGGGGTGTGCGGGCTGAGGCATATTAAAATAATGAACGCAATTCTATCAATCCATCATGGTTATGTGGTAGGCGAGGCGGTTTTTAACGAAGCTCTTGGGCTCTTGGATAGTGGTGATGTAACGCCCTGGGTCTCCATTATACACATATTGTTCACTTTGGACAATAAGTCCTCACGATTTTGTTTTTCTCGGGGTAGCCCATATTACCCCAAGAAAACACGTATGTATAGTTAGAGGGCCTATTGCCTTATAAGGTAGCCCAGAACTCCCTCCATAGGCGATGTGGGATAGGGACCCCTTCCTTACGCACATCCGGGGACCAAGGCGCGGACGCACCGCCATCCCTCCTCCCCACGCACTGCCGCTTAGGCCGTCACACTAAGTGTCCCAAGAATTGGGACCGCTTAGATCTGTACCTAAACCCCCAATTGCATAAATTTTCTCATCGAAGACTTCACAAGCAAAATAGCACCTCGCAATTGACAATGAAGTAGTTTCATTCCATGTGTTGGCAGAAACATCATAGCAGTACACTTCATCAGTAGGCTCTTCAACCCAACCACAACCTCCCAAAAAGTAAATCTTCTTCCCCAGCGTTTCAAATCCCATGCCTTTTGGCTTTGAAATTTGTGGGGGAATGCCTTGAATGTGCTTCCAACATCTTTGCGAGGAATTGGGGTCTAAGACATAACAGGAACTACGTTCCTGTTTGTCTCTACACAAAGCATAGATCCATGCTTCGTCAAGTTTATGCTTTCTCCTGTAAGAATACCACTCATCACTACAAACTACGTCTCTCCATCGCTTAGACACGCATTTCAAGACTGTGTGGAACTTCCGTGGAAGTCTTGCCAAGCAGGAAAGAGCGACATCATCAGGAAGCCCAGGTATCAGAGGCATTTGAGCGAGTTCATTTCCAGCTGCCACTTGAGACGTACTTTGAATACATTCCATGGCAGTGCCTCAGCTAGGAACTGTCAAATTTAGGCTAAAAAGACAAAATTTAATCCTTTCCACACCTTCTCTCAAAACAAGCCAACAAAAACTGAAAATTGACTATCGCTCTAGGCACTGGCAAACCACCTCGTAGAATAATTAAGCAAGGAAGATTAGTTTCATCCGTGCATTTCGCCTAAATGTGGTATGCACTTGAGAGCAAAGCAATGTAGAAAGTGACCTCGGGTCGTCACACTCTCCCCTCTTTGGGAGGACAGCGCCCTCATTGCAGAAGCGGCGGCGAAGATCTCTATTTTCCCTAACCTAGCTGTGCGTCATTGTAGCAGAGAGGCTAATTTTGTGGCTGATTGGGCTGCCAAGGCCCATTGTAATGGCACTCTTGCTTCGAACTGGGCTTCGTCCCCACCAAGCTACCTTCTAGATCTCTTGTATACTGAGGCCCATGCTACGGGCTTCACTGGTTCCTTACGTTGATATATAATACTTCCTTTTCCGACCAAAAAAAAAAAACAAGGACCAAGTCTTGAATGATAAGAACAGATGAAGACAAACCGCAATAAATTAGTGGGGCAACTTGCTAGTTTTTTTGTTAGATGTAACATCAAAGTCCCACAAAATTGAATTTTGATCGGCCCGCAATAAAACCGCTTCTATGATAGTTGATTTCCATTAATGCTTTGACTTACTTGAATAGATATTTCCACTGGCCGCTAGTGCAATTGCCGGTCATGACTTTTAACAAAAGAACGGACAACACTGATGGGCCTCAGCCTAATCAGCCACAAAATTAGCCTCTCTGCTACAGTGACGCACAGCTAAGTTAGGGAAAATAGAGATCTTCGCCACCGCTTCTGCAATGAGAGCGCTGTCCTCCCAAGGAGGGGAGAGTGTGACGACCTAAGGTTGCTTTCTACATTGCTTTGCTCTCAAGTGCATACCACATTTAGGCGAAATGCATGGATGAAACTAATCTTCCTTGCTTAATTATTCTACGAGGTGGTCTGCCAGTGCCTAGAGCCGTAGCCTAACCTCTGTTGGGCTGGGCTCAGGAAAGTCCCCGGGCCACGTGCTGCAGAGATGCAGTCTCGGAAATGAGATGGGCTTTAAGCGGTTGGAGCTCCCATCGCCACCGCGCGATGAGGCTGAGACGCGTGTGGAGCCTCTGTGGGGCTCTCTTGAAGTTGAATTGGCCGATACTCATAGTTATAGTGTGACGGCCCAAGTGGCGGTGAGCGAGGAGGAGGGATGGCGGTGCGTCCGCGCCTCGGTCCTCGGACGTGTGCAAGGAAGGGGTCCTGTCCCACATCGCCTAGGGAGGTAGTTCTGGGCCACCTTATAAGGCAATGTGCCCTCTAATTATACATACGCGTTTTCTTAGGGTAGTATGGGCTGCCCTGAGAAGAACAAAACCGTGAGGACTTAGTGTCCAAAGCGGACAATATGTGTATAGTGGAGATCCAGGGCGTTACAGGTGAAGTAAAATATTAACTTACATTAACAAAGAAGACGCAACTTGATCCCAAATTCTGAATAACCTTATCTCCTCTTATCGATACTCAATACTCTCTTTCCTTCCTAGTTTAAGAACCAACCGAAGAAATGGAGCAGCCAGTCATGGGCTATCCAGCTGCCTGCCGCAGCGCCGCCTGCCTCAAACTCAGCTGCTGCGTGACTGCCATTGTCGCTGGGATTTCCACTGGCTGGAAGTTTACCACCGGACACGGGTACCCTCGGCAAGATCTAAGTACACAGCCCCACCGCTGGCACACCAGACGAGCGGCACCGGAAACTTCATGCTGGGGTTGGCAGGCCGGCTCCTCGGAAATGCGATATCAGCTGTGTTGGAGTCAGTTAACAATGCCTGATATGATGCCGAGTTTGATGATGGCTTTTATACGAGTGTTCCTGTTTCTCGTCTTGCTTCCTCTGCCTTTTCCGTCATATTGCTGTCTTGAGCTACGAGATGTATTTTCTTTATGTGTAAATGTCATGGATCAGTTTCAGGGATCAGCCATCTAACCTTCATTTTGGCTCTTTTCTTTCCTTTGTTTGTTTCATATGTACGGCATTGAATTGTATCGTAAAGTTCATTCACTAAACTAATGTGGTTCATGAAAATGATATAAGGGGAGAATGGGATTTGGGGCAGGCGATTTAGAATTAATCATAGTCACGTTTAAATCGAGTTAGGGATGTGAATGTAGCCGATCTTTCTATTCACGTGTACCACCCGAAGAGGAATGTAGGTCGGGGGGCCGACATTGAGAGGTAAAAACTATACAGCATTAAAATGAAAAATTCCTAAAGTCATCTAGACCAAGCATCATTGCTTTAGCGACCTCGGTCTCCGGTCATCCATGACCTTGGTGACCTTGCCGAGGCCGTTGATGCTCGCACGTGGCCACAGAGAGTGGCCTTAGACGGGGGAGAGGGTGGTGAGGGGTCACGAGTGAGAGCAGATCCGTGGAGAGTGTGCGGTAGCAAGGAGCAGGCTCGGAGGGCCGTCCATGCGCCACTGAGGACAAGGACTGCGGTCGAAGGTCAAGGGCGGCGGTTTGGAAAGTAGAGTTTGCAAGTGAGAGGGTGTTGCGATTTGTGGGTGATTTGGTATTTTCAGTGATTGAATTCTGTCTAAGATGCAATGTTTCTAAAACTAAAGGACGCGATAGATAAAATACAAAAGTTGAGAAGAGTGTTTGTGCATTTCCAATAACAAAAACCAGAAAGCAGGATCTTTCTATGAGCATAAGAACCAGACCAAATAAGATGCTAATCACTCGAAACTTCTCTCCTTGCATTTCATTCGACTACTCCTATTCAATCTGTAACTGTAGTATCCAAAAAGTACACATCCTATTGATACTCGAATTAGGTGAATTAGAACCCTAAAGCACGGGGACATAAACTTCTTTCTAATTAATTACTTACGTCCTCATCACACAAGATACCTAAGAACTGTTGCATGAGCAGATTCAAATGACCAAAAGTCGCATTATAGACGGTTTCCAATTCACTAATGATTCGGAAGCCACCTTAACGATCAAACCATATATTCACCTTTCATGTCATTTACATTGGTTGAGCTTCTTCCCCACCCATGCAAAAACTCTGGTTGATCCCATTCCTCATAGGAGAATTATTATACATTGCATGCCTCATCCAGTTCCTTTGATCGGTTATTACTTACGTCCAACGCTTGCTGCCTTCCTCTTACCCTCGCGTGATCTATTTTGTGACCATGTATTGGGTTCCGTCGTTGAGTCATATGAGTGAAGTATTACCGCTGATATACACGCAACCATCAAAGGAAATGTACAGCTGCAACTCACAAAGTTTCATCAGGTTTCAGAAAGCTATTATTAGTGGAATGTCTTGTATGGATAGCATGACGAGGAAACTCTTCGCTTAAATGGACTCAAAGTCTCGAGCACGGCAGAATATTGCAGGCTCTGTTTACCAACTTGAACATTCACAAGAGTTTTCAGGTTTAATGTTTAAGAATCCCCTCTGCCTTGAAAATAGAAGGGCTATAATGCTTAACATACTTAACAGCACATGCAGGAGCTTCACTCAGTGACTTGCCGCAGAGCAGTCAGGGTTTTCTTGGAAGGAAAATTTTCATTTCACATAAAAAGGAGAGATATGTAAGTTCAAGATTAAAATACAAATCTCGCAAAGCAAATAAATCTAAAAAGTGAATTAACTTGGTACAGTCTACGGAGACTGTAGACTTACTCATTTCATAAAGATGGATCTGTCATCACATCATAGTACAATCAACGGCCAATTACCAAATCTCGCATCATTATTAGTGATAAACACATACTGAGATCCCTCTCCAGTAGCTATGGCTTTATCAAAGGTGGTGTGTGCCTAGGTTTGGCATCCCCCGCACCATCACCATTACCATCACCATATAGAGACAACAATGGCAACACCAATAGATTGAAAGAGCGCAGAAAACGCCTTGTGGATCCCAACTATTATGCTTCACAAGTATTTATTGACTACGAATGCAGAACAGTCATTCCAGGACGGGGCATCGAATAGAATTTGGTTTCGGCCTTTAATTTGGGGAGATCTTATTATTACCTCGTAGGCTAAACTCCATATTGACACTGACACAGGAAGTTGAGCCGATCACAGTCATGGACTGCTGCTTGTGAAATAGGCCTTCGAACTCCTCCAGCGACAAAAGGCTGCTTCTGAACAAGCTGGGCTCACGGCAAAACAGAGGCAGAACCTCCAGCAGAATCTGGAATTGGATCACTGGAACATCTCCAAGCCCAGAAGTTGATGATGTCTGAAATTTTTGGAGTACAGCACGATGTCGATGGGTTTTATCACGGATTTTCTTTTCTTCATCGCCCATTGGTGAGAATAACAAGGTGATGCCTAAGATTTTTGCATGAATTTGTTGTAGATTTGGTTCTTTGGCTAAACCTTGTCTTGGCTCAGGGCTATGTAATGTAAACACAGAGAGAAGTATAGATTGCCATTGCCTCATCAGCGACTGAGTAGATCACTTGAGAAATACAATTGCTTTCAGGCATCTACAGTGTTAAAGTATTTTCGGGAATATCCCACATTGCTTGAGCGCGCACATCTGAATTCGTATACAATTTCGTTTCACTGCCAATTTGTTACTTTCTCTCGGCCTTTTTGTCTGAACTAAACACTCCGAAAAAAGAACAGCACACAAACCAACCACCATCTCTCTGCAACCATGCGAGCTGCTCCTTTCCTTATTCTTTCCTTGACTTCAAAATCAAATAAAGTCAGCATGTTAATGAAAATGAAATTATGAAAACCACTTCGATCATCTTCTTTGCTTTATTTTGTCTAGTTGGTGATTTAATCATAAAGCGTAGAGATTTGGTGAGTTCCCTCTTTGTTTTGCCAGATCAATCGCTCAAGACCTTTGGCTTCTACCTAGATCTGGTGAGAAAAATGAGATCGCTTCTTATGAATTTGTTGAGAATGATTCTAATCTAGTCCATAATGTATTAAATGTAAAATGCGCTCCGGTGGGATAGTCGTGGACAGAAAAAGTAGAGGGCTCTCTATGATCGTGCTCGGCAAGTTTTGCATGCACCTTCTTGGAATTAGCCAAAGTTTTTGGGTCATTTTGGAGACGTTTACTAGTCGCTTTCACGCGACTAGTGGATGCCTTGTGCATTGTGCTGCTAAACACAACATAGTTTTAGAAAAGAGTCGCTGTCACACATTAATGTCAAAGGGTATTGTTTATTATAATTTTCTGGGTGTTTGGGGTAATTTTCTAAAAAAAAAGGGATGTTTTGGTCCAATGGGTAACTTTTGCCTACCTCACTCTTGGTTCAAAATATTTCCTTCCTGTCCATTTCATCCATTTGCTACTCATGGTCAGAAATCATCCTTCAAAGAACTTCATTTTTCTTCTAGTTTCAACTGGGAAGACACAATGTGCTAAGTAATTTTCTCATGAAAACATGAAAAGAAAGAAAAAAAAAAGAAATAGAAAAGTCGTTCTTAGAAACTCCACTTCCCTTGTTCTACACTCGGATTAGTTCTTCTTGGCTCTAGAAGTGATAGCAAAGTTCTGAGAGCTGATTTGATTCCTCTGCTGTACATTTTTTATAATCTCTAAATGCAGTTGCACCTTGCCTTGTTCATTGCAATGGTTCCCAAAAAATCCCCAACTTGTGTCAATTACTTTGCTCCACTACAAGTATATATCGACCGTGAATGCAAAACAGTCATTGCAGGACAGGGCGTCGAATAGAATTTGGTTTTGGCCTTCGGGGAGATCTTCCTATCACCTTGTAGGCTAAACTCCATAATGACACTGACACAGGAAGTTGAGCCGATCACAGTCGGGGACTGCTGCATGTGAAATAGGCTTTTGACTGGCAGCCGAAATATATAAGGCTACTCCGTTTTCACTTATGTAGAGCCCGTCGAAGTGGCAGAACTAAAGGTAGACGCCACAAATGATGGAGACGTTGCAAAAGGAGCTTGAATTCTGATGGGTTTTTATGTTTTGATGGGCTTATTTAAGCCCGTCCGCCCATGTTGGGCCAAAACCTGGCCCGTAAGTGAATGGCCCATGGAGAAGGTTATGATATCTCAGTGGTTAAGATATATGAGTGGTTGCGTTATTTTGAAGTAGCATTTTAGAGAGTGAGAAAAGACGTTCTCTCAGTTTTTACGCTCTTTAAGTTTCTCCCCAAAAAGAACAGTACGCTCTCCGGAAGAACAGTATCAGAATTTCTCTTCGAACTACAACAACGGTGTTTAATCTATGAAAGATAAAGTACGTTCGACTCCGTAATATACCTTATGATTGGTGTAACTTGTGTTTCCTGGGCACACTTTCTGCATTCATTTTTGGGGTTCGATTGAATATCAGATCGTCCTTGGGAATCTGTTTCCAACATTGGTATCACAGCGTTGTTGTTCATGTTTCCCGATTACTGTCAATGTTTATAAGTTGTTTTTTGATTGAATTTTTCGTGAAAATCCGTCATCTGTCACTCGAGGACAGAAAATCCCGACACCCGTACTATTTCCCACAATTTTTTTTGATTTCCGTAAATTGAAACTCGTTTCTAATAGTGCAGAGTTGTAGTTCTCATCGACACGAGAAAAACGACGGGAAGCTTGCCGCTGGGGGCTACCAGACGCGCCGCCACGCGCGGCTAGAAGATCCGACAATGCACGCGTTAGGGACAGTTCCTAGGTGCGTGCGCGTCCACAAGCGTGTGCAACGCATGTGCGTGGCAACCGCCGGTGCATGCTGCGCACGTGCCTACTAGTTTTTTTACTGATTTGCCCCTGTTTTCTCAAGAATATTACATTTTTGCCATTGATGGTTGTTTTTACGATTATGCCCCTATTGTTCGACGTTATTACTATTTTGCCCCTAGCTGACCCGTTGACCCGATCCATTAACTTGGTGACTCGACCTGGTCATCCGTTGACCGTTGACTAGAGTTGACCACTGTTGACCGGTCGTTGACCGGAGTTGACCACCGTTGATCGGCGTTAACCACCGTTGACTGACAAAAAAAAAAAAAAAGAAAGTAAAATTATGTTTTTCCAATTTTGTTAGCTGTGGATTATATGTAATTTCTTTTTGTTTTGCATTTGTTGCAAGAACCATGATACGTTTTGCACGCATGCTTACATTTTCGAGAACAAACGAGGAAAAGGTGAAACTTGAAAGACTAAAAACAGAATTAGCTAATTATCGGTGGAATGATAGTAATGTAGTATCACACGTGGTCAAGGTCAATCAGATGATACAAGAAATCATCTAGAATGATTATCCTATGTCGGATTTTGAGAAAGTGCCGGCCTTAATGAACACTCTTTCACCTGAATGGCAAGTAGCATTAGATCGGCTATGGGAGGTCAACGTGGTCTCGGATTATAGAAGGCTTGCAATAGCTTTTGTAAGAGAGCACTATAGAATCGAGTTAACCAAGACTTCAACCCTTGGGTTGAGTGTCACATGGCACAGAATGAATGCGCCTTGGAGGTGGCATGAGAGCTCTCTACAGGTCTTTTCATGGTTGACCAATGTGCCTTCAAAATTATCAGAGAATTTTACTAAGAGATTATAATAGACTTTCCCAGTATATGAGATAAATGAGAATATTTGGGTTTAATTAATTATTTATTTTTAGATTAGTTTGAGATGTTTTAGGTGTAAATATCTCTTTCAATGTTGATATATTTCCTCTGAATCTATTACTTAGTGTAATGGACATGTTTAATCATTGAAAGTTCAATGTTATCTATTGTTGTAAATTAGTATGTTAATTTACAATTCTTTATGGGAAGTTAAAGAAAGTTTTAGTGACTTTGCTGATAAATTAGTATCTTAATTTACAATTTTTGTGGGAAGTTCAAGAAAGTTTTTGTGACTTTGCTGAACTTATTTTTGCATGAACGATTATGTTAATGATGATTTCAAGTTATGATTTTGGATGATGATTGGAAACATAGTGACCTTTTGATTTCGAAACCTTACTTAAAATTATTCACCAATATGATGTGTTTGTGCAAAATGGATGCATAAATGATATAGGCATTAATAATTCGTGCATATGTGTCTGATATGTTCAGATCGATGGTTTAAGCAACTAAGAGTATAATTGCTGAGTTGAACAAAGAAGAGAAATTGAACGGAAAAAATTGTGAAATATTAAATATGAAAATTCAATATGTGCTTAAAAATCAAGAAGTACTAAAAGCTCTTAACCATGTTATTGAAGAACTTGAGAATGTTGTGCGCCACCTTGAGCTAGTAAAGGACCGCCTAAAGGCATTTGAGCGGGAAATAGATATTTGCTGTGCTAGTTCTAGCTCAAAAAGGAACTTTGAGCTCTAAGTGCAAGCGCATTGATTCGTTCAATGGGTAGAAATACAAGGGATTAAGTCCTTCTTGCAAGAAACTAAAAGTTGACCAACATGAAAGAGGAAAGTGTCCTCGAATGAAGAAACTATCAAGGGTGAAGTGTTTTAATTGTGACAAGAAATGTTACTATGCTCACGACTATCGCAAGGAAAAAAAGGTAAACATCCTTTGTACTTTTGAGAATTTTGCTTATGTGTCAAGTTATGTATTTTTAACTAAATCTAATCATTTGTAGACTATAGATTCGGGAGCAACAGACCATGTACAAAGGATAGAGAATTTTTCATAGAATTTCGACGAATATCGACTAGAACTAAATGGATCTATATAGGAAACAATTCTAGAGTTGAAGTAAAAGGGATTGACATCTGCCAATTAAATATGCGTGGTGAACGCACTTTGTTCCTATATGATGTATTATATGCTTCGGAAATTCTTCGGAATTTAGTGTTTGTTTTAGTGTTGGTAAAGCTTGGTTTTAGTATGAACTTCCATAATAATGTTGTGGATTTGTATTTGAATACAAACTACTATGGTTATGGTTATTTTCTAGATGGTTTCAGTTTCGTTTGGGAATTGCTTTCCCAAGGGTCTTTAGGAGGCTAAAGGCCTTTGGGCCAAATATCTAGTGTTTGGCAATCTTTTTTTCACTTGCCTTTGCCAAAGGCAAGCCTTCCTAAGGCTGAAAGCTCAAGGTAGGTTGGGGGCTGCCTTGCGCATTCTTGGTATGCTGCTTTGAAGGTAATAAAATTTTTCTTTTGAAATTGTCCTCGTTAATTTTTCGTTTTTCCGGCTTTACCCCAACAACCGTTCATCATGTTCATCCTTTCCTTCTCTCTACTGAGAACACGGCTAGCATCTATGCACGGTCGTCGGCAAAGGGTAGGTGGTTTGGCCAAGGGCAGGCGGTGTGGCGAAGGACAAGTGGTCCAGCTAGGGTCCAACGACCCTCCGATGAGGGTCGCCGCGCGGAGGACGTCGGCAACCTAAATCGTGCGCAAATTTGGGTCGCGGCGACTAGATCGCAAGTGCTAGCAACCTTCGCGGCGCGATGGGTCGCACAACGGCTTGGCGAAGGTCATGGTGACCGAGATCTTGCGATCTGGGTCACGGCGACCAGATCGAGCAGATCGGCGACCTCCACACGGAGGTCACGGCGCGGCGGGTTGCGTGACCTTCGACGAGGGTCGCCGCGACCCAGATTGTGAGATCCCGGTCCTCTGCACGGTGACCCTAGCTGGACGCTGCCCTTCGCCGCACCGCGTCCCCCGCCGTGCCGCCTACCCTTCGCCGAGTCTCCTCCCCCTTGCTGGACCGCCTACCCTTCACCGGCAGTAATCGGCGAAGCCCTTAGCCGGCCAACTCTCCTTTTTTTTCCTTTTTTTGTTAATAACAAAAGCCTTTTGCAAATTTAATTTATCCAAACACGATTTTGCTCAAAGATACTTCACAATGGACTTTCACAAGTATGATTTACCAAACATAATTTGCATTGTGAAAAACTCATTTAACTCAATGGCCTTTACATTTTCTCAAGGACTTTCCCTCAAAGTCTTTCCAAACGCACCATTCATTGTATTAAATGTTGATTGTGGTAATATCAATGTTTGTTATTCACTTTTCACATCTTCTAATTCATATAATAATGATGTGAATGTGTGACATGCTAGACTTTGTCATTATGACCAACAACGTATGAATAGGATGGCCAAAGAGGGCTTGTTAGGCAATGTTGAAAAAGTCGATTTGCCCATATATGAGCATTGCCTAACAGGGAAAACAACAAGAAAATCATTTGGAAATGATAAAAGAGCTGAATTTCCTTTGCATTTAATTTATTTTGACATATGTGGTCCAATGAATGTGAGAGGAAGGCATGGAGCTATTTATTTCATCACATTTATAGATGATTATACTTGATTCGGATATGTCTATTTGATTTCTCATAAATCTAAAGCATTGAGTTGTTTCAAAAAGTTTATGAGCTTGGTAAAAAATCAATTAGATAAGAAAATAAAAGTATTGAGATCCGATCGAGGTCGAGAATATTTATCTGATAAGTTTAGAAATTTATGTGATGAAAAAGGAATAGAAAGATAGTTATTTATTATCTACACTCATCAACAAAATGGTGTTGCGGAAAAAAGAAATAGAACCCTACTGGAAATGGTTAGGTCAATGATAACGCATGCTAACTTACCTATCACATTTTAGAGTGATGCTTTATTAACTGCTGCCTATATACTTAATCATGTGCCTTCCAAAATAATTACTTCCACTCCATGTGAGTTATGAAAGTTAGAAAACCAGACTTAAGTTTTCTTAATCCATGGGGTTGTGCTGCTTATACTTATGAGTCGTCTCACAAATTTGGGAAAATGGATCCTAGCAGCAAGAAGAGTATTTTCATAAAATACTCCGAATACTCGAAAGGGTATGTGTTTATAGGCGAGCAGAAAAGTGGAAGTATAACTGAATTAGAATTACAGGATGTCACATTCTTAGAGAATGAATTTCTAAGAATGGTGAAATAGGTGAGGATTACTCCATATTTGAAACATTGGATCAAGATAATGAACTTAGTGGAATTTCTCCAAATGGGAGTAACATGAGAAGTGATGAATTTAATTCAACTCACTCTCAATTACAACCACATAATAAGACGATATCATCATTATCTAATCCGAGTGAGAGCATAATGGGGAATGATGTGCAAAGTGTACAATCTCCGGTATGACAAACAAATCGCAAAAGTATTCTCGATCGACGTTTCGACATTGAAGGGGAAACTTTTATGGTTAATCCGCAAGATGAAGATAAGCCAAGAAATGTTAATGGGGCTCTAAATTGCCCTAGTAAGGAAAAATGGATGCATGCAATGAAAGAGGAAATGGAGTCAATGAAATCAAACCATATTTGGGGACTAGTTAATCTTTCAAAAGGATATAAAGCCATTGGGAACAAGTAGGTTCTCAAAATAAAGGGTAAAGCTGATGGCTCAATAGAAAGACATAAAAATCGTCTTGTGGTGAAAATGTATAATTAACAGGAATGAATTGATTATGAGGAAACATTTTCTCTTATGATGAGATTTACCTCGATTTGCATAATTCTGGCAATATTAACTAGTATGGATCTTCAATTACATCAAATAGATGTAAAGACTGCTTTTCTCAATGGATAATTAGAGGAAGAAATATATATGGAACAACCTGTTGGTTTCATTTTGAAAGGCTAAGAACAAAAGGTTTGTCGACTTTTGAGATCAATATATGATCTTAAGCAGTCGCCAAGATAATGTTATATACATTTTCATAATGCCATAATGGCATATGATTTTACAATGATTGATGAGGATCATTGTGTATATATCAAAAGATCCAAATATCAATTTGTGATCATATCATTATATGTTGATGATGTACTGATTGCCGGAAGTAATATGGAGTTTGTTAATACTGTCAAGAGTTGGTTATCTTCCAACTTTGAGATGAAAGACATGGGTGAGGCTGCATATATTCTTGGAGTTAAGATTTCAAGAGATCGTTCGAAGAGGTCATTATCTCTTTCGCAAAAAACATACATAAATAAGGTTTTTGAACGATTTTGTATGCAATATTGTAAACTCATGGATACTCCTATTGCAAAAGGTGAAGGATTGAGCCATAGAATGAGTCGAAGAACTCCGCAAGAGAAGGAACAAATGCAACATGTTCCTTATGCTAGTGTTGTTGGGAGCTTGATGCACGCTATGATGTGTACAAGACCTGACATATGTTTTACAGTTGGAATAATGAGTAGATACAAATCCAATCCAGGTCAAGCACATTGGAAAGCCATTAAAAGAATACTGAGATATTTGAAGGGAACTGTTGATTAAAAACTAAATTACCAAGGAAATGATTTGCGACTTGAAAGCTATACAGATACTGATTGGGGAGGAGATTTAAATGAAAGAAACTCTACCTATTGATTTTTTTTCTTACTAAATAATGGTGCCATATATTGGAGTAGTAAGAAATAAACGTGTATAGCCTTGTCTATGATGGAAGTTGAGTTCGCGGCATTATTAGCAGCAATACAAGAAGGTATTTGACTTAAGAGATTTTTGGATCATTTAAGTGTTATTGAGGATGCTGCAAACTCATTATTGGTTAACGGTGATAGCCAAGCAGCAATAGCATACACCAAAGATCCAAAATATCATGGTAAGACCAAACATATAGATGCCAAATATAATTTTGTTAAAGATATGGTTGCACGAAAAGATGTGAACTTACAATACATATCTACGCAAAGAATGGTAGCAAATCCTATGACGAAACCAATACTTAGATATGTGTTCTGTGGGCATGTGAAATCTTTAGGACTGTGTAGAGGCTAATATACTAAATATTGTAATTTCCCTTAAGTGTTCACATTTAATGAATTTGTGTTTTTCATTATTATTGCCCATGAGTCTTTGTTGACGTTTATGCATTTTAATACTTAGTGCATTATATAAAATAAAAAAAGTATGTCGGACAGATAAAAGATTAGCTCACTCACACGAGTAATCACCTCTATTTACTATGTGATAAATAGAGACAGTTTTTAAGCTTATTATCCAAGTGATAATCGCGAGCTCAAGCTTAAAATATATATGTCACCTTAACTAAGTGTTAAAATGATGACATAATATTTACTATGTTCGAAAGTAAAATAACCAACATATTTTACTTTATCAATCTATGATGCTAGATGTGAGTTCTGATGAATTCTGTGGATAAGTAGATATGTGAACTCAAGTTAGACATTATGTATGTCTGAACTATCATTTGTACGGTATTGAAGGTGTAGATATACACTCAATGGGAAATGAGTTAATACCGTGATATATATTTCATACTACGTATGCATAAGACGACCAATAAGAATGGCAAAAGTTTTGATCTCAATTTTTACGCCGTGTGAGACTCTTGAGGAAAAGAGTTCCTCAATTTAGTGCCCTCATGACTCTTTTACTTATTCTCAAGATTTCTATTCAGTGTTTGCTATCTTAGAATGTTGCCAATGATCATGAATTGATTCAATCTAATGAGACATTTCTAGAAAAGCAAGTTGAACTAAAATTGAGAGTTTCTAGGAAAGAGGAAGATCGAATTTGGAGAATCATATTATAGTTTTATATTCATTAGTCGACCAATTACGATTGTTTTTGGGATTATCATAATTGTGAATACAATATATCATTGTTTAAAA
Organism: Eucalyptus marginata; assembly: GCA_014182565.1. Taxonomy (NCBI): domain Eukaryota; kingdom Viridiplantae; phylum Streptophyta; class Magnoliopsida; order Myrtales; family Myrtaceae; genus Eucalyptus; species Eucalyptus marginata. The sequence continues at coordinate 26,580,141 of CM024586.1, forward strand.
AGAGATCAAGAGAGATATAAATGTGATTAGGAACCACATCCTACAAACCTCATTTGGATAGCAGAGAAGCTCGGATTCACAAATCTTATCCAAGATCTGTTAGATCTTGTCAACACCAGTACCGAGAACTCCAAAGAATCTTGTGCCAAGAAAACAAAATCATTCATGAAGATGTATGAAATTATAATGTACCCACTGCATGGGATCATTATGACCTAGCACCAGAAGCTAAGGAAGCACTCAGACAATTCAAACAAGCTGAGTCATCCAAAAGCAATGAAGTGACAAGAGCAGATGACATTGTCCAATCCACTCAGGACCCCTATGCACGTTGGGGAGGTCCTCTTTCCCAAGATCCCTATGACCAAGGACCCTCGTCCTTATCCCACATGGACACTTCCTATTATGCACAGCCATCCAATTGGTCTCAGCCAATCATTCCTGCCGACACTATAGAAGATGACAATACAAAATGGGGTCAAGAAGAAGCATCCCACTGGGCTCATGATGAAGCATCCTCATCACATCAGTTAAATCAAATCCTCTCACCAGAAGATCTTGAAGCTCTTGAATAAAAATATGAGGCACATCTTCTAGCAACGGCACACAGCTCAGATGACTCGGACTATGACTACAATGCCCGTGACGAACGAGACCGCTGAAAAATCGTTATCCGTACAATTTCACTGTAGCAAAGCACTGTTCACTTTTACTGTAGCACTAGGATAGGGAAAGTACTGTTCACAGTACAGTTACTGTTCATAGTGTGCGAATAATTCCCTCCCGGAAGTTTCCGGTGCCTTTGTTTGTTTCCGGACCCATGAGCTTGGTCCTCGTTTGCTTGTGACCTCTTATTGTCTATATAAGGCAAGGAGGGTGTAATGTGGTGGGCAGAGTCCCCTAAAGTAAAGTGAGTGTTTTCGTAAAAACCTCTCTATGGCTTTCTAAACTCCTCTTCTTCTCCAGCCTGGTAGGATCCTCTAGGAAATGCAGCTTGGGTAGATTAAAAGCGTTTCCATCCTGGTTCTCATGGTGTCTCTAGGCTCTGAACTAAAGAGCAGAGTGGTTTTCTGCTAAAAGGCTGTCCCTGAAGGGCTTGAACGGGTTGTTTGTCCATTGTGGGAAGGCATACCTGCAGAAGATTGACTTTTCCTTTCCTGGTTTTAGGTCTAGGTTCATTCATGGTATCAAAGCCATGGTTTCGCTTGTAATATTATCTATTCCATGCACTTAGAAGGTGAATCCAGTGCTGAGAAGATCTCTTTACATCATGTCTACAGAACCTGAAATCCTCGAAGCACCTGTTTCTCTTGCTCCATCATCCTCAGCCCCTCTAGACTTTCGAGTTTCTAATGCTTCTAAGATAGACTATCTCTATGAAGTCTCTCTTAGTGATGAAACTAAGATCTCTAAAACCCAACTCCCTCTCATGAACCCATACTCCGCTTTTTCTAAACCCAACTCGTCATTTTCACCTATCCGCTCCATTCGCCAACTTATTCATCAAACCCCAAAGCAAGTAAAGGAGTACGTCCAGTCCTCCAAATTCGACCAGCACCCTATTCCTCGTTCTTGAAAAGGAGTACTTTGTTACTCTTCGATCCCTCCAGAGTTCCCCAGACAATGGGCTCAACAGGGATATACTCATGTCCATTATGGTACTGTTCGTCTTGCTCTCACCTTTCATGGTCGCAAAGGTTTGCCCGTTGTGGCAAGAATTACTTTGTTAGATACCAAATTTTTACAATACCAGCATGCTTGTATCGGTACTGTTCAAATTACTCTGAATGCTGGAACAGTCTTTGTGACTTTGTATCTAAACTTCAACATCGCTCTTTCAGACCCCCAGCTACTCTTTTTCTTAAAAGTTCAAGTTCAGCTCACTGGAGCTCCTCAAACTGCTGACTCTATAGCTGTAACTCTGCATTACCAGATGGTTTATCGCGTATAGAACCATGCTCTTGATCTAAACTTCAACAATGGTAACGAAGATGCTTTGTTTATTTTCATGCAGAATGATCAGGCATCATGCATCCATGTTCCTAGGCAGATCCCGAAGGACATGTTGGCCAAGCTCCTTCTAGAGACTTGGATTACCAACTACAAAAAGCTACACCAGCATAACAAGCCTTTCCAGTCTACGGACTCTAAGTTTGTCCGAAAAAAAGATGGAACTGTTTCCATCAAATTTGGCAAAGAAAAGAAAGAAAGTCCTTCTATCTTCCAGACCCTCTTCATGATTGAACCATGTGTTCCTAAATCAATCTCCGAGCCAGACCCAAAAAAGCTTGTTCGACACTTTAACGGTGATGGACATCCTGTCCATTACTATAAAGACAAGTATGGTTATTGTTTTTGGGATCCTTTTTGCCAATGTTCCTATTATACAAATTCTCCTGACGAGATAAATCCATATGATAGACCTCCACCTCGATGGAAAAGGCCAAAGGATAAGGTATATCAAAGATACTTAAACGGAGACTCCTCCGTAGATACTCTTGGTGAGTGTGATAAATACCAGTTCATGGTTTCTTATGCCCCATCCCCACCGTTAGAGTTCAGTACTACACCCCAAGTTTCACCAGATCCACCAAGATCACCTCCACCATCTCCTCCTCAGAAAAAACAAGCTCTTTCCCCGTTCTATAAGCCAATCCTAAAGTGGGCCAAGAAGCACTCATACCCACTTAAAGCTCCAGCAGAAACACCACCCATTTCCTCCATTGCCATGTTTCATGACACTGACTTTCCCCCTCTTGTCAGAGAAAATTCTAAACTCTCATTTCCTGCTCCAGAGGAATTCATTGATCCACAAGGCAGATACCGCCGTGTTCCTAAAATACCTACCCCCACTGATGTGGATGAACACGGGAGATAGAGAAAGACTCCTGTTGCTGAAGCTGTTCTAAATTGGCAATCAGAGACTCTGTTAGCACAAAATAATGCTTTCAAAGCAATTGATTCCAAGATTGGAATTGTGCAACAAGATCTTCGAAAGTATGATGAGACCACAAAGAAAATGATTTCTGAGTTCCAGAAGAGGCTGAATGCCTTGGAATCAGGACAACGTCTAGGGTATCATCATCTAGAAAGCCCAAAACCAGAGATAGAAAAGCTCAAGAGACAAATCCAACTCCTTGAAGAAGGTTCAGACCTTTTGATCCATTCGCCACTCCAGTAAGAACTAGGTACTTACCTCCACCACCATAGATGTCTATCTTTGCTACCATTCCAGAAGATTCTTTCAGAAAGGAACCAGATATGGCAGAAGTACGAAATCGCCTCAAAGAGTTAAATTGAATCTAAAAGGAAAGAGGAAAAGAGAAAGCTCCTGTAGAATCTTGTTCAGTTGTCATAAGAGAAAAGCCAGATCAGATGATGCTAGCAAATCCATTAGAATCTTTTCTAAAGGATTTGAGTGTTCAGGAACATCCTGATCAAGACCAAAAGCCTGATCCAACCCTTCCAACTAATCAGACTCTATTTCCAGTCGAACAAACTATTCCTACCACCTCTGATACTGAATCCGATCCAGTATCCTTTTCATCATCTTCATCCTTTTCAATCCCTGAAGATGATCCCCTTCCCATAGCACTAGTAACTTCATCTATATTCATGGATGATCCTCTAGATCAAGAAATGGAATCAAATTATTCCGACCCAAAGATTGTCCAGGACAATCCAAGACATCATGTGTCCATGGCATCAAAGCAGTTTTTCACCATCGATGATATCCCCTACCATAAATGGCTAGAAAGACTTGAGGAATTTCATACTTGGTTGAACACTCAGTCCATTACCAACCATGATATGAATTATGTCATTTACAATTTTGTCACGAGGTTTACAAGAAGCCTCAAACTTTGGTGGAAATTGGTGTTGGAACAAGATTAGATTCATTTTCTGATGTCACCAGATTTTAGCCATGCCATTACTCTCTTATATAATTTCTTTGTGGAAAAACCCACCGACCTTTATAGAGATGAAAAGAAGAGAATTTTTTGAAAGAAAATGTTGCTCCCTCCAGAAGAAACACCTTGATAAGCATTACCGAATAATGCTTCAGCTTTTTTATCAAATTGGAGTTGATTCAAATTTGAAGTATGTTTTCTTGACTTCCATCCCTAAAGAACTATCCCAGATGGTTGAAAGATCTTTTTTTGGAAGACAGAGGAGAGTACAGGATATTCCCTTGGGAGAAATACAACAAGAGATCCATCTATGCCTTGAAGAAATATGCCTAAAGCGCCAGATGGTCCGTTCTTACATCACAGATGATAAAAGCCTTGAAACAGCTTGCTGTCGCCAGAAGTTAAAAATCAAATGTTCCAAGCAAGACTGCGATGGTAATTGTGGTAAGTTCTCTCGGAAAAAGAAACACTTCAATAAGTTCTGGATGAAAAAGTCTAAACATGGCCACAAGAACTTCCGAAGAAAGAAGAAATGGCGATACCTACGCAAAAGGAAGGATTGCACAGGCCATAAAAAGTCAAATCGTTGTTTCATCTCGCAATCAAAAGGACATTTTGCCAAAAACTGTCCCCAAGCCAGAAAAGGTCAGCATCATTTGATACATCAAATTGAGAACGAAACAGGTATTTCTCTTGAAAGTGATAATATTGAATCATTGTTTTCTGTTAATGAAGAACCATCTGAACAACTTCTTTGTGTCATTCCATGTTATCACACTTCTAGTGAAACTGATTTAGATTCAGAATCAGAAGATATTTTTCACATCTCACCCACATCTGCAGAACCAAACCTTGACATATTTTCAAGTCAGACTCACTGTCCCCATTTCCCTGTAAAAATTCTCACCTCAAAGTTTGCTAAGCCTATCACTGTTATTGCTCTCATTGATACCGGAGCGAGTTGTTCAATTTTGGATACCAAAGTCATTCCTAAAGAATATTGGACTCCTTATGTCCGATATTTTAACTCTGCCTCAGGAGATACTTTCTCCACAAATGTGAGAACCACTCCTGTGACTGTTCAATTCTTCCCCTAGTGTTCTATAACCACAAAAATCTTTGAATCCAATCTTCCCAACAAAGATCTAATCATTGGTTGGGATATTATGACTCAGATTTCACAACTTCGCATCATTCCTGGAAAAGGTCTTAGGTATAAAGACCAATTCTCTGAGTTCGTCAACATTCAGAGACTCTTTTTCATTCAGATGAATCTATTAGACCCAATCATGCAAAAATTGTTAGAATCTTGTTCGGAATCCCATTCGGAATTCGCTCAAAAGTGTTCCCATCCCTTATGGGAAAACCCAGAGTTCTTTGTTCGCCTTCCTTTCAAGAAAAATGAAGACATAAATCCAACCAAGGCGAGTCACATGGGAATGAAGCCAGAACACTTGGCTTTAGCTCAAAGGGAATGCTAAGAATTATTGCAGCAAGGCCTTATTGAAATCTCCAACTCTCAATGGGCTTGTGAAGCCTTCTATGTCAATAAGCGTGCTGAGCATAATAGAGGAAAAATGAGATTGGTAATTAACTATCAACCTCTCAACCTTTTTCTCCAAGATGATAAATTCCCTTTACCATCCAGAGTTTCCCTTTTTACTAGGCTAACAAAGGCCCACATATATTCCAAATTCGACCTCAAAGTCGGATTTTGGCATCTAGGCATCTATCCTGAAGACAGATCCAAAACAGGATTCTGTATTCCAAACCAGCACTTCCAATGGAAAGTACTTCCTTTTGACCTAAAGGTAGCACCATCCATTTTCCAAAAGGCCATGTGTCATATCTTCCAACCAATTCTTTCAAGTGCTGCAGTATACATTGATGATATCTTGCTCTACAGCCCCGATGAGCAATTGCATTGCCAACTTCTCGAGCAGTTTGCAGAAATCGTGAAAAAGCATGGCATCATGCTCTCTCAAAGAAAGATGAACATTGCCTAGACAAAGATTGAATTTCTTAGTATGCACCTTAACAAAGGTACATACTACCCAGGGCCACATATTGCTCAAGAATTATTGAAGTTTCCTGAAGATAACTTCACCACAAAGCAAATTCAACAATTTCTTGGGATAATCAATTATCTTAGGGATTTTGTCCCAAATATTGCAAAACTCCTGATTCATTTGCAATCTATGCTAAAGAAGAATCCCCTACATTGGGGAAAAATTCAGACTAAAGCAGTCGCCGAGCTTAAGGAGATAATGCAGAATCTCCCACCATTACAAATACCATCAACAGGAAAAAGAATTCTTCAAACTATCGCCAGTGATGAATACTTGGATAGCCACCCCGCTTGAAGAAATTGATGGTAAGAGACACATTTGTGCTCACAAAGTGGAAAGTTTTCTCAAGCTGAAATGCATTACCATTCCACTTTCAAAGAAATCTTAGCAAAAAAATGGAATCAAGAAGTTTGAATTCCATCTCATCGGCCATCACTTCCGGTAGAATTAGACATGGCATCTTTTCCTCGATGACCAAGTTTAAACAGAAGCATATCCCAAATTCTCAACCGCCGATGGGCTGAATGGTTTTCAAAATATTCTTTTGAAACCAAACACATTCTGGAAAAAGAACGTGCTTGCGATTTCTTGTCAAGACCAAAGGCACCAAATAAATCAACATGTACATCAAAAGACTTGCTTTCCATATGCTCAATCATGGCGTAAAATACAAGATTGAGAAGATCAAAGATTTGCCAAGCTGGAAATATCCCTAGGAGATTATTGAACAAATCCAGAATGACAATCTCACTGAAAATCTGGAAAACCTCATGTGGCAATGCTACACAGATCTGTTCAGATTCAATGCAAGTTCGATTCTTTACCCTTGTGGATTAAATTCGGATTATCCATTCATACATCCTATTATCTGGAAAGAAGATGATTTCCCTGATCAGCTCAAAACACTATTATGGTACTTAACCAATAAGTACTTGATAGTGTTTGAAATTCCAACCAGAAGATTCATCGCCAACCTCATCAGGATATTTTTACTCAAGAGAAATATTGAAAGAGAAAGTGATCAAAATCTTTTAGACTTTCTCAATTGGTTCTATCCTCCTACTCATTGGAAGCATCTTTTGGAGAAAGAACTAAGAACCACAACACCAAATCCTGAAGTCCACACCATCCTGTTTTTCCGACGTCCATGGCATTTTTTCAGACATAATGGCAACATACTGCTTACTAAATCTACTCAAATTGTGATGCCCATTATGAGCTGCTATATATTTCTAACAGATGTATGGCAACGAGCTCTCAAAGTATGCTGGTCGCACGGATTATTCACCGGTATGAATGTTGCAAAGAGGTAAAGAGGTTTCTGTTCGACCCACCATGTGCGAGTGGGAGATGATGGGTTTTTTATGTTTTGATGGGCTTATTTAAGCCCGTTTGCCCATGTTGGGCCAAAACTCGGCCCGTAAGTGAATGGCCCATGGAGAAGGTTATGATATCTAAGCAGTTAAGATATATGAGAGGTTGCGTTATTTTGAAGTAGCGTTTTAGAGAGAGAAAAGACATTCTCTCAGTTTTTACGCTCTCTGCGTTTCTCCCCAGAAAGAACAGTACGCTCCTCGGAAGAACAGTATCAGAATTCCTCTTCGAACTACAAAAACGGTGTTTAATCTGTGAAAGACAAGGTATGTTCGACTCCATAATGTACCTTATGATCGGTGTAACATGTGTTTTCTAGGCACGCTTTCTGCATTCATTTTTGGGGTTTGATTGAGTATTGGATCGTCCTTGGGAATCCGTTTCCAACACTCCAACGACAAAAGGCTTCTACTGAACAAGCTACGCTAACGGCAAAGCAGAGGCAGAAACTTCAGCAAAATCTAGAATTGGATCACCGGAACATCTCCAAGCCCAGAAGTTGGTTATGTTTGAAATTTTCGGAGTCTACCACAGTATCGATTGGTTTTACCACGGATTTCTCTTTTCTTTTTCGCCCATTTGACCCCATTCTTACTATATGAAGAGTATAAAAAGGTGATGCCTAAGATTTTTGCGTGAATTTGTTGTAGATTTAGTTCTTTAGCTAAAACTTGTCTTGAGCCGGGGCTATGTAATGTGAACACAAGGAGAAGTAGATCAAGTAAGAAATATAATTGCTATGAGGCATTGTTGAGACATAAATTTTTGTGTTAGCAAGAAAACAAATAAATAAAATAGAAAACTTTCTTTTAAAGATAAGATTCTAAATCTCCAACTTCTAAAGATAAGATTTTAAATTTTCCAAATCTGATAGCCTTATATTTAGTTTATACATCTTCAAGTGGAAGAGTCGGGACAACAAATCTTCAACTTGTCTTGTAAAAATGCAAAACATGCTTTAGGAAGAGCTTTGGTGAGAGCATGAGTGAATTGGTCAACTATGGAGATAAACTACACATTGAGCTGTCATTGGGCGACACGATCACGAACAAAGTGGAAGCCAAATTCAATATGTTTGTTATGAGCATGAAAAACAGGATTTGTAGACAGATAAGCAGCACCAATATTATCGCATCAAAGGATGGGAGGACCATGAAAAGGGAACCCAACCTCTTGAAAGAGTGACTCGAGCCAAATGAGTTCAGCTGCAGCATCAATTGTACTCAGACTTTGTGGAAGAGCACGCTACAATTCGTTGTTTTCTAGAACTCCAAGAGATCAAGGTAGGACCAAGAAAAATAGCATACCCTCTAGTTGACTTCCTGTCATTAGAGCTACTAGCCCAATCTACATTGGAAAAGGCTTGCAAACGAGCATCATCGAGAAAGAAGCAAACCAAATGACCTTGTATGTTTGAGATAGCATAAGATGCGCTTCACCATTTGCCAATGGTCTTCAATCGATGCATGCATGAATTGACAAACTTTACTAATAGCAAAGGAAAGATCCGGTCATGTCAATGTCGTATATCATAGGGCACCAACTGTAGACTGATACAAAGTAGGATTAGAAATTAGAGCACCCCCTTTCTTAGATAGTTTTGTAGTCGCGACCATAGAAGTTTGGACAGGCTTGCACCCAAACATCCTAGCTCGGTGAAGAAGATCATCAATATAAATCCTTGAGACAGAAGTAGCCTATTAGAGTGAGAGACGGCCTCTATTCCAAAAAAGGAGTGGACCGAGCCAAGATCCTTAATTGAGAACTTTGCATATAATTTTTGTAAGATTGCACTGATAGCAGAAGATGCATTACCTGTAACTAAAATGTCATCAACATAATTTAAAAAAAATAAATGACATTAGTACCTCTTTGACAAATAAACAATGAGGGATCTATTTGTGACGCCAAAAATTCCAAATGAAGCAAAAACTGTAAAAGTTGTTGAACAAGCTCTTGGAGCTTGCTTAAGATCATATAGAGAACTATGCAACTTGCAAACATAGTCATGACGAGTTGGGTCCTCAAACCTAGGGGGTTGCTCCATGTCCACTTCTTCATAAAGAACCCCATGTAGGAAAGCATTATGTATATCTAATTGTCGCACTTGACACCTTTGAGAGACAACAAGAGATAATATGGAGTGAACAGTGATAATTTTCACAACTAGATTGAAGGTTTCCATATAATTCAAGCCTTGTTGCTGATGAAAACACCTAGCGACCAAGCGAATTTTATAGCACTGAGGACTATCATCCACTTTGCGCTTAATTCTATGAACCCACTTACACTCAACGAGGTTCATGGAGGAATTGTGAGGAACCAAAGACCATGTGCAATTTTTTAACAAGGCATTAAATTAATCAGTCATAGTTGTACGCCACTCGGGGATTTTGTTGGCTTGGGTGAATGAGGTTGGTTCGGTGAGGGGGTGGTGACTGTATTAATCTGAGGAGGACAAGAGCGAAGTTGCATGGTGTGAGTGTGTGTTGGCCTAGGTGGGGAGGCGGTGGCGGTGACGGAGAGGATGATGAGGAGTGGGAATGATAAAGGTCATAGAGGGCCTGGTTCTTAGGGCGGGGGAGATGGATGAATCGGTATTAGATGACATTGGGGGAGCCGGTGGAGGAGTTTGTCATCTCATTGTATTGGTAGGGGGTGAAACGCCAATAGGAGCCAAAACCCACAGTATCGGGATAGACGTAGGAAGTGATGAATGAGGTGATGGATCGAGAATGGAAGGAGTTGCAAAGGGAAAACATGTTTCACCGAAATGAACATGTTGAGCAATGTATAAATGATTGGTGACAAAGTCAAGGCAGTGGCACCTTATGTGAGAGGGACTATATCTCGAGAAAATACAAGGAACGGAGCAGAAATCCATATTATGAGCATTATAAAGACGTAGATATGGGAAACAACAACACACAAAGATTTTTAAAAAGGAATAATATGGTTGATGAGGTAGACCGTTGTTTCGAATGCGTTGGTGAGGGAAAAAACATGAGTTAATAATTTTAAACCAGTTTCAACTATATGTCTATGACGATGCTCAACTGTCCCTTGCTGTTCATGGGTATGAGAGGTGGAAATGCAGTGAGCGATACCGAGTTTTGAGAAATAGGAGGGGAGGGCATGAAATTCCTCACCCAATTCGTTTGATCGGCTTTTATGTTTCATGAAAGTGACGTTCGACAAGAGATTGGAAAGTAAGAAAATGGATGTAGCATGCTGGAGGAAATCAATAACTTACTCATCTTGTTTTTGTTGCAAATGTCGAAAATTGAGATGAAGAGAGCATATGTGTAGTGGAAGTTGAGCCAAAGGAGGCATTGAGAGCATCCCATATGGCTTTACTAGTTGGTTAACTAATAATCAGAGGTAAAACTGATTCTGAGAGGGATGCAATTAGAAGACTCATGATGGAAGCATCCTGCTATAGCCAGAGAGCTGCTTGGGTTGCATAAGAGGGGTAAGTTGTGGTCCCATTGATATGGCTATAGAGGTTTTGTCCCTTGAGAAATAGGATAACCTGTGCTTTCCATAGCAAGTAATTGGATGCTGTGAGACATAAAGAAAGGAAGTGACGAGCAAATCTAATGGAGGAAGTGTAGAAGAGGGGTTTGTAATGGGAGTTATGGTGGGGGCGGCGGCAGGATTCTCCAAGGCCATAACAACCACCCCTAGATGGCTCTTGATACCATGTTGAGATAGAAATTGTTGTTTATTTCCATTAAACGTAGGTGGGTATTTATATACCTAAAAGTATATTCTAGAAGATTTCCTAACAAGAAAAGAAATACATAAAATATAAAACTTTCTTCTAAATATAATATTCTAAATCTCCAACTACTAAAAATAAGATTTTAAATCTTCCAAATCTAATAGCCTTATATTTAGTTAACAGGAATCTATAGCGTCAAAGTAAATTCGGGCATATCTCTCACATTGCCTGAGCACGCACATCTAATATAAACTAACGATATTTTTCACTACCAGTTTGTCACTTTCTCTTGGCCTTTTGTCTTAACAAAACATAGAAGAAAGAACAGCACACGGACCAACCACCGTGTCTTTGCAACCATGTGAACTTCTCCTTTCCTTATTCTTTTCCTCGACTTCAAAATCAAATAAAGCCAGCATGTCAATGAAAAAGAAATCATGAGAACCACTATTATGATCGTTTTTTTTTTTTTTTTTTTTTTTTTGTATAGTTGTTCTATTAATTGTAAAGTTTAGAGATTTAGCGAGTTAAAACTCACCAAGCAGTAAGCACAATCATTGATATTCCTCTTTGTTCTGCCAGATTGATTGCTCCGTACCTTTGGTCTCTTCCCAGACCCAATAAAAAAAATGAGAGCCCTTCTCAAGTACTTGTTAAGAATGATTCTAATCTAGTTCATGATCTATCAAAAGTAAAAAGTGTTCTAGTGGGATCCTCATGGATAGAAAAAAGTAGAGGGCCATCTATGATTGTGCTTGGCAAGTTCTGCATACACCTTCTTGGAATTTGCCAAAGTCTTTGGGTCATATGGGAGACATTTTCTAGTCGCTCTCACGCGACTAGCGGATGCCTCGTGCATTGTGCTGCTATACATATAAATAAATAAATATATATATATATATATATATATATATATATTGACTTCATCCTCATATAATATCATATGAACTATGATGTCTGGAAGATGGGATAATTATATAATCAAATGAATTTTTAAGTTAAATTTATTTTGTGAAAAATTAATAATTTAAAAAAGGATTCTTTAAAAATGATTATTTATATTATTAATAAAAATGAATCAACGATAAATACTTTAACCAATAACGAAATTATTTAAATATAAATTATTATAAATAATATTAATATTTTTTATTAACTAATAATTCTATCCGACATAGATAATTTTAGACTAATTGGGGGCCAGCGTCAGTGTCAGAATTCGCACCAGCTATTTTCCCCTAGAAGGCGTAGGACTCTCTGAGATGTGATGTGAACGAGAGGATTCAGAAGCTGACCTGCTCTCGTTGAATTGGGAGTAGATACGATGCAATTTCTTCGAGAAACACATGACGAGAGCTTGATGAATTTTCTCGTGCGGTCGTACTACTGATGTCAATTCACTTCAAAGGAAGTCCACCAAAATTTGCGAACTTAACAAGATAAAGGACTCTTGACCAAAAAAAAAAAAAAAAAAAAACAAGATAAAGGACTCTCATAGTTGAGTCCACTAGCAATTTTAAATATCCGCATTCCAGGTATTTCACTCTTCCCTAGAGTCTAATTTAGTAATCTATTGCTTCCCTTCTAATCGATATCCTTATCGACCAATTCTGCCATGAATATCGTCAATTATGTGCTATCTTGATGCCTAAGATTATTATTATTATTATTATTATTTGCCCATTTAACCTCCTTTTTTATGAATGAAGAAAATGAAAAGGTAATGCCTAAGATTTTTGCATGAATTTGTTGTAGATGTAGTTCTTTGGCCAAAACTTGTCTCGAGTCAGGGCTATGTAATGTGAACACACACAGAAGTAGATCAAGTGAGAAATATAATTGCTATTAGGCATTTATAGAGTCAAAGTATTTTTTTTTAAAAATTAAATTTTAGCCTTGTTAGTTTTTAAATCTAATTTAAATATGATTTGGGGAAGAAAATAATTAAAAAAATGACAAATAGGAGGGATAAAATAAGTAAAAATATCACATCAACATTTTTCATTTACCAAATCAACAAAATAGAATGACTTTATTACAAAAATTTAACAAATTTTAGAACTCAATTACACTTTCGAGACAAAGTTTTAGGACTTGTGGTCTGCTAATCCCAATTATAAACTAAGAAAGATCAGCTACATTCAAAACCTTAACTCGATTCAAACTCAACTGCGATTAATTCTAAACTGCCAGCCCCAAATCCCATTCCTCCTCTTATATATTTTCATGAGCTGCATTATTTTTTTGATATGACCTTTATGATCCAATTCATTTCTATACTTATGAAACAAACATAGTTAAGAAAAGAGGTAAAATGAAGGTCAGATCACTATTTTTAGTCTTGAAAGGAGCCATTTCATTTCCGCTCAAAAAATACTGGGGAGTATTGGGCAATAATTCATCAAGAACTAACCTAATTAACAATTAATTTCTTCCTAAAAAATAAACCAACCAAAATCGATTTAATCCCAACGACAATCAACAATATATTTTAACAATACATTATCAAAATAAGTAAATATAGTATTGAAATATTAAAGACAATAGGCAAAAACAACATTAGGAATTTTTTTTTTTTTTGGGTGGAAAACTCAATGGCTGCTCAAAAATTTACCTAATTACTAAGATTAGTGGATATAAGAAAGTTTTTCTATAGTCACAACATTAATAATACAACAATATTTCATTACTACCAAAGTGGGTTAACACAAATGGAGCGACTAACCCTAACTGCGATTGGAGAAAAACAAGAGACAATGTGCATAAGGTTTTCAAACTGAAAGGAAACGAGGAAGACGAAGGAAGAGCAAGAAGAATAGATTTTAGGGAAGATTTTCTGTATTTCTTTTCATTGATTGTGAAAGTGTACAAAGTTCTGTAATTGTAGAACATGATGTATACAAACATAGGGAAAGAAAATATCCCAAGAATCAAATCTAATATTTGATTGATATATTAAATCAAACTAAATCTGAATGGATATCGCACATCTCGAGTATATCTTTCAACACTCCCCCTAGAGCTAGTGGCTTGTAGATGTCCAAGACACTTAACTTGCTTAATAGATATGCGTGTTGTCTCTATCATAGGGGTTTGGTGAAAACATCCACTAATTGTTCCGTGGTTCCAATCCCCTTTATTTCAATTATTTCTTCTTGAATCTTGTCTGAAGTAAAATGACAATCCACGTCTATATACTTCGTTCTTTCATGCACTACAGGGCTTGATGCAAGTTTGATAGTTGCATCATTGTCACATAATAACTTGGTTGGTCCCTTCACTTGCACCCCAAGATCTTGAAGCAAACCTCGTATCCATACTATATCATAAATGGTCTTTGCCATGGCTCGATATTCTACTTTGGCTGAAGATAGTGAGACGGTTGGTTACTTCTTTGTCTTCCACAAAAGTAGGATTCCCCTAGTTTAATGTAGAGACCTATGATAGACCTTCGACTCATGGGACAAGTTGCATAATCTGCATCACAATAAGCTGTCATTTCCATGTTGCATTTACTAGAAAGAAGTATCCCAAGTCCTGGGCATTTCTTCAAGTACTTTACGACCTTTAGAGCAACATTCATATGGGACTGCTTTGGATTGTGCATGAACAAACTGATAGTTTGAACTGCGTAACATATATCAGGTCTAGTCATGGTCAAATATATAGGTTTTCCAACGAGCTTATGATAACTCGATGGATCTCAAAGTATAGGATCATCATCTTGAGATATTCCCGCATTGTAATCTATCGTAGTTAACTTGGTGTTTTGCTCAATTGGAATAACATCTGGTTTGCATACTAATAGATCTGCTTATGATATAATCTCCAGTACAAACTTTCATTGGCTAAGAAAAAATCCCTTGATTGGATCGGACAATCTCAATACCAAGAAAGTACTTAGGCGATCCCAAATCTTTTATATGAAAGTGGAATGCAAATACCTCGTAAAGTTCTTTATGGCAGTTATGTCATTTCCCATAATAAGTATATCATCTACATATATCATCAAGTAGATGGATGACATATCTTTTGTCCATGTGAACATGGCATAATCGTGTCTGGACTGCTAGAAACCTGTAGCTATGAAAACATTCGCAAACTTGGCACACCATTGCCTAGAGGCCTGTTTGAGGCCATAAAGGGATTTCTAAAGACGACATACCCTATTCTCCTCTTGTCTCCGTAATCCCTGAGGAAGCTCCATATAAATTTCCTAATCCAAATCACCGTGAAGAAAAGCATTGTGAGCATCCATTTGGTGTAACTCCCAATCATGAAGAGCTATAACAGATAAGAAAGAATGGACTGTGACATCCTTGTCCACTGGAGAAAAGGTCTCATGATAGTCGAAACCTTCCTACTGTGTGAAACCTTTGGCCACCAATCATGCTTTGTAACGTTCAACAAAGCCATTTGCTTGATATTTGATTTTGTACACTCACTTGCATCCAATTGGCTTTCGGTGAGAAGGTACTGTCACAAGGTCCCATGTCTGATTTTCTGCTAAGGCCTGTAATTCTGCTTCCATAGCTTTTTACCATCGTGGATCAATGGATGCCTCATCATAGGTAGAGGACTCTCGTTCTTTTGATATATGACTAATGCAACACCTATGTTATTGAGAGAGTTGATCAAAAGAAACATAGGATGAAATTGGGTAATGAATACCTGGTGAGTTGAATGCAACACAGACATAGTTTTTAATCCACATTGGTGGATGTGTGAGGTGGTTGGAACACCGTGGAGGATCCTACATTGGTGGAGAGGATGATGGTTCATCATTGGAAGATCTTGGTGAAGAACTCGAAGCTTCTTCAATGGGCATATCAGATGTTGCTTCTTCTAATGTTGGAACTGGAATAATATCCTCATCTGGAATTGGACCAGGTGCTAAAGGTATAGTCAAAACATACTCTGGATCTGGAGATAGTGCTTCCTCAGATAAAAAAAAAAAAAAATGATGAGAATCCCTTTGATCGCTTGAATCTTCACTTGAGAGTAGATTTTCACGAAACAGAGAAATATCCTCATGGAAAGAAACATCCCTGCTTACAAAGAATTCACCTGTGAAAGGCTCAAATACATGGCATCCTTTCTTTAAATTTTGATATCCCATAAATATACAACTCCGGGTGTGGGGACCCATTTTGTCTCAAGGGCCCATTGTAGTGACATAGCATAAACAACCAAAAAACTTTAGGTGACTTAGCTTTGGTTTCTTTCCGAAAAGCATCTCGAAAGAAGTTCATCCATCAAGGACTCAAGTGGGCATGCGATTGATTAGGTAATTGGCCGTGACCACACAATCTCCCCAAAAAGTTTTTGGAATGGAGGCTTGAAATTTTAGTGCACGTGCAACTTCCAAAAGATGGCAATGCTTGCGTTCTACTACCCCCATTTTGTTGTGGGGTGTAGGTGCAGGAACTCTCATGTAGAATGCCATGAGATGAAAAAAAAAAAAGGAAGCACAATTATTGTTGAAAAATTCTTTCCCATTATCAGTGCAAATACGCTGAATAGATTTCCCAAATTGGTTCTTTGATAAGGAAATGAATAATTTTAAATGAGAGAAAGCTTGATGTTTGGACCGCATTAGGAAAACCCATGTGGCACGAGAGTAATCGTCCACAATCTTCAAGAAGAACCGAGACCCATCACAATGTGGTGTATGATAAGGTCCTCAAACATAAGCATGAATTAATGAAAAAACATCATTGGCACAAGTCTTACTAAGTGGAAAGGGAACATGTGACTATTTTGCAAGTAAACAAATATGACACTGAGGATAAGGAAATAAAACACTGTGGCCCATTCTAGAATGCATAAGAAAATTTTTATTATTGGTAGTCACGTTACACAATGATTGTTTATTCAAGGATATGCAAGACAAATCTAAAGTGCTTAGAAAGCTAGTCCAAAAAAATAGTCCTTCAGAGAGACTACCCAAATCCATCAGTTTGCCAATCGAAATGGCTTGAAAGAAACAAGTATCAGAATCAAAGAGGACTTGACATGAATTTTTTTTTTTTTTTTTTTTTTTGCAAACTTTAGAGACAGAAATGAAGTTGAATTGGAATTCAATGACATAAAGGACATTTTGCAGAGTGATTTGGGGACTGAGATTTACTGTGCCTGTCATTGTGATATGATTTACATTTCCATTTGGCAGTCGCACCGATATAGGTAAATGTAATTTTTCATGGATAACAGAAAAGAAACCTTTATCGTGGACAATGTGGTCATTGGCTCCTAAATCAACTATCCATGCTTTTTTCGAAATAGAATTAATCGACAATGATAAATACTTGAGAAATTTCCGCCTTTGTTGGAAGTGTCCACCTTTTGTAATGCTTGCATAAGTTGCTGATATTGTCCATACGTGATGGGCTGATTGGTATTTGGACCGGTTGGTCCGGTAACCCGGTAAGCGCTAAAATTTATTTTTCCTTCTTTCTCTTTGGGTTTACCATGTAATTTCCAGCAATTATCAATAGTGTGATGCGAACGTTTGCAATATTCACAAAATAATTTGCCTCTTCCTTTTGAGTGTTGCCCAAAATTCTTGGATCATGTGGCAAAAATTGGGCAGTCGGATGCCTTAATTCCGTTGCCATATCCACTGTTCGCTTCTACAAAAGGATCAACCAACTGTGAGCCGTCCAATTGCTGGATGTGATCTGAGCTGTCAATCCCTTGCCTTTTAAAGGGTCTTGTTTCAGCAAACCCTAACGCCACAACTTTTCCTTCGCTTAGGTTATTGTTCGTAGCTTCTCTCCGTTCACAGCAAGCTGCGAATGCAATTTCGTCGGCCCTTTTCGCGTACTCCGGTGAAGCAAGCCATTGGCTTTCTTCCTGAATGACCAACTAGTATATCCTTCTAAGCAGTGGTATCGGATCCATCGCCAAGATTTGGGAATGAAATGTTAGGTAAGATTCATTCAAAATAAGGAAGAATCTTGTTGCCTTCTCTCTTTCCGTCATTAATTTGTATTGCTGTAGAGTTGTCTCAGGTCTGTCGAGCTTCTCCTCTGCTGCCTCTAGTTCATTCCAAAGAGCTAACAACTTGTTGAAGTATGTCACAATAGACAGGTTTCCTTACTTAAGAACTGAGAGTCCCTAGGTGAGCAAGAAGATTTTCACTCGATCTAACTTCCCATACATCTCCTTAATATTATCCCACATGATTTTTGCGTCCTGGGAGGTAAGCCGGTTGCAACTTTAGGGGAAATGCAATTTCCGATCCACGTTCTCACTAGTTGATTACATTTTTTTCCAATGCCATATCATCCTTTCATCCGTTGGGATCAGAATGGTCCCATCGATAAAACCGTCTTTATCCTTCGTAACAAGAGCTTGCCAAAGCTCTCGTGCCCAAGTCGAGTAGTTTTCTAATCCGGTTAACTGATGGGTGATTAGTCGAATTTCTGGTCCATCGACTTTGGAGACAAACAAAGGGTTGTCGGGCTTTGGGCGGCCAGTCATGGCTGAGATGAAATACGGGAAGAACCCATGCGACGGAAACAGGTAGGGATTTCCTCCCATACCTGGATTACTCAACCCGATTGTCTGCCCCGCACTGTGAAAACCTGCACCCGAATCTCCCGACCCGATTGATTGCCCCGCATGGAAGGATCCCATCCTAGTGGTTAGGCTTGCCCCATTCACGATTGGCGGGTCACCACTGGACCGAGCACTATTTTCGTGGCTTTAATTTCCTAACCACAAGGTGTTTGGGCTTGACCCATAATATCAAGGATTGGGCTGCATCTGAATAGGCAGCTACTAGAATGGTTGGCCCATAAAGGGTTGCCCCAGATTCGGTTGGGCTTGTGATGGTGGCATTGCATATGTTGGGCTCGAATGGGCTGCTTTTTGCTTCCGACGACTCCGGTAGGTGGGTTCAAGGTAGTATCTTGAACGTCCGAAGCTTTTGGCGTTATCTCTTCTGAGATACGTTCTTCAGAAGCCGATGGCTAATTCCGAGTCATAATGATGGTAAAAAAAAGCTTCTCTTTTCTTGCTTGCTTTTGTGGTTTCAAGGAATTGATTCCTAGCCAGAGTGCTAATGCTGTTTTGCAAGTTAGTGTGCCCTCTATTACAAGAATAGGGAAGACGTCAGGCAATCAATGATGAAGCGGCGGAAGCTAAATAGGAGCACAATTGCTCTGGTACCATGAAAGGAAACTAGGAAGACAAAGGAAGAGCAAGAAGAACAGATTTTAGGGGAAGATTTTCTGTATTTCTTTTCATTGATTGTGAAAGTGTACGTAGCACTGTAATTATAGAACATGATGTAGACAAACATAGGGAAAGAAAATATCCCAAGAATCAAACTTAATCTTTTATTGATATACTAAATCAATCTAAATCTGAATGTCGCACATCTCGAGTATATCTTCCAACACAAACAGTGAATCTAATTAACTCATAGGTCTTGATTGCTTACAAATGATATACTGAAATTTGAGCAGATTCCGACAGCATTTGGCTGTCAAATCTTCACCGGAAGCAGCTGCCCTATTTCCCTTTTCTTCTCGTGCGTTCCTTTAGGTGAGCGCGCTCTCGTTCTCCTCGGCGGACCCAGCCAACCAAGAAAAAAGACAACCTCATAGCTCAAGACATCAATGTAACGAGAGAGGCAGAGGAAGGAAGACCACAAACAAGAAAACTCTGTTTACTTATTCCAACCATCATCGAACCCGGCATCATTAATTGTATTTGACATGCAGTCCCCGGTCAGCAGCTTTTCGAGGAACTTGCCCATCAGCATGAAGATCTTGCCTCCGGTTTTCTTGAGCGCCGCCTGGCTTGCCGGCGGTGGAACAGCGTACCTGTTCCCCAGCGACGGATAACCATTTGTGGGCACGGGGTTCAGGGGACATGCCCCCGGTGGGGGCGCTGCCTCGCGGAACTTATAAGAAAATCCGAGAACGCCCTTCGACTTCCCGGACGGCGACCTCACGCTGTACTTCAGCACCTTCGGCTTCCCATCGCCGGCGCCGCCCTCCTCGAGCAGATCCCTGACCGGCACATCGACCTCGCCGACGTCCTTGTCGAAGGAGAAGGTGCGCTTGGCCATGATCTTGAACTTGATGCGGCCGGCGCGAGCCGTGGCCCCATCGACGGGGAAGACGAAGGTGCGGTTCATGCTGCCGTCCTTGTGGACGGGCGTGCGCTGCTTCTTGTCGCTCTTGTCGCCGGAGAGAGAACCGACGAGGTAGAAACTGACGGCCTCGCGGCCCATGAACGATATCATAGTTATCTCCAGAGTCCTGAAGACCATGTCTGCGCTTGAGGATGGGTTTTGAAGAACTTGAAGCGGTTTTCTTAAGAGAAAGAGTGAGGGAGAGGGAGCAAAAGAACAACACTGAACCAGAAGATAGTAAAATGATTGCTTTCATCAATGGAGAGGGAACCGAGGAGACGAGAAGCAGTGCAGAGACAGAGAGGGAGAGAGAGAGAGAGAGAGGGAGGGAGACAGTGGAGATGGACAGAGACCTGGGAGCGAGTGATGAGAAGAGACGTGAAGAGCGAGTCGAGCGGTGAGTCAGGTCGCCTCGGTCCCGCTTGTCTCTTTTCTTGGAAAGATCAAAGGCATGATCATGCTTCCAGCCACTGGTTTATTCCCTAATAAAATGTCAAAGACTAACGCTCCTATCCCCGGGCGTGAGGTGCACCGCCTGAGCGCGGTTGGTCTGGTTATTTCTGCTGGAAAAGCGTGCTTCGTGCTAGTTCTTTGCTTGCGATTGCTTGGTTTGGATGGAGGTGATGGGGGTCATAACATGAGGACGTGAGTGGCTTATGAATGCTTTGATAACATTCCTATTTTTAAAAATAATTTCTATTCAAAAATACTTTTTTTTTTTTTCATTTTCATTTTTTATACTAGTTTCAGAATATTAAACATATTTGATAATCGCTCAAAATTTATTTCCCTAAATAGAAAAATAACATAAATGCATTTGGTAGACTTTATTTATTTTTATTTTTTTTTGCGACGTAGAATTTCTTTAGATCGCCAACTCTTGTCACTGGTCGATCGCTAGCCCTTGACGAGGCTTGACCCTATCATGGCTGGGCTAGATAGTCTCACCTAAATCTAGTGAGGCCAAGCCTTGCCCAGCCACGGCGAGGCTCCCCCAACGCCAATGAGGTCATCAGACCTCATCTTTGGCCGGTCGCCGGCGATACCAAAGCCTGGCGATTGGCTAGAGGTGGAAGAAGAAAAAAAAGAAAAATGACATGTTTTAAAAATTGTTCCAGGATTAAAAAGTAAGTTTTTTCTACCTTTTATTTCTATCACAAATCTATTTCGTGACCACTTATTTGTTCCGGAAAATAAAAAATTAGTTGACGTTATTAAATAAATTTTTATTTTTTTCTATTCTAGGAAAAAACATAAACATCACCAACAGGGCTATAGAGTGTGAAAATCAATTCTTTTTCAATTAAGTTATTAAATGTTAGAGAAAATGCAGTGATTAACTTCATAATTTCATGCTGATGGACTAGAAGATTGGGTTAGACCAATGAAATGGTGGCCGTTTTTTAGCTCCCCGAATAGATTGAAGCCCACGTGGGTTACCACGAGTCAATCGGACAGTAGAGAAGGAAGATTTGGGTTCGGGGGACAGTCCAAGCTGTTGAATCTATCATAAGGCCGAAATAGGGGTGCATTTTGCAGTTTTGAGTAATTAGCATCTTAACTCAAAGGACAAACATTACAAAAAATCCCAAAGTAGTACATTTGTGATAAATTTACCTTATATTAATTTTTGTTAAATTTTACCGTTAAATTACTATCTTAGATGACATGTAATAGTTGGTGGATGTATCAATTTGGGTTTCACACTCCATTTATCACAAGTGTACCAATTTATGATTTTTTGTAATAGTAATCTAATTTAATAGAAATTAATTGAGGGTAAATTTTTCACAAACTTATCAATTTAGGGGTTTTTGTGGATTTTGAGTAAATTTATTATAAGTGCATGTTTGATAACTAGTGTCAAATTATATTCTTCTGTTCTCGGGAACAAAAAAAGAAAGAATATAAATCCGTTTGATAATTTTTTTGTTCCCATGAATATATTTGGAAAATAATCAAGAAATAAAAAAAAAATTGATTTTTGTACTCAGCAACAATTCTTGAATCAATATCTTTTTTTTCTTCTTTTCCTTGTATTCTTCTTCTTCTTCTTCTTCTTCCTCCTCTTGTCAATCATCGGGCTCGGCCATGGTTGATGATTGGCTAGATGAGGGTCGGCAACCTTGCCGGCCTCGAGGGAGCCTTGCCTATCCACCAGCAAGGCTCAGGCTGATGATGCTCCCCCAAGGTTGGTGAGGTTATCATTCACCAACCATGGCCAATGCCTATGACCAGCAAGAAGAGGAAGAAGAAGAAAAGGAAAAAAAAGGGGGGATATAATAAAATTATTTAAAAATTAAAATAAATTATAAGTCACAAAAAATATGAGGGTTATACTAAATACATTTTTATTTAGAGAAGAAAAATTTTGTACGGTTATCAAACACCTTTAAAAACTCATCTAGGAAATAAAATAATAAAAAAATTATTTCTGAATAGAAATTATTTATTATAATAAAATGGTTACCAAACTCACCCAAGTGTATTGATTTAAAATTTTCCGTGGCATTAATTTTTATTCATAATGTCGGAGATGCTTTACACTATTCATGAGATATCTTTCGCCATCCTTGTGGGGGCAAGGCGCAGTATCGAGGTGTCCGTTGGGCCCCACTCCAGAAGCTGTTGACGCTTTGTGATTAATTTATTCTCGGCCTTTTGTACCTTTCCCCTCAAATTCAACATTTTTTTTGGTCGAACCCTCAAATTCAATATTGACTTAACGCTTTTCGACATTCTTGACCCATCTTTACGTCCAACTTAAAAAAGAAAAGGAAGTGACTTATTTCTCTTCGATGGAACATGAAGATGTCACCAAGATTGGATATACTTCAAACCTGAAATCTAAAATGTATTTTATTGAAATCGGTTCTCAATTTTTGAGATCTACAACCTATTATACTTGCCCTAAAATCAATCCTAGAATTTACCCCATTATTCTAATATGATTTTGGGGTCCACGCAAAAACCTATTTTTCTTTTCTCTTTTTTTTGCTTCATTTTTTATAGCTAAATGATATTAGTAATAAAATGGTTCAAAATAAAATATGAATGAGGGTGAGTCATGAGTGAGCAAGGATTGCGAGACCCAAATAAGTCAAGAACGAGCAAGGGGTGCGAGGCTTAAATTGGTGATGGTGAATTGCAGATGAGCGAGGATGAGCGCGTGTCATGAGCGAGACAAAGAATTTGTGAAATGTTTGAGTGAGATTAGAGAGAGAGAGAGATGTTGAGAGAAAAACTAGAGTTCTTAGGCTTTATGAAATCGGTTCCAAAAGTTAAATTTTTTAGTCTGTTCTCTTTCTTTTTTTCTTTTTTTCCTATCTCCCTTCACTGGTCACCCAGCCATAGCCTCTAGCAAAGGCTAGCGGGGTCGTCCTCACTAGATTCAGTAAGGTTCAATCTAATATAGGCAAAGGCATTCCATGAATAAATAAAATTAAAATCCTCCTCTTCTTGTAATTTTGTAGATTTATAACCATATTTGGGTTTAAAAGATTAAATTATTAAAAATGTTCATAAATAATCTTAAAAAGAAAACTTGGAAGGAGAATCACGGGTAAGGTCCAACTAGACTCCATTCATGTCCACTCCCTCCCCAACAAGGATGCCAAAGAAATTTGGAAAATGAAAAAAAGAAAATAAGAAAAATAGTTGCACATGAAATTATCTAAAAGCAAAAGGAAAATTTTGCAAAACAAAGGTAGGGGTATGCAGCCGGACGGGGTATATTCGGGAACCGGATTGGCCCACCCGAAAAATAAGGTTAGGAACCGGTTCCCGTTGAAACCAGTCCAAGAACCAGTTCCCAAAATTCGAAACCAGTTTGAATCGTTCTGGGAATCAGGTCCAAGTGATTACCCACCCGGAACCGGTTCTCGGACCGGTTTTGGAACCGGTTTTATAAATAGAGATCAAAAACCATATTTCCCCCCTGATTTCTATTCTTATTCTCGCAATTGCATGTCGTTTTCCTCTTGGCTCTCTAAGACATGCATGACGCTCCTCATTTGTTGTTCCTCTTCCTCGCTCGCTTCCCTTCTTCATTGGCTCTTTCTCGCACTGTTCGACAGACAGACAGCGTCTGTCACCGCCAAATTCCTATGTACTACATGGATTGACTCGTTTAATTTCTCTTTTGGAAGAGGAGTTATGCTTGCAACAGAGATTTGTTAACTGTTTTAGATAAATGAACAGCTTCATATAATAGTTGTGGGAATGAGACTAATATTAAATCCATGTTTGTTGCTAATGTTTATGCAATGTTATGATTTTGCTTTGCCTTAAAATTTTATTTATGGTAATTAGCCTTGTAGATCCTAAATTTTTCATTTAGTCAAAAAGTTCATGTACTTATTCACTACAAGTGATTAATGTTTCAATACAAATTATGAGGATTATGTTATTTTCTTGAATATTAATGTAAAATTCGAAGCCGTATAGAATATCGGGCGGTTGCAAAACAGGTTCTAATGAAAACATGGTTGACCTTGGAACCGGATCGAAAAAATATAGTGGGTCGGGTACAAGGTCCAATATAAACAAAGTTTGGTACATGGTCCAAAAAAGGAGAGCCGGTTATAATAGGGTTGGGTACAGAGTTCAGGTTTAAACCCTACCCACCCTAAACCTGATCACTCTTAAACGGAGGATAAATTTTGACTTTTAATGGTTCATTCTTTCCTTTCTTTTTGTTGTGTCGTTCCTGATGGGGTTCAATCACGCCTTTGGGATTTAACCGCTCCAAACACAACTTGTTCTTTTTGAACAAAACAAAAATGTTTCGCTTTTTTTCACTTTTAATTTAAAACTCTCTCAACAAAATATTGTGACCATTTTACTCATTGTATGTCCCATCTTTTAGCATCTCTGCATTCTCTTAATCTCCTTTTGTTGCGGTCCCACTTTTCTTCATCTTCATCCTTCTGTCTCTCTCTCTCCTTCTACTGTCACGCCCCGATCCTCGGGCACGCACCCATCCCTCTCCTTGGTCGATTTAATAGCGACGTCCCAGGACGCATTGCCGACCCTTTTCTTTTTAATATACGCATGCTGAAGCATATAAACAACCCTCAGACAATAAAACAATGGGATAGGAAAGTAAGATTCCAAAGTTCCACTTTAAAAGCAACCACTCCTATATACATTGCAAACTATAGTGCAATTATATATAAGGCAAATTGTTAAGTCAGTTTTTAAACCATAAGTTCATAAAACAAGGTCTGCAAAAAAGGAAATCGACTCCCATCAAAAGAGAATTGCCCTATGACTAACTAGTCCAATAGGATTGTCAATTCTTCAGGCTTCTCCTTCTACACTTAGGGCCTCCGGTCCTTCACCAGTGCCAACCAAGGACCTGAAATTTTGGCCCACAACGGGGTGAGACATTGTCTCAGCAAGTTCAATTCCTTAAACCCCTATTAAAAAGAAAATACACCTAAGGGTGGCCTAGCCACACCACATAGAGGACTTACCTTGCCTCAATTCCTTCCTGCAGGTTAGCACAATTCAAATCACTCAATCACGTCCATATCACTCAATCACGTTCATATCACTCAATCACAGATAGTAATAAGAACTTAAACAACTGAAACGCCAACAATCTCATTTCAAACAACCACAAGAGTCTAGATTATAAGACCAAACCATTATGACACGTCCCATATCATGTCACACGATTCCGTCCCATAATTCGACACATTAATAATACTTAGCATGCGTTCCAATTGTTATTCACTGCCACACAAGATCATAGCCTACTCGCAGTTTGGCTATCTACTGGCATTAATGCCAGGCATCGCCTCCCCACCTTGGAGCGCAGCTTCGTCACTACGTCGACGGCATTCCCGAAAGAGTATAGGCCCAGAATTAACTGCGACCCAAGCCCGTGGATGTGGGGCCTCCCATATAGGGGCAAGTCCGACTCAACAGCCCAGGACAATTCCTCTTAATTATCACATAACGAAATCATACTCAGCCCTAGGACACTTTGCATTTCACTCAATACTTCCACTTAAAATAGTGATCTCGGCCATTTTTCTTCATATTAAAAATATTCCATAAATTATTCACGTGTGTGAGGGCAGGTTAATTTTGAACCAGAAAGCCAATATCTCACTTTTTCAAACCCCACTATTTAATATAATTATTAAAATCCAATTTTGGTATCAAAACCCGACACCTGGGGTTTTCTGAATAAAATCCATATTTTTTACAATCAATACTCAATTTGCAATATCCACTCATCAAATTCATAATCTGATTACACGTAGCGATCATCACGAAATTCTGAGAATTTAGGGTCTCGAAATAATTTTCGGAATTATTTAAATAATTAAATTTATTTCGAAAATTAATTAAATATTAATATCCATATTTTTCACAATCCACACTCAATTTATAATATCCAACCATCAATTTCAAAATCCGAATACAAGGCAGCGATCGGTGCGAAATTCCGAGAATTTAAGGTCCCCGACAAAATTTTCGAATTTAATAAATAATAAAATTTATTCCGAAAATTAATTAAATAATAATATTTTAATAATTTCGAATAATAATATATTATTAAATTATTAAATAATTTCGAAATCTTTATTTAAATAAAAAATAAATCATTTATGTCTAATCAAGGCTTATTATAAAATAAACATTCTTAACCCTAATTAAACACACTTTAGACTAATTAAACTTCTTAATCTAAATCACACTTAAATAAACTAAACTAACCACCTAAGCTTAATTAACTTAGACTAAGCACACTTAAGGCATAATTAACCCTCTAATAGAGATTTAGTGAGTTAAACTCACTTGATTAACAAACCGATCGGACCAAAACGACAAGGACGTCATGGGGATCAACTTTCCTCTAGGCGGGCCAAGCATCCGGGGTCGGGAAGCCGGCCAAAACGGGCCAAAACCGGGCTGCAATACCCATTTTCTAGCTGCTGTGTTGGCGCCGAAGGAGGGGGAAACAAGCTGGCTTAGGACCAAAACCAGCAGGGAAGACCGGCGAGGGCTTGGACGAGCCGATGGGGAGGTTGACGGCGACTCACAGCGGCAATGACGAGCTCTGGCAGCTCTTGAGGCACACGAATAGAAGCTGAGACGCGACTGGGGCTCGATTGAAGTAGGGACGACGGCATGAGGAGGCGCGGTTGCGCAGCAGCAGCGGCGTGCGAGGCGGCGGACGACGCACAAGCAGCGACGACGGTCCAACTAGGCTGCAGGCAACTTCGACGTTCTCAGATCCGCTGGGGATGTCGAGCAATAGCTTGAGGCGAAGGAGGGAGGGCTTCGACGAAGCAGGAGGGAGAGAGGGGCGAAGGTGTGGCTGTGACGGCGTGTAACAGCAGCGACCGGCGATGGGCGGAGCTGCTAGTTGTTGCTTCGGCTTCTTCAATTGCTGGGTGTCGAGCAGCAAGAAGAGGGAGAGAGGGTGGGTGTCGACGGGAGAGAGAGGGGGAGGAGAGAGAAGGAAGAGGGGACCACTTCTTTTCTTTTTCTCTTTCTTTAATCCAACAAAAATGGCCCACCATGACATCAGGTGACATCACTTCCCACTCACCCAAATCTTCCACCATAATCTTCCCAATATGTTCAATTTCATTTTCCGCCGTAGCATGAATTCTCCAAAATCTTGTACCACACATTTCAATCAATTTCTTTTAATTCTCTTCCAATTGAGTCTAATTAAAGTCCATAAATTAATCCAATATCACCACACTTCAATTCACATCTTTACTTGACCATAGAATCATCTTAGATCCCAAAAGCATGACCAAAAGCGGGCCTACCAATTTCTCGAGCCAAATTAACCATACTTTGATTAATTTGCCGAAAAACTCGATTTGCATGAAAAATCCTCTGAAGATTAGTCACTGTTCCTAAAATGATTTGTAACACACCAAAACTTGCAATTTCTGAATTCGATTTCAATTTCACGGTTAATTTCATTCTAGCATGATACTAGCACGTCATGATCTATCGGGTAGCTTTTAGAAATTTTCGTGCATTTGACCTGTGATTGATCAATTCAAGCCACAATGTACATCTTTGACACATTGGCGACTCTCGGTTGTCGTGGTAACCTCAAGATTTCAAATACGGACACAGGGTACCTAAACGACAGAAAAGCCGATCCAATGTCGATCGACAAGAATTGTGCAATCTGGTAGAATCACCCACACTCGATCACATGCCTCTGTCGAGTCGACCTCTCTCCGGTCTCTAATCGATTTTTAGCTGTGCTGTAATGACCCTTACAGATTAGCTCAATCGAAAAGTCGTTTCCTGGTCAAATTCTCGAGTCCGATGCATTAGAATTTCTTAATGGCTTCACATGATAGACTAGTTATCCCACGAGTGATCAGTTCAGGGAAAAGAACTATATGCGTGCAGATTAAATGCCCATTTCAATTTACTGAAAATAGAAGTGGAAAATCGGGATGTCACATCTACTTTCTTTTCTTTGATGTTTGAGATGTATTTGCATTGTTTTTCATGGTAGGTGCTGGGTAAATTGATTAAATTTGAAATGTTGGTTAATGTTGAGTAGTGTGGTTGTTTTCCCTATGATGGGTTTGAGTCAATGAAGTCCAAAGATATTTTTTTCTTCTTTTTCATCTTTCATCTCTTTTCTTATGTTGGAAAAACTGGGTATTCATTCATTCCTTATTTACTATTGAATCTTATTAAAGTCGATGCTTTTAAGGATCTTTAAGGAGGCGTTTTGGCATTGCTGAGTTTCTCTCCTAATGGAAATTCTTTTAGTTGAAATTGTGACATCCCGAAATTTGGGCCCGTCTCGAATAAATGAAATGGTTCTTTCGTCGACGCGCCTATGGTAATTTTACTCGAAGCTAACCCCTCTCGAGTTAACTAATTTATTAGGTGAGGTGGTTAAGGAATATAAATGCAATAGACTAGAGAATTCGATGGGAAATTGATCGCTCAACCATAATAATCGGCAAGGGTCAATACGACACCGTTATAATTGATTAGTGAACAGATATAAGTTGGTTTGACGGAAGTGCGTAGTCGAATTGCGGGTGATTCCACACGATTGCAATATTCGCGTCGAACGATAGTAACCCGATTTTCTATCGATACTATACTCGGGACACGTAATTAAAACATTGTGATAATATGACAACCGAGAGTCATTTACAATTCGGAGATGCACAAACGTGAATTGAAAATTATTGATGACAGGTCAAATGCGCTAAAATCCCTAAAAGCTACTCGATAAGTTAGGTCGTACTAAAATCGCGTTCGATCGATTTTAACCACGAAATTGAATTCGGTTTCGGGAATCGGACGTTCGAGCGTGTCATAATTCATTTATAAGACATTGTCTCATCTTTCGGAGAAATTTCGTCGAGTCCAGAATTTTATGGAAAAACGGTTTTCAGACAAAAAGAAAATAAAATGGAAATTCGGATGGGAGGATAATTAAGCTATTTGGCTACCCAAAAATGGCTTAATTAGGGAAATTATGGCAAATTTCTCATTGGATGAAAACAAGACTTTGGGCATGAGGACTTTAAAGGCATAGTCATGAGTGTTTGGATATTTGTCTAGGCTTCCCATTGATTATCAAATTGACTTCCATTCCCTCTCTCTCTCCCTTTCATGCGCACACCCCCTCAGCCGACTCTCCCTTCCTTTGCCCATCTTTGCACCTCAGCTTTTTCATTCTACTACATCACCCCAACACCAACGTCTCCTCCTCTACCCAACACTATTGAAACACCATTGCCACCCCAGCCCACCTGTCCAGCCGAGTCACTACCCGACACCATCCAGCGGCCACCACTGCCACTAGCTCCACCACCACCAGCAACCTCACCGCCCGTCCCCATGTCTAGCAGCGTCAACCCACCAGTAGCTCCCACCGCAACTCCATTTTCACTGCCTCATGCCATCTTTAGTCCAGCTTCACCGTCCAACTCCAACAGTCATGACCAGCAGCTCCCATCATCCCTATCATCACCCACCAACACATCCAGCCAACCCCAATCAGCCTAACAGAGCCGTCCACTCCGCTTCAACAGCACAGCCGCGCCATCTTCTTCGTTACCCAGCTCCTCACGTCCAGCAGCTTCCCCACGTTCAACGACACCACCCAGACACAGCACCATCCCCGGCCACCAGCTCCGGCCACAGCACCATCCCCGACCACCAGCTCCATCCACAACAACTTCACCACCTGTCACACCCCGATCCTCAAGCACGCACACATCTCTTACCTTGGTCGGTTTTAAAAGGCGATATTTTAGGACTACATATCGCCGACCCTTTCCTTTTTAATAGCACATGCGGAAGCAATTATAAAAATCCCCAAACAATAAAGTAATAGGATATACAAGTAGGACTAGAAACCTGAACCTGAAAACCACACCCTTAGGTACATATATAACAACTCAGGCATACATATACATATACAAGCCATATTAAAAGGTCGGTTTCTACTCAAATAGGTTCCATAGCAAAAGTCATCAGGTAGGAGTGGAGTCTCAATCCTCATCAAGATCCTACTCTGAATCATCCTCGGGGTTCTCCTCCA
Source organism: Eucalyptus marginata (assembly GCA_014182565.1). Taxonomy (NCBI): domain Eukaryota; kingdom Viridiplantae; phylum Streptophyta; class Magnoliopsida; order Myrtales; family Myrtaceae; genus Eucalyptus; species Eucalyptus marginata. The sequence goes on from CM024586.1 coordinate 26,610,937, forward strand.
AATACTCCTCTTCGGGTTCTTCCTCACCAGGGTCCTGAAATGTTGTCCCACAACCAGGATGAGACTACGTCTCAGCAAGTTCTACCTCCAAAGACCCGATTAATAAACTAATACACCTTAAGGCTGCCTATGCACAACATGAGTCAGAGGACTTACCTTGGCCTCATATTCCACCTGCATATTAGCACAGATCAAATAGGCACCCAAGCAATCACATCACTGATCGAAACATTGATCAAATTGACCTAGTCGATTACACGCCAACAAGACCACTCATGGTCATTTCCATTCAATCAATCATTTCACAACATCAAATCAAAGCAAAGATCAATCAACCTAGTTGATTACATGCTAACAAGACCACTTCCGGTCATTTCAATTATTTCAACTCAATTCCCAATTATGAATCACGGTCCTTAGGGCACAACTTATCTATAGGTGGTAATCACAGCCCCACCAAGCAACTTTCTTAGATTTAGTGGCTTTACGGTCTCACCCGACCCTTCCAAGATTTAATGGCTTTACGGTCCCACCCGACCCTTTCAAGATTTAATGGCTTTATGGTCCTACCCGACCCTTTCAAGATCCAGTGGCTTTATGGTCCCACCCGACCTTTTTTATGATGCCATACTCTATCACCGAGCCACGTGCATTCTCCAGGAAAACATACCGAGTCTCCGAGCCACGTGCCTTCTCTAAGGCTACCTTTTCGCCAAGATGACATATCCACTCACTGAGCCACGTGTCCTTCCCAGGTGACATTCCAATTCACCAGGCCATGTGCATTCTCCTGGTAATTTACCAACTCACTTTCAATACTGACAACCGATACCCGACTAATTCCCAATCACATAGCCAAAATTTCATTATTTAAGAACATAACTCAAAATGCACCATTAAATCAATTCGACACAAATTAAAGCTCAAATAAATAAACGGACCGCTCCACGACAATCAACACAAAATTTTGGTCACCGGCCATCCCAGGTAGAATTTCCGAAGAATAAATAATTACATAATTAATTTCGAAAATTAAATAAATAAATACAAGAATTCTAATTTAGCACAATATAAAGCTCAATTAAATAAACGGACTACACCACGATCATCAGCATAAAATCCCGGTCACCGGCCATCCCGGTTGAATTTTCGAAAAATAAATAATTAAATAATTAATTTCGAAAATTAATATTTAATTACTAAAAAATCCATTTAGGCACGAATTGCCTAATTAAAACCCAATAAGGGTTGGGAAAAATCCCAAGAAGCATTCAATAAATATTATAGGCAATTCTCTAGTTAAGTACACTAACCATTTAACTAATATGCAATGCAATTAACTAATAATCACTAATCAATTCTAATCTAATTACCTAATTACACTTAACTAACACTAATCAACCTTTAAGTATAATTAGCAAACTAAGACGGCATTAGTGAGCAAAACTCACACAATTAACGAGCCGCTCGGACCAAAACGATGGGATCAACGCGAGGATCGACTTTCCTCAAGGCGGGCCGAGCATCCGAGGCGGACGACGGCCAAAACGGGCCAAAACTCCACTGCGATACCCATTTCTACACTTCTCTGTTCGCTGCTGGTTGGGGCAGATCCAGGGCTGAGATGGCGAGGCAAGGCCGGCGGAGGGCGAGCGAGGCTCCGGTGAGGCCGAACGGTGGCCGGACGGAGCTAAGCGGCGGCCTGAGGTGGCTAAACGGAGCTGAACGGAGGTGACAGGAGTTGGGTGGCGTTGCTGGGCGGCGAGGACGCGAGGGGGTGAGTGGTGGAGTGCACGGGCGGTGGGACGGTGGCATGCGGTGGAGCAAACGACGGCGACAGTGCTCCGGCAACGGCGGCAATAGCGGCTCCGGTTCAAGCCACCATGGTTGCTTTGCTTCGCTTCGCTAGTTAGCTCCGAATTGGAAGAGAGAGGGGGGTGGAGTTGCGCGCGATGAGGTGCGAGCGGGGCGGAGCAGCGACGATGGCTCCAGCTTCGATGGGCGACGACGGTGGCGAGAGGTGACGACGGCAGCTCTATCTTCACTGGTCTTCAGCTTCTTCAGATTGCTAGTTCCTCGCACAGCAAGGAGAGATGGGGGAGAAGAAGCACCGACGGGAGAGAAGGAGAGAAGGGGGGAAAGAACCGATTCTCTTCCTCTCTCTCTCTCTCTCTTTGGTCTCACAAACTTGGCCCACTACCAGCTATCTACCACCCACCTTTCTTTTTGACAAATGTGCCCATTCTAGAAGCCCTTAGGTAATTCAAAATGCATAGTCCATGAGGCATACGAATTTTGCTAGGTTTTCTTCCCAAATGGACCTTAATCCCTCTTGATTCAAATCAAATTGACCCCCATAAATTCATTCAACACCTCATCAATCAAATTGGTACTTTTCTTTACCAATGTAGCCTACTTGCATCCTAATTTCACAATAAAAACGGTCCTTTGCAAATTCGATAAAAAATGGCCCTAACTCAACTTTTTCCCAAAAAGTCTCGATTGTCGAAAATCTTCGGACCGAGTCGACATTCCTGAATTTATTGTGACATAACAGAATCTTTAATTTCTGAAATCAGACTCGGATTGGTGGTTAATTTCACTCGGACGCGTTTTTAGCATGACCTAGACTACTAGGTAGTTTTCAGAACTTTTTAGGACAAATGACCCATGGTCGATTTTCTTCGAGCCACGATGAACCCACTTGACACATTGACGACTCTCGGTTGTCGTGAAAATCTCAAGGATTCAAATACGGACACAGGGTATCAAAACGACAGTAAAATCAAATTAGTGCGAGTCGACGAGAGTTTTCCAATTTAGTGGAGTCACCCACGATCGGTCACTCATCTTAGTCAAACCGACCTATCTCTGACTTTAAATCGATTTTTAACAGTGCCGTAATGATCTCTAAAGATGAGCACGGTCGAAAAGTTAATTCTTGGTCGAATTCTCAAGTTTATCTACTTTAAAGTCCTTAATGGCTTACCTAGCTAGTCTAGTTATCTCGTGAGTGGCCAACTCATAGAAAAACACTGTAGTCACGCCGATGAAATGCCCAATTTATCTAATCGAAATCAGAGCCTGAAAATTTGGATGTCACACCACCCGTCTAGCAGCACCCGTGGCTAGAAAGGACCAGCCCAAGCCGAACCCAGCTTCTCTTGGCTGTGAGCTTGTAGGGCCAACCCCAGCTTCGTCAAGCCTCCATTCGAGACACAGTAGTCTCAGGTTCTCGTCGCCGTCGCCATGAACCCGCCGCCGTCCTAATCCAGTAAGTTAACTCCCTAATCCTTGATTAAATTGTTAATTGCGCTTAGGGGGTTATATTAGTATTAAGTTGGATTAGTGTTAATTAGTTTAGTTAGGCTAGTTAGTTTAGTTAGTTTGGTTAAGTTAGTTAATCATGGTTAGGTTAATTAAGTTAGATTAGCTTAATTAATCGTAGTTTATTTAATTAATCATAATTAGCTTAATTAGTTACGGATTAGCCGTTTCGTAGAATTTTACGCTTGTTCTCGTGGATGAATCTATGCGTGGATTTGATGGCTTTTATGTACAATGATGTGCAATTGATTGATTGATGGTAGTTATTGAATTTTAATTCAAAACTTTGTTTTATGGGCTTTTAAATAGAAAAATGCTAGGTGTTGGTTTTTTACGCCAATTTTTATGTACTATATAGAACCATGGAGTTTTAAAATAGGAGCGTACCAAGTTTGACGGTTCACTTTTAAACGCGTGACCACACACAATTATTTTTACTGGGATTTTTAATACGAAGAAAATTGGCCAAGTTTATTATTTGAAAATGTGGTATTTGAACACAAAACATGGTGTCCTTGGCTAAGTATGTGTTCATATGGTCACTATTGAAACCCGTCACCTGACGAGAGTTGGGGAGGCAATGTCTGATTAAGTTTGGATGCCCCACGTCAACGGATACCGAGTCGCGGTGGAAGCCGGGCCGATGCTCCTTTATGGAGTGACGTCTATGCGTGTAGTGCTAGAAGTTGCCGTGCCCGACAGGGCGGGACAATGCCTGGTTACATCAGATGACCGTCGACTTTTGAGTTGGCCGTGGCCGTTGATCGTAATAATCGAAACACGCCTGACTGGTTGTGTTATTACGCTTGATTATGGAGCAAAATTGTATGGCACGGTATGAGACGTGTCATAACGATTTTACCTTATAATTGGGACCCATATGAATGTGTGAAGTACGAGAATTATGAGTTTCAATTATTAATTACGCTTGTTATATTTAGTATGGCATATGTGATGCGTTAATATGCAGGGACGTGCCGAGACGAGGTGAGTTTTGTTTGGTGCGTGCTTAGGACTGGCTTCGAGGTGAATTTGCGTCCTAATCGAGATTTAGGATTTTGACTTACTGAGATTTATCTCACCCCGTCGTGGTTAACCTTTGCAAGTCCTTAGTATGGAGATACGTCCAGTTTGGTTCGAGGTTCCGTGGGAAATGGACTATGAGTCTACCTTCTTCCCTATTCCCGAGACCACCCAGACTCACGAGTTAGTGGTGACCACGATTTAGGTTGATGAGGGTCTCCTTCATTTGGTGCCTCATCACTTCAAAGCGTTATTCATTAACGAGCGTAACGGTGCTCGGGAGGGTCCCCATAGGGTTTTGACGGACCGCCTATGGGGACGGAGGATGGGGAGGTAGGTTACCCCATGGACATCGATATACCGAACGATGTCGTGAAGGATTCAGTGCCAGAGTCGGAGGGATCTGGGGTGTAGGTTACCTAGGAGTTCTTTTTTAGACCAACTTGTGTATATAGATTCCTAGGGTTAACTTGGTATGTTTACAAATAGTAGTTTGTGAAAAAGCGTTAGCATGTTTTTATTATCCCTATGTTTATTTATTGGTCGGGTGTTTATTTAATTCGCTTCCGTATGTGCTTAATTGAAATATAAAAAGAATGGGTCGGCGATGCATCTTGGGACGTCGCATTTTTAGTTGACTGCTAAGGGATGTGCGCATGCCCGGGGTTCGGGGCGTGATAGAAATTTTCAAAATTTTGTGAGGAAGAGTAGAAAGAAGAAAAGAAGGTCTTGTCCAATAGAGTTTTACTTTCACCAAACCTAAAAAAAAGTTTGTCATCTGTGATATCCCAAATTTTCAGTCTTGTTTTGTACTGAATAAATCAGGCATTTCATTGACGCGCCTATAAGGTTGTTCTCAGAGCTGATCACTCTCAAGATAACTAGACTATCTGAGAAAGACATTAAAGAATTTAAGGCAATAGATTCGAGAATTCAACCAGGAATTGGCTTCTCAACCGTGCTCATCTTTAGAGGCCATTACGACACAGTATAAAATCGATTTGAGATCAGAGATATGTCGGTTCGGCTGAGATGTGTGGTTAATCGTAGATGACACCACTAAATTGGAAAATTCTTGTCGGCCGGCACTAGACTGATTTTCTTATTGTTTTGGTACCCTGTGTCCGTATTTGAATTCTCGAGATTTTCACAACAACTGAGAGTCGCCAATGAGTTGAATGGGTTTATTATGGCTCAAAGAACTAAGCTTTTCAATGTACGCATCTTTGTGCTTATAGGTTGCTCCCTATAAGAAAGTGAGGAAAGTAGTTTTTGCCAATTCAATTCCAAAATCAGCTACTGGAAAGATTATTCGAAGGGAATTCAAGAAGTTGTTGACTTCTAGATTGCGAGCGCTATACTTTTCTGGGAATTCTTTTGTCTTTTGTGCTCCAACAAGGACCACAAGCTCTATAAGAACTGCCAAGCTGTAAAGTGCTACAATTGTGAGTCGTGCAACTAAATGTCATTGCTTTGATGCTTGCTTCTCTTATTTCTCCCACTGTTATGTCTGATTGTCACTTGCTGTCCTAGGGCTCGAGTTGCTCAGTACATGAAGACCGAGTGAAGAGTGCTCGCAATTTCCAATGTTATCATGTTCGTTGTCTTGCTAAGGCAATCTGAATCAGAAGATAAAGGGTTGTTCCATATTCTTATCTAGACGTTCCAGTTAGTGTTCTTTCCTGATTTACTTCTAATTGCACTTCTCCAGCCAGTGATTTATTTCATCAGATGCTATACGGTGACGTGGGAACCAATCCATTTTTTGTTTCTGGAATTAATGTGTCGCATCCTGATTGGGCGGGTGTGATTAAATGAGGATAATGTTATGCTTAACTTTACAGGAGGCTGGACCATAATAATTTATCTGGAGATGTGATTTCACTGAACTCCCCTAGTCTGACTATTCTGTAAGTTTATTGTTGTCCCAATTGTCCCCAATGCTGCATAGATTATAATGGTACTATATTTTCTTTGATTTTGTAGAAATGTATCGTACAACAACTTGGTTGAGGAAATACCCATGAATGACAATTTCTCTCGCTTTTCACAAGACAGGCAAGCAAACTCTGGCACCTCAGAATTTCATGGTATGAAAGCAGTGGTAGTTGACACAAGACCTGTCTGCGCCAATGTATCAAAGTATCATATCCAGAGGCTTGGTATTCATGTTGAGGTAGTTGCAGACTTGAACCAGTGCCTCCACACCATACAAAGTGGGAATTGCAGAATAGATATGGTGCTCTTGGAATGGGAAATTTGGGACAAGGACTCTGGTTTGTCGGCAATCTTTCTGGATAAATTGAGGGACATGAAGGCACAGGTGTCTCCATGGTTGTTGCTTCTATCTAATTCTATCAGCTCTAGTAGGATGAGTGGTGCAACTACAGATGCTACTGGTCCATTTGTGATCATGAAGCCTCTAAGGGCTAGTATGCTGGTGGCATCTTTACAGCACGTCATGGGAGTTGGAAACCGAATAAGTTGCTCCAATGGGGAGTCTCCGAGTCTGTCTCTCCACAACCTTCTCCGTGGCAGAAAATCCAGTCGTGGATGACAACAAAGTAAATCTCAGAGTGGCCGAGGGAGCTTTGAAGAAATATGGAGCTGATGTGGTTTGTACAGACAGTGGGGAAAAAGCAATTGCTTTGCTCAGACCACCGCATGATTTTGATGCCTGCTTCATGGATATCCAGATGCCAGGAATGGATGGGTATGGCGTTTTCCTGCTCAAGCACTTATTTTTTTCATCAAATGTTGTATAGAAAGTATATATACAGCTGATCTGAACCGTTTGCAAGATGATGGTTGGTAATTAGGCGATCTGAAGTTCGCCAATTGAACTCTGAATCGATGGCTGCTTGGAAATGGTGCAGGATCTCTTCGACAAAGGTGTATATCTGTAGACTAGACCCTCACAGTGTGTACATGCATTCTCCTGTTCTATGTAATTTTTCCAAGTCCGCTCTCATGATAATTCTGGCATCCTTCATAAGCTTTAATAAACATCAATTAGAATATGTTCTGCATGTTTCAGGCCACTTAGAACATCTTCTCACCCCTAGCTCCATGTTGAATGTTCCTTTTGGCAGACTACCACTCTCATAAGTGATTATAATGTGCAAAATTCTTCTGTAACGGGGAATTAAATGATAATCATCTCACAGGGAGTATTCCGCCTGAGCTTGGGAAGCTTACTGAGTTATTTGACCTGTATGTTCGTCCTCCATGATTCTTAATTTCCGGAGCTTAAGATTCTTATTAAATTTATATACGCAGATTGTTTATAATTCTTCTTAATAATAAAGTTTTAATATGATGTCTACATATATTATGGTTAGTTCACTCTTTCATTGTCTCAGAAAATTTGCCAACAATAATCTCGAAGGGCCGATTCCTGATAATATCAGCGCCTGTACAAATCTCAACAGCCTGTAAGCAGGTAATTATAATTATAATTTCCTTCTTATGGAAAGTTGATAGCTTGACTCTTAATGTCATCGTGCAGCAATTTGCATGGGAACAAACTGAATGGGACCATCCCCCTTCTTTGCAGAGGCTACAGATAATGGCAAAACTGTAAGTAACATTACTAGAACTCCTTTCGATCATGGTTTGTCACGTCACGGTGCTTCTTTCATTGCTAGAAGAGTCCATGGGAATTCTTTGGTGACGTAATCCTTTTCCACCATTTTGATTGCTCCTCTGTGTAGGAATATTTCGTCAAACAATCTTAAGGGTTCCATTCCAATTGAGCTTTCCCGAATTGGGTATTTGGATACCCTGTAAGTTTAGAGTTCTGTAGTTTCTTTAATGCCCATGGTCAACACGCTTGGATTGTTGCTTATTTGTACTTCTACGCAGGGATCTTTCCAATAATAAGCTCAGTGGTTCTATCCCATTTTCTCTTGGTGACTTGGAACATCTACTAAAGCTGAGTGTCATAAACTAGAAAACAACGGTCACATGGAGATGGGAGGTATCATCTGATCTTGTGCTGACTTCAGTGTTTTTCTCTTTGCAGGAATCTGAGCAGAAATCACTTGACAGGATTTATTCGTGCTGAGTTTGGCAATCTGAGAAGCATCATGGATATGTATAAAACCTATTATCTTAGTTGCCGTAATTTCCTTTTGAAAACTGAGAAATTCCCGAGTCTCTAATTTAAGCCTCTATGTTGCAGAGATCTTTCAAATAATCATCTATCAGGCTTGATCTGCTGAGGGGCTTTCGTATTTTCACCATTATTGTAGTCCGTGTATCATCCACGGGGACGTGAAATCGTCAAACATTCTACTCGATAAGGAATTTGAAGTGCATCTCACTGATTTTGGGATTGCAAAGAGCCTATGCACAACGAAGTCCCATACTTCTACATACATAATGGGGACCATTGGCTACATAGACCCAGTATTTGCCCGCACTTCTCGCCTCATAGAGAAGTCAGATGTCTACAGCTATGGAATTGTTTTACTGGAGTTGCTGACTGGCAGGAAAGCAGTGGACAATGAATCCAATCTCAATGCAAAATTAAAGCAAGATTTGGCAAAAACAGAAGAAAGAAAATTCTAGATTGAAAGTGTTGGTTGTGTTGTTGTTTATAGTAATTTTAGATTTAAAACTTGACATATTGTGAGATTTGGCAAATCTGAAGATGTTGGTTGGGTTGTTCATGAGTTTTAGTTGTTGTTTGTAAATGTATGTGCATTTTGTTTGTAGAATGAATAAAGTGAACCTTTATGTTGGCATATCATTAAATTTGTTTTGCTATTGCATATTTTCCCATGCCGCTACTTCTTGAAATTTCGACCAAATTCTTGCTTGAGATTATAAATGTTTGATTGAGGATTCTTAAATTCAAATTATAAATGTATTGAGGATCCTTAACATTATATATTTTGGGTTTTGCAAAAACTAGCCTATGGGGCAAATGAACCGCACGCTAAAGAACAAGATTGATGTTTTTGTAGGTATTTGAGATTTACCATTTTTCAGTTCAAGGGTTGTTGAGTTCGAGCGTCACTTTAGGGACCATTATTGAAGAAGTTTCAACAATTTGAATGAGAGAATTCAAAGGTGAGGATTTGGATATTGATGCTAACTTGACGAAGGTTCATCTTGTGAGATTTCTTGGCCATCTCCGAGAGTGACCTTTCTCTCTTTTAAATTCTCTCGAATCGAATAAGTTCCTCTTTTTGACATCCAACGCGATGACTCAGCCAAAGGTTTGTGCGATTCGAAATGAGCTTTTGCACCCGAAGACCACCCAGCTTGTTCCATATGATTTATAATGGTTTTGACCTCGTCTGTTAGGACGACCCTCACACCAAAAACAATCACAAAGGCCAGAGTCGGTGAAGAGCTAGTTTGGCTGCAAATCGCAAGCTCCTTCTATCATAAAGGAACAATTGCCTATTCACATGCATCCGAAGCAGAAAATATTGTATAGGCCATTTCTATACATGAGCCACAAATAAACCACGTTTAAACATCTTGTTTTAAAGCGCCACATGGATAAAGAAAACGGCTGGCTGATGATTTTACAAAACTCTCTAGCCTTTGAACATGGAGGGGGAAGAGAACTTAGTGGACAGTGCAACATCATTGCTAAGAGGAGTCACCTTCATTACTCATAATGACCTTGTGTCTATGTACAGCAAGATAATAGTGAGCACGCAACCATCTAACATCAAATTTTTGCCCATCAAGTTTGAGCACGCAACCATCTAACAATCTTTAAAGCTACATGCATGTACACACTATGAGGGTCTAGTCTACAGATATACACCTATGTCGAAGAGATTCCTGCACCATTTCCAAGCAGCCATCGATCCCGAGTTCAATTGGCGAACTTCAGATTGCCTAATTACCAACCGTCATATAGCAAATGGTTCGGATCAGCTGTACAGAAAATAATTGAAGTGGTTTTGAACCAATATGCCACTCCTAGGGAAATCAATGAAAATTCAATTCCAGTAGGTGACCTTAGCTTCTTTATGTATATGCTCCCGTTACAAGACACCTGAGAAATCCAACAATGCGCAAGAAATCAACAGAAGGTGTCCGAAGAAAATCCCTTTGGTTTAACATGAGATATATCAGGGAATTTCAATTGCATCTATCAGAAGGAAATCCAACTGCTCTAAAAGCAAGAGAATCAAGAAATGTGTAGCTAAGGAGAGACCAGAGAGAACTCGCTCTTGCCAAAGTGCCTAAACAACCAAGACTTCTGCTCACCAAAACAATTAGCCATCTATGGTGGCCTCTCTACAAGTTTCGATTCAATGATGACTGGGAAAAAGCGCGAAACTTCTCTAAAAAGTTGTTCTGCTTCAAAGGGCTTTGAAACATATCTGTCCATTCCATACTTTGTGCATTCTTCATGAGTAGCGTGAATCACATCTGCAGTCATGGCCAAGATCGGTAGGTGGAAATTCAAGATATTTTCATGTGGCTCTGAGGATGGCTGTCGCAGTAGGGATTCCTCTAACGGACTTTGTTCCATCTGTTGAATTCTTTTTGTAGCGTCAAATCTGCCCAAAGGAATTATAGAATGATTTTAAACCATCTTGCAGTCCATCATTAACAATTCTAGAAGCATACAAGCATTCTGCATTTTGCAGCAAGGAGCAAGCTTTCTGCTTCCATCGGAAGCAATTCTCCAACATTGTTTCAAGTGTTCTTTTTCTTCCAGGAATACCTTCAGTAGCTTGGATTCTGAAACTAACTCCTGCAGGATGGAGGTCATGTTCTCAGTTCGACAGAAACAATGCACACATAAAACATGTATGGATGTGAGACTAGAGATTTAGGTGTTAGCAAGAACCTTCAATTTATCGACTTCAAGCAACAAACTTGGTGAGCCCCTATTCGTGTGAGCAGACCCCAAAAATGGTTCCGAATTCTTCAACCAAGACTTGGACATTGTAATTGTCGAGATGATATGAGGTAAAGAAGGCGAGATCACATGAATGTCCTCCGAACTCCTGGCATATAAGAAGTCAAACACTAAGGAACATGATGTATTAAGCATATTGCCATGACAACAGCAGTAATAATAACTTTCCTCTCCCCCCAAACAAGCAAAACTGCAAGGAAATTCAGACCTTGAATTTTCAGAGACACTGCATCTTTTAGTATGTTGGTCAACTCCTCTACGACATTGTCTTGATCAACTCTTTCACCAATGTTCACCCGCATACGGTTGAAGGGGATATCCAAGAACTAGCTTGCATATGATATTCCCTCAGAAGTTTGAACTCTGGGAAATTGACAGTGAAACTGTCCATTTCTTGAAGAATCATCTCAATACTCTGTTGGGGTCAGGATTTTCCAAAATTAAGAGATCCAGATAAATAGATAGTCCCATTCATTCAGCACAGGAAAACAGAAGACAATTAAATATTAGAGAACTGCTGAGCTAACCTCTAAACATATGGGACCTTTCAGAATTTCAGCACATCGATGTCAGTACGTTTCAGTTTTTCCTAGTAGCTCCAGTAGCATTTCAGTCTCCAGGAGCAAATTGTGAAGTTCCATAATCTATCCAAAAGAACATGGTCAAAGCACGAGTCAAAGGAGCCTACAGTTCAAACCAGAAATGTACTTACGATTTATGAACTAAGAAGAGTGAGAATAACCTCTGATTTCAGCTTATATAGGGAGTCGATCTCAATTGCAGCAGCACGTTTCTCCGAGAGGCAGATTCGAACACAATTAAGCCACTCCTAAAGAAATAAATTTTTCCTAAAAGGGTGAGTCAGGAATTAGAAAATCCAACCAACTTATGATAACTTTCTGCGGCAAAGAAGGCGTGCCGGATACAGAACACAGCATGCACTGAAACAGAAAATCTCATTTAATCCTTATTGGCGTGATTGTGGTAATTTTCTTTATCAGATAAATGGAGATATAGGAATAATCCCATGAAAACAAAAAGGAATAGTCCCAAATCAATTTGAAAATTCAACGAAACCACATTTTCAATCAATGTATGCCAAATTGAAAGTGTCAGCCAGAAAAGCCAGATATGCACCAGATGAAAAACAAAATGTCCTCAGTTAATCACCGTCACCAATATAACGATAGAAGTCCATGTGATCATCCACTGGACCTGATAAATCAAGTGTACCATGTAGAGCAATTTCACTCAGTCATGGGCATCACACTGCAGAGTGCACACTCACAAACATTGACAAAACCCAATTCAACTTCAACCACTTGGGTGGAAAAAGAGAACAAAATTTAACAGTTGTTAATCGGAGAACCATGCAGAAACCAGATTAAGAGAAATGGCTTTTTAATCTAGACAAACCAGCAAGGGTAACACTAAACTGTAGAACAAGAAGCAAATAGGTCTTCTAGATGAGTAGAGACCAAACCTATGACATTTTTCTCACCACGTAAAAGAGACAATTTAGGTAACTGTAGGGATATGGCTTAATGTATCTTGACCCACAAAATCATTCCTGATAGAGAATTACCTCCATTGAAGAAATTTTCTATGCCAGTTTCTCGCTTCCTTTGACAAGGATTCCTAAGCGACAGCTTCTATCGTAAAGGTTTTCCAACTCCAATAACTGGAACAAAAGTACATAAATAATGACAATATAAATTATGCAAAGAGAAGTGGACAAAATGAACTCTTATCTTAATCAAAGGTCAAATAAATTCACGTTATATACCTTTGAAGATGACGAAAGAGTAGATTCAATCTCTCCGGCCAACTTCTTTGCCTCTTCAGCATACTACTCCCGTACGGATTTTAAGCAAATTACTGTAAGTCACTCGACTAGACAGAAAGTGCAGGTATATCAAATGCCACAACTTCACAATCTTCTTCAGAACCTTCAATTTAAGATGTCCAGGCTCGTTACACGGCATGGTATCAAAACTCAACAATTCAGCGACATATTCTAAATCTGCCCTCTCCAAAGCATTAGTAGAGCCCAAAGAATGATTTTCAATTTTTGCGAGGCAACTTCTTACACCTTCTGCCCACCTCTGCGCGTCGACTAACTTCTTTGCCATGGTACGTACCTGCATGTGATTGAAGTACACATTCATACATAGTCGAATCATATGCATATAATCTGAGAAGAATTTCATGTAGCTAAAAGGCTTTGAACTAACAGGATCCATGTCAAAACCAGCCCAAAGAAATTGTTCAGCTTCTTTCAACAGTTTTTGATAAACATCCTTAGAGAAAGGATTTTTAAGAGCATCGGTTTCGACATCTCCTTCATCTTTGCACAGGAGCAATTCCAGAGGTGGAAGTGCTATCATCATCACCCAATATCAAGATAAGATTCTAAATCTTAACAAAGTGCAATCCCTCCACACAACTGGTTCGTCCACAGAATCATAAAGTATTGAGGTGTTAGGCATCACCATTGCTTCCCACAAATGTATGGTGGCAGTTACAACTACAGAGAAGTAAGAGAGATACATTCATAATTTGTTCATAGCAAGCACAAAGAATTTCCAATTAAGTATACTACTGACTGGCTGACTCCATTTATCTCACATCTTTTGCAAAAGAGTCACGTACACGCCAAAAAGAATAACATAAAAATGCAATGTCAGCATGACATATTCTTGTCCATTAGATCTGCCATAAAATGTAATTGACAGGCATTCCTTTAGGACAGAAACGTAGCATGAAGTTTAAACACTATTAGTATAACTTAGGTCGACCAATCTAGTGATTGGGCAATCAATGGTGAATTGATGATGTGAAAGGAGTCCAAATGGAAATTATGTCACAGGTGACTGGACTCTTGTCTGAAAATCATATTTCTTGGGAGTTCTTCCATTAGTTTAATCCAAGAGATTCCATTTCTATGTAACCATCAATCAAAGTATCAAACTAATCCTAACGGAGGAGGAAGAAGATACCCAGAGTAAAAAATCATTTCTGTTCTTGCTATCTAGTATCTCTGAGGCTTAATCAGTCCTGAACTAACAAACAGCTCAATTTTTCAAACTAACAATGATAAGAAAAATGCATCACAAACTGGCAGCTGTTATCTCAATTTAATCTGCACTTCATGGCTAAAACTCTATCAGTCATATTCCAACTCGATCTTACTCATTAAACTCAAGTTTTGTCCTCCTACTACACACTGCAAAATTGCCATACAAGCAAGCCATCTCTACCCATCCATCCGACAGGAACATCATCCCGAAAATGAATTGCAATTCAAACTAGAAATTTTCTGAATTATCGGCTCATGTATCCAAGTACTTCCACTCCACGTGCTGTGTGGAAAGTGTCACGCCCCGAACCTCGAGCACGCGCACATCCCTCGGTGGTCGATAGAATTTTGCGACGTTCCCAGGACTTGTCGCCGACCCTTTTCATTTTATTGCACATGCGGAAGCGAATTCACTAATCCCCGACAACAACATATATGGGATAGAAAAGCAGGACAACCAATTTCAAATCAAATACACTTTTATAAACACTTCAAGCTTATACGAAGGTCTATGTCATAAAGAACTACCGAGCCACCTATGCTCCCGACCCTTCGCTTCAAGCTCCGGGTTCTTCACACAAGGGACCCGAAAATGGTTATTCAATAACCGGTGAGATATAAATCTCGGCGAGTTACACCCCTAAGCCCCGGTTAGTACACCAACTCAACCCAGGGTATCTATCCAGAACCACCCCACTAACAAGCAACAACCAACAGTCGATTCGCATACAACCTTACCTGGTATGCCATACCCTGCACGTTATAATTCAGCACGATACACGCAATGCACATGGCCGTTAGATGATACAGTTCATCAATCACATACGAGTCGCGTCACCAACGATCTCACCTGGCCATTGCCACACTCTGCACATTATCGATTCATGCGTGTGTGCCATAAACAATATGCTTAACTCATGCATGACCGGAATCAACAATGCAATGATTCTCATGCGTTCTTGCACAATAGTGCGTCACTCATCACGTATCAATCAATCACACGGGTCCATCAATTCAATCAATCCAATTGATACCATACGATTGACACCATCTATCAATTCATACCATCTATTCAACCACACCATCTATTCATCCAACAATACAATCACTGCTCACACAAGCTGAATGGATGCCATGCTCTCTAAGCGATATAGATGGTAGCTCGCACAAGCGATATATATATATATATATATATATGGATATATATATGGTAGCTCACACAAGCTGATAGATAGATGATAGCTCGCATGCCTGATATATATATAGATGATAGCTCGCACAAGCTGATATATGGATCGTTGCTCTCACAAGGCGATAAACGATCATTGCTCTCACAAGGCGATATATGGATCGTTGCTCTCACAAGCTGATAAACGATCATTGCTCTCACAAGCTGATATATGCATAGATGATAGCTCGCACAAGCTATAGCATATATTATATAATAGCTCGCACAAGCTGACATGATGTAAATCAATTCAATTTTTCAATCCAATCAATCAATCAATTCAAACTGGTCCTACAAACCAAATTACGATGCCAAAAGCCGACACCGGGTATTTTCAAGTTAAATACCAAAACTTCACAATCATCACATAATTGTACAAATCGTCACTCAATTCATGCGGATGTTTATGCAATAACACATCCAATCACTTCATAGAATTAAACACACATGAAATTAAACACTTTTCATTCTCGGGTGAACAGTGTTTTGTGAACAGTGCTCGTGAACAGTAATAGTGAACAGTGCTCGTGAACAGTAACCGTGAATAGGTCGAGTGAACAGTAAATTTCCAGAATTTAATAAATGATAAATTAAACTCAGAAATCATTAAAATCATTAATTAAAACAATCAAACAATTAATTAAGCAAAACAAGCCTAATTAAACACATAAGCACAATTAAGCGAATAAAGCAAGATTAAGCTAAAATAATTTAATCCATCCATCTAACCACCTATCTTAGGGCTAATACAACTTAATTAAATCACATAAACTAGAATTAAATCTAACTAAACCAACCCTAAGCAAGTTTAGGCACTAATCGAAGGATTAGGAGCTAAACTCACCCGTTAAGCAGGCCGGAGGCACCGACGCGGCGGCGACGACGGTGGCTACGCACCGGGACCTCGACAACGACGATCCAAGGTGGTCCTAAGCTCAACACAGCAACCACAGCTCGGACTCCCACTGAAACTTCTGAAAAACAGCCTGGCGGAGAAGAAAACAAGTTGAACGGCTTGGCCGGAGCTCCGTGAGGGGTTGTCCGGCAACCGGCGGCTCCCGGGGTCTTGGGGATCTTGTGGGTGGATGGAATGGGCAAAGGAACGGCTGGAATGGGAGAAAAATGCCCGAAAACGCGAAACAGTGCAGGCTGCAGGCGGACCGACGGACCGGCGACCGGCGGCTTGCGACGGCCGTACAGGACGTACGGAGGCTCCGTTCGGGACGAAATTAGTCTCGTTGGAACGGTCTGTCTCTCCCGGTCACAGTGATAGGTGGCTCGTTCTATGATTCATCCGGGAAGACCACTTTTGACTCGATTCTTCACCGAAGGGTCAGCTGGAGCAGAAACTTAAGGAGAGGGAAAACGAGGGAGAAAGAGCTCCGTCGACTTGGAGGCTGAAGGAGGGGGAGAGAGAGTGAAGTGAAGGCTGAAAGCACTCCTCATTAAGGCCATTAAATGGCTACTTCAATTCCCCATGCATGACATCATCTTCTCTCTCTTCCTTTGCCCTTATCCAAATGCTTTTAGGGGCAATTTGGTCATTTCCACCTTGCACAAATTACACATCTGACCTTGGGCTGAAATTGGTGGATGGGCCTAAGGATTGGGCTTGGCCATGAATAGGAATGGGCTTGGGAATTGGTTGGGCTTGAAAAGGCTAAGAATTGACCCATGGGCTTAGAATATGAATAGTTGATTTAGGCCCAATGGGCTCATTTGATTTTCTTAGGCCCACCATGGTGGCTTTCCCACCTTGGGCCTAGGCCCACACTAGCTTGGCCCGGCCCACGTCCTCACGGACTCACTTCCTCTGTCCGAAAATCCCTTTTTCAACCTGCTCGGCTTAACGGCGCGTCGTCGATTTGAAGTAGCTTTCATCCAACGTCCGTCCCCGGACATTCCCAATAATTCGAAGTCCAGTCCTAAATTCTCTTGCCATGTCAATTTCGCCCTAATGCCATTTTGGTTATAACTCAAACTGACGGGCGGCTCAGAGGATTCACGCGTAACCGACTCGTGCCAAACCACGTTCAAGACATCTCAACGCATGGACGTCCTTGACGCATGAAATTACGGAGGATAGATTCTTATTTCAAAATACACGATCACTAAGGATCGACATAGGGTCGTTCGCGGGTTCGATAACGATAAACGGAATCACCCGTCGTTCCATTATGTTCTGTCCGCGAATCAACTTCTAGTCGTCCTTTGAATCGGCTCCGCCTATCTACGGGATCATCCTCACGCAAGTCTCACGGTCAAGTCGTTTTCCCAGTCGAGTCCTTTAGTCGTACGAGTTCTGTCCTCATTAGCCTTTCCCCTCAAGGTCAGTATCTCAAGAGTGATCAATTCCGAGTGAGATCAACCAACAATGCATTGACGAAATTCACTTTCACTCGTCCTTCAGAGGGCTGGAATTTCAGGATGTCACAGAAAGTGGGAGAACCCAATTAAGAAACCAAAGACTGACCTTTGGATGTTAACAACTCATTGAACAACTTCCTCTTCTCACTAACGGCGGTGCTAACCTAGCCTCACCTTCAAGGGCGACTTGATCGACACAAAGCACGAGAACCTGTCAAAAACCGAAATGAGAAAGCAAACGTGCGTCGAGGCACAACGACGCCGCACCGCCTCACCTAGTTTCCGCATCTTGTCGGCGACCTTCGCGATGGAATACTCCTGCGGTTCGCTCGCCTCTTGTCTCGGCTCAAGTAATCTGCCTCGCAAGCTGCATCCGGAAATCGCTCTTATCGAGCTCGGCAACGAGAGAAGGAATCAATCGAAGCAAGAAGAAAAAATTCGAAACAGGCAAATCCCAACTCAATCGGGAGCAAAACAGAGCGCGAGACGATCGGAGCGTTTCGGAAAAACCTGGACATTGTCCGTGAGCCGCTGACCTTGGAGGCCAGCGGGAGCTGCGAGGGAGGCGAGGAGGCGGCAGCTGCGGAAATCGAGTACCGCCGGACGAGGGGGGGCTCGGCCGGTGCTGGTCGTCGGCGTCGAAGGAGGCGGAGGTCGACGACTACTTCCGCGGCTTGAAGCCGCTCACCTCCCACTTCCACCGGTTGCTCCTCGGCTCCTACTGAAATTTTTTCAAAATGGCGCCTCAGGGAGTGTGTCGAGGACAGCGGAGGCATCGTGCCGGAGGCCGTGGAGGCGTCGTGACTTCGTGCGGGAGAAACAAAAGAGAAAGATTTTTGTGAGAGAGAGACTTCGTGCTTCGAGAAGACAGAAGAGAAAGGGCACTTCAAATGCGAAGGGCGGGAGAAGGATGCGGCAATTAATGAAGAGAGAGAAGGATTTGCAAAAATTTAGCTCAAAACAAAAGCGAGACCCGGCTTAGGTGGCAACACGTGTTGCATCCTGATTGGGTGGGCGCACGGTGACGTGGAGCGCCCGGCCCACCCAATATTTTCTCGAGGGAGAGAGACCAAATTCAATTTGGTTTGGGGGAGGGCTCGTACGAAGGAGGGGCATCCGCACATGGGGAAAGGGAGAGGAGAGAGAGAGAGAGCGAGAGAGAGAGAAAAAGAAATGGAAGAAAAATAAAAATAAAAATAATTAAATAGTAAAATAATTTTACTATTCTAATTATTTTCCTTTTCTCTTTTTATTTTCTTCCGGTCTTCGATTTTCTTTCGATAATTTTTTTCTCGAAATTTCGGACTCGTCAATAAATTGACGGACGATGAGACAAAGTCCTAAAAATAAGAATTATGACATGCTTAAAATTCGATTCCCAAATCGAGTTCAATTTCGTGGTTAAAATCGACCGAACACGATTTTAGTCCGATCCAACCTATCGAGTAGCTTTTAGGGATTTTACCGCGGTTATATCCCTTAACGGCTTCACCCAACAAATCGGTTAACTCATTAGTGATCAGCTCAGAGAAAAAGGACCATCGGCGCGTCGACGAGTTGCCCATTTCATATATTCGGGACGGGTCAAAAATTCGGGATGTCACATTTCCGCTTGCATATTAAAATGAAAGGATCGCCGATGCGTCTTGGGACATCGCTATTAATCGACTAGGTGAGGGATGGGCACGGGTTCGAGGATCGGGACGTGACATCATCCCATTAACTTCTAGCTATTGAACTTACTGATTTCTTTGACCCCTTAGCGATAGAGCACGCATTTGATTTTTTGAGTGGATTTTGAGTCTTCTTTTCAATGAACATTTCCCTGAATGGTTTTCCTTTGACCTCCTTCTTTTCTGCAATCTGTTTGGCACAATGATTTCAAGATGCACATTTTGATATGTCCCCATAATATTGGTCTAATTATGGTTTGGACTCAGTAAAGGATGAATGGTTTTTTCCCATGAAATTTCCCATGAAATTTCAGTTTTTTTCTCCCCATAATATTGATCACCTAATATTTTCTCGAAAAATGCTTAGCTAGCTTAGAAAATGGACGGTCTGATCCTCAGCCGCACATCTTGAATGAAAGAGAGGGAGACTTGTGTCTCGCTTGGAAACTTCCTAGGGCTTGTGTTTGAGAAGGGAAACGTTGTTTGACTTTTACACCGCGTGACACGCCGCGAGACACGATGACGCTAGCACCACTCTATTTTCTACTTTCTCCCTCGTACCATTGCACCGCGTCGCCTCCGTACGAAGTAGCGTTCCCTCCTCGCGACCCCGCGTCGCCTCCGTACGAAGTAGCGTTCCCACCTCGCGACCTCTCCGTCTCGAAGCTGTCTCGAAGCTGCCCCCGCCCTTGCTGCTCGCTCGTCCCCTTCCCTCCTCGCGACCCCTTTTCTTTTTAAATAAAACGTAAGACGTAGACTGTGTTGCCAAGTCCCATATGCCTTTTTCTCTTCTCTGAAACCGCTGTCCATTCTTACTGTGCGTCGCGGGCCTGCAAACCAAGCGCGGATCTAAGCTGTCTCGGACGCTTCTCTCATCGGACGGTCACCACGCGACTACACCTCTCTGGGATTTGGCTTGATTCTGTGCCGGGGAGAAAATGGTAGCGTCCTTGGAGTCTCTTTTTCCCACTTTTTCTGGTTAACGCCCTTGATTTGGTGATATTCTAATACTGTAGTGCATTGTCACCAATGGCAGAATTCATATCCTCCGCGTGCTGGTTATCCGCCGGCAGGACATCCAACAGCTGGTTATCCACAGGCGGGATATCCTTCGCCAACTGGTTATCCGCCAGCGGGATATCCTCCGTCTACTGGTTATCCGCCAGCGGGATATCCTCCACCTGCTGGTTATCCGCCTGCTGGATATCCTCCGCCTGCTGGTTATCCGCCTGCTGGATATCAACTGCTGCCGGGATACAGGTATCCCCCAACAGGATATGAGTACGCAGTCCCACCGCAGGCAAGCCAAACGAGTGGCGGCAGGAACTTCACGCTGAAGCGGGCGGGCAAGCTCCTCAAAAATGCGATATCGGTTGCGTGGGAACTCCTATAATGATAACTGATATGATGCCAAGTTCAATGACGGTTTGATATATAAACAAGTATTCCTGTTTTCCGTCTTCCTTCCTTTGCCACTTTTGCTATGAATGTCTTGAGCTATGACATGTGTTTTTCGTTTTTGTGTTTTATGTTATGGATCTGGTTGAGGGACTAAAATAGCGCTCTGATCTTCATTTTGGCTATTTTCTTTACGTTGTTTGTTTCATAAGTACGTTAATGAATTGGATCGTAAAGTTGGCATCCCTAAAATAAGGCGGTTTATGAAAATTATATAAGAGGAGAAATGGCATTTAAGGCCAGCGGTCTAGAATTAATGATAGTCGAGTTTGAGTCGAGTTGGGGATGTAAATGTAACTGATATTGCTATTCCCGTTTACCACCAAAAGGGAGGAAGAAGTATCGAATAAGTTCTATTCCACATGGGATATTTACGATGATGAGTCCTTGGACTATAAGCTATGTAGCATGGACACGGCGACACGGACATGCGACACGACACGCGACACGTCGTTTTTACCAAAAGTAGAGAATTTCGACGCGTTAGATACGTTAAATATTAAATAAATATTTTTATTTTTAATTAATTTGATTCAAATTCAAAAATAAATAAAGAGTCTACAATAAATTTATACTAATAATATTAATAAATCTTACACTTTTTTTTTTTTTATTATCCTAAATTTACATTTATTTTTCGAAATCCCACCTCCCCCAAATTTACATTTATTTTTCGAAAACCCCCCGCCCCCCAAATTTACATTTATTTTTCGAAAACCCCCGCCCCCCAACCTGCGCCCAAACTTCCCTCGTTCCTTTCCCCCCCAAATTTTTTTCACTTTCTTTTTCCCTCCTCCACCTGACAGCCCAATGGGTCGATTCCCCCACCCTCAAATTAATTTTTATTCTTTCCCTCCCACCATCCATTTCCCCCCCCCCCCCACCTGTCCGTCACTTTCCCTCCCCCAAAATACGTACCCATCACTTTCTCAGAAACCCTAGCTTCTTTCCTCCTCACCGCTCGCGACCTTTCCTCTTCTCTTCCTCCCTCCTCGCCGCACGCATGACCCCCTTCCTCGCCGCTCGCCGCTCCTCGCGCGACCCCCTTCCTCGCCGCTCGCCGCTCCTTGCCGCACGCCCGAGCCCCTTCCTCGCTGCTCGCAGCTCCTCGCCCGACCCCCTTCCTCGTCGCTCGCCGCTCGCCGCTCCTCGCCCGACCCCCTTCCTCGCCGCTCGCCGCTCGCCACTCGCTGCTCGCCGCACGACCACCTTCCTCCCCTCTTCCTCTCGCCTTTGATCCGTCTCTCACCGTCGTTCGCGGTCTGCTCCCTCCCGGACACGCGTGTCGAAACGTGTCCGGCGAAGGTTGACCGCGTGTCGGAAAATCCGACACGCGTTGACCGCGTGTCCGACCGTGTCCGACACGCTCCGACACGTGTCGGACACGACACGGAAGCATAGCCAGCAACTCCTTCCTGCCTAGTTTAAAAACCAACCGAAGAGGGGAAAGAAAGTACTAAGTGGGGGCCGGCCCATTTGTCCATAACTTAAGTGGCCGACAAAAACTGTGTTCCTTATATTTACATGGTAGTGTCCGCATGCCCAACTCTCCCAATTTCGCTTTGTATCTTTTTCTTTTCAAGAGGAGGGAATTACCCTATAAGCGTTTAACATCCAAAGATTGCCGAGGTCCGAAGAAGCATTTTAAGAATTTACTTAGGTCCAAAATATTATATATTTGGAGGAGTTATTTTGATTTTTAATTTAGTGGGTGCCACCCAAAAATTTAAACAAATAAGTAAAAGTTGTCGGACCCTGGACAGCCTAACTAAACAAGCTATTATACGACTTGTGTGATTCGTGAATAAAGAATAGCTTGTTTAGGTTTTCCTTAGATCATGTCCTCCAATGAATACGAAAGCGTGGACCAGGGGAATGCATAGCTTGTTTAGTCAAAACATCTCCTCCAAATAAATATTATCTCCTTTTTAAAAAAAAATTTCCGTTTGCTTGTGGAAAATAATTTCTGCCATGTGCAACTATTCAAGTTGTAAGCTCACGTACTTTCATATTCTTTCTTCAATGGAAGATGAGAGATAAATAAGACAAATATTTGCTAGGGACACATGCTGCGACCATCGAATGTGGGTGAAGTTGCCTGCCTGACGTCCAAAGCGAATCGGCATGAGGCACTCCAAACATGTTGGGAGAAATACACTAAAAGTGCTAAAAGTTGTGTACAACGCTCATTTTAGTTCCAAATATTTTTTTGGAATCACTTAAGTGCCAATTCTGATTTGGGTCGTCAAAAATCTGACATTACCATATTTTATTAATTTCTCCTAGTTGATATGGATCTCCAGCGTAACCAGTTAACATATAGACCTTAAACGACATTGTTTATAGCATTTGCGCCAAAATATAAACCCTAAATTGTAATTTGAAAGAAATCCCTATGGAAACCCTAGTTTGATTTCCCCGAGATTCACAACCCTAGTTCAATTTGCCCCCAAAATCAAAACCCTAATCAATGAGCCAAGGAGAGGAGGAGTGAGTGGTAAGGTTGAGGCAAAGAGGAAGGTGCAAGTGATAAAGGTAGGATCACGCCGCACGAGAAGGACCTGGTTTCCCTCGTTGCAAAAAGAGGAGAGTGTCCACGGCGTCGTGTCGGACTTAGTCGGGGAGATTAGGCAACACAATATCCTCTGCATCGGGGAGGAGGCGTCGACAAGTACCATGGCCAAAAATCCCGTAAGAAGAAAAAAAGATCATCTCTATGTGTGACCGCGTGAGAGAGAAGAGAGCGAGTGAGAGAGAAGGGAATAACGACATCATTTTTAGGCAAGCTAGCCACATTGGCTCGTGCAACATCATTTATGATGTCTACATGGACTGGTTTTTAATAAAAAAAAATGTTAACTCATTAAAATTTTCATTACAAAAGTCATGTAGTCATTTTAGTTGGAATTTCTCGCTTAAAGCACTTAAGTAATCATTTTTTTTTCTGATTTGGCGCTTAAGTATACTAAAGAAAACTTTTGGCATTAAAATGAATATCGTACACAACTTTTAACATTTTTAGTATGCTTTCCTCCAAACACGTCCCATTGCTTCACAACGAGCGCATCAGTTGTTCTAATTTTCATCCGGTTCTCCTTATTTCTTCTTGCCCTGGATAGTATGCCATCCATGGACAATTTGATACCTGAAAAGCTGAGAACGAGGAGGGAACCAAGATAAGAAACGGGATTGACCGAAGTTTACGACCGATTCTGCAGGAAATGACAGAGACATGTGTACTTATCGTGGTTGTTCAGTCTCGACAACATCGGATCACTATTTGTCTCATAAAATGCAACTCTCGATTAAATTAATTGGTCAAAAGGTAAGGAAAAAAAAAGGGTTTTATTGATTGTGATTGACTTAGTCTTGACAAAGGCATCTGTACTAATTAGGGTCCTGACCCAGTTTGGTCGAATTTTCGAGGAAAACCAGACAAGCGGATTTCGTTTCGGCCAATGAAAGAGAGAAGCGTGAGCGAGCCAAGCTAACTCGACTCCGCTATTTATGTCCGCCCCTCGTCACTCGCTTCCGTCCCAACCCCTCCCAAGTCTCTCTCTCTCTCTCTCTCTCTCTCTCTCTCTCCACCGCTTCTCGTCTCCATTCAAGAAAGCAATCATCCCCGGCGACGTCGAACCGAAGGTGCCGAGCCGCGAAGTGTTGTTGCCGTCCGGGAAGACCAAGGCCTTTTTCGAATTTTGCTCACGAGTTTGGCGAGCGGCTCCCTGTCGCGGTGCCCCCGCTGGCAATGGACGAGGACGAGACAGCCACTGCTTATCCACCTGCAACAGCGCCGCCCACTACGTACCTGCCACCAATGACAGCGGCAGCGCCGAACCCTCAGACGGCATATATGCCGAACGCCGCGCCCACAAATGGTCATGGGCCACCGGCACACGTGCATCCCCTAGCAGGACAGGGGCACCCAGCCCCACCGCCGCCTGCCGCGTACCTGCCACCAATGCCCGGGGCAGCGCAGAACCCTCAGGCGGCATATCTGCTGTACGCCATACCCCCTTACGGTTATGGGCCGCCGGCACACTTGCATCCCCCGGCAGGACATGGGTACCCAGCCCGACCACCGCCTGCCGCGTACCAGCCACCAATGACGGGGGCAGCGCCAAACCCTCAGATGGCATATCCGCCCAACGCCATGCATACATATGGTTATGGGCCGCCGGCACAAGTGCATGCCCTGGCAGGACACGGGTACCCAGCCCTGCCGCGGCCTGCCGCATACCCGCCCCCACTGCCCTGGCCAGCGCAGTACACTCAGCCCGCCCTGCCCGCATATGGCTATGGGCCGCCGGCAAGCACGCGCACCCCGGCAGGACACAGATATGCAGCCCCATGGCCGCTTGCCGGCGGGGACTTCCTGCAGAGGGTGATGGCCGGGGCCGCTGTGGAGGTATTGTTGAATATCTTGGGATCACCCGGAACCGGTGACGGGCTTTTTCCCGATTCCTGGTTTTGAGCAAACTGAGTTTTCCTGGGGTTCCTTTCCTCTGCCTTTTCTTGTTTTTCGTGCCTTCTTGTCAGATACATATTTTGTTGCACATATTCCCTCAAAAATAAGTTCATTGCATATGTATCTGTTTTCACTTATGTAAGTTTGGTTTGAGTTCTGTATCACTTTGTTATATATGAATAAAGTTTGTCAGATTTCTTGTTGTGCTTCAATTAAGATGAGATTGATGATGTTGAGCGATGGTGCAATAATAATTGTTCCCATATTGTAAAATTCTCATTTCTCCAAAGTTTACAATATCGAAACAGTGAGCGAAAAGAAATATTGTAAAAATTAAAGGGCGGAAAAAAACGATCTAATTTAATTAGCCAAAAAGAAAGATGATTTAACTAGAAAAGTATCAAATATTAAAAGATTCGTAATTTACGTACGAGAGATTTAGCTCACTTTCAAATCACATTCATATTCTTATTCATTTAATGTAAAAGACAAGCTTTTGT
Organism: Eucalyptus marginata; assembly: GCA_014182565.1. Classification (NCBI taxonomy): domain Eukaryota; kingdom Viridiplantae; phylum Streptophyta; class Magnoliopsida; order Myrtales; family Myrtaceae; genus Eucalyptus; species Eucalyptus marginata. The sequence continues at coordinate 26,636,958 of CM024586.1, forward strand.
GAAATTTATCGGTTAAAGGCCGATGTTATAATGACTTTTAAGATCCCTAGGCCGACATAATTTCAGCTTGGAAATTAGAGGGCACTTGTCCAGTCGTCCTAATCTCATCAACTGTGTGCAAATCAATTTAGCTCAGGATCCCTTGCATAAGTCAAATGCTGAGACTTAATTGGTTCATCATTGTTGTAGGGGGGTTCCATGGACCTCTAAGTTATCGAAACACGCTCATGGCCCCTAGATTACAAAGACTACGACTTTTTAAGTCCGTTTTATGACATTGAGATGTATATTCTATAATCCAAATAACCATGATCAAGACCCAACTCATTTAGGATTTACGAATAGCTATAATATAAACACGTATGTTTATGTGATCAATAGTCATTTTCTAATTATACATTATCGTTAGTGATTTTAAAAAAAATATTAAAAAATATCTACGTTAACATCGATCATGCCACATTAGATAATTATGTCAGCGATTTTCGGGTTCGCTTATGTTAGTAAATCTGCGAAAAAGCCTGACCTTTGGGCCTTCCAAAGGATTCCACGACATAAACTATTTATCTCATGTTTTAGCACCGTCCACCAACCCCAGATTTTGCTTGAACTACCATCCCATCGACTGGCACTGACCCTGACTTCGATCTCATTGGTGGAGCTCTAAAACCACTTCCTTTAAGGAGAACTGCCCTAGCTTCACCCCATTGGACAGACAAAAATGTTTGGCCTGTCGGAATGAGACTCCTAGATGCAAGCAGCTTTCATCCCAAGTCAACATTTTAAGAATCACGAAATTAGGTTTCGGGAAAAAATATCTGGGGGCGGCGTTCGGCAGATATGCCGTCTGGTGACTGGCTCGTCCGCCAACGGTGGTGGCGCTGCCCCGGGCATTGGTGGTGGGTACGTGGCAGGCGGCACCACTGCAGCTGGATTACCCGTGACTGTCTCGTCCGCCGGGGAACTGCTGGCCGAACTCGTAGGAGAAGTCGAGAACGGCCATGGTCTCCTCGGACGACGACCTCACTTCGTGGCTCGTCACCTTCGGCTCCACGTCGCTGGCGATGCCCTTCCCAAGCAGATCCCTGACAGGCACATTGACCTCGCCGACGTCCTTCTTGAGGCAGAAGATGCGCTCGGCCTTCTTGATCTTGATCTTGAGGCAGCCGGAGAGAACCACGGTGAAGACGAAGGTGTGGCCGGACCAGGGGTTCGTGCTGCCTTTCTAGTGTGGACGGGAGTGTGCTGCTTCTGGTCGCCGGAGAGAGAGGCGACGATGTAGACATCGTGGGCCTTGAGGTCCATGGCCGAGGTGATAGTTATCACCAGAGTCCAGACCACCATGTCTGCGCTTAGAGGATGGTTTTGGAGGATTTGAAGAGGTTTTGACTTTGAGTAAGAGAGAGGGATGGGAAGCAAAAGAACACTAAACTAAAAGATCATAGAACGATTCCTTTAGACAATGTCAAATCGATATCTGAAATTGTTTACTGAACAATTGACATTTATTGATAATTGATGTTCATTGATTTGACACATCGATTTGCATTTAAACCCAATTTAATATATTCATTATTTCATCCTCAGGAAGAAGTCATACTTAGAATTAATCCTCCATTTTTCATCATCCTAGGTAAACTTCGTTCTCCCATTCACGTCTTGATTTCTTTTCATTCAGTTTCGAATTCCATCACTACTGAAGGACCAAATTTGGGTCACCTAGAGGTCGCATGACTCCAAGCGAGCCTCGACTATGACAGCCTCAACCTCCGTGACTAGCGCCACCAACGAGCATAGGGAGTGTGTATGATAAGAAGATGAACAGTGTTTTTCGAGGGCAAGAGTGGAATATGGAATTATTAGTGAGAGGTAAAATTAGAAGGAAAAAAATTAGTAAACCTACCATAGCATTTTGAAAATGCTAAAAGCCAAGGTAAGTCTCTACCTACCCTGAATTTTCAGTTTTGTTAGATGCTGGCATTTTTCCTAATTGGACTTAAACGCCAATTATTCGGTAAACGTCGTTTTTAACGATGTGCGTCCAGCTAATTAGATTGATCAGCAGTTGTTGGTTGTTGGTGGAAGCTTTAATCTATTTTCAAGAAGAAGTCGTACTTGGAAGGGTTGAGTTCCAAAGAAAGAGGACTTTGGGACTTTTTGTCGAACAGAACTAGAAGGACACACCCTTTTCGCTGTGCATCGAGAAATTATTTATATCCGAATCTGAGGCAAGGAAGCTTCAAAAATCTGATGATGGCGATGATGACAGAGATTAAAAAGGTTGAGCGAGAGAGAGAGAGAGAGTCATGTGTGTCTCTGCAGCAGCGGCTGAAAGGGGTCGTACGAGAGAGGCGATGGCCCGACATATGCATATGTAGGGTCCATTTGTTTCACCAAAAACAACTTCCGAGATAATATTTTCTGGAATTTTTTATATTCAAATGGCGAAAAATAGATGGTCAAAGAAAATATTTTCTGGTCAATGAAAAACCTCCCCATCAGATTCCCATCCTTACGCACACGCTCTAGCGCAATCTTCTGTTGCGCTGCTTCTTTCCTTACTCATTTCTGCCATCTTTCTCACGAAACCTAGGGTTTCTGATCTCATTTCCTCCTCCTTCAACACCGACGATCAGCAGCGGCGAAGCATCCCCTCATCCGGCGATGTTGGATCTCTGCCCTCACGAAGCCCTGGGTTTCTAATCTCGTCCTTCTCCTCCTTCGACGCCAACGATCAACAACGGCGGAGCGTCCCCTCGCCAAATCGGGCGGGCAGAGCTCTCACCGGCCTAGGGCGGAGCTCGCGGCTTGCCAAATCCGACAAAACTCTGGCGAGCTCGGGCGAGATCGGCCGAGCCTTGAGCTCGCCGGATTTGGCAATTGAGTCTTGGTTGGCCGCCGGGCAGTCGGCCATCGTCGGGCATGCGGCGACGGAGTAAGAAGGAGGAAGGAGGAAGGAAAAGAAAAAAAAATAAAAATAAAAATAATTAAATAATAAAAATAATAAAAAAATTCAATTTTTTAAAAATACAAATAATTAAAAATTCATTTTAAAAAAAAATAAAAAATAAAACTAATTTTTTGGTCAATTAAAAATATTAAAATTCAATTTTTGATAATTTTTCACAAACAATCAAATTAGCTAACGAACGATGGAAAATATTTTTTATTTAAAGTTTAGGTTTATTGAACAATAGAAAAATAGCGTCATTTTCCTGAAATGACTTATAGGAAAATATTTTCCGAAAATATGATATTTTCTGCTAAATGAATGGACTCGTAGTATGTACGCAGCATAATCCTATGTACTTAAACCTTGGATCAACCGATCAAGTGACTTTCTCTGGTTTGGTCCTCTTTCTCATAATCGAACGTGATTGCTTCTGTTCCTTTCTTTTCCTGCGTTGTTTCGTGAAGGAATTTGATCACGCCTTTTGGGATTCAACCATTCCAAGCACGTCTTTTTCTTGAAAATCGATAATTCGTCCCTTCTCTTGCAACAACTGACAAACCAAGAAACTATTTCTTGCAAAGCGAGCGAGTTAAATTTAGCACGTTAAATTAGTTAGTTATATAAAAAAAGATCAGTTAGTTATATAATGCGTTTACCGTATAACCTCAACCCATGTTCTGGTAACCTCTAATGCGGCAAACGTTAAGGATGACAGAATGCTTTTTGAAACAAAACTATGGTCTGTCCAATGATGCATCCATCATGTGATCATAATCGTCAGATGATTATGATTTTCGAGCCACTGTTTTGTCTAAAGGGCATTTTGAACAAAACCCGAAGGTCAGCCACCCTTCAAAAATAATGTAAGATTTTGTAGAATCACTACCAACTGTTCTAAAAGTTAAACTGTTAGATGAATGCGTAGTTTATTATTTATATATTCTAACACTCTCCCTCACGCTTAGTCTGGTCTTTTGTCTTAGTACTAAGCGTGGAAATATGCGTGGTTTATTATTTAAATATTTTAACACTCCCCCTCACGCTTAGTCTGGTCTTTTGTCTAGTACTAAGCGTGGAAATATGCGTGGTTTATTATTTAAATATTCTAACACTCCCCCATGATCAAGAACAAACTCAGTAAGGATTTATAAATAACTACGACGTCTTTACGTGATTAATATAGTCATTTTCTAACTATACATTATCATTCACAATTTTTTTAAAAAAATTATTAAAAAAATGTTCACGTCAACATTAACCAGCTATGTCATATAAAACAATCGGTATCCACGATTTTTTTTTTTTTTGATGCAGGAGGAACCAGCTTGCACCGACAGTGCGCCGTAAACTCCCTGGTGACGCTAGCAGGAAAACCACCACCCCGACGCCACGCTTAAATCGCCTAATGATCCGCCGGCCTCCACGATTTTTGTGCTTCACTTATATCAGTAAATATGTGAGAAAGCTGGAATTTTGGACCTCCCAAAGGATTCCACGTCAGCACCGTCCCATCGCCTGGCACTAACCCACGTGGACTTCGACCTTATTGGTGGAGCTCCAAAAGGACTTCCTTTAAGGAGAACTAGCCTAGCTTTACCCCCCCCGGACGGTGGAGGACAGACCAATCTTGGTCTGCCCGTAAGAAGCTCCTAGATGCAAGCAGCTTTCATCCCACGTCTCGGTCAGAAGAATCGCGAAATTAGCTGTCGCGAAAAATGTAGCATTTTTAAGAAATATTTTCTAAGAAAATGACCATATTTTTCTGTATCTGATTAAAATTTGAAAATAAATTAGAAAGCATTTTCTTGCCGTTTGATATGAAAAATATAAAACGCCTTAATTATTTTTGTGGTTATATATCAAATGCATTGATGGGATTCCCAAATGTATCTCTAATTAGATAGTACGTGCCTCTGAAGGCAACGTACAGGTTTATCCGAAACATTCCAAGCTCCTGAAATTTGTTAATGAATATATGTCCCCTCAAGTAATACGAAAAGTTAGGGTTTCATCCCCCCAAAAGAAAACGAAACAGGAGACGAGCTCCTTAAAATTTTTGTGGGAATCATCCGCACTAATTATCTTAGCTACAAATCCTACAAACATTTTCCTTTAAAATATTTCTTTTGATGCTCACTGCCCTGTCTATGAAGTTGATGTCCGAGCTCCTTCGCTAACTCGATGAGTCGGTCCATGGAGACGTCCATTATTCACATGCAACAATTTAAGAAGAAAAACTGCTAAAAATGGATCTTAGGTACGGTACGAGTAACTAATTTTTGTATCGCATATAAGTCGGTCAAAATGGTTAAATTTAGGTTTGACCATTTTCAACCGGATCCACCTATTTGACGGGTATATTTATTTGTCACGGGCTCTTCATTAATGGCAGCTCAATTTTCACTTCACACACCGTGGAACGAATTCAGAACTTTCGTTGAAATGTATGCAGAAATCATTTTCTTTGGGTCATCACCTTCTCTACAAAGGCAATTAGTCACTAATATATTGGTTTTAAGCTGCCATTAATGTGAGTGCAGTGAATCGTAAGATGGACCCTCCCTGGGATCAACTAACATACGGCAAAAGAAAGGCCTACGTGTACAAGAGCGATTGGAAATTTCTTAGTGAACCCAATCAACTATAATTTCTCCAATGATCGAAAATGCATCCTCGAAATTTTCATGTTGAAAAAAAAAATGAATAACTTTCGATAATTGTCAATAAGCAACAAATATAATCGACGTAAGTAAAGTTTTGGTGAAATCAGAAGAAGGTGTCAATGAACAGAAAAGTTGATAACTCGAAGGAAATTGACAAGATAAGCTAAATAATAGAAGCCACGTAGGGCATATTTAATTTCTTGGTAACCATCGACTGTGGTTATAAGTACCCACATTGTCTCCTTTGCAGGGACTCCACCTTAATTAATTGTACATTTCCACTTTGTTTTTTTGAAAATTTATCCTCTTTTTTTTTTTTTTTTTTACTTTTATATAATTTATATTACCAACAACACTTGTTCTTAATATTTATACCTTTAATTTTTTTTTTTGTCCACAATCAATACAGAACCTTTTACAACTTGAAGTTAATCCATCCATATTTCGAGATATATTTCGTCCATGAAACGGCTCCCAAAATTAGGCTCAACCAATAGTAAAACTGCACAAGCACGACTATTCTGTTCTTCCAATAGATTATGTCGGACCCTCAACTTTACAAGTACATGAGCAACGACAGATTGTTCTTCCACCCGAAGAACACAACCTCAATTATAATTATCAATAACCTGTTATCGGAATATGTATAATTAATAAAAGAGTCATTTGGTTATAATAACAGAGTTTCTATATTCCATAAAAAAACAAGATATATACACATGTTCAATAAACAACTAACTCAAAAAGTCATCATGACCATATGCAACCCATACAAAAAAAATCCCCTCTATCGTATTGTCATCCTAGGAAAGATAATGTTTTTGTCCTACTTATGGCTAATTGAAGAATGTGAAAAGCAAGTAAGACGAATGGAAAGAGCAACCACAATTCAATGAGTAGTACATTTTTTTAAGTAGATGGAACATTCACTATGCACCTCAATAAAACGATATTATAACTAATTAATTACAAATCCAGTATACGATATACATAAAATATTAATGCAAGAAATTTGCTCTTTCATAACTCATTCTTTATGAAATCTCTATCAGTTTCAAGATATGAGTTTGTAAATTCATAGAAGAGAGAGTGCCACTTCTCTAGGAAAGCCGAAAATTGACCTGCGAAAGTTAGTCGAATTGATGAACTTGTATTACTATTAATTAATCAAAAAAGATATCAAAATCTAAGTAGCACACTACTTTAATGAACGGCTCAACTAAACTACACTTAATCATTGATAAAAACAACTCTTAGATGCTAGCGAAGAGATTCATTTATAATAAAGATTCATCTTTCTCCGTTACGCATAACTCATACAAAAACTTCAGAAGTTCATTTTGATTAAATTATACTTTGGAATCGATTTTCATTCAACTATAGATCCACAATACCCTAAATTATCTTCTTCATATAAATCTACATCTTAGTAACTCCAAAATCAATATAGCTCAAAACTCACACAACTCTGAATTTACAACCTAACTTTTAACGTTACTTTAATTAGATGAATAATGAGCTCAAACACATATCCAACGTTGAAGTTTGGAGTTGATTCGACTTATCCGGACGCTTGAGATGGCTAGGCCCAAACATTTCTCTCTCTCCTTTCTTTTCCCCTTCTCCTTCTTCGCCGACGAGCTTCCTTGTTTTGCCCGCTGGTTGCACGCACCACGACCTGTTGAATGAGAAAGAGATGTGTTGGGCCCATTATTACAGATCAGATTTTCCAATGTACTCACAGTGAGACACGTGGACTCCCAACTCCTCCTGGACGACCTCGTCTTGTCGGCCTGAGATGGAAAACTCTAGATCCAGCCAGGTATCTCCATCCTTGCAAGAAATTAAACTTCCTTTCAAGCTCAGAAGGTATCCCCCCCAAAAAAAAAAAAAAAAAAAACTATATAACCGTTCTAGATTCGACCAAATGTTCATCCCCGAATCTATAAATCTTTGCTCCTCCTGCGAATTCCATCGATCTCAATCCAAAGCAAGCAAATTGCGAGCAACCCTTTTCACACCAGTTTTCTTCATACACACAAGCCCAAAAAAAATGGGTCCTAATATCGCGGACGGCCTAGCCGTGCCTACGTGACGTTCTTGCCTGGAAACGGCGATTACGTGAAGGGTGTGGTTGGGCTGGCCGAGAGGCTGAGGGAGGTGAAGAGCGAGTACCAGCTCGTGGTGGCGATCTTGCCAGACGTGCCGGAGGATTACCGGCAGATGCTGGTGGATCGGGGCTGTATCGTGAAGGAGATTGAGCTGGTTTATCCTCTGGAGAACCAAACTCAGTTCGCGAAGGCTTATTATGTCAGCAACTACTCCAAGCTCAGAATTTGGGAGGTAGGCGCTTGGTTTATTCGAATACTTGTTTGGTACCTTGAAGTTCTTGTCCGCGTTGACGCCACTAGGACAAATGCATCTTGAGCGAGCTTGATGGTAAGAAGCGAGCCGCTTAGATCCACCCATTCGTGCCTCTATCTCGTCTCCTTTTCCCCTCCCCGCATCTGCCATTGTTGGACCAGGAGTCGATGGTGATCATTGATGTCGACAGGCCTCAGACGGGGACGAGCCTTAGATCTAGACCTGTTGCCATCGCCTCTTGTCCCTGTCGACAAGGGAAGGTGGCTCTGGTCGAGCGGTGGGCGCGAGTAGATGGGAAGAAGCATTCGAGTTCGCTGCAGATGGGGATGAGCCATGAGAGACGCAGAGAGGCGATGATGTCGTGCGAGGCTATGGAGTGGCGGCACGACAAAGAGGGAGACTGAGATAGTGATGGAGGTGCAGACGAAGAGGATGGAGTGGAGAGCCGAAGCTAAGGTGTTTTTGGCGACCGACGGGAATGCCAACGAACTTTGGGAGCACGACCCTGAAATCAAACCGAACCGCTGCTGCGATACACGTTTTTTCATCTTTTAACTGTAAAGGCTCAAAAAAAATTTGTTCTGATCGGACCGGGTATTTTTTACCCTTGTAGATGAGAAGCCGTCTCTCTACTTTGACGCTGGCATGTTCGTGTACGAGCCAAACCTCGACACCTACAATGATTTGCTCAAAACCCTCGAGATCTCTCCTCCGACTCCATTTGCTGAACCAGACTCCTTGAACGAGTACTTCAGGGACATTTACAAACCAGTTCCCAATGTGCACATGCTCGAGGTCGTTCATTATTGCGCCAAGGGGACAACGCCATGGCAATACGCAGGCAAACGAGAGAACATGGATGAAAACGGTATCAAGAAATTGGTTAACATATGGGGGGGTATTTACAACAACCAGTCATTGGTCTATGAAGATGTAGCAGCTCCAGAGGAAGTGTCGAAGCAAGAGAATTTGGAGCGATTCCTGACAGTGCTGTCGGAGACCGGAGTTATCCGCTACATAACTTCCCCGCCCGCAGCATAGATGCCGAGACGCAGAGAGGATGGGTATAAGTATCGAATACAGTAGGAAAAAGAAGGCTTTGATTTCACTTTCAGTTGTGAGTGTTGCAGGACTGAAAAATAAGACTGCCGTTATCTTTTTAAGTGGTGTGGGACATTATATTATATGAATATCAGATTTGCGTTCTTGTTGTCATCTAATCTTAGCAAAATTCATTCCTCGTCTGAGTCATTCAGAAGAACAAAGACAATCACTTCCATGTATAGCATCAATGGTTATATTAAGAACAGACATGTAATAACCCCAAGGATTTCTGTAGAGCAAGATGATTCAATAGATAAAGCAATCAAAGATACAACCAAAAACGCCAGGACCACCGTGGCAACTGGCGAGATCCAGAGATATCTTACTAACATCAGGCTCGAACCCGGTGTCGCCTTCACGCGGTTGTACAGAATCCTCTTCAGATCGCCATTTTCTTCGAGAGATATGAAACAGATTCTGCAATCTTTATCTTCGTCTGCGGGATGAGGCCTTCGGAAGGAAGAAAATGTCTGCGGGATCTCGTGGAGAATGAAATCCTAGACCGGCAGAACGATGCCAGGACGGATGGGTTAGGAACTCGATCGCGGAGAAGGAAACGAAGAAATTTGGCGAATGATATACAGAAGATGGATACGAGTCTAGGGTTTACGGTAGCTTGACACGTGTCCTCCCTTAACAACGTAGCACCCATGCAGCTTCCATGCAGTTTCTTATGATTCATGCGTTCAAAATAAAGGGAAATAAACAAATAAAAGATGTGGAATATTTCAAGCTTGATAAACTAAAATATAATTTCCACTTTTTTTACCAAAACTCACACGTAATTGAGAGGAATCTTCTTGAGAGTAGAATGACCATTTACCATTGAGTGTACTGTATACTCGAGTATTTTATTCATTTTACATATAAGCAAATTAAGAGCACCAGCTTTGCGTGAGTGGAAAGATAAATGTTTTTAGGACGATCCGATCTATTTAGGAAAATAAATTTTAAATTTTTTTTTTTTGTAAAATAAAAATTATTTGACTAACCTACCATAAAAGTATGATTTAATTTGTAGAGTATCAAATATTTCAAGAATTGTATTTTATGTATTAAAGATTCAGCTCACTTTTGAATCATAATTTGATCCTCATTTCATATTATTACGTGACAATTCGAATTTTGTGAAATTTTATTTGGTGAAAGGCTATTGTAAAATAATTTTCTTAAAATTTAGGGTGGCCATAATTGGTTGAGATGTTGTTGCATTTCTAGTTTAAGGACTAGAGGTCATTCATTGCAATATTACCCATTATGGATGTTGACACCTAAACTTTTCCCTAGAGATTTTATTATTAAAAAAAAAAAAAAAAAAAGTTGCAAGGGCCAAGGATGTGAGCGTGACTAGCCAAACCTTGAGGGATCAAATTGAAATTAGCACAGCAAGTTGGGAGCCAAAATGCAATTTTCAAGAGTTGGGGATCAATTTGTAAATTTCACAAAATTTGCCCAAGTCCTTAAATCATCATTTACATCATTTTGACCCATAATTAAGCTCGAAATTGAACTTGGGCTAGCTCAAATTGGTCAAATATGTTTATTTTATCAATGTAGTCATTTTTTGCCTTCTTTTTTGTTGGGTGGGGTGGGTTTGCTTTCCTCACCATATACACAATTTTTATTTTATTTTTGGATTTTGGCTAAGCTTATCCTTCTACTATAATATATCCATTAGTCAAATAAGCTAAGCAAGTGCGTAACATTATCCTCGAAAACCGCCCCTACCACGACATCCTATAAACTTAAATAGATATTTGAAATATAATCACCCATTCAATATTCCTCAAATTACACAGACCCTAGTGCTGTCTTGTAATTGTGAAGTCGTTTGCTAGGTTTTAGTAGTAAATTTGTGAAAAGCTTGACTTTTTGGTCTCCCTAAAGATTCAACGACATTAACTATTTATCGCAAAGAGAATTATCAAAAAAGTCATAAATCAATTATAATTGTATCAATTTAATCCTAAACTCTTTTTATGTCAATTGAGTTATAAATCTTTTGTATTTGTGTCAATTCAGTTCATTTAACCAATTTTGGCCTAAAATTACGCTGACATGGACACCAACCATCTTACATGACACGACCATATTGATATGAACATTTCTAAATAATATTTAATAAAATTTTCAATTTTTCTTTTTTTTTTTTTTTTCCCCTTCCCTTCTTCCTAGCCGATTGCCTCCAGAGGTGAGGGTCGGGGAGGTCGACCTCACCCGAGGTGTTCTATTTCAAATGATACTCCATCTCTTCTAAAACAACAATCTTATTTTTGACTAAAATTATAATTCATTGTACCACAAGATGTTTAATCTTCTCTCTATTTTTGTGTATTTTAAAGATGTCAAAAAGTGAAAATTACTTTATATCTTTTAAAAAAAAAAAAAGTTAGCTAAAAGACTCATTTGTAGACTTGGTTTATAAAGTAAAACGTACTTATTTAATCCATGTTTCGATATATTACTCATCGGTTCAAATATCATATATGCTATGTCATGTCATTTCAAAATCAATTTCTAAAATCAGATTTGTGTCTAGGATTACTGCATCTTAATGAAGGGGATGCCCTTCTTCAAAAGAATAATAGCCCCATGGGCACTTTATATAACAGTAAAATCGATTATGGATTTTCGGTTGAAAGTTATAAAGATATTATCTTCTTGTTTTATGTTCAAAGATCATCATTTTTAAAAACTTCAAAAGCCTGGTTTCTTGGGTCAACAAGTTCTCGAAGAAGACTATTAGTCACTAATCTATTGGTTTTAGCTGCCATTAGTCTGTAAATATCTTTGGACGCGCCCCATTTCTCCACGTGTCCTTTGCACCGTCCTTTAAATCAGGAGTTGAAACTTGGACTGGTGGGACGACCCGAGCGGAAGATGCGCAAAATGGATACCGGTGGTGGGGCCCCGACCCGACTGTTGGAGAAAATTCTAACACAACATCTCACATGCCGCATGCTTGGAGCATCACCAATTTGATTAAGCACCTCTTTTTTATTTGGGATTTATAGTCATACATAAAAGAATAAAAATAAAGAAGCGATTCCGAAAATGACATTAACTCAACATGTCATGTGGTAGCACATCAAGTATTGAGTTATGGTCAAAATTTTCAAGTTAAAAATGCATATCAATGCTAATTTATCATTTATCTCAAACTTTTATACAAAAAGGCAATATAAATTTTTTCTTTTTCATTGAGAGACCACTGACACATGGCATATGAAGAAACCAACACAAATGATACAAAATAGATTATAAAAAGACAACACACTTTTGAGGGACCACAATCAAAGTTATGCCTTTGATCGATTCTCTGTAAACCTAACACAACCACTCTTTGCCATCTTTGTTGTAGAATCTCGAGTTCATCTTTCTCTTGGCTTCAAATTTTGCCACCAAGACTGGAATTGGGGTTTCTCAGGGGAAATAGCGTTCGAATGGGAGGGATTGATTCAAGGATGTGAGGATTATGGGCTAATTTGGGGCTTTAGTTGCTCGATCAATATATATGTCGAAATTTAATCCATGTCGCAATATCATTCCGTTGATTATCAATCCATGCGTTGCCATCACCATCATGTGATGATTGATTTAATAATTGTTATGGTAGAAACCTACAAAGCATGCTTTAAAAGTTCAAATTGGATGAGCGAGTTTTAGATTATGATGATCAAATTATAGAAACTTGTTGTGTGTTCCTTTTTGCCTACTCAAATGTGATAGTACTCCACCTCTATAATGATAAACTTATCTTTGACTAAAAGTATAATTTGCTTTACCATGCGATGTTCATTCAACCCTTTCTTTCAAGTTATATGAAGATATCAAAATGTGAAAATTACTCTAAATCTTTAAAATAATGTTAGCTAGAAACTCAAAGAAAGATTTGTAAATTTGATTTTTAAAGTAACATGAATAATTTAATTCATCTTTCCACATACTACCCACTTATTTTAGAATCATTTATGGTCTATCCCCTTCTTTTGAAATCAATTTTCATAATCAAATTTTTATGTCAAAAGATCATATTTTCAAAAGAGTAAAATCAAATGTTTAATTTTGGTCATGATATTCAAAGGTCATTATCTTTTAAAAGTCTAAAAAATGCTCATTTCGAGGGATCAGTAGGTTCTAGAGGAAGACAATTTAGTCACTAATCTATTGGTTTTTACCATTAGCGTGTCCACCTCTCTGGATCACCAGACTCCAAGGACCAAACCCTCGTCGCCACGTTTGAATCAGGAGTTGACACGTGGACCAGTGTTAGGGAAGAGGCGCAAGTTAGATTCCTTGGTGGTGGGGGTTGGAGAAAAATCTCATGTACTGCACATACTAATATTAGTGTGGAGTGTCGCCGATGTACTTAGGTGCCTCTTTCAAGTTATGATTTATAATTTTACATCGAACATAAAATAATTAAAAGAAAATAGCAACTCCAAGAATGATATTACATCAACATGTCATGTGATACTTGTATTAGGTAAAAGATTTCCCGCAGCCATACAAATTTTTTGGTGGAATCTCGAAAATAGTGTCACAAGACTTTGCTAAGGCTTTCATCATCCTGCAAATCTTGTCACCACATTCAAGAAATATGTCAAAAAGCATCCTCGAACGTTCACTTTAACAATAGAGTCTTCTTAGTGAGCACACTCGAGATGCTGGTCAAGTATATTGTACGAGCAAAGCTTCAATCTTCAACACACTAATTGCACACTTCATTATGGGGTTTAATGTATCGAAACAATATTTTTTCCTCGATCGGTCATTTGATAAGGGCTCAAGAAGCGTCCGTTGACAAGTTCCTTAATACCAATTTGCACTATGTGTTTTGTAAAACCTACAATTCGGTCCTCAATTTTATAGGTAGGCATTAAGTGGCACCCTATATCGATTAAAATAGCAACTTTTTTTTAGAACCAGTCATTTAAGTTTGGAATTTGTTCTTAAAAGAGTGTAAGGATTTGTTTTTATTGTTATCATCACTAAAAGTCCATGGTGAATGAAATTCCTCTATATTGAAAACTCAAAATTTTATTTATTGCAGCATTATCTTCTTTTTTGTCGGTGGTTTTCCGATTAATAAATTATCCTTGAACCATAACGATGGTCAAAATAGCAGTTTATCACCGGAAGCCGCCCCCTATTATGACCAAACCCCACAAGATTAAGACGTTTAATTGCCATAAAATTGCCTTAAATTGCCCCATATTTACGCTCATACCCTTTGGGCGTCTTGTAATTATGATGTCGGTTGGTGGGGCTAGTAGTAAAACTGCAAAAGAGCACGGCCTGTTTCGTTCCTACAGTAGATTCAACAACCTTAAATCCTCACCGTCCACCGAATCGAGATCCTCCATCTCCACCGTCCGATTGACTCGCGGTGATCTATTCTGGGAGCTCAAGAAATGACGTCGTTTCATTGCACGAAAGCCTTTCATCTCATGGGTCGGACCCTATCTTTTTGGTCCGTCGGCATGAAATTGGAGCTCCTAGATTCAAGCAGCTGTTTCATAACGTGTCCCGACCGTCGAAACTACGAAACTAACCACCACATTATCTCCAACATTTAATCACCTTAATTAAAAAAAAAAAATTGATTTCCTCCGACTCTATATAAACCCTTCGTCTCCTTTTGCAAAATCTTAACCAAGCAATTCCAGAGCAAAGAACAAACACAACAAACGCACTTTCCTAGCAACAAAATGGCTCCTATCGCAGCTGCCGTTGACGGTGCCACGAAGCCGAAGCCAGAGCCAGAGGACCAGCCTAGCCGTGCCTACGTGACGTTCTTGGCCGGGACCGGCGATTACGTGAAGGGTGTGGTTGGGCTGGCCAAGGGGCTGAGGAAGGCAAAGAGCAAGTACCCACTTGTGGTGGCAGTCTTGCCGGACGTTCCGGAGGATCACCGGAGCATCCTGGTGGATCAGGGGTGTATCGTGAGGGAGATCGAGCCGGTTTATCCGCCGGAGAACCAGACTCAGTTCGCCATGGCCTACTATGTCATCAACTACTCCAAGCTCAGGATTTGGGAGGTATGCACTTGGTTTTCAATCACTTCTTGAGTATGTTGAGAGTTTTTCTCCCTTGGTAAAATGTTTTGAACGAGGATTGATGTGTATTGCATCGTTGATCGGGTTTTCATTTGATTGCGCAGTTTGTAGAGTACAACAAGATGATCTACTTGGATGGCGACATCCAAGTCTTCGACAACATCGACCACCTCTTCGACCTCCCGAATAGCTTCTTCCATGCTGTCATGGACTGCTTCTGCGAGAAGACATGGAGTCACACCCCTCAGTACGAAATAGGGTACTGCCAACAGTGCCCCAACAAGGTCCAATGGCCCGACCACGCCAGTCCGAAGCCGCCTCTCTACTTCAACGCGGGCATGTTCGTGTACGAGCCGAGCCTCAGGACCTACCGTGATTTGCTCGAAACCCTCGAGATCACACCTCCGACTCCATTCGCCGATCAGGACTTCTTGAACATGTACTTCAAGGACGTATACAAGCCGATTCCCAACGTGTACAACCTCGTGCTCGCGATGCTGTGGCGTCACCCCGAGAATGTGGAGCTCGACACGGTCAAGGTCGTTCACTATTGTGCCGCGGGGTCAAAGCCGTGGCGGTACACGGGCAAGGAAGAGAACATGGATAGGGACGACATCAAGATGTTGGTGAAGAGGTGGTGGGATATCTACGACGACGAGTCATTGGACTATAAAAACGTGGTGGCTCCGGAGGAAGCGGCAAAGCAAGAGAATTTGGAGCAGTTCCTGGCGGCGCTATCACAGGCCGGAGTGCGCCGCATAACCGGCCCGCCTGCGGCATGAGATGTATAGGAGTATTAGTCATAACTAAGTTTTTAAGCACAGTTGTAAGGGAAGGTTTAAATTTTCTTTTTTTCTTTTTCGTGAGTTATGTGGTTATACATTAAATGAAATACTAAGTATTATTTCTTATTGTTATCTAATTTTTAGCAAAATTCATTCTTCATTTGATGCATTCAGAAAACATTTTCCATGCTCAAGATCAAGTGTGACATGCGATCTAGCAATTCCTAATGCATTTCACTGAAAAAGATATGATGTTTTCACTAACAAAATCTTTAGCTTAATGCTACTAGATATATAAAGATTCGTTTACAAATTTGACAAATAGACCGACATGAATGATTTTTTTTTTATACCGATAATTAGGTATGCAGTAAAACTAGATATAGTAAGACCGGGGTACCAAATGAGGTGGCGGTAGCTTATGTGATTATTGCCAAGTTAATTAAAAAATACTAGTCGGTCAATGAAAATATTTAAGCAAGAACCCGCGTCTTCTGGTGCTTATACGAAATCCTCTTCAAATGTTCATTTTCTTCAGTGAGATAGACCAATTCTCTAATCTTATCTTCTTCCAATCAAAAAAGTGTGTATTATAAGCATACATTCGTTTCGTAAAAAATGAGTGATTTGAAAAATATTTTCCTAAAAATAATCACTTGCATCACTTATAAAAATGAGAAAACGAAAAAAATTTACATCACCATGAAAAAATTTAAACATAAATGATTGTTGATAATGAAATATTTTTTTATTGATTAATTATTTTAAGTAATCAAATAATTATTTATAAGAAAAATATTCTCAAAATCGTTTATTTTTTGCGGAACAAATACACCCTAAGATTCTCTTGATCAAGATGAAGATTTGAGGGAGAGTTCAAAAGATTTCCTCTTTGAAAAGATGAAAAGACTCAACCATCTTCAATCTGCTCGATTTGCTTGCCGCCATACTTATTTCCAAAACATAAGGCAAACAAACATACGCCGAACGCTAGGAAAATGGTTGAGGAAGCGATTGTCTCTATTAGGCTGAGACCTCAAACTGTCCGCAAAGATGTTAAGGACCCAAACGTGATCGGACACCAGACGGCAGAGGAATTCGACTGTGATGTTGCGGTCGGGAGGCAGCGCCGGGTGGGTTGGTGGCGAGCGGCGGAAGGTGGCCGGCCAATGAACATAGGCGAGGGCACGATCGGAGACCTTCAAATTCTTCATTTATCTTGCTCACTCAATATCCGTTAATAGCCACATCATCACTTAGTAAACCCAAGCTAGTAAACCTTTAATGAGTCTAACATTACTCTTAGATAGATGGGCTATTAAACGTCATCACAATCTATCACATTTCTTTTTTAACAACTTTTTAATAGGCTCTTTGTTCATAACTAGGGCTTAGAATGGTGAAAACTTATCGTTTGTTTCTCACATAGTGAATCAATCTTAGATCTTTGTTTGAAATGTGCATGTATATAATTTGTTGAAAATTATTCAAAAAGTCATGAACATGTTGTGAGGTGGCTCATTCAATTCTAAGTATTTCAATTATGCCAATTTATCCTAAACCTTTTGACGATTTGCCAAATTAATCATAAACCTTTAAATTGTACAAATTTAATCTTAAACTTATTGACCACTTGCCAATTTAGTTTTAAAATACTTAATTTAGTCATTCTATCCAATTTTGGTTGGAAACTGCCGATGTGGAGGTCCAATCACATTGACATTCTTTTTTCATTTTTCCCTCCATTGGCCACCGGTGAGGGCGTTGCTAGCCTTAAGCAAAGGCAACTCTCGTTGGCCTCAGGTGAGTTTGAGCCTTGCCCGAGGCTGGTGAGCCCGATGAGGGCATTCCTTGCCCAATGCCAGCAAGGTCGGCCCTTGCTTGTGGTTGGTTGTCAGCCATAGCTAAGGCTTAGCAACAAGTAGAGGAAGAAAGAAAAAGAAGAAAAAGAAAAGATTAAAAAATTGAAATAAGATTTTAAAAAATTGAAAGAATTGTCCATAATATCGCCAACCATTTCACAATTGATCGGAAAGACTAAATTAACAAATCGTCAAAAAGGTTTAGGATTGAATTAGCAAATCATTAAAATATTTAGGACTAAATTGACAAAACTGAAAAATTTAGATGTAAATTAACAAATCTTCAAAAGTTGTGAAACCATATTGGCATAATTAAAAAATTTTATAATTGAATTGGTCACTATACCATAAGTTTAGGAATTTGTGGCCAAGGTTGAAGAATAAGAGAAGGAAAGAAAGACAAGAAAAAAGAAAAGGAAAGGAAAAATATTAAAAACTTAAAAATAGATCTTAAAAAATAAAATAATAAAAAATATTAAAAATTAGTGCATGCATGAAAAGATTTTCCTTATGAACGGTGGAAAATATTTTCTAGTTCATTTTCAAATTTAAATCAAACATCAGAAAATATAATTATTTTCCTGATAAATAACTTTTTAAAACAATTTCAAAATCATTATATTTTTTACGAACAAACGTAACTTAAATCTCTTCTCCTTTTTGCAATACTCACCGGTTATTATACTTAGAACGAAATTTCCATTTCGTCCCTTAAGTCAACAAGTTCTCGAAGGGACGATGAGCAATCGATGGGTTTAAGCTGCAATTTCTGCACAATCTTTCGAATAAGTCAAGAGAGGGACCCCTCCCTCGGATCAACTAACTTAACTGGAAAAACCGGAAAAAAGCGACCTCCGAGGTGTCCTTTATTGCCATGTGTCCTTGCACCGTCCTTTGAACCACGCGTTGACACGTGGACTCCCCTTATTTCTCATGACTCTAACCGAAAGACGCGTAATAGATAATGGTGGGTCCGACCGGAAAAATACTGATGGGACCCGGGGGCGGCCCCACCTGCCGACAAGAAACTATGTCAAGGCTGATCGATCGTTGGATTGTCTAGGTCCGACGTGGGGTCCATGAAATCCAACGGATCACATGCACAGCGTGTAGTAAATAATTATGCCGTACTGAGTAAATTTTCCATAATCTAGACATATTTTTTTTAATTATTTATCCAATTTTTTTTGGTCTGTAATTATTTATCCTTTTTTTTTGTCCATTGACTTGTAGACTTTTGAGATCCACTAAAATTTTTTAAGTAACAGGTCCGATCTTAACGAGTCCAAATTACAGCCCATTAGCTCTCAAGATGCTCCAACAAAAAATTGAAAATTATTTATTTTCAATAATAAAATCTCTTTTTGGTGTAATTATATATGGTCTATGAACCATTATTGCAAGTGATATAAATCATTAACTTGCAAAAATTGTGACACTTGATTTCATGAGATTTCGGTGGTGGTCGTGCGACGATCGTGCGGCAGTTGTGCGGCGATCGTGCGACGATCGTGTGGTGGTCATGTAGCGGCGGTCGCTTCTAGGATAAATAAAATCCATCTTTTAATTCCTAGGATAAGAGTACAAGACACAAATATGCCTAACTCATAGCACGACTTTTTTTCATTCATGGCTTAGGAGTCGGATTCTTTGTCATCCATGCTCCTTCGATTATAAGCAAGTATCAATAGAAGGCTGTCAATCATCATGCTCAACTACATATATTCCGGTAGTTAATTACGTGATGACCCCACACCCATGTTCACGTAATTATGACAAAGATTTACTCTTCCAATACATCAATATTTTTCTTTTATCTTTAGCCAAAATCCCAATAAATATATAAATAAATAAATAATAGATGTGCAATGACACCGAAGTTTCGTGCACCGCCCAAATCCACAATTTTCTTCCCAACCGTTGACGGTCTCCCTCCCCAAAACCACGCCGTTTCTCAGCAAAAGTGGGCTCCACTCTTTCCTCCAAAAATGCAGAATGCGTTGATCTCTCATTGGACAGATACCAATTTGGTCAATGTCGGCATGAACGTCCTCAGACACATTCAGCTCCATCCCCCACGTTAGTTGTCTGTCATAATCAAATCCACAATTTAATTTTGAATATTCATTATCATTTTTATTTAATTAAGAATAATTTCCCAAATTCTATATAAACCCTGCAACACCTCCATTGGCAAAACACAAGCAATCTTCAACTCAGTCTTCACTCAAAACCTCTTCACATTCTCTAAAACAATCTCACTTTCCTGTCAATACTCAGATACTTTTTCCTTCCTTCCTAGTTTTAAGAACCGACCCAAGAAATGGCTCTTAACGTCGCTGCCGCCACTAAGCTGGTGAAACCCGAGAACCAGCCCAGCCGAGCCTACGTCACGTTCTTGGCCGGGAACGGCGATTACGTGAAGGGCGTGGTCGGGCTGGCCAAGGGGCTGAGGAAGGCAAAGAGCAAGTACCCACTCGTGGTGGCAGTCTTGCCGGACGTGCCGGAGGAGCACCGGAAGATACTGGTGGATCAGGGCTGTGTCGTGAGGGAGATCGAGCCGGTTTATCCGCCGGAGAACCAGACTCAGTTCGCCATGGCGTACTATGTGATCAACTACTCCAAACTCAGGATTTGGGAGGTATGCGCAGTTTGCTATTCGTTATTAATTGGTTCAATGCATATGCTCTGTAGTTTTTATCAATTCACCAACACTTGCTGATGTGGTTTGTTCAATTGCAGTTCTTGGAGTACAGCAAGATGATCTATTTGGACGGAGACATCCAAGTCTTCGACAACATCGACCACCTCTTTGACCTTCCCAACGGCTTCTTCTACGCGGTCATGGATTGTTTCTGTGAAAAGACGTGGAGTCACACCCCGCAGTACCAAATTGGGTATTGCCAACAGTGCCCCGACAAGGTCCAATGGCCTGACCACGCCGGTCCAAAGCCGTCGCTTTACTTCAACGCCGGGATGTTCGTGTACGAGCCGAACCTCAAGACGTACCGCGATTTGCTCGAGAAGCTCAAGATCACACCTCCAACTTCATTTGCCGAGCAAGACTTCTTGAACGAGTACTTCAAGGACATATACAAACCAATCCCCAATGTGTACAACTTTGTGCTCGCGATGCTGTGGCGCCATCCTGAGAATGTCGAGCTCAACAAGGTCAAGGTTGTTCACTATTGTGCCGCGGGGTCGAAGCCATGGCGGTACACAGGGGAGGAGCAGAACATGGACAGGGAAGATATCAAGATGCTGGTGAAGAAGTGGTGGGACATCTATGACGACGAGTCCTTGGACTACAGAAATATCGTTGCCAGGGATGAAGCGGTGAAGCGGGCGAACTTGGAGAGGTTCCTCGCGGCGCTATCCGAGGCCGGAGTCGTGCCTTACGTGCCTGCCCCGTCTGCCGCATAGCTGTTAAGGAGTTGAGGGGATGTCCAATAAGTTTGTAGAGGGATTTTAGTGCCTTAAGTACAGTTTGAAGTTGGAATTCTTATTCCTTGAGATGAAGGGCTTGTTTTTTCTGCCTTTCATTTCCTGGATCACTAGAGGTCTGAAGTGAATTTCTATTCTTTTTCTGTTTACATTGGTAGGCTCAAATCATATCCTCACTTGTAACATTGTGTAGATTATGTTATGATCAAATCATCTTTCTGTACTCACCCTATTCATTAATGCCTCTGTATTCCCACCTGCATGATCGAATAACTCGGCTAATAAATTGCGGCCAAAGTTCGATTTCAAAGGCCGTAACGATGATCTGATTCACGACCATCTGTTAGACGCTCTACTGTCTTGCATTACTATGTATCTTTCTCATGGAAGAAAACTGTGGCGACATTACACTTTCTCCCTAGTTAATCCATAACAAATTGCAGCGTGCTGAGTAAGCTTGACACCTGATAATCTTCCCAATACCCTCTAGGGTTGCTAGTTCTTCTCTCTTTTAATGGACTTCTCCAACATGATGACCAAGAAACATCCACAAGCCAAAACCTCCAACTTACAACCTTGTATAGGCCAGGCCATGTTTGTGCCATCATCCGAAGAAAATCGAGCTTGATCGATTGAAAGTTGTCCTCTACCGCTCTCGCGGGTCAATATCAAAGCCATGGATGGAGGTATACCGGGAAAAAAGGAAAACATGGAAGGGGGAGATATGGGAATAGAAGCTGGACTGATTAACTTCACTTGTGCCGTACACCGTCTGTTCTTCCTCACGAGTACTATTGTGCTAATCACCCCATGATTTCTGCTCAGCTTACATGTTTCGGATCGAGAAAACTGCTACTAATTGGATCATATGCTTTGGGTCAGAAATGATCAGCGTCGACTATAGACTTATGGATACAGCTCAAGTTCAAATTCTTGGGGGGAGAAAACGAAAGAAGAACAAAGCGGGTGCCGGTGCTGAACTGCCGAAAGGGCTCTGTGTGGGAATTCAACTCGGAAGAAGTTGTTATTATATATTATTTTGGTGAAACGACATCGCCAAGGGCCTATTAGCTCATATAGCGTCGTGCTAAATATTTTCCACTTTTCAAAAATACATCATAAACTATCAAATCATAATTTCACGCACTTCTTCATGAACTATCCTCATTTGAGCTATCATATCTTCCACCTTATCAATCGTCTTTGCAGCAAAAGGAATGGTGCGAGATCGAGATCGGTCTTCGATTGCCATCTATACACAATCACAATACAGTTCACCAAACACTTATATGCAAATTCTCCGAAGACAACTGAGTTTCCCAATACCGGGGGTTATCATTGATCAAAGTCTTTAATAGATTTCCCCAAAGACCGATTGACAATTTCGGTTTGTCCATCTGTTTGGGATGAAAAACAGTATTATATTGTAGCTTAGTGCCAACATTCTTTCAGAATTGTCACCAAAAGTGACTAAAAAATTTGGTACCCCGATTAGAAGTAATAGTCTTAGGAAGGCCATGCAATTTATAAATTTCTTTGTAGAATAATTCAACAATCCGTGAGGCGTCCATAGTTTACAACAAGGAATGAAGTGTGCCATTTTTAAAAATCTATCAACAACCACAAAGATTGAATACATACCTCTTAGTGTACGTGTAATCCAAGGATAAAGTCTATAGAGATATCTTCCCAAGGAGCTTGTGGAATTGACAATGGCAAATAAAGACTAACATTAGTAGTTTGTCCTTTTCCAACTTGGCAACGTTGACACCTCATCACATGTTGGTATACATCATGCTTCAATTGAGGCCAAAAATACTTGGTTGAAATAAATGCATAGTCTTGTCACCCCCAAAATGTCCATCACGGTGAATTTCATTAATCACCCTTTGTTGAAGAGAGCAATCCGGTGCACATAGTCGGTTTCCTTTGAAAAAGAAGCGATCACATAAAGAAAAATTAGCAAGCCTTATGTTTTGCACATTTGAAATGATCTTGGAAAAATAAGGATATTCTTGATACAATTCCTAAAAAGAGTCAAATCCAAGAACAATAGAGTGCATAATATGAAGTAAACTCTTCTTTCAACTAAGAGCATTAGCAACGTGATTTTAAACTCGGGCATTATATTTGATAATAACGTGAATTCCTGAATATATTCAGCCGATTTTGCACGTCTAGAATTGAGCTTTTGTTGCCCTGAAATATACTTGAAAGCTTCATGGTCAGTGTATAAAATAAAATCCCAATGAACAAAATATTGCCTCCAATGCTCAAGTGTGTGAAATAGTGCATAAAGTTCCAAATCATAAGTGCTGTAACGAAGTTTTGCACCATTCAATTATTCACTAAAGAAGGCCATCGGTCGACCTCCTTGACTTAGAACTCCACATATGCTAATACCTGAAGCATCACAATGCATCTCAACGACAAGATCAAAGTTGGGCAAGGCAAGGAACGGGGCCATGCTCAACTTTCTTTGAGAAGTTCAAAACTTCTTTGTACTGCATTTGTCCATTCAAAAACTCCCTTCTTTATGCAAGAGGTGAGTGAGGTTGCAATGGTGCTAAAATTGGCAATGAACCGTCGATAGAAAGAAGCTAGACCAGGAAAATTTTAAACTTCATGCACATTTGTTGGAGTTGGCAATTCTTTGATTACCTTAATTTTAGCATCATCAATCAAGATCTCTTCTTTTGAGGTATGAAATCCCAAAAATAGGATTTGTGGCACCATAAAGTAGCACTTGTTTGGGGGCGGCATACAAGTGTTATTGCATTAACACTTGTAATACTTCTTGAAGGTGCTACAAGTGCTCATTAGTAGACTTACTAAAAATTAGAATATCATCAAAATAAACCACAACAAACTTCCCAAGAAATGGCTTCAAAACCTGGGTCATAAACCTCATGAACATGGATGGTGTATTAGACAATCCAAATGACATGCTTCAAAGTCTTTGGTTTTGAATGCAGACTTCCCTTCATCTCTGAGTTTAAAAATAATCACTTGTATCGCTTATAAAAATGAGCAAACAAAAAACTTTCATATCGAGGAAAGAATTTAAACATAAATGGTTCTTAATAATGAAACATTTTTCATTGATTAATTATTTCAAGTAATTAAATGATTGTTTATAAGAAAAATGTTCATAAAATCGTTTTTTTTTTTTTTTTTTTGTGGAACAAATGCAGTTTAATATTCTCTAAAGAGATGAAGATTTGAGGGAGAATTCAAGAGATTCCCTCTTTGAAAAGATGAAAAGACTCAACCATCTTCAATCTACTCGATTTGCTTGCCATCACACTTATTTCCAAAACATAAAGCAAACTCACAACGCACGCTCGGGCGCGCATGATAAAATTTATACTTATCTATTTCTCTGTTTCGTTGTTCCCGGGAATGGGTTTGGAATAGAATTGCGTTTGGTAATGCAATTTGATTTTTCTATTTTTGGAACAGATTTCTATTCCAAAAATAGATTTGAAAAAGAAATCATAAGCCAAATTTTTAACTTCTCAATTTCTGAAATAGAAATTGAAAAATCAATTTCTGTTCCAGAAATTTTGTCATGCATAAGCAAACTCAGGCTGTGACCTCAGCCTATCCGCAAATATGTTAAGGACCCAAGTGTGATCGGACGCTAGACGGGCGGAGGAATTCGACTGTGAGGTTGTGGTTGGGAGGCAGCGCTGGGTGGGTTAGTGGCAAGCGGCGGAAGGCGACCGATGAACATAGGCGAGGGCATGGCCGGAGACTTTCAAATTCTTCATTTATCTTGCTCATTCAATATCCGTTAATAGCCACATCATCACTTAGTAAACCAAAACTAGTAAACCATTAATAAGTCTAACATTACTCTTAGAATGTGAAAACTTATCGTTTGCTTCTTACACAATGAATTAATCTTAGATCTTGGTTTGAAACATGCATGTATATAATTTGTTGAAAATTATTGAAAAAGTCATAAATTTATTGTGAGGTGGCCCATTCAATTCTAGACCTTTCAATTATGTCAATTTAGTCATAAATCTTTTGATGATTCGCCAAATTAGTCATAAACCTTCAAATTGTACAAATTTAATCTTAAACCTATTAACAATTTGCTAATTTATTTTTAAAATCATCAATTTAGTCATTTTATCCAATTTTGGTTTAGGATTTGCCAACATAGTACAACAGGTGCTGATGTGGACAATTTTTGCATTTTTTTTTAGTATTCTAGATTTTTTTCCTTCTTTTTTTCATTTTGTCTTCTTTTCTTTTCTTTTTTTTTTTTTTTCATTTTTCCCTCCAGTGGCCACCGAGGAGGGCATTGCTTGCCTTAGATGAGGGCAGCCCTCACTAGCCTCAAGCGAGTTTGAGCCTTGTTCAAGGCTAGTGAGGACAATGTGGGCAATCCTCACCCGACGCCAGCAAGACCCTCGCCTATGGTCAATTGTTGGTCAAAATTAACTGAAAAACTAAATTAGTAAATTATCAAAAAATTTATAATTAAATTGGCAAATCATTAAATATTTATGACTAAATTGACAAAATTGGAAAGTTAAATCTAAATTGGCAAATCATCAACCAAATTAGCACAATGGAAAGATTATAAACTGAATTGGCCATTATATAATTGGTTTAGAAATTTATGGCCAACTTTCCCTATGTATATATGTATGTATGTGTGTGTGTGTGTGTACACACACACTCATAGATTTGACAATCCTTTATACTTCCTTATTTTTTTATATAGTTCTCCGATCCTAACCCTTTTATGGCATCAAAGTCAACAGGAATGTATAAATAGTCTGCTTAAGTCTTCATACTCATAGATCAAGAACCATTAGTTGGCACCCTTCTTGTATCTATAGAGTGGTCGAAGCTGAAAGTTCCAAAAAGGTTAATTGTAGTCTCGTCTAACGAACAATTTGAAGGACAAGTTCTTTATATTCTTTAAATTTTCCTAAAGATTTGAGATGAAGTCTTAGTTCCTATCTCTAATATGTAATGGGTTTCTTATGAAGTGTTATGAAATAGAGTATATGAATGTATTCCCCGTATTTTGGATGAGATGTCATTATTTATCATTCATTTATTGTCTAAAATATCTATTCTGAAGGCAGTCATCTCCTTTCCCAATGCTCGTCGATTACTATCCTTAAAAAAAATTTCCATTTCGTCCCTTGAGTGAACAAGTTTTTGAAGGGACGATGTAATCTATGGGTTCAAGCTGCAATAGCATAACGTCCGGAATAAGTCAAGAGATGGACGCCTCCCTCGGATCAACTAATTTAACAATAAGTCAAGAGATGGACGCCTCCCTCGGATCAACTAATTTAACCGGAAAACCGGATAAAGCGACCTCCCAGGCGCTCTTTATTGCCACGTGTCCTTGCACCGTCCTTTGAACCGCGCGTCGACACGTGGACTCCCCTAATGACTTTTACCAGAAGACGCGTAATAGATTTGATGGGTCCTACCCAGAAAAAAGGGAAAAAGGAAACTGTGGGACCCGGTGGCGGCCCGACGTGTCGACAAGAAACAATACGTGCAGTACAGTTGGGTCAGGGAATATTGATCGTCGGATTGTCTAGGTCCGACGTGGGGTCCATGAGATCCAAGGGATCACATGCACTGGGCCTACACGGACCGCGTGCAGTTAATAATTATGCCGTACCGAGTAAATTTTCCATAAATATAGACATTTTTTTTTAAAATTATTTATCCATTTTTTCTAGGCTGTAATTATTTATTTATCCATTGACTTGTAGAGACTTTTGAGTTTTGAGATCCACTAAAATTTTTTAAGTAAGAAATTCGATCTTAAAAAGTTCAAATTACCGCCCACTTAGCTTTTAAGATGCTTCAACAAAAAATTCAAAATTAATTACTTTCAATAATAAAATCCATTTTTGGTGTAATTATACATGGTCCACAAACCATTCTTACATGTAACATAATTCATCCTCGCAAACATCGTGGCACTTGATTTTAATGAGATTTCGAGTACTATATATCCTTGTATAAATTGTAAAATCCACCTTTTAATTCATGGCATAGGAATATGACACACAAATACACCTAACTCAGACGAAAGCTATTTTTAATTCATGATTTAACAATTGGATTTTTTGCCACCTACCCTTTAATTGAAAGCAAGTGTCGGTAGAAGACTAAAGGTGATCATGCTCAATTACATATATTCCAGTAGTTAATTTTAGGATGACCCCACACCCATGTTCACGTAATTATGACAAAGATTTACTCTTCCAATACTCAATATTATTAATTTTTTTTTTTTTTATCTTTGGCCAAAATCCCAACAAAAAAAAAAATCGATTTGCAATGACACCGAAGTTTCGTGCACCGCCCAAATCCACGATTTTCTTCCCAACCCTTGACGGTCTCCCTCCCCAAAACGACGCTGTTTCTTAGCAAAAGTTGGCTCCTCTCTTCCTCCAAAAAAGCAGAATGCGTTGATCTCTCATTGGACAGACACCAATTTGGTCAATGTCGGCACGAACGTCCTCAGACACATTCAGCTCCATCCCCCACGTTAGTTGTCTGTCATAATCAAATCCACAATTTAATTTTGAATATTCATTATCATTTTTATTTAATTAAGAATAATTTCCCAAATTCTATATAAACCCTGCAACACCTCCATGGCAAAACACAAGCAATCTTCAACTCAGTCTTCACTCAAAACCTCTTCACATTCTCTAAAACCATCTCACTTCCTGTCAATACTCACATACTTTTTCCTTCCTTCCTAGTTTAAGAACCGACCCAAGAAAATGGCTCTTAACGTCGCCGCCGCCACCAAGCTAGTGAAACCCGAGAATCAGCCCAGCCGAGCCTACGTCACGTTCTTGGCCGGGAACGGCGATTACGTGAAGGGCGTGGTCGGGCTGGCCAAGGGGCTGAGGAAGGCGAAGAGCAACTACCCACTCGTGGTGGCGGTCTTGCCGGATGTGCCAGAGGAGCACCGGAAGATACTGGTGGATCAGGACTGTGTCGTGAGGGAGATCGAGCCGGTTTATCCGCCGGAGAACCAGACTCAGTTCGCCATGGCGTACTATGTGATCAACTACTCCAAACTAAGGATTTGGGAGGTATGCGCAGTTTGCTATTCGTTATTAATTGGTTCAATGCATATGCTCTGTAGTTTTTATCAATTCATCAACATTTGCTGATCTGGTTTGTTCAATTGCAGTTCTTGGAGTACAGCAAGATGATCTATTTGGACGGAGACATCCAAGTCTTCGACAACATCGACCACCTCTTTGACCTCCCCAACGGCTTCTTCTACGCGGTCATGGATTGTTTCTGTGAAAAGACGTGGAGTCACACCCCGCAGTACCAAATTGGGTATTGCCAACAGTGCCCCGACAAGATCCAATGGCCTGACCACGCCAGTCCAAAGCCGTCGCTTTACTTCAATGCCGGGATGTTCGTGTACGAGCCGAACCTCAAGACGTACCGCGATTTGCTCGAGAAGCTCAAGATCACACCTCCAACTCCATTTGCCGAGCAAGACTTCTTGAACGAGTACTTCAAGGACATATACAAACCAATCCCCAATGTGTACAACTTTGTGCTCGCGATGCTGTGGCGTCATCCTGAGAATGTCGAGCTCGACAAGGTCAAGGTTGTTCATTATTGTGCCGCGGGGTCGAAGCCATGGCGGTACACGGGTGAGGAGCAAAACATGGACAGGGAAGATATCAAGATGCTGGTGAAGAAGTGGTGGGACATTTATGACGACGAGTCCTTGGACTACAGAAATATCGTTGCCAGGGATGAAGCGGTGAAGCGAGCGAACTTGGAGAGGTTCCTCGCGGCACTGTCCGAGGCCGGAGTCATGCCTTACGTGCCTGCCCCGTCTGCCGCATAGCTGTTAAGGAGTTCAGGGGATGTCCAATAAGTTTGTAGAGGGATTTTAGTGCCTTAAGTACAGTTTGAAGTTGGAATTCTTATTCCTTAAGATGAAAGGCTTGTTTTTTCTGGCTTTCATTTCCTGGATCTCTAGAGGTCCGAAGTGAATTTCTATTCTTTTTCTGTTTACATTGGTAGGCTCAAATCATATATTCACTTGTAACATTGTGTAGATTATGTCATGATCAAATCATCTTTCTGTACTCACCCTATTCATTAATGCCTCTGTATTCCCACCTGCATGATCGAATAACTCGGCTAATAAATTGCGGTCGAAGGAGACGATGATCTGATTCACGACCATCTGTTAGATGCTCTACTGTCTTGCATTACTATGTATCTTTCTCATGGAAGAAAACTGTGGCGACATTACACTTTCTCCCTATTTAATCCATAACAAATTGCAGCGTGCTGAGTAAGCTCGACACCTGATAATCTTCTCAATACCCTCTAGGGTTGCTAGTTCTTTTCTCTATTAATGGACTTCTCCAACGTGATGACCAAGAAACATCCACAAGCCAAAACCTCCAACTTACAACCTTGTATAGGCCAGGCCATGTTTGTGGCATCATCCGAAGAAAATCGAGCTTGATCGATTGAAAGTTCTCCTCTACCGCTCTCGTGGGTCAATATCAAAGCCATGAATGGAGGTATACCGGGAAAAAAGGAAAACATGGAAGGGGGAGATATGGGAATAGAAGCTGGACTGATTAACTTCACTCGTGCCGTACACCGTCTGTTCTTCCTCACGACTACTATTGTGCTAATCACCCCATGATTTCTGCTCAGCTTACATGTTTCGGATCGAGAAAACTGCTACTAATTGGATCATATGCTTTGGGTCTGAAATGATCAGCGTCGACTATAGACTTATGGATACAGCTCAAGTTCAAATTCTTGGGGGGAGAAAACGAAAGAAGAACAAAGCGGGTGCCGGTGCTGAGCTGCCGAAAGGGCTCTGTGTGGGAATTCAACTCGGAAGAAGTTGTTATTATATATTATTTTGGTGAAACGACATCGCCAAGGGCCTATTAGCTCATATAGCGTCGTGCTAAATATTTTCCACTTTTCAAAAATACATCATAAACTATCAAATCAAAATTTCACGCACTTCTTCATGAACTATCCTCATTTGAGCTATCATATCTTCCACCTTATCGATTGTCTTTGCAGCAAAAGGAATGGTGCGAGATCGAGATCGGTCTTCGATTGCCATCCATACACAATCACAAATGGACGATATCCAGTGGTACAGTTCACCAAACACTTATATGCAAATTCTCCAAGAGACAACTGAGTTTCCCAATAACGGGGGTTATCATTGATCAAAGTCTTTAATAGATTTCTCAAAGACCGATTGACAATTTCGGTTTGTCCATCCGTTTGGGGATGAAAAACAGTATTATATTGTAGCTTAGTGCCAACATTCTTTCATAACTGTCACCAAAAGTGACTAAAAAATTTGGTACCCCGATTGGAAGTAATAGTCTTAGGAAGGCCATGCAATTTATAAATTTCTTTGTAAAATAATTCAACAATCCGTGAGGCATCCATAGTTTACAACAAGGAATTAAGTGTGCCATTTTTAAAAATCTATCAACAACCACAAAGATTGAATACATACCTCTTAGTGTACGTGTAGTCCAAGAATAAAGTCTATAGAGATATCTTCCCAAGGAGCTTGTGGAATTGGCAATGGCAAATAAAGACTAACATTAGTAGCTTGTCCTTTTCCAACTTGGCAACGTTGACACCTCATCACATGTTGGTATACATCATGCTTCAATTGAGGCCAAAAATACTTGGTTGAAATAAATGCATAGTCTTGTTACCCCCAAAATGTCCATCATGGTGAATTTCATAAATCACCCTTTGTCGAAGAGAGCAATCCAGTGCACATAGTCGGTTTCCTTTGAAAAAGAAGCCATCACATAAAGAAAAATTAGCAAGCCTTATGTTTTGCGCATTTGAAATGATCTTGGAAAAATAAGGATATTCTTATACAATTCCTAAAAAGAGTCAAATCCAAGAACAATAGAGTGCATAGTATGAAGTAAACTCTTCTTTCAACTAAGAGCATTAGCAACGTGATTTTAAACTCGAGCATTATATTTGATAATAACGTGAATTCTGAATATATTCAGCCGATTTTGCATGTTTAGAATTGAGCTTTTGTTGCCCTGAAATATACTTGAAAGCTTCATGGTCAGTGTATAAAATAAATCCCAATGAACAAAATATTGCCTCCAATGCTCAAGTGTGTGAAATAGTGCATAAAATTCCAAATCATAAGTGATGTAACGAAGTTTTGCACCATTCAATTTTTCACTAAATAAGGCCATTGGTCGACCTCCTTGACTTAGAACTCCTCATATGCCAATACCTGAAGCATCACAATGCATCTCGACGACAAGATCAAAGTTGGGCACGGCAAGGAATGGGGCCATGCTCAACTTTTCTTTGAGAAGTTCAAAACTTCTTTGTACTGCATTTGTCCATTCAAAAACTCCCTTCTTTATGTAAGAGGTGAGTGAGGCTGCAATGGTGCTAAAATTGGCAATGAACCATCAATAGAAAGAAGCTAGACCAGGAAAACTTTGAACTTCATGCACATTTGTTGGAGTTGGCAATTCTTTGATTACCTTAATTTTAGCGTCATCAATCAAGATCCCTTCTTTTGAGGAATGAAATGCCAAAAATAGGATTTGTGGCACCATGAAGTAGCACTTGTTTGGGGGCGGCATACAAGTGTTATTGCATTAACACTCGTAATACTTCTTGAAGGTGCTACAAGTGCTCCTTAGTAGACTTACTAAAAATTAGAATATCGTCAAAATAAACCACAACAAACTTCCCAAGAAATGGCTTCAAAACCTGGGTCATAAACCTCATGAACATGGATGGTGTATTAGACAATCCAAATGGCATGCTTCAAAATCTTTGGTTTTGAATGCAGACTTCCCTTCATCTTCGGGTTTGATTCTGATTTGATGATATATGCTCTTCAAATCCAATTTTTAGAAGATAGCTGCACCAGAAAGTTGATCCAAAAGATCATCAAGACAAGGAATAGGAAACCGATACTTGATAGTGATCTTATCGATCGCCCTACTATCAACACACATTCTCCAAGTGCCATTTTTCTTGGGCATCAAGAGAGCCCGAACGGCACATGGGTTGAGGCTCTCCCTTATAAAACCCTTATTCAAGAGTTCCATAATTTGTCGTTGTAATTCTTCATGTTCAACCAAACTCATTCGATAATGAGCTAGATTAGGTAGTCAAGCAATGAGCATCAAATCAATTTGATGCTGAATGTCTCTCATGGGAGGAAGACCAGGTGGTAAGTCCGATGGAAAAACATCTTTAAATTCTTCCAAAATTGGCTAATTTTCATGAGGTATGGAAGATACTATATCCACACCAATTTTGTTAAGCAAAATATAGATGACACTCACCTCCTTCAAGGCACCCTTTACTTATTTCATTGTGATAAAAGTAGGGGATAAGGAATTCTCGACCAAAGGGGTCTTGAGAGGTTCCTTACTAGGCGCCAAAGTAATTTTCTTTCCCCCATAATCAAAAGAATACGTATTACGATAACCATCATAGATAGTCTTTCTATCAAATTGCTAAGGTCAGCTAAGAATAATATCACTAACATCAATAGGTAGAACATCACACCATATCTTGTCAAAATAGATAGAACCAATAGAAAGATTGACAAGGCATCGTTTGGAAACGGTTACCTCGATATCTCTCTTCAACCAAGACATTTTGTAAGGTGTAGGGGTGCGCCTTCAACTTCAATTTTAGTTTGCTCACTACCACTTCAGAAATCACATTTTCACAACAACTTGAGTCAATAATAAATTCACATAACTTCCCCGAAATAGTGCAGGCCAAGTGAAAGATATTGGTATACAACCACCTATCTCTGGTGTCATCTTTAGGAGTGAGAAAAATTTTCCTCATCATGAGAAGTTCACCGGAATTAGCATGTATTATTTGTTCTTCTTCTGCAGCAACTTTGTCATCTTTCAAGTCTTCTTTTGGTGGCTCCTCCACATCCTAATTGGATTCATTTTCCACCAAGAAAACTTTATATGCCGGTCGATTCTTGTTGTTTTAACAATTACTAGCACAATGACCCATCTCTCCACAAGAATAACAATTTATATCGAAAGTAATTGGTTGTTTTGAAATGTTGGGCTAAGTAGAAAGCTTACTAGTAGGTTGTGCCATAGTTTCAACGACTTTGGCAATGCCGATGGTACTTCTAGTTGCTCGGTTTGGCTTTGTAAAGGATTATTGTCTCCTCGAGCGAGAAGGCTCCACTTTGAGTGCTCGCTGATGTCCATCTCCCAAGTCCCAAATGTCAAGAACTTCTAAGGCATCTTGGATATAAAGTTGAAGACCATTTAAGTATTGTTCACAAGCACCTCTTCCGGATCTTGAATGTTGTTGCGAATCACCAGTTCCTTGAATTCATTGGTGTTTTGATTTACTATTCGCGTACCTTGTCACAAATTTTGGTACCTTTGGCAAGTCTGCTTCTCACATTTCCACCAAGCTATGGCCTTGCCTCGAAATCGCATAGCAATGATGCCAACTCAGCAATCTTCCAAGACATTCCGATGCTCAAAAACTTTATTCACAAGTGTCAACCAATCGACAATTTCATTAGTAGAATCGATACTTGAAAATTCCGAAATGTCTCTTTTTTTTCCTTTTCCCAATTCGGCTCACGAACTTCTTATGCACGATATGAAGCATTCCTCCTTTAAAGAAATGATTGAACACTTTCTAAAGCGAAGGAATTGCCATTGAATTCTCCAGTTCTGGAATGGGGAGGAGGGTTGTTTTCTTTAGCCCTCAGACGTTGAACTTCTCGAACTTCTCGAGTCAAGTCATCAATTTGTTGTTACATATGTTGCTGCAAAATCTAAGCAAGTGTTTGTACTTCGTTTGATGGAATGGTTCGGCCATCTCGACATCTTGCTTGTCTTGGGGGCATTGTCCTCTCCTCCAAAGCTCTGATACCCAATGATGTAGTCCAAGGTCGGCTACTCAAATAATAGGACCGGGAGAGTCACTTACACGTACGGAAATTTAATCACAAAATCAAGCAGAAATTTCTATTTTACGCAAGCTCGGAAAAATGGGCATAACTATGTCGATTCATATCAAAATGACATGATTTCAAAGCCAAAAGAACAGAGACTTGAAGATTTACAACTTTCATGCTTTGAGTTTTCTCAAATAAGCACTGTAGGCTTGTCGAAGTATGATGGAAGTAGACAAAACGAGAATGGACGAAATGAAGAAAAGGATTAAAACTTCAATGGTTGCTCTTCTAGGCCTCCAAGGAAGCTGAAATGGCATCAATTCTTCGAGATTCATGGCTGTAACTCTTCAAGGATGCAAGCTTTAAAAGTCCCGACTCTTCAAGGATGGAGTGAAAACTCTTATAGGTTTTCAAAGGGGTTTGAACTCTTCAAGGTTCAAGGGAATTGCACCAAGCAAATTTCATTAATCAAATTTGGTCTAGAATTTATAGAGGTTCGACAACCTTTTATAGATATATAAAAGAATAGCAAGAGACTAAATTCAAGCCTAGAAACTATAAATTACATAGAAACTAGAAGTTATTAAATATACAATATTTCCAATGCTTGTAGTTCTGCCAAAGATACTTGATGCAAGCTTCAATGCATGAGAAATGACAAGTCTTTATAAAAAAAGTCAAAGATAAGGT
The DNA here is from genome assembly GCA_014182565.1 of Eucalyptus marginata. Classification (NCBI taxonomy): domain Eukaryota; kingdom Viridiplantae; phylum Streptophyta; class Magnoliopsida; order Myrtales; family Myrtaceae; genus Eucalyptus; species Eucalyptus marginata. Next base: position 26,671,876 of record CM024586.1, read on the forward strand.
CTTATTGATGAGGGACATTTTGATGTGAGTGTCGTCAATCTTGAATGCACGCCGATCTTCTTGGTTGAATGAGTTGATCTTCAATACGGGCCGCATCACTTTCCTAGCAACAAAATGGCTCCTATCACCATGGCCACTGATGGTGCCGAGAAGTCAAAGCCGGAGCCGGTGGACCAGCCTAGCTATGTCTATGTGACATTCTTGGCCGAGACCGGCGTTCCGTGAAGGGTGTGGTTGGGCTGGCCAAGGAGTTGAGGAAGGCGAAGAGCAAGTACCTGCTTGTGGGGCTAATCTTGCCGGACATGCCAGAGGATCACTAGAAGATCTTGGTCAGGGCTATACGTGAGGGAGAATCGAGCCAATTTATCTGCTGAAAAACCAAACTCAGTTCACCATGACCTACTATGTCATCAACTACTCTAAGCTCAAGATTTGGGAGGTATGCACTTGGTGTTAAATCACTTCTTCAGTATGTTGAGAGTTTTTCTCCATTGGTAATGTTTTGAACGAGGATTAATGTATATTGCATCGTTGATCGCGTTTTCGGTTGATTGCGCCGTTTGTAGAGTACAGCAAGATGATCTACTTGGACGGCGACATCCAAGTCTTCGACAACATCGATCACCTCTTCGACCTCTCGAACGGCTTCTTCCACGCCTTCATGGACTGCTTCTGATTTAAGACATGGAGTTGTACCCCTTAGTATAAAATCGGGTACTGCCAATGGTGCCCCGACAAGGTCCAATGGCCCGACCACGCCGGTCCGAAGCCGCCTCTCTACTTCAATGTAGGCATGTTCATGTATGAGCTGAGCCTCGAGACCTTCCAGGATTTGCTTGAAACCCTCGAGATCACACCTCCGACTCCATTAGCTGAGCAGGACTTCTTGAACATGTACTTCAAGGACGTTTACAAGCCGATTCCCAACATGGACAACCTCGTGCTCGTGATGCCGTGGCGTCACCCCAAGAACATCGAGCTCGATACAATCAAGATCGTTCACTATTGCGCCGCGGGGTCAAAGCCATGGCGATACACGGGCAAGGAAGAGAACATGGAGAGGGACGACATCAAGATGTTGGTGAAGAGGTGGTGAGCTATCTACGACGATGAGTATTTGGACTATAAAACATGGTAGGTGCGGAGGAAGCGGCGAGGCAAGAGAAATTGGAGCGGTTCCTGGCGGCGCTATCGGAGGCCAGAGGGCGCTTATGACCCGCCCACCCACGGCCTAAATGTAGAGAGTTAGGCGATATTTATATGCTTGTATTAGTCATAAGTGAGTTTTTAAGCACAGTCGTAAGGTAAGGTTTTAATTTCCTTATTTTGTAGGGAGAAGATAAAGTTTTTTTTTTTTTTTGGTGGGTATACATTAAATGAAATACTAAGTATCCTTTCTTGTTGTTATATAATTTTAGCAAAATTCAGTCTTCATCTAATTTATATAGAACACACCATCTCCCATGTACAAGATCAAGTGTGATATGCGATCTAGCGATTCCTAATGTATTTCACTGAAAAGATATGATGGTTTCACTAACAAAATCTTTGAACATAATGCTACTAGATATATAAAGACTCATTTACAACTTGACAAATAAAGCAACATGGAAAATTATTTTTTATGTCGATAATTAGATATGGAGTAAAACAAGATTCACTCTAGGTACAATAAGACTGGTGCACAAGCTTATGTGATTATTGTCATGTCAACTAGAAAATACTAGTCAGTGAATGAAAATATAAAAACAAGAACTGGCGTCTTCATTCCGTGCTTGTCCAAAATCCTATTCAAATGTTCATTTTACTCAAGTGCGATAGACCAAATTCTCCAATCTTATCTTCTTCCAACCAAAATATTATGTGTTATAATAAAGGTGTGTTTGTTTCACAAAAAAAAATGAATGATTTGAAAAACACTTTCTTAAAAATAATCACTTGTATTGCTTATAAAAATGAGCAAACAAAAAACTTTCAGAGCGAGGAAAGAATTTAAACATAAATGGTTCTTAATAATGAAACATTTTTCATTGATTAATTATTTCAAGTAATTAAATGATTGTTTATAAGAAAAATGTTCATAAAATCGTGTTTTTTTTTTTTTTGTGGAACAAATGCAGTTTAATATTCTCTAAAGAGATGAAGATTTGAGGGAGAATTGAAGAGCTTCCCTCTTTGAAAAGATGAAAAGATTCAACCATCTTCAATCTGCTCGATTTGCTTGCCGTCACACTTATTTCCAAAACATAGAGCAAACTCACGGCGCACGCTAAGCAAACTCAGGCTGTGACCTCAGCCTGTCCGCAAAGATGTTAAGGACCCAAGTGTGATCGGACACCAGACGGGCAGAGGAATTCGACTGTGAGGTTGCGGTCGGGAGGCAGCGCTGGGTGGGTTGGTGGCAAGCGGCGGAAGGCGGAAGGCGGCCGATGAACATAGGCGAGGGCACGGCTGGAGACTTTCAAATTCTTCATTTATCTCGATCATTCAATATCCGTTAATAGCCACATCATCACTTAGTAAACCAAAACTAGTAAACCATTAATAAGTCTAACATTACTCTTAGAATGTGAAAACTTATCGTTCGCTTCTTATACAATGAATTAATCTTAGATCTTGGTTTGAAACATGTATGTATATAATTTGCTGAAAATTATTGAAAAAGTCATAAATTTATTGTGAGGTGGCCCATTCAATTCTAGACCTTTCAATTATGTTAATTTAGTCATAAACATTTTGATGATTCACCAAATTAGTCATAAACCTTTAAATTGTACAAATTTAATCTTAAACCTATTAACAATTTGCTAATTTACTTTTAAAATCGTCAATTAGTCATTTTATCCAATTTTGGTTTAGGATTTGCCAACATGGTACAACGCAGTGCCGATGTGGACAATTTTTACATTTTTTTTTTTAGTATTCTAGATTTTTTTTTCCTTCTTTTTTCATTTTGTCTTCTTTTCTTTTTTTTTTTCTTTTTCATTTTTCCCTCCAGTGGCCACCAAGGAGGGCATTGCTTGCCTTAGATGAGGGCAGCCCTCACTAGCCTCCAGCGAGTTTGAGCCTTGTTCAAGGCTAGTGAGGACGATGTGGGCAATCCTCACCCGATGCCAACAAGACCCTCACCTATGGTCAGTTGTTGGTAAAAATTAACTGAAAATACTAGATTAATAAATTATGAAAAAATTTATAATTAAATTGACAAATCATTAAATATTTATGATTAAATTGACAAAATTGAAAAGTTAAATCTAAATTGGCAAATCATCAACCAAATTAGCACAATGGAAAGACTATAAATTGAATTGGCCATTATATAATTGGTTTAGAAATTTATGGCCAACTTTCCCTATGTATATATGTATGTATGTGTATGTATATATATTAATTAAGTTTAACCTTTAGTTTCTCTCACACTCAAAGATTTGACAATCTTTTATACTTCCTTATTTTTTTATATAGTTCTCCGATCCTAACCCTTCTATGACATCAAAGTCAACATGAATGTATAAATAGTCTGCTTAAGTCTTCATATTCATAAATCGAAAACCATTAGTTGACACCCTTCTTGTATCTATAGAGTGGTCGAAGCTGTAAGTTCCAAAAGGGTTAATTGTAGTCTAGTCTAATGAACCATTTGAAGGAAAAGCACTTTATATTCTTTAAATTTTCCTAAAGATATGAGATGAAGTCTTAGTTCCTATCTCTAATATGTAATGGGTTTCTTATGAAGTATTATGAAATAGAGTATATGAATGTATTCCCCGTATTTTGGATAAGATGTCATTGTTTATTATTCATGTGTTGTCTAAAATATCTATTCTGAAGGCTGTCATCTCCTTTCCCAATGCTCGTCGATTACTATCCTTAAAAAAAATTTCCATTTCGTCCCTTGAGTGAACAAGTTTTCGAAGGGACGATGTAATCTATGGGTTCAAGCCGCAATTACTGCATAACGTCCGGAATAAGTCAAGAGATGGACGCCTCCCTCGGATCAACTAATTTAACCGGAAAACCGGATAAAGCGACCTCCCAGGCGCTCTTTATTGCCACGTGTCCTTGCACCGTCCTTTGAACCCCGCGTCGACACGTGGACTCCCCTAATGACTTTTACCAGAAGACGCGTAATAGATTTGATGGGTCCTACCCAGAAAAAAGAGAAAAAGGAAACTGTGGGACCCGGTGGCAGCCCAACGTGTCGACAAGAAACAATACGTGCAGTACAGTTGGGTCAGGGAATATTGATCGTCGGATTGTTTAGGTCCGACGTGGGATCCATGAGATCCAAGGGATCAGATGCACTGGGCCTACACGGACCGCGTGCAGTTAATAATTATGCCATACCGAGTAAATTTTCCATAAATATAGACATGTTTTTTTTTAATTATTTATCCATTTTTTCTAGTCTGTAATTATTTATTTATCCATTGACTTGTAGAGACTTTTGAGTTTTGAGATCCACTAAAATATTTGAAGTAAGAAATTCGATCTTAAAAAGTTCAAATTACAGCCCACTTAGCTTTTAAGATGCTTCAACAAAAATTCAAAATTAATTACTTTCAATAATAAAATCCATTTTTGGTGTAATTATACATGGTCCACAAACCATTCTTACATGTAACATAATTCATCCTCGCAAACATCGTGGCACTTGATTTTAATGAGTTTTCGGGTATTATATATCCTTGCATAAATTGTAAAATCCACCTTTTAATTCATGGCATAGGAATATGACACACAAATACACCTAACTCAGACGAAAGCTATTTTTAATTCATGATTTAACAATTGGATTTTTCGCCACCTACCCTTTAATTGAAAGCAAGTGTCAGTAGAAGACTAAAGGTAGTCATGTTCAACTACATATATTCCAGTAGTTAATTTTAGGATGACCCCACACCCATGTTCACGTAATTATGACAAAGATTTACTCTTCCAATACATCAATATTATTAATTTTGATTTTTTTTCTCTTTGGCCAAAATCCCAACAAATAAAAAAAAATAGATGCGCAATGACACCGAAGTTTCGTGCACCGCCCAAATCCACAATTTTCTTCCCAACCGTTGACGGTCTCCCTCCCAAAACCACGCCGTTTCTCAGCAAAAGTTGGCTCCTCTCTTTCCTCCAAAAAAGCAGAATGCGTTGATCTCTCATTGGACAGACACCAGTTTGGTCAATGTCGGCATGAACGTCCTCAGACACATTCAGCTCCATCCCCCACGTTAGTTGTCTGTCATAATCAAATCCACAATTTAATTTTGAATATTCATTATCATTTTTATTTAATTAAGAATAATTTCCCAAATTCTATATAAACCCTGCAACACCTCCATGGCAAAACACAAGCAATCTTCAACTCAGTCTTCACTCAAAACCTCTTCACATTCTCCAAAACCATCTCACTTCCTGTCAATACTCAGATTCTTTTTCCTTCCTTCCTAGTTTAAGAACCGACCCAAGAAAATGGCTCTTAACGTCGCCGCCGCCACCAAGCTAGCGAAACCAGAGAATCAGCCCAGCCGAGCCTACGTCACGTTCTTGGCCGGGAACGGCGATTATGTGAAAGGCGTCGTCGGCCTGGCCAAGGGGCTGAGGAAGGCGAAGAGCAAGTACCCACTCATGGTGGCGGTCTTGCCGGACGTGCCGGAGGAGCATCGGAAGATACTGGTGGATCAGGGCTGTGTCGTGAGGGAGATCGAGCCGGTTTATCCGCCGGAGAACCAGACTCAGTTCGCCATGGCGTACTATGTGATCAACTACTCCAAGCTCAGGATTTGGGAGGTATGCGCAGTTTGCTATTCGTTATTAATTGGTTCAATGCATATGCTCTGTAGTTTTTATCAATTCACCAACACTTGCTGATCTGGTTTGTTCAATTTCAGTTCTTGGAGTACAGCAAGATGATCTATTTGGACGGAGACATCCAAGTCTTCGACAACATCGACCACCTCTTTGACCTCCCCAACGGCTTCTTCTACGCGGTCATGGATTGTTTCTGTGAAAAGACGTGGAGTCACACCCCGCAGTACCAAATTGGGTATTGCCAACAGTGCCCCGACAAGATCCAATGGCCTGACCACGCCGGTCCAAAGCCGTCGCTTTACTTCAACGCCGGGATGTTCGTGTACGAACCGAACCTCAAGACGTACCGCGATTTGCTCGAGAAGCTCAAGATCACACCTCCAACTCCATTTGCCGAGCAGGACTTCTTGAACGAGTACTTCAAGGACATATACAAACCAATTCCCAATGTGTACAACTTTGTGCTCGCGATGCTGTGGCGTCATCCTGAGAATGTCGAGCTCGACAAGGTCAAGGTTGTTCATTATTGTGCCGCCGGGTCGAAGCCATGGCGGTACACGGGGGAGGAGCAAAACATGGACAGGGAAGATATCAAGATGCTGGTGAAGAAGTGGTGGGACATCTATGACGATGAGTCCTTGGACTACAGGAATATCGTTGCCAGGGATGAAGCGGTGAAGCGGGCGAACTTGGAGAGGTTCCTCGCGGCGCTGTCCGAGGCCGGAGTCGTGCCTTACGTGCCTGCCCCGTCTGCCGCATAGCTGTTAAGGAGTTGAGGGGATGTCCAATAAGTTTGTAGAGGGATTTTAGTGCCTTAAGTACAGTTTGAAGTTGGAATTCTTACTCCTTAAGATGAAAGGCTCGTTTTTTCTGCCTTTCATTTCCTGGATCTCTAGAGGTCCGAAGTGAATTTCGATTCTTTTTCTGTTTACATTGGTAGGCTCAAATCATATCTTCAGTTGTAACATTTTGTAGATTATGTTATGATCAAATCATCTTTCTGTACTCACCCTATTCATTAATGCCTCTGTATTCCCACCTGCATGATCGAATGACTTGGCTAATAAATTGCGGCCAAAGTTCGATTTCAAAGGCCGTAACGATGATCTGATTCACGACCATCTGTTAGATGCTCTACTGTCTTGCATTACTATGTATCTTTCTCATGGAAGAAAATTGTGGCGACATTACACTTTCTCCCTAGTTAATCCATAACAAATTGCAGCGTGCTGAGTAAGCTTGACACCTGATAATCTTCCCAATACCCTCTAGGGTTGCTAGTTCTTCTCTCTTTTAATGGACTTCTCCAACATGATGACCAAGAAACATCCACAAGCCAAAACCTCCAACTTACAACCTTGTATAGGCCAGGCCATGTTTGTGGTGTCTTCTGAAGAAAATCGAGCTCGATCGATTGAAAGTTGTCCTCTACCGCTCTCGTGGGTCAATATCAAAGCCATGGATGGAGGTATACCGGGAAAAAAGGAAAACATGGAAGGGGGAGATATGGGAATGGAAGCTGGACTGATTAGTACTATTGTGCTAATCACTTTATGATTTCTGCTCAGCTTACATGTTTCGGATCGAGAAAACTGCTACTAACTGGATCATATGCTTTGGCTCTGAAATGATCAGCGTCAACTATAGACTTATGGATACAGCTCAAGTTCAAATTCTTGGGGGGAGAAAACGAAAGAAGAACAAAGCGGGTGCCGATGCTGAACTGCCGAAGGGGCTCTGTGTGGGAATTCAACTCGGAAGAAGTTGTTATTATATATTATTTTGGTGAAACGACATCGCCAAGGGCCTATTAGCTCATATAGCGTCGTGCTAAAACGCGAAGGTCGCAGGGACCTGCATGGGCCATCTTTCTAATTTCTTTTATCACTTTCTTTTATCCATTTTTTCCAGATTAGCTCCGTTCGTTTCACGGAAAATGAATTCCTTGAGGAAAATGTTTTCCATGAAAAGAAAAAAGTCTTCTAAATTAAAGGAAAATATTTTTCACTTTTCAAAAGTGCATCATAAACTATCAAATCATAATTTCACACACTTCTCATGAACTATCCTCATTTGAGCTATCATATCTTCCACCTTATCGATCGTCTTTGCAGCAAAAGGAATGGTGCGAGATCGAGATCGGTCTTCGATTGCCATCCATACACAATCACAAATGGACGATATCTAGTGGTACAGTTCACCAAACACTTATATGCAAATTCTCCAAGAGACAACTGAGTTTCCCAATAACGGGGGTTATCATTGATCAAAGTCTTTAATAGATTTCCCAAAGACCGATTGATAATTTCGGTTTGTCCATCCGTTTGGGGATGAAAAACAGTATTATTTGTAGCTTAGTGCCAACATTCTTTCATAATTGTCACCAAAAGTGACTAAAAAATTTTGTACCCCGATTGGAAGTAATAGTCTTAGGAAGGCCATGCAATTTATAAATTTCTTTGTAGAATAATTCAACAATCCGTGAGGCATCCATAGTTTACAACAAGGAATAAAGTGTGCCATTTTTAAAAATCTATCAACAACCACAAAGATTGAATACATACCTCTTAGTGTACGTGTAGTCCAAGGATAAAGTCTATAGAGATATATTCCCAAGGAGCTTGTGGAATTGGCATTGGCAAATAAAGACTAACATTAGTAGCTTGTCCTTTTCCAACTTGGCAACGTTGACACCTCATCACATGTTGGTATACATCATGCTTCAATTGAGGCCAAAAATACTTGGTTGAAATAAATGCATAGTCTTGTCACCCCCAAAATGTCCATCATGGTGAATTTCTTTAATCACCCTTTGTCGAAGAGAGCAATCCGGTGCACATAGTTGGTTTCCTTTGAAAAAGAAGCCATCACATAAAGAAAAATTAACAAGCCTTATGTTTTGCACATCTGAAATGATCTTGGAAAAATAAGGATATTCTTGATACAATTCCTAAAAAGAGTCAAATCTAAGAACGGTAGAGTGCATACTATGAAGTAAACTCTTCCTTCAACTAAGAGCATCGGCAATGTGATTTTAACCTCGAGCATTATATTTGATAATAACGTGAATTCCTGAATATATTCAGCCAATTTTGTACGTCTAAAATTGAGCTTTTGTTGCCCTGAAATATACTTGAAAGCTTCATGGTCAGTGTATAAAATAAAATCCCAATGAACAAAATATTCCCTCCAATGCTCAAGTGTGTGAAATAGTGCATAAAGTTCCAAATCATAAGTGCTGTAACGAAGTTTTGCACCATTCAATTTTTCACTAAAGAAGGCCATCAATTGACCTCCTTGACTTAGAATTCCTCATATGCCAATACCTGAAGCATCACAATGCATCTCGACAACAAGATCAAAGTTGGGCAAGGCAAGGAACAGGGCCATGCTCAACTTTTCTTTGAGAAGTTCAAAACTTCTTTGTACTGCATTTGTCCATTCAAAAACTCCCTTCTTTATGCAAGAGGTGAGTGAGGTTGCAATGGTGCTAAAATTGGCAATAAACCGTCGATAGAAAGAAGTTAGACTAGGAAAATTTTGAACTTCATGCACATTTGTTGGAGTTGGCAATTCTTTGATTACCTTAATTTTAGCATCATCAATCGAGATCCCTTCTTTTGAGGTATGAAATCCCAAAAATAGGATTTGTGGCACCATGAAGTAGCACTTGTTTGGGGGCGGCATACAAGTGTTATTGCATTAACACTCGTAATACTTCTTGAAGGTGCTGCAAGTGCTCATTAGTAGACTTACTAAAAATTAGAATATCGTCAAAATAAACCACAACAAACTTCCCAAGAAACGGCTTCAAAACCTGGGTCATAAACCTCATGAACATGGATGGTGTATTAGACAATCCAAATGGCATGCTTCAAAATCTTTGGTTTTGAATGCAGACTTCCCTTCATCTCCGAGTTTGATTCTGATTTGATGATATATGCTCTTCAAATCCAATTTTTAGAAGATAGCTGCACCAGAAAGTTGATCCAAAAGATCATCAAGACAAGGAATAGGAAATCGATACTTGATAGTGATCTTATTGATCGCCCTACTATCAAGACACATTCTCCAAGTGCCATTTTTCTTGGGCATCAAGAGAGCCCAAACGGCACACGGGTTGAGGCTCTCCCTTATAAAACCCTTATTCAAGAGTTCCATAACTTGTCGTTGTAATTCTTCATGTGCAATCGAACTCATTCGATAATGAGCTAGATTAGGTAGTCAAGCAATGAGCATCAAATCAATTTGATGTTGAATGTCTCTCATGGGAGGAAGACCAGGTGGTAAGTCCAATGGAAAAAAAATCTTTAAATTCTTCCAAAAGTGGCTAATTTTCATGAGTTATGGAAGATACTATATCCACACTAATTTTGTTAAGCAAAATATACATGATACTCACCTCCTTCAAGGCACCCTTTACTTCTTTCATTGTGATCAAAGTAGGGGATAAGGAATTCTCGACCAAAGGGGTCTTGAGAGGTTCCTTACTAGGCGCCAAAGTAATTTTCTTTCCCCCATAATCAAAAGAATACGTATTACGATAACCATCATAGATAGTCTTTCTATCAAATTGCTACGGTTAGCTAAGAATAATATCACTAACATCAATAGGTAGAACATCACACCATATCTTGTCA